>CM047805.1:86269227-86900697 GCA_026214975.1 Gentiana macrophylla | reverse complement strand
CCAACCTTTTATGGTGCTTAACTCCAAGAACGATAGATCTCAAGAACACGTGTATTGAGAAGCCCACGGCCTTCCAACGTGTGTCTCCCAACAACACCAGGTGGATGGTGTTTCTGCCGCGCGGACCTCCTTGATATGCTACGGAATAATCCCGAAGATTATTCCAACTCGAAACCCAAAGTAAATAGCCGAAAATTCCAAGCTATTTTTCTTTCAATAATGGCGTGAATTGTGGTTGAGAAGCCACAGCCTTCCAACGTGTGTCTCCCAGCAACACCAGGTGGATGGTGTTTCCCGCCGCCGGACCTCCTTGATATGCTACCGGAATAATCCCGAAGATTATTCCAACTCGAAACCCAAAGAAAATTGCCGAAAATTCCAAGCTATTAATTTTCTTTCAATAATGGCGTGAATTGTGATTGTCAAAAGGCTTGTGATTGTCAATATATAGGAGAGAGTTCAATTGAAATAATCTTTTTCAATTGAAATAATCTTTTTCCTAAAAAGATATATCTAAGATATTCCAAAATAAATAAAGATATATAAAAGATATTATTTTCCTTAAATTATTTAACACATAAATAATGTAATCACATGTCTTATTATTTATTGAGAAAACAAATTTCCCAATAATAAATAACAAATAGGCGCCCCAAACCCTAATTAATTGGGTCATGCGTATTTTCCATTTATTTTGGGCCGAGTCCACGAAAAAAGTATTTTCATGTATTTAATCATCTAGTCCAACTAAACAATTAATCCACGTATCAAATTAAATAGTCCAATCCAACTATTTAATTATAATTGAGGTGCAACGATGAGAAACCTATATGCTATATTAGGAGCCACGTCGGGGACCATGGACCCATATTCAGTAGCTACAATAAATCGAATAAAATTATTCATCGATGAATAATTATATCCAACCTATTAATTCGGGATTACACCACCATAAACCCAAATCAACTCTATCGAATATAGATAACTTACACTCAATTTATGAGTGAAAGCGTCCATCGATATAATCATTACATACGGATAAATCCTCCATGATTGTTCACTTCGATTCGAGATATTTCCGTAAACCCTTCTCGAAACATATTATCCTTATTTACCATTAACCCCCTAGTGATCAATTAGTTCATATCCAATATAATATGAACCCCCTAGTGATCTATCAGTTTCTAGGGTCAACAAATAAGGGAACTGTCTGTCTACTTCCCGAGGGAATGAATGGATTCCATATCTGTGATAGCACAGACCACTCACTCATCCCAGAATAGAGCCAACGAGAAGTGTTGGACCACATACTTCGAAGTGATCATTACTAACACATCAAACTCTACCCTAGTCTAAGCAGTCGTCTGTGATCACCTCAGGATTAAGATTAATCCATCTATGATCATCTTGTGATTCGATAAGACTTCTCGATTACGGAATTATATCGAGAACTCAAATCAAATCGGTCCAAATTTCTATATGATTATCATCATATATAAATGCCCCACTAGGTACCCTATTACCGACAGTCCGGATAAGACCGTCACACCTAAAGTGTTCTGGGCGCATTATTAGCATATTAATCCAGAGACCCGTACTCAAATTAATAAACGCTACGGACTAAGTTAATTTTAAGTACATCTCACTAACTCAATCTTCTTGTGTATAGCCATACACCGAAGTTATGTGATTACATAAACGAGGTACTTAGGGTTTTGATGAGTGTCTTAATTATAAGCACACATGCATATAATAAGATGAATTATTAATTCTGTCCTAAAACAATTACATAATTGTCTTTCGGCACTTACACCTAACACTCCCCCCACATATAGCTTATTAAGAGAACCCAAATTGCGGCCACTAGACATAGGATTTACGAGGAGGAGAGATTTTTTTCTCCGAAAGACATACTCCGAACAACCTCCGAGCGACCCTCCGATTTTTGTGTTTACGAGCGACCTCGATATGTTTGTCTCACGATGTTTGTTTGTATGATATGTTTCGAACGATTTGTTTATGTTTCGAACGATATGTTGGTGTGTCCGAGCGATATGTTTGTGTGTCTACGATATCCGAAAGACATCCTCCGAGCGACCCTCCGATTTTTGCGTGTCCGAACGACCTCCGATATGCTTGTCTACGGTATGTTTGTGTGTGTACGATATGTTTCGAGCGATATGTTTATGTTTCCGAACGATATATTTGTGTGTCCACGATATGTTTCGAACAAGGTAACATATGTTTGTCTACGATATATTTCACCGACCTCCTCCTCAACCGCCTCCGGAAAGGTTGTTTGTTTCCCGAAAAGAAGCCTAGCGCAATGCCCAACTCCCTTGAAAACATGTCCGGGACGGCCTCCGAAAAAGGTTGTTTGTTTTCCGTTTCTCAATTATTCTGATGATCTTTTATGTATCAAATATCTCCCTTATTATATCATGTTACACTTCACCATCAACACTATGTAACTAGCCGGTCACAATCACTCATGCCTGCATAGGCATACACACGTGCATTGCACGGTGTGAAATACTAGTATATATATTGAAGAGAGTTTGAGAATGTGATAAACACAAGAGTAAACTTCAACTTAGTTTATTCATTGATATGAGAGGTGTATAAATAGATACAATTGAGAGAGAGACTAGCTAGCTAGCTTGGCGCCACTTGAGTATGTAGATGTGGGCGGCAAGCATGCAAAAGTAAAAGTAAAAGCTATGTCTATGACATAAAGTAAACTAGAGTTTGACATATTAATTGTTTATATGTATCACAATTAATATGTCTTTTACAAATACATAAAGTGTACAAATAATATAATACACGAAATAGAGATCATTGAACATGTTACTCAAAGAGAGGCATAAGAGCACCTCACTGAGGTTGCACCTCTTTGAGGTAATATTTCCACACCCCTCAAATCGGGTTTTGTATATGTTAATGCAACCAAGTTTGCTACTTAGTCTCTTTGAACATAAGAGGTGGAATAGCCTTGGTAAGGATATCGACATTCGACGATCTGAGAGGAACATACTGGAGTTGAATAATCTTGGCATCAATCTTCTCCTTCGAAAAATGTCATCAATGTCCACATGTTTTGTTTTGTCATGATGGATCTGGATCCTCTGCCATGCATAGTCTTTGAGTTATTATCACAAGCAGAGTGTGATAGGTTCTTTCAAGAGGTCATTGAAGTTCGATGAAGTACTCTTTTGAGCCAAAGAGCTTCACAAATGCCTAAGACAAGTGCCCTGAGTTCGACTTCTTCAAAGATCGCTTCTAGACACAATGAGTTGTTTCTTGCTCCTCCAGTAACAAGATTGCCCCATACATAGAAATGTGAGCTTTGTGGTCGACCTTCTATCTATGTGGCATCCAAATTCTAATCAACATCGGTGTAGACCTTGATGGATCTATCAGACTTGGTGAAGTGTAACCCTTGGCCAGAGTGGACTTTAAATACCTCAAGATCCTATTCACGAAGATCCCAATGTTGCTCAAGAGGCGATGCATGAATCAAGCTAACAGACCGACACCATATGCAATATCCGGTCTTGTATGGGATAGGTAGATGAGTTTCCTACAAGTTTTTGATATTGTTCCTTTCTTACAAAGAATGTCACCATGTATGTAGCAGTATGACCCCGGGGTCTCACTGGGGATACAGCAGTTTGCACCCCAAAGATGCCGCTTTCCTTCAAAGAGTCCAGAGACATATTTCCTTTGGGAGACCCGAGATTCCTTTGATGTTTCTAGCTACTTCCATGCCAAGAAAATACTTAAGTAAACCCAAGTCTTTCACCGAAATACCTTTGCCGCCAGCTTCTTTCAAATGTTGGATCTCAAAGAGGGTCATCTCCGTGAAGGATGATATCATCCACATAGACAATAAGAATAGACCTCTTCTCGGTTGGTTGTCTTGATGAACATAGTGTGATCGAATTGCATTGGTGATATCCAGGCTTTTGACCACGCTTGTTAATTTTCCAAACCATGCCCTTGGTGATTGCTTGAGTGCCATATAGAGATTTCCTCGGTTGCACACCTTGCCTTGAGTATGAGGATTGATAAAACCGGAGGTATAGTCATATAAACCTCCTCGAAGAAGGTCCCCATTTAGAAAAGCATTTTGATGTCCAATTGATGAAGAGGCCAGTCAAGTTGGACAAATAGAGAAATTAGTACCACACAGGTGTTGAGCTTTGCCACTGGTGCAAAGGTTTCTTTATAGTCAATGCCATAAGTTTGAGTGAATCCCCTGGCTACCAATCTGGCTTTGTACTTGTCAATAGTGCCATCAGCCGATGTACTTGATAGTGAATAACCATTTGCAAACGACCGCTTTCTTGCCTTTTGGAAGAGTTGTGAGATCCCAAGTATGGTTATCCAGGAGGCGATCATCTCTGCTTTTAACAAAGAGCCTTCCACTTATCATTTTGAAGGAGCCTCACTGAATATTTCTAGGGATAGAGTGAGAGTCCAGTCCTGTGTAAACATGGCAAAGACAGGAGACAACCGATCATAAGATAAATAAGTATGAATAGAATGATCGGTGCATGATCTTTTCCTTTCCTTAGAGCAATAGTCTGTCATCCACTTCAGAGCTGGCGAGAGTCGATAGTTTGGGGTCCAGTGACTCGGTTCGATGAGTTTCTTGAGGTTCGATTCAATGGCTCGGTTCAATGAGTTCTTTGAGGCTCGGTGGGGTGATGAGTATCGATGAACTCGGGTCAAAGAAACTAGCCGATTGTCGATGAATGTGAGTATCCGGATCTTTGAAGGTTATGAGTCTCGCTTTGAGGTAGTAGGCTGATGGTTCTCGAGGATTCCTCTTTGAGGAAGAGTTGGATCAAGAGAAGAAGGAAAAGCTTCTATTTCAATGAGGTTTCCATCTGTGGTTGTCTCAGTGAGCTTCTGTCAGTAGTAGGAGTCCTTTCAAAGAATTTTACATCCATAGAATTGTAAAATTTCTTTTCAGTAGGTGAATAACACTTGTACCCTTTTCTGTCTTTGGCATACCCTAGGAAAATGCACTTGTGAGCTTTGGGATCAAGTTTGCTTCTGTGTTGGGCATGGATATAAACAAACACAAAGCACCCAAAGATTTTTAGGAAGCGGTTTGGGCAATAAGATGAGGCGGGAGTGTGTGGTCGGCCGAGGTTTGGATAGGAGTTTTGAAACTAACACTCTACTGGGAAGTCTGTTGATTAAGTATGTGGCGATCAGAATAGCTTCACCCCACATATATTTGGGAACATTTGAGGTAAACATGATAGACTAGCCATTTCTAGTAGATGCTCTGTTCTTTCTCTCAAAGAACCCCATTTTGTCGAGAGTGTCTCAACACAACTACTTGATATGAACAATTCCTTATTCACCAAGAAATTCCGAGATTGGACTCATAATATTCAAGAGCATTGTCGGTCTTCAAAATTTTAATCTTAGTGTCAAATTGAGTAGAAACCATGTTGTAAAACTCTTGAAAGATGGATCCAACTTCGATTTATCCTTCATTAAAAATAACCAAGTGGTTCTCGGTGGTCATCTATGAAGGTAACAAACCACCTTTTTCCTGTTATACTTTTCACTCTTGAGGGTCCCCATACATCACTTTGTGAATTAAGGTGAAAGGTGAGGAGGGCAAGTGAGGTAATTTAGCATACACATTTGGTGAGTTTGGCAAATTGACAAATATCACATTGAAGGTCATTAAGATTGCATCCTTTAAATAATTCAGAGTTAAAGTCTTTAAATAACTAAAACTTGGATGTCCTAATCTATAATGCCATAACATGATGTTGTCTAAAGTTTGGGAGCAGCATCACGAGGCGATTCGATCTTGATCTTACATGTTCAGCGGGTGGACAATAAATGATCTGAAAGGTGCATTGGCTCTCCATTACTTCTTGTGAATAAGTATCTTGGAAAATACACTGATTGTCTTTAAAAGTGACTATCCAATTTAGGTCCTTAGTGAGTTTATTGGTGATATAAGATTACGATCTAGCTTTGGAACAAACAGGACATCATTCGAGATAGATTTTATCAAGAAGTTTAACAATTCCAAAACCTTGAGCACATGAAAGAGATCCATCAAATAGCTTTTAATTTTATGAGTCTGCGGACAGGTTTGAGGTTATATAATGTGTCTTTATTTCTGTCATATGAGATGAGGCCCTGAATCAACTATCCAGTGCCATTATTGAGTTGGGAATAAGATATACTGTCTTGGTATGAGTGGCAATGCACAGAGAGAGTTATCGCCTTCCGCCATTTGAGAAACTCTTTGAAGAGAGCTAATCGAGAATCCACACTATCACCAAAGTGATTCCATCTGAGAGTGTTTGGACTCGCATACAAGTCTTCCATCTTGCTTTGTCCTGAGTTATACTTTTTCATAGATCTTGACGACCCAATGTTATTGTTGTAATCAAGTCTCGTGATTTGTATATGGAGTGGAGTCGAGAACCTCGATCTGCTGAGATTTACTTAATGAGTAGGATGCTTGGGATGAAGACATTCTTGATAAAAGCGATCTTGAGTTTTGCGGAAAATTAGAACTCAGTGAGGCTCGATACCATGAAGAGAGTTTGAGAATGTGATAAACACAAGAGTAAACTTCAACTTAGTTTATTCATTGATATGAGAGGTGTATAAATAGATACAATTGAGAGAGAGATTAATAGGCCAATGGCAGCTGCCACTGAATGTAGTATGTGAGATGGCGCTGCAAGCATGCAAAAGTAAAAGTAAAAGTATATACATGGCGTACGAGTAAAAGAAGAGTTTGACATATTAATTGTTTATATGTATCACAATTAATATGTTTTTACAAATACATAAAGTGTCTAAATAATATAATACACTTAAATAGAGATCATTGAATATATTACTCAGCAGAGGCATAAGAGCACCCTGCTGAGGCTGCACCCTGCTGAGGTAATATTTCCACATATATAGACGTGAAGCATCAAGACAAATACAAAATAAAAAGCCTAGCATCATCAACAAATAAATTACACTGCTTTAGTTTTCAACATATATATTACTATAATATTGGCAAGTGGAGAAATTTCGTCTGCCTTCCCAAGGTTTGACAAAGACTAGGCTAGGCACATATACATGTATAGATGCATTTAAAACTTAGAAATCCTTAAGATAGTGTCAAGTAGATTGTGTTAAAAAAAAAAAAATATAGGATGCCCAGATAGAGAAATTTAGACTAGGGAAAAAAAATGGACTCACAGTCAAAGCTTTAGCTATTTCTCTTCTCCACCGTCTGCTTCTGAAGAAAAGTTTCTTTTCTTTTGTGATTTATGAGGTCAATCTTATGCCTTGTTTATACTACTAACCCCCTTTGAGATAAGTCATAATTTAAAATTTTCTTGTAACAACTTATCTGTTCTCTCCTAATTTTTTTGATATTAGCTGTTTAGGATATCCAATTTTTATTTTGTTGCAACAACCTACACTTATCACCTACAAAAATGTTTAAATATTAGTTCCTAAAAATCCCAACTACTATACTCGGCTATGTGGTGGTGCCCATCAAACCTTATCTCCTTGTTTCAAATTACAAAAAAAAAAAATTGATTACACTTGTATTTATTCAGTCATAAAGTACTACTACTGCTAATAATAATAATAATAATAATAATAATAATAATAATAATAATAATAATAATAATAATGATAATGAGTTTCCATTACATACATATTTCCATTATTTAAAATTTGCGACTGGATCTTATAATAGTATAACCAACATACTCGTATAAGGTATATATATATGCCTCCATAAACAACCCAATATTTTGGGGTGCTACAATCTTGGCCAACAAAACAAGGTTTACCAGTCCTAGTTTGCAGATCCCAAGACTGCTTCTAATTTTCGTTTGGTAAATGGTGTTCCACAAGATATTGTGCATTTTACGCAAGTCTTGATCATGACCCCAAAAGAAATTATTATAAATCCATTCAATATTATCAACGACAGAGAGTGAGAGTTTCACAGTATGCATAACGTAATTCACAATAGTGAAAAACGACGACTATAATAGGGTTCTGGCATACTATTTTCAAAAAAAAAAAAAAAAAAAAAAAAAAAAAAAACTACGGACAGTTTTTTTAGAGGGTTCTAAAGACACACTTTTACTTCAGGCAGCCATTATTTGATTATTTTTTTGATGAACAGAACGTCAGTGGCACTGACGTTGATATTGAACACCAATGTCAGTGACACTGACGCTGCTATTCAAAAACGAAAGTTAGTGGAAAGTCGGTGGACCGACGTTTCTAAGTTGTGACACGTTTATAACATAAACTTCGGTGCCACTGACTTTCGTTTTTGAACACCAACGTCAGTGTCACCGACGTTGGTTTTCAATAGCAACGTCGCCTTGCATCGATGTTCCGTTCATAAAAATCATCGCACGCCGGAGTAATTTTTCGCGTCTTAGAAGTAAAAGTGAGGTGCCTTTAGACCCTTTTTTTTCTTTCACAATCATCAAGTCAATAATACTACCCCGTTCCAAAATATAAGTCATCCTAGGTATTTTCATACAGATTAAGAAAGTGGTTAAATGTCATAAATTTGATGGTTAATGTCTAAAATGTCTCTTGACTATCATTAATGCAATAGAAGGACTAGCAAAATCGAAATAGCGAAATTCTTGTGTCATCTCAATGAAGTTGGTAAAGGCCCGCCCCTCGTTTCAGTCAGAATGAGTCCCCGGGACAGGGACATTGGCTTCCGCCAACAGTGAACTATTAAGGATCGCATCCGAAATTTAATGCGTAAGTTCAACATTCAATACGTGTTCCTGAATAATCTCATTTTTCAGTTATTCAACAATTTCATTTTACCAAGTTCAATGGTGGCTCGAACCACCAGGCAACATCAACTTCCACTTCCCCAGATTACATTTGGCGCCACATGTGGAACCAACCTGATTTTATTTCCAAATATCACATGCCAGCAGATGTGGTCACATCATAGGTACTCAAGATATTGTGTTTGGAGAGGTGGATAGATAGGACTACTAGGTGCTCGATCAGGACCTAGCTTTATTGTGTTATGTAATGAAAAGTGGTCGAATTGTTAATAAATTGGAGGTAAGATATCGAAAAGAGTATAAATGTTGTATTGGTAATGTAGAATCACTTATATTATGAGACAAAACTAAAAATATATGATGACTTATATTTTGAAACCGAGATACTACATCTATAAAATCAAATCGACTATGATACTCCATATCACACTGCACAACCGTAGTAAAATCTGCATACCAAATTTCGTGGTGCATATTTCACGCAGAAATGATTCCATCCATCTATGTTCTTCGGGAAAGTTTTTGGGTAGTATATCCATTTGCACCTATTTGACAGGTAAACAAATATGAACCACACAGTTTAGATTCAGTTTAGAAATAAAAGGTTCTTATATTGCCACATGGGTGTACTCCGCATATGGCGGGTGCACCCAATAACGGGAAATTATTGTGTGGTGAGGGAATTAGAGAGTAAAGTGACGGATGAAACGATCAGAACCACACGATTTGACCTTTTCGAACTCTGTCTGTAACTCACTAGAGGCCCATTGGATTCAAAAAAGCATAGGCCTCGGGCAATTTTCCGAAGAAAAAGCTACTTGAATATGAAAAAAAGGCGAACTAGAATATATATATTTTTGTTTCCTACTCACGTGCCCCATGCTACTCGGGTCAGAGCGTAAGCGAGTGATGCTTTCGGCTACTGAAGTTTAAATACAGAATTAAAATGTGTGGTTGTAGTATCTCCACAACGGTGTCTTCACTCGTGTGGAGACACCACACAAGTATCTCCCCCCAATAACTTCCCTGTTCTTCGGGAGTAGAATAGACAATAGAGAGGACATGTCTTTTCCTCTTTTTAGAAACACACCTGTATTGGCTCTGTTTGCCTTGCGAATAAGCAGAACCAAAATGGCGGACGTAACACTTTCACCCCAAACCTCTTCAAGCAGCAAAATTCCAGGTTAGAAATACAAAGAAATTATGATGATACCCCATTTCCTTTATTTCCTTTCTTTCTCAAAGTGTTTTAAGAGCGTAATAATGCCGTTTATGCAGCACAAGTTCGAGTCTTTGTCCGAAAGAAGAAGGCCAAAAGGACACTCGAAATTCAACCCCAACAGGTTACGGCACAAGTTTCCGGAAGCTTGAAAGTAAGCCCATCCATCTCTTTTTCTTTCTTTTTATTGTTACTTATTGATATATTTCTATTTTAGAATTGCAACTGTCAGCCTGTCACAAAACAAAATGCGAAAGTGGTAGTAAGCAAATAAGAGAAAATCTCCTAGACGTCATTATGATTAAAGCTTTTTTGATATTTTGTTATTTGAAACATTTTTGTCAGACTTGAAACTATGTGCCAAAACAAATTCAAAGTGAGCCAATAAGAAAAAGAGAATACAAAATCATGTTGCATTAGTGTGACTCTTCTACACTTTTGTCCTTTTGATTTTGAATACCGTCCATTTCCTTTGTAAGCAGTGGGTGAAAAGGGTGGACATGTTTTCAAAGGTTGTCTAAGACTTATTATACCCGTGGTTCTAGTCACATTGCGACGATTTTTAACATTATGTGAGGTCTCCCTTCATAAATATTTGAAGTTTATTATTGATTATGATGACATTTGAAGGAATGGACTACTTGTTTAGCTAAGCCCTGATGTTTGACCCCAAAAATAAAATCCGGAAACTCGGTAAATTTCACTGCTTTAGCTGGTATACTGTGCTGGATTGTGACTAATTGTATTTACGAATCTATGCCAGCCTCCAGACATTGAAGATTTTGCATATGGAAAGACTTTGATATGTTCTCGTCCAAGTAAGTCTGCTTCTGATGACACGTTTTTGGACGTTTACTTAAGATTACCTGTTTGTTTTTAGTTTTCTTTAAAGCCCTTAAAAACAAGTTTCACCCCTTAGGCCTTAATGACACAGTCCTTTACCAGACCTCTGCATAGGTAGATTCTTCCACGCATGGACATGCCCTTCACGCCTCTTGTCTTCTCTGGTCCTTTGTCTCTACAATTCATTTATCATTTTTTTCCTTCATATTAGGCCTGTAAAGTTCTTCTTCATGATATTCTTAATCTGATAAACATTAGAGTAATTTTTTTTCACTTAAAACACTTTAAGCTGTTGAAGATTACGTTCAATTATGTTTGGTTATTAGTGTAGTGTGTGTGTTTAATATGTAAAAGTGGGAAATGATTGTGAAAGAATCTTGGTTATTTTTGGTAGGCTGAATCCAGAGTACCCCAAATCAGGGATTCTGGAGTAATTGTTTGGTTCTTTCCACCGTTAGGATATTCATAGATATTTCGGCTTGATTTTTACTTTTTAGGGATTTTTGTCTAATCCCACCCTTGTATAAATTAAGGCTCTACCTAATGGAATTCTCACAGTTGTCTTCTCTGTTTCTACTTCTTTTCTTTTTCTATTTCTTGCACCTCTTTAACCTTATTATCTTTTAAGGGAAAGCTATATAGATTTTCAAACCTGTTAAGTAATATATTTGTATTATACTCTTTTTACTCTACCTTAGGTTGTAAGAACTCGTGTACTGACCACTGCCTTCAACACTTTCAGAGGTAGCAATCCTTGCCCACTTGATGCCAGTGTTAAAGCTGCACTTAAGCTCTGGGCATGCATCAGCACTTCGAGTCCAATTAAGCGTGTTCTTTTTTTTTTCCCCTTTCTTTCCAGGAGGCACAGAAGATATAATCACTTTATTATCCTTTGTAGCATTTCTCAAATCATAAGGAAACATATGTGGTTTTTGTCTAAAAACCCTTTTGACTGTGTGGTGTACAAACTTATTGATGCCGCAATGGCATCATTGTTTTTTGTGGTTGTTGTGGTTAAGTCATTTTGATGTTTTAATGCTTGATTTGAGTGCTTTATTCAAGTAGTATATTGTTTCCATAAGATTTATTATTATTTTAGCATGTTTTTAATGAAATGTCAATTTTATTTTGTGGCGCTTTAAATAATTAAGCGGTGCTTTTTTTGTGCTTAAGTGCTAAAGCGCTAAGGTGGTAGCCGTCGCTTTTCGCTTGAACAACACTGCTTGATGCTTCACTATTGCAAAAACTCTCTCTGCTAAGAACGACTGCACATTAGTGCTGTTTCTTGTTGAGTCTATGCTGTGATAAGAGAAAAAATGGCTTAGGAATTTTAACTTCGAGTAATGCTACCTAGGTGCAGATGGATTACGGCTTACCTTTGCATTTTGTTGATGACATTGGTACTGCAAGAGTTTCTTTTTCTGCTGGTGTCCGTGCTGCTTTTCGATAGATTCCTGTTATATTGTACTTGGAAAAATGCTGAGCCATATTTTTGGAGAGAAACCATGATAAAGGGTCAAAAACACAATGGAGAAGGTTCAAAGTATCTCGTCAAGTTTAAGAAGCTGAGAAAAAAAAATCAAAAATGCATTTGTGATGCAAGTCAGCTGTGTAGTTAGTGTCTATGAAGAAGTAGTCATGGATTATGTAAAAAATGAGAGAAGAAAGGTAGGTGATTTTTTCTATGTTAAAACAGGATCCCAAGAGGGCATGCTGTTAACTACTTCAGAAATATAAGGACAGCTAGATATCTAATAAAAGGGCGGCTGAATAAATGTAGGTATTAATGGCTAGTTAACACTAAGCAGCACTAAACAGGTAACAAATTTTAATCGAATCTATCCACCAACTGTAATATAAAATATCACAGATCGTTACATATTCCCACAGATTAGGGTGACGGTATGTAGCTTAGTATTATTCTTGCAAATAAGATTCTTGGGAAAAGAAAACACATTTCTCTTTCGTAACAATGCGCTTTCTCCCGTTTTTTTGCCTGTTTTTTTTTCCCCATCAATTACTAATGTACTTTCCTGTCGTTGGTGCATTCCTGCGCTGCATTATGTTTATTTAATATACTAATTCTTGCATTGTATTGGCTTATAGTATATATAATGGTGTTAGTGGTGAAATATTTAGATGAAGGTATGGTTGTGTATTTGTATTCGGTATCTGATAAAAAAAACCCCGATATTTACACTTCGTTTGCTTGCAGTTGAGCCGCCTGGTAACTGGGAAAAGGTCCTTGAGGGAATTCGGAAGATGAGGACATCAGAAGATGCACCAGTAGATTCAATGGGCTGTGAAAAAGCAGGCAGTTCACTTCCTCCCATGGTAATCTTTTTTATATAATTGTTGTTAAGATTTATATGTATAAATGTCAGTTTCTTATAACGTAATTTCTCTCTTTGATTGGAGTTTTTGATAACGTAACTGATGATAAATAATCTCATTGACATGTAGCATCATTTGGAAAAACCACCTTATAAATAGAACATGTCAACTAGCTTGACGCCTTGACTAATGGGTTAACCAAGAGTACAGTCGATTATGAGCTCATTATCAACTCGATCAAAGACCTTTTACTTATTCCGATATGAATTCCAACCTCCAAATGGCAGAGCAACACATTTGCAATAGTCACCAGTCAAGCTCTTTTCAGGCTTTATTGTGCTCCGCAAGGACGGTTATGACATCTTAATTGATCAGCGCAGAATGCTTGGACACGATCCCACGATCTCCACCATATGTAATAACAACACAACTGTCGGAATGCATGATCGAAGTCTAGTTATGTTGTTGCTGTTCTTTAATTTGGACCTAGGTGTGTTTATTTGTATTAGGTTGTGAGTTTGCTAGGGTAAACGTGCTCCTTACGTCCGTAGGCGGTTGATTGAATGTCTCTTTATGATATGTTTCTGTAATTGGGGATGTAGTAGAGTTCCTTTGTACCACTTAAGTCAATGCTGCAGCCAAAGAATCAATAATGAGAAAAACAATCTCTTTTCATCTCTATGTTGTTCATGAATTACAGAGCCGCCATGACTGTGAAAGGACTAGTTCCTCCATTTCATCCATTAGTACCACCAGTCCGGGATTTAATGAAAAAAACAAACCAATACCACTGGAACTAATCTTCCTTTCAGTGACAATGATCATCATCTGCCAATTCAATTTCAACCCTCAGCCTGAGAAATCGCTGGTAAAAATTATCTAGAGTGGGTGCAGAAGGTCAAGTTGGCCATACATGGCAGAGGAACACATGGATACTTGACTTGAGAGGTCAAGGAACCAGAACGTGAAGATCGAAAGCTCAAAGACTGGAAGTCATAAAATTTTATGGTAATGGCTTGGCTTATCTGTTCAATGAAGCCATCCATTGCTCGTCATCGTATGTTTTCGCCTTTTGCCAAGGATATCTGTGAGGCGGTTAAGGAAATGTATCCAGATCTAGAGAATACATTCTAGATATATGTGACTACGTACTACAGTGACAATCTATATGGCAAGAGTTGGATCTTTGCCCTTATAATTCTTGCATCCCAAGGCAGGTCTTCTCTGAAGTCAAAGAGAATATGTAAGGAAACATGTGATGTAGAAGGGCAATCAAGCTGAAGTTAAATCCTCTGCATTGGCTGTGGGAAAGAATGAAGGGTGAAAGAAGAATGACATGCAAAAAGTAAGTTGTGAACATTGCAAAAAAGTGGGTCACATGGCAAGCCACTCTGGAGCCAAAACAGTTAGTGAGCCAACCAAGCAACTTGTGATCAAGGGCAATCTACTATTCCAGGAAATCTTCCTTTCACTAAAGAACAGTTGGAGCAAATAAGTAAATTCTGAACACCCCCCCCCCCCCTCCCCTCCCCTCCCCTCCACCCCAGTTCAATACCTTATGATTCTACTCCTTTTTGCTCTTTTATTGAGTCAAGTAATTCCTTTCTCATGTCTCTAAATGTTACCGGTTGTAAGTCTCCCTAGATTATTTATTCAAGGGCCACAAACCTTATGACCAGAACTTCAAATCTGTAAGATGCTGAACACCTGCCGAAGGTTTCCAATATAGGATTCTGACTTACTCTAGATTAGCATATCGTCAACATACACCTTCATGATTTTGCCAATTTGATTTTTGAATAGAGAGTCAACAAGCCTCTGATAGGTAGCACATGCATTTTTAAGACCAAAAAGCATGGTTAGATAACATTAAGTGCCCGCATATCTTATAAATGAGGTACTAGGTTGGTCTTCCATAACCATGGGTATTTGGTGGTAGCCCTTGAACGCATCCAAGTAATAAATTATCTTGAAGCTCGTTGTGAAATCCACCTACTGGACGATAGGGGGAGAGGAAAGCAGTCATTTGGACAAGCCTTATCCATGTCTGTAATGTCGACGCATCCTGGGGCAGACGTCAGGTGTAAGGAAGACGACAGGGTTAGAGAGCCAGATGTACGTGTCGACCTCTTGATTGATGGCCTATCCTAGAAGACTCTAGCTTGACGGTGACTATAAAATCTGTTTGACTATCCTAGAGGACTCTAGCTTTGCGACCTCTTGATTGATGGCCTCATTCTTTACCCGAGACATATTATGGATGCTCATAGAATTAGAAAAATATGGATCGAAAGTTATGATCTCTCCCCTTCCTTTCATTTCTTTGAATAAGGAGATTACAACCAGATAACTCTCTGTTTCAAACTAAAAGATAAACATTATTCAAACATCTCGATAAACCTCTTATATTCTAAATAGCACACGACTTTGACTTTATTCAAACTACAACCTTTATATGAAACTCAAGTACCTCCATCTTTTTTTGTTGTTGAGAATTTAACTACCTCTATCTCTTTTTTTCGAACTCAACTACCTCTTTATCCTTTTTTCGAACTCCACTACCTCTATCTCTAACTCAATATAATCCCAACAAGATACAACAGCCTAATCAATAATCATTATCTTTAACTGGCCTCAACAAATTTGCTCAACGTGTTCTGCCAGATGCCTTAGATTTCTTGGCATGTCCTCTGCATTCCATGCGAAGATCTCTGCAAACTTCCACAACAAAGCCTGCAGTGATTCTTTGAAGGGTTGAGGCATCCAGCCGAAATGTTTACTACTTTCTTAGGTTGTACAAGACCAATCTGGAAGGGCTCTGTCTCCTTCTTAAACTCCATGAAGTCCTCAGGTTGAGGGGCTAGATCGTGTGCACTAATGTGTCGAACGTAGGGTTGCCCTTCCATATCTGTCACGCAACACCTTTGAGCCGTCTCAATATCTCACGCACCACCAAGGCCCTTCAAGCATGTGAAACTTCATGGTTACATGGGCTGTTGACATTATAGTCTAAAGATCTTTCAAGGCAGGCCTTCCTACTATAATGTTATAAGCATAGTACCCCTTAATCACCTACTGGTAATGCGACTATGCCCAACGAATGTACAGGAGGCCGTGCAAATACGTAGATTAGGATCTTAACAGGTGTGCTAAGTGCCTCGGGCAGCTGCAACCTTCGGAACACATTGTAGTACGATACGCTAACAACACCACCAGTGTCGATAAACACCTTTTTTACAATGAAGTTTGTAAGAATATTAGTGGAAAATTAAAATATAAGTTTTTATTCTGCCATGCTAATTTTTATGGTTGGCGTTTGTAATCAATTGGTTTTTAGCTGTCATAGTGCCTTTATTATAAGTGGGGTTAGGAGGCTGCCCTAATTTTTAAAATTTTCTTTTGGGGGGTGGGGTGGAGGGGACAAGGGGAAATGCTAATTATATTGGGGAAGGGATTGGGATTTGAACCCTGGTTGATACCAGGAAGTGCAATGACCCTCACCACTAGGCCAAGTTCAATCCCCATGGGGCTGCTTTATTACAACAACAATAGCTAGATTATAGATGTGAAGGTTGACTCTTTGTATTCCTCTGATTTACTATTTAAACTAGTCTCCTCTTGTTTGAACAACAAACGATTTTTCATTCAAATTCTCTCGTGTTATTTCTCTTGATGGTATCGGAGCCTACTTCTCCTTATTCTCCGATCTAAAATTCAAATTTCGACAAGAGAATGTCAATAGTCACTTCTCATTCTATTGAAACAACTTCAGCAGATAGTGGGTCTTTTCAGTCCACTTTTGATGTTGATCCTGCTTCGAATAACATCTCTGTTCACTGACGACAATTTTCTGCAATGGTCGAGATCAATCAAGATGTTCATAGCAGGATAAGGCAAAATGGAGTATTTCACCAGACAAATCTCTCAACCAGAACCTTATGCTCTGAAATATAAGGTCTATGATACAATGAATAATCTAGTCATGTCATGGCTCATTCGAATGAGAACTTCATCTTGTACCACACTACATATGAAATCCGGACAACATCAAAGGAACTTTACTCAAAGGTTGACAATACCTCTGAGATGTATGAGTTAAAAGCTAATCTGTAGAATATCACCCATGGGGACCTCCTTGTAACTCAATACTTCAATCTCTTAACAAAGCCATAGCAACAACTTGACCTTGTTGATGAAACCTAGTGGAGCTGTCTAGAAGATGCCAGCAAGCACAAAGAAGCCACTGAGAAAGATAGGGTCTTCAAATTCTTAACGGGTCTCAGTCAAGAGCTTGATGATGTGAGGGGGAGGATCATAGAGATAAAGCCTCTTCCTTCACTGAAGGCCACATTTTCTGAGACAAGGGATAAAGAAATCCAGAGGAAAATCATGGTCAAATTTCGAAAAGGGAAGTGAAGAAACTTTAGGAAGCACTCTACCGAGGGTCATCATGATCAGAAAACATACGAAGGTTCACCAATTAGCAGATTGACACTTTCGAAGGGCTGTTTTCCCATCATGATCCTGCTCTTGCTAAAGACGACTCTGTTACCCTGGCCTATCATGGTATGCAAGGCTCTGATGGTTAGTCAATATAGGAAAGACTCTTGGATCATTGTTTTAGGGGCTTCCAATCATGTGCTTGGTGACTTAAAAACGTTAAATGATCGTAAACCTTGTATTGAAATGCACACTGTTAAAGTTATTGTTTTCAAGGCGCTCGCCTAGGCTCATTTAGCCAACGCCTAGCCAAGAGTGAAGGTCTTAGCCCTTAGAAACCAGGCGAGGCCGCGACGGTTGTCTCGGCAAGATGCTGTACAAAAATGGGGCCGCGTGTGTGCACATGATGAAACTTTTGACAATTTAATACCCCTGTCTGAGTTAATGCATGTATGGCTTGTTTAATTGGTAGTGTTAGAATAATAGATGATATGTGATGTGTTATGTTATGTAGTGTGCGTTATAATGTATGTGTGTGTGTTGGCTAGGATTATGGCCAACTTATGTAATAAGACCTGTTGGGCAAGAAAGCCCATTAGGATTAGGGTTTTGTATTATGTGTTGGGGTTTTCCTATATTAAGTAATGGAGAGTAGTGGAAGGGAACATTCAGAAAAATCCCTCTTTCTTTCATTTATACTGTGTTCATACTTTAACAGGTATCATTAGGTGGGTAAGACATAATACATATGCTAGCATCTGCAATTGTTTTAACGTGGCTAGGGATTACAGTGCTCACAGACACAACTGAATATCTGTTTGATAAGAATTGGCCTTGTGGATTTTTACTGATTTTCTCGTCAATTGAGTTCTATTTTTCAAAACTATCCATGATCGCCTAGCAGGGTTAGGCGAGCATAGGCCCTCCAAGCTATCTGAGGCTTTGCCTAGCGCTTTAAAAACTATGGTTAAAGTGGGAGATGGTTCTTATACTAATGTAGCTGGATCTGTCACTTTAGCCAGAGATATATATGTACCTGTGTTAAGCCGCAGTCTTTTATCTAATTATCTGTTAGTAGACTTGTTCAGGACTATAACTGTAAGATCTCTTTTACTAATGATTCTTGTGAATTTCAGGGTTCATCCTTGTAAAGGAAGATTGTCAATGTTGATCCTAACTTTAGATTGTTCATTTTTTAAGATTACATCATCAATGATTGTAATCTGCCTTATGCTTATTATTCTAGTATTCAGGACCAGTGTAAAACTTTTGATATGGATGATGTCATCAAATGGCATTATTCATTTGAGTAGTTGTATTGACTGAGGTGGCTGAAAGAAATAATCGCCACGTGCTGGGGAGATAATATCAGCCCGTATCACTGAATGTGCAAATATGATTCTGATTCCTGGTATCAACTTGTTGATATCGTTTCTGAGATTTTATTTTGTTTCTTTCCAGGAAAGGAGATTTGCTGTTTTGGTATCTTCACTCTTATCAAGCCAAACAAAAGATCATGTTACTCATGGCAAGTCTTGGTCTCTCTGCTTATCTGGAGTACTTTTATTCCAACTTGAAAAATTACTAGAAAATCACCCCTTTTCTAATTATATAAGCTCTAAGATTTATTTCTCGTGTTATCTATTCTATTTTTAGCATGATTTTATGCACAATCTTGATGTCAGTTTTTGGTAATTATGTTTAGATATTTTGATCAAATGTGCATTTATTATGTAAGTATGATGATGACTGTTGTATGCTAGATTGCCCAGCTGGATTCATGCTAAAAAGTTGTAACATTTAATTCCTTATTACCAGGTAATCTTAAATGTTGAATCGCTGCCAAAAGCTTAAGCTAATAGATCAATATGTTAGTTAATATTTAAAATTTCAGCGTGCCCCTTTACATGATGCACGTGTGGGTCAATTGTTTGGGTGGCTTAACACGTTCTCAACATGTGGGCCAATCACTTGACGAAAACATGCAAAATACTTCAATTTTTTCTATAACTAAGGTGGCGATGGTGCTCTAACACCATGTTAATTACTACCTCATTTACGCCATTTCACCTATTAAGCCGTTATGGAGATATTTACCTGAGCTTTTGATACGAGTGTGTAGCATACAAATTTGTATTGTTCATGCTATTATGAAATTGAGGACTTTCATGGCATTGCATACTTTATATACTGGCACCCTTTGGAATTTCATCCCTTTTGGGTGTTGAGGTTTGCGTAAATAGTGTTTTTGAAACTTTGTCATCATGCAGGAGCTGTTCAACGGCTCCTCCAAAATGGTCTGCTCAACCCAGAGGCAGTTGACAAAGCCGACGAAGCTACCATTAAGAGCTTGATTTACCCAGTATGTAGTTTTGATTGCAATTTTGCTGGAAGAGATGGATCTTATGATTAAATCTTAATTTTGTGTTTAGATGTGGAGACTAAAATCAGGATCTGTTTGGATCTATTCTAGTGTGTGATAGTGGATATCCAACATCAGTGAACTTTTTGGTGCTGGACGTTGATATAAGTTTGTGTTTGAACAGGTTGGGTTCTACACCCGAAAGGCTTCCAACTTGAAGAAAATTGCCAAAATTTGTATTGAAAAGTATTCTGGAGACATCCCTAGTACACTGGAGGATTTGCTTCTTCTTCCTGGGATTGGTCCCAAGATGGCTCATTTGGTTTGTGCTGTTCCTTTACACTTTTATTTTTAATTTTTCAAAAGAAGTTATCCATGTTGTATTGTCTTTCAGGTCATGAATGTAGGATGGAATAGTGTTCAAGGTATTTGTGTAGATACGCATGTTCACCGAATCAGTAATCGCCTTGGATGGGTATCGCGTCCTGGCACAAAGCAGGTTTTTCAGTAATATATTATATCTTTTTGGCTGTTTCTTTAGCATATAAGATCGAATCGCTTTTATAAAGGATAACTTCATAACCATGTACCCTCCCCCTCTACAGTCCTAATTTTAACTGCAGTTGTTATCAAGAATGAGAAGCTCTCTAATATTTTTAATTTTCTATCAATGAGCTAAGCAATTGGAGGATTGAGGGTCACTTGCTACAATTTGATTTATAGCCCTGCTTTTGAGTTTCTCTTGGGAGATGCTGTGAACTGTTATATAATGAGACATATCCGCTTTGGAGTTCCTAACATTATCCTCGTTAATATTTGGCTCGTTTCTGTTTAAATATTTTAATTTCTCCCCTTTCAATCTTTGTAATTTGTTTCAAGAGAGGTGAAAATGCAAGTTGGTATCTAAGTAGGATGTCATTGGATCATATATCTATGTTACTACATACATTGCTACCTTATTTGTGTTGTCAACGTAATTATTTGCCTGTCTGTGGCTTATGTTTGTAACATCCCACATTGGAAAAGTAGGAGAAACATTACCAAGATATAAGGTTGAGACACAATGGACCTGGTAATTTGGGTTAACTATTTTAGGCCAAGCGAGGATGATGAGCCTAGGCTCGAGTTTTTTGGGTGTTATAGTTTTTTTCCCGGGCAATCTATATGCATTTATTCTTTTTGTAGGACAGTTAAAGTATTAAAAATCTATAATATCCGAATTACTCATGTTAAGCTTTTAGGGGAAATAATACTACCTCTGTCCATAAATGTTAGTTATTTTTGGAGGTTTTCACACTTTTTTTACGGAAGTGCGGATGAATGTCATGAATTATTAGTTTCTAAAGTCTAAAATACCCTTAGACTTAGCTATGACTAATACGTACGTTTAAGTAATCCTATTATCTTCTCACATTAGAAAACAAAGTCACCCGAGGAGACGAGAGAGTCTTTGCAGCTTTGGCTTCCTAGAGAGGAATGGGATCCAATTAATCCACTACTGGTAAGTTGTTCAGTTTTTTTTATGGATACTTTTCAACGTCTCATGAAAAACGATGTTCTTAATCATGCTTCGTACTGATGTACATGTACTGACTTACTTTTCTACTTTCTTTTTTGTTTACTACATCCAGTCGCTACCTTATATGTCTATAAGAGTGTTTCTATCGCTCGAACCTATGACAAAATAGAGCATAAATAAATGTTGGTACATTAATTGCAAGAATACCGAGAGACAGGCCTATCTCCCCACATTGTTGACGATACTTGGATGATTATCTGCCTTTTTTTTTAAAACTTATTGCCATGCTTTTTGGACAGGTTGGGTTTGGGCAAACTATATGCACTCCTTTACGGCCTCGATGTGGGATATGCACCGTGAGTGATTTTTGTCCCTCAGCATTTCAAGAGACTTCAAGCAGCAGCCCGTCATCTACTCCAAAGAAACCCCGTTCCAAGTAGCTTTTATTCAACTGACTGGAAAACAGGTGTGTTATATGGTCTTTCGAGTAACACCTTAAAGCTGTTGGGATCGTTACGAGGCAGAAGAACCCAACGTGTAATTATTTTGCTATTGTAATTATTCTGCTATCCCGTTATTTACTGTACTGTGTGATATTTTCTACTTGAAATCGCTTAGGGTGCGATTAAAGGGCTCAGACGGTGACCGATATATTTTGGATGATGTTCAAAATGCCGGTACGTACGGTTCTGGACGGTTTGTTAGATTAGAAAAGATAGTAGATGACCCTTTAAGGTAGGAACATTATTACAGGTGGTGGATTAAATTAACAATTTTGGACAGGGCTTCAAAATCCTACTAGTCATTATTATGTCATTATCTGAGGATGAAATTGTTGCTTTTTTCATTAACTGTGCTTAATGCAATAAGCACAGGCATGATCACACGATCTGTCATTCTGGTACAATTGCTCATATAGATATGCAGCAACTCATGGAATGACTTATTTCAGTGCGTCTATATTAACATCTGGGCTAATCATCGTTAACATCTGGGCTAATCACCGTTAGGCTGTCTCACAGTTGCGCCACTGGCGGATGTACATGGGACCCCACTGAGATCCGGGAATATTTTTTTAGTATTGAAACTATGATGTAGTTTTGTTGTTAAAAAATGTCGTTTTTTCGATAAAAAAATGATGTTTTAGGCTCCGGTGACCCCACTGGAATTTCTTTCTAGGTAAAAAAAGATGTTTTTGACTTCGGTGACACCACTGGAACAAATTTCTGGATCCGCCGCTGAGTTGTGCATGCGTATATGCAACTCATTAAACCATTTTGTTGCGTCAATATAAACATCAGGCATACATGCATTGTATATCGTACAATAGCTATCTATTAGCTTGGTCATCTTTATCAACTACTCGCATATATTCTACCTATGACTAACATAACATGATCATCAGAGGGTCTTCTTGAAGATGCATATTTTTTAAGGCCTTAAAAGTCTTTTGTTTATTTTAGGGTCAACATTCATAGCTCAAACTAGCAATACATTTCATTTAGGTCATCTCAAATTCTACACTTGATGAATTTGACGTCGTCAATTCGGTGATAGGAAGAATAGAGAGAAAAATTATGGTGCAATAGGTATTTCCGGGTTATACCAATTGGAGGGCCATGATTATTTCTTATCCCTCTCTCACGCACACTAAGAGTGTGTAGGTGTGAGTTGGATTAATCATAGCCCTCCATTTGGTATAACCCGAAAATACACGTTGCACCATAACTCTTCTCGAAGAATAGGACCCTCAATTCTATTTTTTAGGGGCTTTTGAAAATTTTTATTCATTGCAACCAGCCATAGTGGCCAAATGTTTAATACGTGGAATATTAGGACCAGAAAACCCATGCTCATAAGAATATTATGAGCACAAATTTTGTCCGGTAACAAAATAAAAAATAAAATGGGCCCTAAGAGACCAAATCGTTTGAAATATACAAACCAAACGATCATCACAATATAGAATAGGAGTATGCTTTAGTAAAACTTTAATATCTCCCTAACCTTTTATCCAAATGATGTGAAACTTAAGTTGGGATAATTGTGGGAGACTTTGATCTGGTGGCGGCGCTGGTGTCCTCAACGGCGGTGTTAGAGGGCGGCCAGTTATCTTCCTCAGTGGCTTTGGTGTCTTAGTGTGTGTATTTTATTTCTTGTGTCTGCATTATGGTTTGGATCAAGTCGGTAGTAGTCGGTCTTTCCGGATTTTTTAGGTTTTAGTCGGTAAGTTTGCTTATGTTATGAACAAGTGTGACTATTGTTTTATCTTACCAAATCAAGTCCACTTTAATGAGGTAGAATTTGGTCGACATGGTTTTTCCATGTCTTTTTTTCTTTCGTTTCTTATGGTGGTAGTCCAGCTTTAGGCTGGTGTTGATCCGGATTTAGTTCGGCTATATTCCAGCGTTGGTCCGGTGTTGTAAATTTATGTTTGTTGTTTTAAGGAAAACCTTTCGTTTCTCGGCAAAAAAAAATTGTTGGGATAGACTCACAATGCACTAGGCTAAAACATATAAAACATGTTTGGCAAAATCAAAGTGAGCAACGAGATATAATCAAATAAAGTTCCATCATCTGAAACAGAGTGTGATGTGTGCGTGAATTCAAGTGTCACAATTAAAGTAAAAGATTGACACGCAAGATTTTCATTTTTCATTGTGGTTCACCCGACTGTGACTACCTCAAATATTCTAGATATTTGAGGTAAACGTGGAAATAAAATAATAAATCTTGATTGAAATCAGAAACGACAGATAAATAAAAACAAAACGAATTCTGAAAAATGACGGTTAAAGAAACAGATGGAGTAGGTGTATTTGCTCAAATATTTTTCTCTATTTCTCTTCTATGGCTGGTCCAAGAAATATTTCTTGTAGAAGATGATGTTTTTCAATTTTTGCAAGATGTAAGTGAGAAAAGATGGATTAGCCCCCCCCTTTTTTTTTTGAGAAGACAATTAGCCCCTTTTTATGTGTAGCAAAATCATCCTAATCAATCCCAACCCTTCCTTTTCCTTTTGATCATGTGGTTGAGATACATTAATCATTCCCCAATCAAGTCTCCTATCTATTTCAAGGCTGTTGTGAAGGAGTAACGTTAAAGCCACAATCACTCAACCACGACGAGTGATAAAACATGTTTTTACACTATTAATTATGATAGGTCTACATCATGATCAATGAATCATACATGATGATAAATGATTTTACAAATAGTTTGTGGCATTGTTTGTAGCTGAATGGTTGTGGTTGTAGCATTACTCGTTCAGAGTGGCGTGAAAGACTTTTTTGTGACACAAGACAAAGTGTAGACATGTACTTTATAGTACACTTTGTATCTATCTTCTCCAATAGATATAATAATCATCCAAAATAATGTATAATGACTTGAAATTTCTATTTGATGTTGTATAATGCCATCAAGGTGATAACAAATCAAGCTCCAAAGCTGCTGACAGACTTAAAGGATAACTAGGGACACTGAAGGACTTTAACCAACGCATATGGAATGGAATGGATTAGATCTACTAAATCAAAAGATCCAGGCAGACAAAAACCATAATCCGTCCAACAACTATATTATCTCTTGAAATGGGCAAAAACTCAATTGGAGAAGCTCAAAACTATAAAATAGCTCTTAGCTGACTGAAGAGTATATAGTTAGACATTCATAATTTAGGCGCAGAACGAAGCCGAACCCTACCGAACCCTCGCCATTTATTTGATTCGCTCAAAAATTATTCGAATATAGGGTTCGGCTCGGCTCAAAATTTTCGAGCCTTAAATATTAGGGTTCGGCTCGGCTCGAAATTTTAAATGGGGAAAATTATTCGGTCCGATTCGGCTCGAAATGTTCAAATAGTTCGAACATGTTCGGCCTGCTTCTGACATGTTTATATATATATAAATTTTTTTGTGAAAGGAATAAATAAAAAATTCTAGTTCAAAATATTACATGCCCCAAAATACATGTCCAAAATATAACATGGGGCATGTAATATTTTTGAACTAGAATGACCGAATGAAGATGGAAAATTGGAAATAATATATTGAGAATTTATTTTTAGGGAATATTATTATATTATATTGAACCGGATATAATATAATATATTAGCGCTTAATCGAGCCGAATATTATCGAACATGTTTGGTTTTCGAGCCGAATACCTATTTCTAAAGCTTGATTTGACGTTTGATGATACGAATCAAGCCTCGAATCGAACATTTTCGAGCCGAATACACCGAATCGAATCAAATATTAGGGTTCACTTACAGCCCTATTCATAATCTTTTTAATTTTTTCAAATATACAATCTCAATCCAATTCAATCAAATCTAAACTCAAGCTTACATTGCAAATACTCAATCACTGCTCTTAAGTTATAATATGTATGCTCTTGATTCAATTGAACAAGAAAGACTAGATATCTAGATTGATTTACCTTCTAAGAACATATTGTTCTTTGTGCTTAACTTGTAACATCATAATTATAAAATAATATTTCAAAAACTTGGAGAAACATGCATTTTGCCTTAGCCATGAAACATGTCAATTGTGTTCTTGCTGATTTGATGTTGTGGATTTCACTAAGTGTGAGAGAAAGTCTAGGATCAGATGGATGGTGTACTCTAAATCAAGAGGTTGTTGGAGGCTCTGAAGCTCATAAATTTTGAGGAAACCATCTAATTAAGAAGACACAAACTTAAATGAATACTGGTTTGTCCTTTTGGATGTTGTCCTTTGTTTATTTGTTAGTGTTGTAGTGAATTTTTCAAAAATTCAAGTGGATATCATACCTTGGTAATAGAGTTAGGCCTTTTGGCTGAACAACTATACATAACTGAGTTCTCTATTTCTGTCTTATTTTGTGCATACTTGTTTGATTTCTTAATCTGCTTAGTTTGTTTGTGTTGTTCTTCAATCATATGCTATAAACCCTTAAGAAAACTCTAGCAGTGCCTTTACAACTTGAATGCCCAATCTGATTTGAACACAAGATCACACTAACTATCTCTGCACGACCCTAAGTGTCACCGCATAAACGGCCTTCCATAAATTTATGTGATCGAGCTGCTAAACTTGCTCCATCTTGCTATACTTTCTCATACACATAGTTTAATAACTTATAAGCAAGTTTAGATTGGCTCTGAGCTTACTTAACACTCTTTGGAAGTTCAATTCAACTCAATAATCAAGTACATGCAATAAACCTATTTTAACAGTGTTATTGCATCACGTCTTGATTATATCTTTCTTGAATTGATCATGTTGATGATTATTAAGTGGCTAGGTCCCTTAAAAACTAAGCTTCAGTGTTCCTAAGTCTATTCAATCTTAATTTCGCATTTATAACTTGATTACACACTTGATCTTGGAAAGGTTTTTAAGTGGTGCATTTTTTAATTTTAAAATGGAATTTTGCTTTGGACAATTATGCAACCCCCTTTGATTGGGTAACCGTGAACAAGATTCTCAAAAATTGGTATCAGACATAAGAAACTGAATCTACTTCAATAGCCAGAGCCATTGTGATTTGGAGTAGCCAGTCAGATTGAAAAAAACTAAGTACCAGCTCAACATCATTTGTTTGTTCAGTTTGGATCTTCTAATTAATTGTCTTGTCTTAAGAAAATTCGGCAATTGTATATCTTACTTTGTGCATTAAATTTTGATAACATTAATCTTATATTTTCTTCAACAAAAGAGAAATAGACTTTCCCAAGTATTGGGGTAAGAGTTTGCTAAAAAGGAGAAATACGATTTACTCTTCAATCCAAGCAAGTGACAAGTAAGATTCGTTTCCCAATGTATTGACTTAGGGGTTTTGTTCTTTAGATGCTAAATTCTTCCAAAGAATGGAAGACGGATGACATTCACGATGGGGGTAGGCAACATTGTAGTTTTTTTTTTTTATAAAAAAAAAATTGAAAAGTGGGAGTCATTAGACTCAAGTATTTCTAGTTAAGACAGTGGGACTCATCACACTCAAGTATCCATGAATTCTATGTTGTGTAATCTATGCCCTAGTTGCTTATTAGTTTGATTAATTTTCATTATATAGTCATTACATGTGTTACTATATCATTTGTCACTCTAACCTGCCATGAAACAACGTGTTTACATCATATGGCAATTTTCTTGTATTTAAATTATTTTTGCAGGTTAATTAAATTGTTTATTTAATTAAATTTTCTTTAATTTGACTAATTAATTACTTATATCATTTAATTTATATTAAATAATGCCGGTGGATCAAATTTATTCAAGCCTGCTACATTTTTATAGTCCAGCCCGTTTTTCCTCTACTTAAGCCTGGCCCATCAATCCGTTACCCGGCTTGCCTGGCCTTAACCCGGTTGCTGACCCTCCCTATTACCCTAATACCCCCACATAACCCGTTTCTCTCCTCATTTTCCATCATGCAGCCGTTTTCATCAGAAAACCTAGAATCTTCGACTCAACCATTCTCTTTGCCATCCTTCTTCTTCAATGCAATCCCTTGATTTCTAGATTCTTGCCCTTGCCTTTCTGATTCTCCATGATTATCGAGCATTCATTGCAGATTTTTGAATCGTATTACAACGCGATTATTTTGAATCATGAAGGCCACTCATATCTAAACCCAGTTCAGTGATATCTTTTCATTTACTTTTGATTCTCTTTCATTTTCGGTTTGAGAATCGTGTTGTGCATAACCTTCTATTTTTGAATTGCAGATTTGGACGATAAGAGTAGAAATCTTCCTTGGTCAAAGCATGTGCTATAACAGGTGATGAAAACCGGGGATTTCATCACCCCAGATTTTCTGAAGGCCGTTCGATATGCAAAGGTTCTATCTTTCCGTCTTGGTGCATTCAGCATGTGCAAAAAAAATCAAAGCTTGCTGCTTTCATAGTTCTATTCAAGCAAGAAAGCTCATCGTTCACACCCGTTTGGCTTACAATCCATGTTCAAAGCCAGATTGCTCTTGTAAAAGGCTTAACCCAAGTCTAATTTATGTTATCGAGTCAGACCGAGGGTTGATACCCTGTGAGGTCTCGGTTTGAGTCAAATATTGAGAACTTCGGTTCAAGAATGGGCCAAATTCATGTTCTGGTTGGATTTATCGATTTATTTGAACATGAAGTGACCAAACTTAGAGAGGGTCTTCGGTTTCTTGACCCTTCCTTAAGTCAAAACTCAATTTTGATCAATCTACTTGATCCATGTGTGCTACGTGATAATTTTGGGTCTGTATTGATCAGTTAGGTCGGATTAAATTGGTTCTATTTGATTTGCAATGTTGAAAAACTTCTACACAGTGCTAAGTGTCAGTTCGGTTTTGGTTCAAAAAATCATAAGCAAAATACCCTTATTATTGGCCTTGACAAGAATCCCAAGGTGGAAATGTGAATGTTTTAACCCACTCTCTACTTACCAAAACTGAATTACAGCATGTGTTTAAATTGTGCCTCGGTTATTTGAATTTTCACACTGCAAGTCCGTTTATGCCTAAGTATTCCTCATACTTGATACAGGATCAAGTGATATATAAAATACTTGACCACCATAAACCAATACTAGCAAGAGGACTAGGTCCATCGTAGTATAGCTATAGCGAATCAAGGTCGATCCACATGGAAACAATTGTGAGTCATTTATATACAAACAATTAATCATTCACGCCGAGCACTCGAAGGCGGTCTATGACCAACAAACGACAAGAAATGATAAAGGACACGACACAAACAACGTAATTAACCTCCCAAATTATTATGTTATCGTTTGGATCTAGAGATTCTATATAATTAAGCTAGACTCGACAACTATTAATCCGATTCGTATTTCTTTTATATTGGCTACGGGAGTCATCCCCTAAACTTGACTTAGTTTCGGGTAGGACACTAGATCACTGTGCTACATTACGTGACTTCACCTTTTGGGTCTCCATCTCATATAACTTGCACGCTTACAATACTAAGGATGCCGATATTAACCGTATTCCTCACCTAGGCAACATTCATGTGGTTAGGCGTACTTCCTATGTGATCGCATCAGTCTCTGTCCCATTAACACTAACTTTGTAGGTATCATGTTAATCTACGATTTATGTATAACTAGGTGCTAACAATTCCCAAATATAACACAGATCTAGATCTCGCTGAAAATCCCGGAAGATCAATTCATACGCCGACCTAGGAGTCCTATATTGGTATTTCCTAATCATACGCTAATTAGAACAGACGAGCAACGTAGCCGTAGCCATACCTACTAAGATAAGAAATTCTAGGTGGACAATCACACCGTATAAAGACGTGGCTAGATTGACGCTGATTTAACAACTAAATCTTAGCATTTCTATATATACGTAACGGATAAAATAGAGATTCATAAAGAAATTATATAGATCTACTAAAAACACGATTGTCGATCATACCAAAGTCATCTATAGATCACCGGATAACAGATCTGGGCGTGTGGATCCTTATAGACAAGGAATCCCCACTGCCTCATATCGTATCCTTAGATCTACATCGTTCGGTGAAGAACGAACAACCTCAAACGATAAACAATAATTAGGGGGACTTAATTACAAAGAACAAAGAACAAATAAACACAAGAACTCACATAATTGCTGCTAGAATCTTGTATAAAAACTGCTCTGAGAAAGTGTTATGAAAAGTGATATTCAAGATGATACAATGAAATAAGTATATATATAGGCTGGGAAACCGACTTAGGATAAACTCCAGCCGACCTAATTTACGTTTCCTAAACCCTAATGGAGTCTAAAACGCGTCGAGATAACTCCGAGCCGATCCGATGATTTTGCTGTACTCGGCCCCAAGAGCCTATCTCTCGCCGCCGTGAGCTCACCAAACCTCTGATTGGCTCGCTGGCTTTTCTTGTTCCACACTCCACTCTTCGTGCTACTTTGATATTTATCTTTAATGCAATCTGATTCCGCTCCGATTTATCTTGAGATTTACTTCCTTCGTTGGTAGATATCCTCCGATTCACCGTAATCTACAAAATCAATAATTATCACATAGTAAATCGTATTTAAATAATAAAAATAGATAAATACCAAATTATATTCGATAAATCACATAACATTAAATAAACATGTGATTTAATATAAAATATATATTATTATGCTCGATTTAAGGATAATGTTGATGACTTTTATGGGTATAATTCGACCGTCATCAATACCCCCATGGCTATAAATAGACCATGATAGTGAATGGGATTGCAACAACTTAGAATTCACTTATTGAGCAATCCTACATTCCCAAAACATTTTTAGTTTTTCCCTTTTCTGGTGTTTGTGTGGTCAGCACAGAAGTTGAGGTGGTTGGCTTGGTAATCATCTGGTTTGACAAGTCTGATTTTTGTGTTTGCTATTGAGGAGTGTCTCTGATCAATAGCTTATACAAAATCTATAAACTAAGGTTTCTGTGTTCATTGTTCTAGGTGACACTTTAACCCAGTTTCTATTAAATTTCTGTGTTTTATGTATGTTGATTGAATTTCATTATAGTAGTCTGTTTAGATACTGGTTTTGCTTGTGTTGTTTTTGAGTCTATTCTGATAGTGTTAAAAATTTATTTTGGTGTTTTGATCATTGTTGATCAAAGTAGTAGACATCAATCTGGTTGGTCTATAGTGCCAAATCAGGTTGCCTTGTGAGGCATGTTGTCTGTGCTTTGAGTCTTCAAAGGATCAAAGACCTTAAGGCTTTGTTTCACCCTCAGAATAAAGTCTATTTTGATTCAGGTCTGTTGTGGTTTATGTTTTCTTGTGTGAATCATACATTGCTCTGAAGTCTTCCAATCAAAGTCCTGCAAATGTTGACTACAGAGCATACTAGTATGAAGTGCTAGTAGCGCTTTGCCTTGTGGATACGGCTGTAGGTTTTCACTTGCTATAAGTGATTTGACTGGACTGATTCTCAATCTCTGTGTGATTCTGTGTCCTAGCTTGTTTATCCCCCAAAATCTTGGTTATGATTTTGATCACCAGTACACTATTACCATTAGTCAAACTCAATAACACCCTTGTCACTGTTATTGTGTCTGCAAGCCCTTGTTATTTCTTGATGTACACTTTTTTTGCATCCTGCTGAGACTTGCCTTTAGCCTGCTGATCTGCTCTGGGAATAACCTGTAATAGTTAGGCCTTAGTTTTGTTAAGTGCACTGATCTCTGTATTCAGTCCTGTAAAACTTCAAGCTTGGTAATCTTATACATTGGACTAGATTATTATCTTTGAAGTCGACTGATAAGTTCAATCTATAGTTTTGCTCTGCTGTATTTTCTTCATATATTGATGATATAGCCTGTAACCTGCTGAGTATCAAGTATTGTATATTTATCTGGTGATAATGTCAGAATTATCATGGTGGTGTTAGCGGTGGTTTTGTGGTGGATATCTGGCTATAAAAGTGTGATTTTACCGGTGAAGTGTGGTGGTTCTTATGAACAATTGTGGTCGGACTCAAAGCTTTAAGAAGACAAGAATGGAGTCGAAAAATTGACAGAGTAGCTCTGCTTAGTGTACTATTCAAGATGCCAAATGATTTACAAGGTGCCGCTATTTACAGACGAAATGCTAATGACGATTAAGCTAAGTATGACAAGACATAATTAAGTATGATGTTACATAATTAATCTAGACAGCTGGCATGGCGGACTCGTGTGGGGCGGACCCAACACTTGGCCATTTTGCTGAGCTTGAGTCTGAGTTTGAGTCTTGTAGTCGTCATGTGTGAATCTTGTTTGCCTAGTTGAGCGAGCTTGGTCCGAGTGGGCGGACTTGTGACCCGGAGGGCGGACTTGTGACCCGGAGGGCGGACTGACCGGCCTCAGGTGCTTCAGATCGTTGGAGGCAGCGGGTTGAAGGCTTATTGATTTCTATAATGTCGCCTACCCGGTGATGCGGGTCACAAGGATCTTAGGTGGGCTTGATCATACCCGGCCCGATCCGTCTTATGGTGATACGGACTCATTGGGCCGAGTACCTTGTCCATGACTGGGCCTACGTACGGGCTCAAAGTGCGTGGGTTTGTTTACGGGTTTGGAGTATCACTAGGTATCCTACATGAATTCTCTGCTCCTCGAACTCCACAAAAAAACGGTGCTGTTGAGCGTAATAATCATACTCTTCAAGAGTCTGCTCGAACAATGTTGAATGAGTTCAAGGTGCCTGGTTTTCTTTGGGCTGAGGTTGTTGCTGTTAGGTGTGATGCCCGAAACACAATTTTGTAATTGTTTTATTTAATAAATGAATTGACGTTATTATTCATATTTATTATTCTCATAATCACCGATGTGACAATAGTATTTACACTACAGAAAACCCTAAGTATATCGTTTATGTAATCACATAACTCAGTGTATGGTATATACACATAAGGATTGAGTTAGTGAAGATGTACTTAAATACAATTAGCCCGTAGTGAAGTTAATCGAGAGTATCAGGTCTCTCCTTTAACGTGCTATTAATGCGCCCGAACACGCTTGGTGTGATTGTCTTATCCGGACTTTCGGTTAAGAGAACCTAATGGGGCATTTATATATGATAGATATATCATATAGATTTTGGACCGATTTGATTAGAGTTCACGATATAATTCCGTAATCGAAGTCTTATCGAATCAATGGATGATCATATTTATGGATATATCTTAATCTCGAGGTGATCACGACCAATCGCTTGAATCGCATTATGAAGTTTGACTTGACGGTTAAGGATTACACCGAGTCCTGTGGTCCGAATTACCCCATCTTGGCATTGTATCTTTGGATTGAGTGAGTAGTCGTGTTATCACAGATACGGAATCCATTCCTTCCATTTATGGAAGTAGATGAGACGCCTCTTATTTGTTAATCCTAAACCGATCGATCGCGCGAGTTCATATCACACCGATTGATCACCAAAGTGAGTTGTATGAATTAATTGATCACTAGGGGTTAATGGTGAATAAGGATAAGAGGTTCTAAAAAGGGTTAACGGTAACTTCCGATTTAGAATGAATAGTCTATGGAGGATTAATCCATATGTAATGATTATATCAATGGACGCTTATTATTATTCTCGTGAGGAGATAAATATAATCTCATAATCGGAGGAGTGCGATCACGGGATTATGGTGGCATATTCTGTGATTGATTTATCGAATATAATTATTCTATAATTATTTATTTGATTTATCGGAGCCGCGATTATTAGTCCATGGTCCCCGACGTGCCTCCTAATATAAAGATAGCTATTCTCGGACGTCGAATCCTAATAATATTAATTTAGTTCTTATTGGACTTTATTAAAACGATATGTGAATTAATTGTTTAGTGACTATTAAATTAGTTAAATTAAATAATTAAATATGTGGAAAAAACTTTTTTCATAATCTTGGCCCAAAATTAGTGTGTTGGTCGAATTTTGTGACTAGGTCACAAGAATGATAAATTCGACCCAAGCATATATTAGTCCACAAGAAATTAGTTTTCTTGTGATTAATAAGACATGTGCATAAAATATTTATTGGATAAATATTTATGGTAAGAAATAAAGATAAAGATTATTCTAGATTTGTTCTAGAATATTTTGGGATTATCTTTTATTTAATAGGATTATCATAATTGATTTTGTATTAATTATAAAATCCTTGGGGCTTAAGTTTTACTCTCTCATATATAAAGAGAGTTCTCCTGCCAAATAACACATGTAATTTTCGACTTCTACCTCTTAGAGAGAGAAGGAAAATTTCGCCAAGGGGAGAATAAGGGAAAATCTTGGAGATTTTTCCGGTAGCATATCGGAAGGGTTCGAGTCGAGAATTTCCTTCCACCGGGAGTTGCTTGGATCACACGTACGGAAGATCGTGGTGCTCTTCACGCTTTCCTTCGTTCATCCTATTGCGGTTCTTCAACTTGGATTTTGAGATCCAAGAGGTATGTTCTACAACCCCCTTGTAGATATAGATCTAGTTATTTTATTACGTGTAGTTTATAGATCTAGATCCATTAAATCGCTTCCGTTGCGGATGATATTACTAACAGTGGTATCAGTCGCCATGGTGATCTATATTTATACGTATAAAATATTAGATCTAGGAGTGGTAAAACATGTAGATTTTTTGTCCCAATTTTTTTTGGGCCGATGCATATGTTTAATTTTTATGCTTATGAATGTCGTGGTTGAAGAGATGGATTGGGGTTGGCACTGTTTACCCGTTAGATCTATTGTAAACTCATATAAACAATGAAAATTCGTCCATATGAGTATAGGAAATTATGTAATTCTTTTTATTGCAATTTTTAATTTCCAGAAAATAGATCTGTTTAGTAGCTGTTTAGTATTTTTTCTTTTCCCGTTGATCGAACCGTTGAAACGAAGATCCCTCCGGTCAGAATCAAGATTAGAAGATGATGATCAACTCCACAAATTTTGGCGTCGATCAGAGTCCGTTTCGATATCCGTTTGATGCTGCGAAGAGGCTGCTGTAACAGAAAAACGCAGGATTCACAGAAACACTATCTGTGACTTCCTAGATTTTCTGGGAGAGTTTGGACCGTTGAAAAGCAAATCCGACCGTTCAGATTGATCAAATGTGAGTTTTGGACGTACCATAAAAATTTCAGGTCGATCGGGATTCATCTCGATTCCCGATCTGCCTCAGGAAGTCCTTGATGCAGTGCAGTCAAAGTCAGATTCAGCAGCAAGTTTGGAGGATTACTGGAGAAAATTGGTAAGTCAAAGCACCGATCCAACCGTCCATATTGAAGTTCAAGGAGTGAAGAAAAGATCTAGAAAGTTGCGTCCCGATCCGAGTCCTTTTGGTATGCCAATCGTCGAAGAGTTCGAACAGCTGCAGATTTAGTTAGAAAGTAGTAAACCCTAGTTAGGGTTTTGGTTATTTATTTTCTAATAGGTTAGATACGGGGGTACCATCAATCCATCTCGGTGTTTAAATTTTCCGCACTTTATTTTTTATGTGTTTGATCATAAAATAGATATAAAATCGGAATTGCCATGACATGCATCATATCATAAATCCACTCCATGCATACATGTAGAATTTTAATTTTGGTAATTAAAATAGGCATGTATACAAACTCGTGTAATTAGTTGAAATTTAATTAATACGTGGTAATTAATAAATTTAGTAACTAATTAAAGATCCGAGGACGGGTTATGAAATCGTTAAGCCTTTCGGTGTGTGTTCTCGGTGAAACGCCTTAAAGCACAAACGAGATCACGCTTTCGATTCGTAGAGTCTACGAGATCGAATGATGGTAAAAGAACATAGAATCTTGGATAAAACGGTTCGCCTATAGGTTGGGTGGTCAATCGAGCTTCGCTCGAACGACTTAACCCTCCTAGTGTGATGTATGCACGGGGTCCGGCAAGACTAAGCCAAACCGAGGCGGAGGGGTGATTCCTTCTAATCTCGGTAGGGCTCTCTTGACCCGATTTCGTCCGATCGTCACATATGTTCCAACGAATAGGGCGGGTAGGCTTGCCTACGTTACCGACACCATTCGAATCCTTGATTTGATGTACTTTTATGTTAACATCAAAAGACGTGGTTAGTTAACCCACCACCACTTCCAAATTATTGAGTGGGAGCGGGGGCGACATCCAACCCCACGGCCTCTACTATAGATACAAGTAAGTGAGAGAAGGGTGACGCCTCGCGGTGCTTTGATTTCGTCCCCTACGGATGGTGTTCACCCCTATCAACATTCATGGCTTGGTCTCCGAAAGGATAGGATTTCTGGGTACTCGTCGGGTCACTGACCTATCCTACGACGGCACACTCGGGGCGTACCTAAGAGATCCGATATAGTAGGTCACACTCATAAAGGATATTTTTTGGAAATATCTAGGCTAAAAAAGGAAGGTAGTCAATGAATAAAGGGATGTTCGATTCTCGTGCGATGTTTGATTCTCACAAGTTATTCATTGATGAGATTGTCTCGATTTAACCGTCATCTCTTTGACCTACCCTTCAAGTGCACCTTTGAGATGCGAGGTTAAAACCTTGGAATGGTAGAGTAGACTTAATTTTAGTTTACAATTCCTAAAATAAAATAATATAGTAGTGTTAAACTTGAATTAATATATGTCATTTTATTTACAGCATTATATCCCTTACTAAATTGCTTAAAATTTATAATTGACTAGTATTGACTTCGTTAAAAAGTGGAAAGTAACTAGGACGTTGAACTAGTTAATCGATAATGCAATTATTTTTCAAAAGATATTTTCTCTTAAGCCTTTTAAAAACTAGAGTGACATATAGGTATGTCACTGGTCATCGATTCGTGTCAAACGGAAGACAAACTTAGTTTGACCAAAGGTGATTTCGGACTTTGAAATTCTTAGTGAATTTTGAATGTGTAGTAATTACACGAGTAATTTTCTAATTGAAAAATCGGAAAATCATGAAGTATTACTAGTTGGACGATATTTGGAATCGATGAACTAGTGGGAGCTTTATGATTTGTTGTTTTTCTAGAACATTAGGAAAGTGTAACTGACTACACACGTAACCGTTCTAATTGAAAAACCGGAAAGTCATGAAATGTTGCTAGTTAGACGATATTTGGAATCGATGAACTAGTGGGAGTTTCTATGATTTGTTGTTTTTCTGGAAACAATAGAACTATGTACGAAAGATTTTCTAATCGAAAAAATCGGAAATTCATAAAAATAAAGCATTGCTCGTTAGACGGTATTTGGAACCGATAAACTAGTGGGAGCTTTAATGTTATGATTTGTTGTTTTTTCTGGTATATTAGAAAATCCGAGAAGTCTCGACGAGTAACACTCGAAATAGACATCCCACGGTTCAAGAGTAGTGTCTACTCAAACGAACCGCTGGTTCAAGACTGTTTCCATTCACGGAAAGTCAAGAATGGGTGAATATGTCTAAAAATGTTAGTCACCTAAACTAAGAAAATTTTAAGGCTGAACCGAAAATTAATTAACTGAAAATCATAGGATAAGGACAGTGATTTTGGATCACCAACCTATGAATCCTTGGCGATTTTCTCGAGCTAAGTTCTTTAGAAGAACAAGGTAGCAAAGGCATTTAACGATTAAAAGAGTAAACAACGGCGCTTAATTTTAGCTAGAATAGTGGGAGTGATATAAGGTAATGAATCTCGGATTCAATCCTTGGATATCGCGGGAAAATTATTTTCCGTTTAAGATTCGTTGGAGCGAATGGATTTACCTTCATTCGATAATTTGTTTGTCGTATAGAAAGTGAATATACCATTTGTAGTCTGAATCCAAGACTCGGACTTTTGTTTGATAAAGTCAAAACCACTTAGAATCGCTTGAAATATGTATATAAAACACATCTTAAGAACTATTAAAAGCAATTGGTTTCTATATTTAGATAAACGCTTCTTCATATTCCATAGTTAGTGCATAGTCCCTAAAAGACAAGACACAAGACTGGCTCAGGTGATTCCTTTCTCCCATCTGGTTATATTGTCTCAAAGGTTCAATGACTAAGTTTCCTTTCAATCGGAAAAGGATAATGGTTATAAAGAAGTAACATAGCTTGTTTATGACGACCTTCGGGTCCGATGAAAGATACAAGCTAGTAGGAGCTTCCGAGTAGTGACTTCTTGTCCGATAACTATTCGAACACTCCGGTCGCTTTATCCAAAATATTTTGAGGTTTCTCTGCTTTCATGAGAGATAGAGTATTCTATACTCGGAATAGGCCATTCATAGTCCTCGAGATCGATGCTCACCGCCTCATTGTGACATGTTCTCACTAAGTGAGAAACCGTAAAATTGCCTTATATATGTTTTTAGATGTGCTACAATACATCGTGCATAACTCAATAAAGATATTAGAAGCGAAATTTCGGTTTACATTGAAATGTAAGACCGAGAAGTCTACCTAGAATATGCTTTGGAATTTACGGATAAGGTGTGGATTCGGTTCACCCCACTTCCGTAAATATAAGCATTTAGCACACGGTGCTTGAAGGTAGAGTCCGAAATTTCGCGAACACGCTTCGGGTCGATGACCAATCGTTCTATATCTTGTAGCATTGAGAAAAGGTTTGTTATAAGATTCATGAAATCGGGAAGGGACAGTTATATCATGCGCCCTTTCCGATAGAGTCTATGAACAAGTAAAACCTTAAACCTTGCGATGACGCTTTACTCAAGGTAGTTACTAACTCGATTAAAATCGGACCACATCCAACATCGGTTGTTGGTGATAACACTAAATACTACTAAACTAGATCAGAATTTTGATCCACCCAGAATGTAGTGGGAGTATGGTTTATCCATTACCCATTACGGGTTCGGCAGACTTTGTAGTCTGAGGATCGATTGATGACCTATGGCTCTTTTGTGAGCAGTATAGGATTCTGATAATAGAGGTTGGTTTTAATAGCCATAACCATGTGATTGGAGTTCGGTACTCCAATTCTGTTCATGCTCTTGTAGAACCACCTGAGCGTCTCAGGCCCAGTGAGAGTAAATGGATCTACACGGAAAAGAGTAGAATGAGTTCGGTATTGCATGATTTCGTTCAAAAGCAGGAAATAGGGGTGATTCCCTGAGACTTTCTTGCCAAACAAACGGAGTCTGGATTCATTCGAAACAGAAGGGTATTGACTTATGAACTCATGACATGATGACTGTCAAGGCTTATGTCCTTTGTGGATAAAAAGCAAACCTCTCGGTCATTGGAAGTCATATATTTCTACAATATGTGGATTTGACCAGAATATTGATAAGTCTTTTGTAGACTGGATATCAATTTAAGTACAGTAGTGAATATATAAATTAGTGTTTGTGAAGGATAACACTTGCACTGATTGGAATCAACATGGGTGTGTTATCCAAGTCGAATCGACAATACCACAATTCTCTCCAATGAGATTTGGACAACATTCTTAAGAGTTTGACTCGGTCGAACTCATTAGAATCGATCCACCGGTTTCCCATCCATCTTATTGGTTAAGATGATGCATCCATGTATGCAACATTCAACGAGGAAGTTCTACCCTATGCCTCGGGAATGACTCTCTAAATCTTCGGATCAAGAGAAATGGGATAGATTCTCTTTCTAGTAAGAGATGGTCGAGTTATTGAACGTCAACTTTGATCGAATCTTAGATTCGGCGGTTAACAAAGCAAGTTTAGTATGTCCTTTAGTATCTTGAAGAGAACGAGGAACAATATGCGGACATATTCATGTGTGAACTTGGATATGTGTGATACACGATTTTGACTTTAAGTCGATTGAGGATGATCGTTAAGTCGATCTCGGGCTCGATGTTTACTCAGTACCACATGATTTGATGGACCGTAACGCTTTCGATTCTACGGAACGTCTCGAGCCGACAACCCGACTAATCATTAAGACCCATGACATTTAGATGTAGGTACTCCCGAGTCACCGACCTATCCTACGACGGCATACTCGGAGTGTACTTTTGGAATCAAAATGGTTATGACATGCTTAGTGGGTACTAGAATACGGGATAAGTCTCCATTGCTTTAGAGCAAGTGGGAGATGTAGTTTGTTGTATTTTAAATAATAGGGTGTGCTCTAAAACAATTAATCACATGCTTTCGCAAGTGGGAGATTGTTAGGTGTGATGCCCAAACACAATTTTGTAATTGTTTTATTTAATAAATGAATTGACGTTATTATTCATATTTATTATTCTCATAATCACCGATGTGACAATAGTATTTACACTACTGAGAAAATCCTAAGTATATCGTTTATGTAATCACTTAACTCGGTGTATGGTATATACACATGAGGATTGAGTTAGTGAAGATGTACTTAAAATACAATTAGCCCGTAGTGAAGTTAATCGAGAGTATCGGGTCTCTCCTTTAACGTGCTATTAATGCGCCCGAACACGCTTGGTGTGATTGTCTTATCCGGACTTTCGGTTAAGAGAACCTAATGGGGCATTTATATATGATAGATATATCATATAGGGTTTGGACCGATTTGATTAGAGTTCACGATATAATTCCGTAATCGAGAAGTCTTATCGAATCAATGGATGATCATATTTATGGATATATCTTAATCCCGAGGTGATCACGATCAACCGCTTGAATCGAGTATGAAGTTTGACTTGACGGTTAAGGATTACACCGAGTCGATGGTCCGAATTACCCCATCTTGGCATTGTATTTGGATTGAGTGAGTAGTCCGTGTTATCACGAGATACGGAATCCATTCCTTCCATTTATGGAAGTAGATAGATAGTTCCTTATTTGTTAATCCTAGAAACCGATCGATCGCGCGAGTTCATATCACACTTAATCGATTGGTCACCAAAGTGAGTTGTATGAATTAATTGATCACTAGGGGTTAATGGTAAATAAGGATAAGAGGTTCTAAAAGGGTTAACGGTAACTTCCGATTTAGAATGAGCAGTCTATGGAGGATTAATCCATATGTAATGATTATATCAATGGACGCTTATTATTATTCTCGTGAGGAGATAAATATAATCTCATAATCGGAGGAGTGCGATCACGGGATTATGGTGGCATATTCTCGTGATTGATTTATCGAATATAATTATTCTATAATTATTTATTTGATTTATCGGAGCCGATTATTAGTCCATGGTCCCCGACGTGCCTCCTAATATAGCATAGCTATTCTCGGACGTCGAATCCTAATAATATTAATTTAGTTCTTATTGGACTTTATTAAAACGATATGTGAATTAATTGTTTAGTGGACTATTAAATTAGTTGGGCTAAATAATTAAATATGTGGAAAAACTTTTTCATAATCTTGGCCCAAAATTAGTGTGTTGGTTTAATTTTGTGACTAGGTCACAAGAATGATAAATTCACCCAAGCATATATTAGTCCACAAGAAATTAGTTTTCTTGTGATTAATAAGACATGTGCATAAAATATTTATTGGATAAATATTTATGGTAAGAAATAAAGATAAAGATTATTCTAGATTTGTTCTAGAATATTTTGGGATTATCTTTTATTTAATAGGATTATCATAATTGATTTTGTATTAATTATAAAATCCTTGGGGCTTAAGTTTTACTCTCCTATATAAAGAGAGTTCTCCCAAGCCAAATAACACATGTAATTTTCGACTTCTACCTCTTAGAGAGGAAGGAAAATTTCGCCAAGGGAGAATAAGGGAAAATCTTGGAGATTTTTCCGGTAGCATATCGGAAGGGTTCGAGTCGAAATTTCCTTCCACCGGAGTTGCTTGGATCACACGTCACGGAAGATCGTGGTGCTCTTCACGCTTTCCTTCGTTCATCCTATTGCGGTTCTTCAACTTGGATTTTGAGATCCAAGAGGTATGTTCTACAACCCCTTGTAGATATAGATCTAGTTATTTTATTACGTGTAGTTTATAGATCTAGATCCATTAAATCGCTTCCGTTGCGGTTGATATTACTAACAGTTGCTTGTTCATGTTATATTGTAAACCGTGCGTCTATTAGACACAGATTGCACAAGACACCCAATGAAGTCCCTAGTAACCGACCTTTGAAGTTAACTACTTTCATGTTCTCGGATGCAAGTGGTTCATGTTGATTGATAACGGAAACTTGGATAAGTTTTCATCTAAGTCCATTGAATGTATATTCGTTGGTCATTCAGAGACCTCACGGGCTTATAGTGCTATGATCCAATTTTCCATTGCATTCTCGAGTCCATTCATGTGTCATTTCATTAGTCTTTTTCCATGTCTAACATGTGCTCAAATGTGCAAGATAAGAACATAAGTGTTGAGTAGTTAGGCGTGGACTATGTGTTTGATCTACTTCCTCATGTTGCAAATGATACATCCCCAGGAACGGAAGTAGTACCTGAGCCTGATGTTGAGTCATCATCACCCATTGTTGGTGACATCTTAGCAAACGATGCCCACAATGCGGAAAATGCACAAGAGGAGAATGATGGTGCTCTACAACACAGATGAGAAATGTATCACACTCTAGAACTTATTATTGGTGATCTCAATGCTCGTGTAAGCACCCGAAAATCCACTTTCTATCCCTCCTCTTTATATGCAATTTTTCCCACGTGAACCTAAGAAAATTGATGAAGCCCTCTCAGATAATGAGTGAGTTATAGCTATGCAAGAAGAGATTCATCAGTTTGAAAGGCAAAATGTATGGGAACTTGTACCCCTACCTAAGGAGAAATCGTCGGTAGGCACACGATAGGTCTTTATGAATAAGTTAGATGAAAATGGTAAAATCGTTCAGAATAAAGCTAGACTGGTGGCCCAGAGTTATACCCAAGAGGAAGGCATCGATTATGATGAGACATTTACCCCAGTTGCTAGACTTGAAGCCATTCGACTGTTAATCGCTTTTGCATATGGCGTAGGAATAAAGCTTTATCAGATGGATAACAAAAGCGCATTCTTGAACAGTCTCATTGATAAAGAAGTGTATGTTCGCCGGTCACCGGGCTTTGAGGATACACTTCACCCAGACTATGTCTACCGTCTCAAGAAAGCCTAGACTCAAACAAGTTCCTAGAGCGTGGTAGGATAGATTGTCATTTGTGCTTTTAGCCAATGGTATTGTTAAGGGCAGGGTAGATAATACCTTGTTCATAAGAAAATTTGGATCTGACATCATGGTCGCCGAGGTTTATATCAATGACATTTTTTTTGGTTCCACCGACCCTGCTCTTTGCACTGAATTTGAGACTCGATCCTCTCAGTTTGGGATGTTTGATATGTAAAAATTAAGTTTCTTCCTCGGCTTACAAATCAAACAGACACATTGCGGCACACACATTAGTCAAACTAAGTATATCAGAGAAATGTTCACCAAGTTTAAGTTTGACAATCTGAAACTTGCTACGACTACTTTGAGTTTATCAGTCAAGCTTACACTTGATGAAGATCGTGGGATGTTTGACTCTCAATTATATCGGTCTATAATCGGTTCTCTGATGTACTTGACCGCATCGAGACCTGACATTCAGTTTGATGTAGGTCTATGTGCAAGCTTTCTAAAAATACCCAAGATATCACTTTTCAAAGCCGTAGAGCAAGCTTTTCAATATCTTCGGCACACGCATACACTAAGCCATTGGTACCCCCAGGCTTCTTCACTTGCATTTCTCGCTTACAGCGATGCCGATTATGGTGGTTGTCATGTTGAACGGAAAAGTACTAGTGGTACTTGTCAGTTCTTAGGTGATAGACTCATCTCTTGGCTCTCTAAGAAACAACCTAGTGTTTCTCTTAGCACTACATAGGCTGAGTATGTTTCCTTAAGCAACTTTTGTGCTCAACTCCTTTGGATCAAACAACAACTCGAGGATTTCGGCAAGTTTGTAGACTGTGTACCAGCTTATTGCGATAGTCCTAGCGCGATAGATTCGGCACACGATCTCGTATTGCTCTCCCGAGCCAAACACATAGATATTAGATATCATTTTATATGTGACCACGTGCAAAATGGTACTATATCATTGAGTTTGTGCCAACTGCGCAAATAGTAGCTGATATTTTCACGAAGCCCTTACCCCATGCATCGTTTGAAAAGTTGCGTAGTGTGGATGATAATAAAGTTTGAATATTATTATTTACGTTAAATATTATTATCGTCGTATTTATCTTGTAGTGACTTATTGAAATTGTCACCGAACTCTATATTTGTACTCTCTCCATTCAGTTGAATCAATGAAATACAATACACTTTGAATTATGTTATGGTATCGAGTATCTCGGTTTTCTCTTTCACGTTATGACAATTCTTTCCTAAACCTTAACCTCCTTCTCCAATCCCTATCCTCTTCAAAAAAAAAAAAAAAAACACCTTGAGCGATCTCCGTCCAGCAGCAAAACTCTTTATCCAAATGTTCTTCGTACCTCCTTCTTTCCCTTCACATATTTTCAGCAACACAAAAAATAAAAAACAAACAAACAAACAATTACCTGCTTTTCTCCTTCACATATTCTTCCCCTTGTAGCTTCCCCTTTCGTATAATCACAAAAGAAAATATATCTACTTAATACTTCATCAGCCGCGTATTGTCTTTCGGCGTATTCAAATAAAAAAAAAGTCGTGGCTTGAAAACCCCCGAGGAATAAAAGAATGTGGGTTCTATTTTCACATTCCTTTTTACTATTGACATCTATTTTTTGATTATTCTTTTAGATGAAAAAAACGTCGGTGCATTGACGTTGGTGTTCAACAAGGAACACCAGTGTAAAGTCGTGGACTGACGTTTTCTAAATTACAACACTTTTATAAAGGGAACATCGGTGCCACTGATGTTCATTGTTAAACATCAACGCCAGTGTCACTGACGTTGGTGTTCAACAAGGAACACTAGTGGCACCGACGTTCCATTTATGAAAAATCACCGCATGCCGAAGTAATTTTTTGTGGTGGCAAGAATAATGTTGTGCCAGTAGTAAAAAATGGTGTGTCAATAGAACCCCCTAAAAAAAATCTAGCAATTTTTATTTATTTTTCAGCAAGCAATACCAGTTTGTTTTATTTTGATTGGTTAGAAAGAAAAAAAAGAAAAAAAAAAGATAGAATGACATATCAACGAAACAGTCTCCACTTCTGTCCTTCCCTACATAGTGGTCATGGTTTGTATTTTCTCGAGGCCGGGGGCGAGGCTGTAATCGTGAAAAACCTCGTCCCTTACACTCCAGCTTCCCTAATGGTCCAAAATCCTCCACCTGCCAGATTTGTGCCACCACCGGCCACACCGCACCAGCCTGCTCCTTGTGATATCAGCGCTCGACTCCTCCTCAATCATATACGACGTCCGCACACCCCGGATTTAACTGGATTACGGATACCGAGGTCACTCACCATCTCACTCATGATGTTCAATATCTCAACCTATCATCTGCCCATTATGTTGGGCCCTACAAAGTGCATGTAGGTGATGGTACAGGTTTATCTATTACTCATTACGGCTCATCTACTGTAAATTCCCCTTCCCAGTCATTTTACTTATATAATATTCTTGTAAACCCTCCCTCCCCCCCTCTATCACCAGAAACCTTTTATCTGTGCATAAATTTGTCTCTGACAATTCCGTGTATTTTGAAATTCATAGGTCATACTTTCTTGTAAATGATTACCCGGGCCAAGTCCACCTCAAGGGATTTGTTAAGGATGGACTCTATCACTTCTCCACCCTTCTCCATCCCCCCAATGGTCCTGCTCAAGCCCTTACCTCTTCCCTTGCCTCCTCTACCACATGGCATCAGCGTCTCGGTCAATGCTCCTATTCCATACTTTGTCAAGCCCTAAAATGTCTCCCTACTTTTACTCCTACTAAAGCACCCTTTACTGTGTGTTCCCCATGTCAGTTAGCCAAAAGTCACCGTTTTCCGTTATACACTTCTGATTTCACCTCTACTGCTTCTTTGGACCTGATCTACTATGATGTTTGGGGCCACTGTTCTGAACCTTCAATTTATGGTTCCCGTTATTATGTAAGCTTTCTGGATGACTTCACAAAATACCTATGGCCCTATCCCCTGAAAAATAAATCCGATGTTGAAACTATCTTTCCTGACTTCCTTGCCATGATTGAACGCTAGTCTAATACCAAACTAAAATCCATCCAGATTGACTGGGGTGGTGAGTGTCGCCGTGTTTCCACTCTTCTTACCTCTCTTGGCATCCGTCATCGTCTTTCTTGTCCCCACACCCATGAACAAGTTGGTGCCATTGAGCGCCGCCACCGTCAAATCGTTGAAGTCGGCCTTTCTCTTCGTGCCCAATCCAACCTTCATCTTCCCTATTGGGAGGATGCTTTTATTGTTAAGGGTGATTTTATACGTTTTATAAGGATATGTTTTATATCAATTTCCCCCATATTTGGATGTTTTTCATAGAAATCGAGCTTTATATCGAAATATTGAGCAAGTGATGTTTTTAATGGGTTAGTTGCAAAATTGTATGATTTATGTGTAGAATTGATGGTTTTATATTGATTTGGAAGATACTACATTTTGCAATGTGTTTGATGTATTGTAGATACACAATTTCGGCCAAAAAGAGGATTAAAAGATGATCAAGTCGGATTTAATTGATGAGAAAGAGATAAGGATGGAATTGGCTAGAAGGAAAGAGATAAAATTGAAGATTTTGAATTTGGATCACATTGGATGAAAGGTCCGTCCCGTTCGGGGTGGATCAAGGTCAAAGAAGTGGGATCAAGGCGTCAGTGAAGAAATCGAATGAGAGTTTGGACATTGTATGGACGAAATGCGCCTTTAACAAAAAGAAGTGGATGGCGCGTCGAAGGAATGGACGGGCGTCCAACACCGACTTCAGCACAGCGGCCTTACTTTTCTATAAATACCAGCGCGTATTTCAACCCTAAACATACATTATTGAGACCTATTGATACACAATCATTAGGAGAAAAACTCTAAGCGGCCCACTTCTTGGGGAGGTCAAGGTTGCGATTTTTCTTGTTTTAATTTCGCTTTCTATTCCGTTTTGCTGTTGTTATGCTGAATGCTTGGAGGCTGAGCAATTGTTCAAACTATGTGAATCCGTTTCAGCAGGTTCTTTATTTTCTATCTAGATTTGTTTTGTGAATTTGATTAAAGTTGTATCTTTTCCATGTGTTTATTTGTTATGCAATCGATATCGAGAGATGTGTTGTTATTGATGTTTACCGTATGACGAGAGTCGGTGTAAACCTTAGATCACCATAGAAAAGATGGGATTTTTAATCTTGACATAACGAGAGTTGATAGGTTAAATATCTAGGTTGCTAGATTGAGAGATCTTACACCTTGTTTTGATAGCGTCAATCTTATATATCGAGAGATGAGAGATTGACAGGCGAATTATCTACGAGAGTAGAAATTCATACCTTTGATAGGTGAACCACATCTTTAATTAAATCATCACAAGACAACTTTAGAGAGGAAATTAAGGGTTGCGGGATCGGTGGATTATTGCTTGTGCGTTGTTCAATCACCATGATCATCTTCTTATTTACTGTTTATTTTATAGTTTATAGTTTAGATTTCGTTTTCGCTTTTATCCTTCCTGGCTTTGGACTGACAATCCTCAGTCCAGTTTACTTTTCGTTTTGTTATCTTAGGTTTTGATAATAATAGTAACAACCTTAGGAAAATTAATGAACTAGATACCCCGATTCCCTGTGATCGACTTCGGTATTAATCGCTATGCTACGATCCCTACACTTGGGGAATACCGGATTTATAAATTTTATTACTTGTTTGTTTCATTAGATAAAATCCGAGACAAGTTTTTGGCGCCGTTGCCGGGGAATCGGTACGGTCGTCTAGTTTCTTATTAATTTTTTTCTAAAGTTGTTCTGTTTTGTTTTTCGTAGGTAGTTTGTGTTATCTAGTGATTATTAACTTTCCATAGGTTTGTGTTTAGGTTCCAATTAGGGTTTTGTTTAGTTTTCGTGTTTTGTTTGGACTGTTTTTTCGTGTTTAGCGGCGTTTATGTGCTTGCTTTGAACGTAAACGGGCGTCTGAGCTATTGGGCGCCCGTCCGTCCCAAATCGATCGTTTCGCTTGTGTTTTGCTCGTAGACGTAGCGGCGTCCGAACTTGGGCGCCCGTCCCGTTCTTTCTCGAGCAGACGTCCGGCCAAGAACTTGACGCGCCCGTCGCCTTTGTCGATCACCGCTTTTTTAGGTAGATATCTTGGTTTGTCTTTCTTTTGCTTATTAAATAAATGTACTAGGGTTTCTGTTTTTCGTAGGTAGGTTTCGTAGATAGGGTTCTGAGGTTGAATCATCTGACTCCACGTTTTTCGCGGTCAAATTTTTGGATAAAAGGGATCGTTTTAGCACTTGTTAGTATTTTGGCCATAACTTTCGGCTCGAGTGTCCGATTGGCGCGCAGGACCCCAATTCGGAAAGCTTGTTCCGACGCCGACGACGTGGTGAATGTAGGCCGTTCAGTGCCGTTTTCGAGGTCAAAATCCACTGTTTTCCCTCCCATTTTGGGCTTAGAAGATTTCAACACGTTTTTTTTTTCCTTTTTTTATAGTGTTGTCTGTTTTAAATTTTTCGTAGTTTAGGTTTAGGTTTCTGTTTCCGTACCTTTTTAGGTAGTTTTCAATAAAAGTAGCGTTAAATAAATTGAGAGTTTTATTTTTTTGCCGTGTTTCGATGACCGTTGGGTTAAGAATGTGCAAAAAGTTTTTTTTAACTCGATTTGTGAAACGTGAATTAGATGACGAGTTTTTTTTAGGTAGTTTTTTTTTACTAGGGTTTGTTCATTAGGGTTTATTAGGTTTCTTTTTCTTCTAGGGTTAGGTTTTCTTTTCCTAATAAAAACTAGGGTTTCTTAAAGCTTCTAGGGTTTATGATGTATGAAGTGTATCTAAGGTTTATGATATAGGTCGAGTTTCTGTTTGGTGCGCATTACTCTAGTGCCGGACGAGCGTCTACTTTTCTTCAACGCCCGTCCACTCAGGTGGCCTACGGACGTGCGTCCCGGAGAAGTGAACGCCCGTCCATCCAACCCCACTTATTCTGGATATGCTTTTACAGAACCTGGACGTGCGACCGTCCAATTCATAAATCCCAGACCAGACGCCCGCCATACACATGAACGGCCGTCCAACCACCCAGTTTTTTTAAAATGTTAAGGGTTTGTGATGAATATGGTAATAAGAATTTGCATTCTTTCACCCTTGACTTGGAAGCTTTACTTTAAGCCTCTGTGGCCTTTTCCATCTATTGCGGTTCATGTTAGAGTGACTGTTTGTGTTTCGACGTTACTGTTGTGGCATGGCTTCTTTATCTTACACACCCATTTACCTCTGATTCTTGGGATGCACTTATAAGAGGGTGTCATGAAATTCATTCACACACACTTAGTTGTTTTATTAGTTGAGTGTTAGGTAAGTCGTGATTATGAGATGCTTAGTTCAAATTTTTCTTAACTTGATTTTTAATGCTTTATTTGACGTGGATACTTCCATATGAGCTTCTGTGGCTAGTTATTTTTACGTAGATGTTCTGAACTTGCATGTTTACATCTTTCCATCTACCGATCCATGTTAAATAATTGATTAATTTTTTATATACATGATTCATCTATGCATGTTATTTAGTAGTTAATGTCGGTTTCCGTATGCTACATATCGTTGTGATGAATCCTGTGAGCTTTGAGACTTATGTGTTTTCTTGTTATTTTTGTAACTCATATGGGTAGCTACTGTCGGTTTTCCATTGCTACTATCTTTGGCTTATGAGTTATATCTGTTTAGTATAGCTAACTGTTGGTTTTTCATAATGCTATCACCTTTGATGAGTCTTAAGGCGCGTCTACACTGCATATAATGAATAGTATTGTCGTTTATCGTAAACTATCCTTATTTGGTAGACGTTTATGATATACATGTCGTGTTGCAAATGAGTAGGCTAGTTTTCTTTCTTTTATTTTCTTTTATTTTTGCATATCATTTAGTTGCATGTCATCTAGTTGCATTATTTTTCTATTTTTCTTTTATTTTTCTTGAGGGTAGTTACTGTCGGCTTGCCGTACGCTACCACTTTTATTTTATGTCCTTCATTTTCTGATTCTGCACGGGCCGTAGTCACTGTAGAGTTGCCCTCCCAACTTGCTCACCTGAGCACATCAAGATTTTTTATATAATTGCATATCCTGTAGATTGCATTGTAATATATTTTCAGTATAGTGCACCTAGCCCTGCTATTTTGTAATGTTCCATGTATATGTTCCATCTTTACATGAGCTTAATCTGAAAAAATCTCTCTGACTTCTTTTCCATGTGTTTTACATGTACAATCCTGCTGTTTTGTAGTGTCCTTAATCTCTATCCTTATTTATGTATGCACATGTTGGGCTTATTTGTATTGTAAAGCTTCTGTGGCTTTATATTTGACGCTTAGGTGTCCTGTACTTTCCCTGTGTGGTGATTTTTCCATCTGAGCCATTATATCATGTGCTTATTTCTTGTCTATAATTATTTTTGCCATGTTGTATTCCCCGTGTCCCCGAGTGCGCTTTTGTTTTGTTTGTTCAAGTGTGCGGGATATTTGCGATAGCAATTGTGAGCTTTCGATGAAGCCGCCCGGTGGATGGTCCACAGTCTACTGATTTCCTCACGCATTTCTGGATCTGGATCCGGACCACTTCCAAGATTGCCACCTTCTAACTACAATCAGCTAAGTCCCTAAATTTTTATTTCTGTACAACTTGAGGACAAGTTGCAATCTAAGTGTGGGGGAGGGAAATGGTTTTATGTATCTACATTCATTTGCCATACTATTAAATTTCTATGAAAAAGTGCTAAATTTTAAAATTTTTGTTTGTTTTGTCCCAAGTGAGCAAAGGCATATCTTTATTTGAGCTTTTATATCATTGGTGCATTATTTTGCATATTTAGTAAATTTAGATGTCTCACCCGATATTATTTTTCACGTGCCATAGTAAATGATGAGCTATATTTTAAAGCAATGCCCATTTGATTAGAGATTTTTGATGATTATCGCATGATTCTTTGCGTACATACGAATTTTGAAAATTTTAATAGTTTGTGTTTAGAATTAAAGTATGTCATACTGTGAATATCTGAAGGTTTGAATGTGATAGGAGGGATATAATTTAAGGTTTGTATACCAATCTAAGATGAATAAAATGAATAATATATGTGTATGTCGGAAGTAGCTGCCAATGATTTGAGTGCGGTAGGGCATTATCACGAAATGTCCTATACCACTATGAGGTTCAATAGCTCCCGACTGCCTGATGATAGTAGTCCAGCTAGGGTGTTATCACGAAACGTCCTATTGCTGGGAATGAGGGCATATGCTATACGTGTGTAATTAAGAGAATTTTAAGAAAAATTAGCAAATGGTATTGTGAAAAGATGGTTGAAAACCTTAGTCATCTTCTGACTATCCCCAGTAGAAACTGAAAGATATGTTGTAGGGATTATCCTCTAAGTATGTCGGAAATATTTTAAATACTCCTTATTATTTTTTTTTCGAATATGTATGTTTTGTGAGGTGCATGTTATAATCGTTTTTATATTTCTGATCTAAATGGGATGTTGGCTAGTTTTGCTTGAATCAATTTCAAGTGTGGATTTAGTGGAAATTTATTATGGCTATGCACACACACTTGGGTGAACCTCTAAACTATTGAATATGCTTTATGGTTGCATAAATGTTTATATGTCTCGAGTCTTGATTAGGTTTTGTTTTGCTCGGGACGAGCAAGGTTTAAGTGTGGGGGAGTTGTTAAGGGTGATTTTATACGTTTTATAAGGATATGTTTTATATCAATTTCCCCCATATTTGGATGTTTTTCATAGAAATCGAGCTTTATATTGAAATATTGAGCAAGTGATGTTTTTAATGGGTTAGTTGCAAAATTGTATGATTTATGTGTAGAATTGATGGTTTTATATTGATTTGGAAGATACTACATTTTGCAATGTGTTTGATGTATTGTAGATACACAATTTCGGCCAAAAAGAGGATTAAAAGATGATCAAGTCGGATTTAATTGATGAGAAAGAGATAAGGATGGAATTGGCTAGAAGGAAAGAGATAAAATTGAAGATTTCGAATTTGGATCACATTGGACGAGCGTCCAGGTCCCGTTCAGGGTGGACTGGCGTCCAGGAGAAGAAATCAGAACAGAGAGTTTGGATGTTGTATGGACAAGCGTCTGCCCTAGCGTCCAAAGAAGTGAACTGGCGTCCAGAAGGAATGGACGGGCGTCCAACACCGACTTCAGCACAGCCGCCTTACTTTTCTATAAATACCAGCGCGTATTTCAACCCTAAACATACATTATTGAGACCTATTGATACACAATCATTAGGAGAAAACCCTAGGCGGCCCCAGCCCCCTTAGGGGAGGCCGGGGTTGCGATTTTTCTTGTTTTATTTTCGCTTTCTATTCCGTTTTGCTGTTGTTATGCTGAATGCTTGGAGGCTGAGCAATTGTTCAAACTATGTGAATCCGTTTCAGCAGGTTCTTTATTTTCTATCTAGATTTGTTTTGTGAATTTGATTAAAGTTGTATCTTTTCCATGTGTTTATTTGTTATGCAATCGATATCGAGAGATGTGTTGTTATTGATGTTTACCGTATGACGAGAGTCGGTGTAAACCTTAGATCACCTTATGAAAGATGGGATTTTTAATCTTGACATAACGAGAGTTGATAGGTTAAATATCTAGGTTGCTAGATTGAGAGATCTTACACCTTGTTTTGATAGCGTCAATCTTATATATCGAGAGATGAGAGATTGACAGGCGAATTATCTACGAGAGTAGAAATTCATACCTTTAATAGGTGAACCACATCTTTAATTAAATCATCATAAGACAACTTTAGAGAGGAAATTAAGGGTTGCGGGATCGGTGGATTATTGTTTGTGCGTTGTTCAATCACCATGATCATCTTCTTATTTACTGTTTATTTATAGTTTATAGTTTAGATTTCGTTTTCGCTTTTATCCTTCTTGGCTTTGGACTGACAATCCTCTGTCCAGTTACTTTTCGTTTTGTTATCTTAGGTTTTGATAATAATAGTAACAACCTTAGGAAAATTAATGAACTAGATACCCCGATTCCCTGTGATCGACTCCGGTATTAATCGCTATGCTACGATCCCTACACTTGGGGAATACCGGATTTATAAATTTTATTACTTGTTTGTTTCATTAGATAAAATCCGAGACATTTATCATTGCCAATTATATCATCAACCATTTTCCCACCAAAGTCCTCCAAGATAAGTCCCCTTTTGAAATGGTCTCCATCGATCCCCTGACTTTACATTCTTTCGAGTTTTTGGCTGTGTATGCTGGCCCTATCTCTGTCCTTACAACCATCATAAGACTAATTTCCGCTCCAAAACATTCATCTTTCTCGGATATAGTCCTTCACACCACGGTTATAAATGTCTGGACCTTCTCTGGCCGTATCAATATTGCTCATCACATTGTTTTCGATGAATCCGTCTTTCCCTATACACCTTCTCCTTCCAAACCCACACTTGATAATCTCACTGTCCCCGCTTCTGTTATCCGCTTCCTAAAGACCTTGTTGCCTCTACCGAATCCCTGGACTCTACTTCCTACAACGAAGCCTCCAAACACCTGAATTGGCGTAATGCTATAAGAGAGGAAATTGACGCTTTATTGCACAACCATACCTGGGATTTTGTGCCTCCGCATCCTCGAATGAATATTGTTGGAAATAAATGGGTTTATCGAACTAAACATCATGCAGATGTCCGTTTTGAGTGTCACAAGGCTCGCCTTGTGGCCAAGGGCTTTCATCAGGCCGAAGGGGTTGATTTCACTGACACATTTAGTCCGGTCGTTAAACCGGTCACTATTCGTCTTCTTTGTCTCTTACCGTTTCACAGGGATGGTCTCTTCGCCAAGTGGATAGTCAGAATGTCTTCCTCCATGGGCATTTGTCTGAGCCAATTATATGCAGAGCTACAAGGTTTTGTTCACCCTGATTATTCAGACTATGTTTTCCGTCTTTGCCGCAGCCTTTATTGCCTTCGTCAGGCTCCCTGTGCTTAGTTCTCTCGCTTCACCGATGTGTTGACTCAGTTTGGATTTGTCGGCTTCAAAGCCGACACCTCATTATCTATTTATTCTCATGATAGTGCTCGCGTTCATATTCTTATTTATGTGGATGATATTATTATTACTGGCTCGTCGTCTTCTCTTGTTGAGCAGGTTATCTCTTATCTTGGTCTGCACTTTCCGGTTAAGGATCTTGGTTCTCTATCGTATTTTCTTCGCATTGAGGTACTTCCTACCTCCGATGGGCTATTTCTCACTCAGCGCAAGTATATCTTTCAGCTTCTATAGCGTGCCTCTCTGGACAAGGCCAAGCCTTGTCAGACACCTATGTCGGCCTCTACCCGACTTACACTTGACGCCGTCCTTCCCTACGCCGATCCTTTGCTTTACCGCACTATTATTGGCGGTCTCCAGTATCTCAATTTCACTCGGCCTGATATTGCATTCGCGGTCCACAAGGTTAGTGAGTATATGCATTCGCCTACCAAAGCTCACTGGGTTGCAGTTAAACATATTCTTCGGTATCTTAAGCACAATGTCTTCGATGGTCTCTTTTTTTTCCCGCCGGTCCCTTATTTCGCTCCGGGCTTATTCTGATTCTGATTGGGCCGCTGACAGCGATAATCGCCATTCTGTTGGGGCATATTGTGTCTTCATTGGTTGTTAATCTCATTAGTTGGCATAGTAAGCAACACTTGACTGTTTCAAAGAGTAGCACCGAGGCCGAGTATAAGACTCTTTCTAACACCGCTGCCGAACTCCAGTGGCTTTGCAGTCTTCTTCGTGAGATGCAGGTTCAGTTGTCTTCCCTGCCTACTCTTTGGTGTGATAATATTGGCGCCACCTACCTTGCTCACAATCCGGTGTTTCATGCCCGTACGAAGCACATAGAGGCCGACTTCCACAATGTTCGTGAATTAGTTGCAGCTCGCAAGCTTAGCATCTCTTTTATCTCCTTGAAGGACCAGTTAGCCGATGTCCTCACTAAACCGTTGGCTCAGCCACGTTTTGCCAGTTTAAAGCCAATCACCGTGTTCAGCCACTTCCCAATGGATTGCGGGGGCGTGTCGAGGATAATGTAGTTTGTATATTATTATTTAATTTAAATATTATTATTGTCATATTTATCTTGTAGTGACTTATTGACAAAGTTACCGAACTCTATATATTTTTACTCTATCCATTCAGTTGAATCAATGAAATACAATACACTTTGAATTATGTTACGTAGTGACCTTCATATGGTACCTCTGTAATCCTTTTTGCTTAGTTTTTAAACTAAGGGGGATAAGTACATATGTAGGGGGAGTTGTAATCTAGAGGGAGCGTATCGGTATTTTGAAAATTAATCAAAAGGGGGAGATTGTTGAATCATGAGCCCTAGTTGCACGTAGTTTGATTAATTTCCCAAAATACACATTTGTGATAATTATATGCTATATCTGTCACTAATGGCCATGAAATCTTGTGTTTACATCATATGGCAATTTTTCTTGTTTTATTTTGTCTTTGCGGGATTATATAATTTAATTAAACAATTAATTGATTATCAAATTAATTATAAAATATATTTTATAATTAGTTTTTTATTTAAATTAAAGCTTAATTAATTAAGTATTTTAGCTCTAGGCCGGCCCTTCTCTTCAAGCATGGCCCATGGTCAATCCCGCTTAGCCTTTACCCGGCCTCTTTGCCTATACCCGTTTGTCTACCCTTTACAACCCCAAAAACCGGAACCCTTCCGCCATTTCACCCTCCTTTGCAAACCCTAACCGTCTGTTGAGTCTTCCCGATCCTTCCCTCTCTCGAAATCTTCAGCATTCAATGTCTCCATTGATCTTCTGAAATGACCCTTCTCTCCTCCAACCTTCCTTTTTTGAGTATGATTCTGTGTAATATCCTCGTGACTAATTCAAATCTTTTGATAAGAACATAATGCTACCTTGATTCTCACTCGTAACTGCAACGCAAATCTTCTCCGATTTGTGAAGGCTTGTTCACATGGAAAGGTTGCATCTTTTAATCATTTGACTGGCTCGGCAGCCCCACATGACCTTTTTCTGGCAGTAAATTGAAGATTCGCTATCAATCTTTGATTGACGAGATGAACTATTTCCTTTAATATCTGCTCTGATTTTGGTCTGTTGTGTGTCTTGATAGGTAAATCAAGGCGGGGATTCGAATACCCTAATTCTTTGGTAAATCAAAGAATTAAAGTTTGCAGCTTCAAGGCTTACATTTATGAGGGGCTCTCACTTTGTAGGCGCCACGAATGCGTAGTACTTAGCTATGGACTAGTCTACAGCCATTTCATTTTTAGTTATTTAGTCGGTCTAGATATTGACACTATAATTCATCATTTATGAACAATCAATTGCTCCAGTATCATTTTCATTCATGATTTATTGTTCAATTCCCACTTAGTGTAATTTTCTTACTACTTACTTAATATAGACAATTTCCTTACTTATATTATTATTATTATTATTAGTATTATTAGTATTATTATTATTATTATTATTATTATTATTATTATTATCAGTATCAAAGTCATTAATCATTAAAGAACAGTGAAAGTATCTTCGGATGTCTTCTTGGCTCCCTCTTGATTATGCTTTTCTTATTGAGTTGTCAGCTCAATCCTTATTTAACATTTTCACATGAAGGTGATGCCGGTGATATCGGATTAGATGGTCAAGTTAGAGCTTCTTTTTGTGTCAGCGATATCTCATGTTTAGCACCATAATTTATGTTCTTTCCTTTTGTTGATTTGTAAAGGTGTTGACCCCCATTTTTGAATAGGTGGCGTTCTCGGTGCTTGTATATTTCCTTTTTAGTATCTATGAGTAGTGTGAATATTGAGGTTGGTAATGACGTTGATATTCTATATTAGTGGATTTTGTATTGTCTCGTGATTGGGATCCTGTTGTTGCTATTTATGGTAGTTATGGATATTGGAATTGTAGAGTGTATCAGAAACATGGAGGTTGTCTCTGTCGGCACGGTTTCCGTTCTGCCTGCCCGATACCACCGGTTCAACAGTGGTCATACGAGTTGTGGACATCATCACTTATTCATATTATTTTTTTGAGTTGCGAGATCTTATCTTCTCTCTCTTATATATGTTAAATTATTGTCATCTTCTTAAAAGCTTCTGCGTAATCTTGCATGATGTCACTGTAATTTAATGCTTACGTGCACAATTGTCACGGGTTGTACACGTATTGAACGATCTTTTTCTATTCTACCCCTAAGGTACGTAGGTATGGTTCGTTACACTTGGTTTATAAGTTGGTTAAGAGAAATACATTGTTCAAGAACCCTCCATACATAGTAATCACACTTGCAAATCAAAACTTCGTTCATGACAAAGAAAACGGGAGATTTTACTATGGTATTTCCATATGAGGAAATATACGATTTGGCACAATGCATGCAATCACTAATCAATGCTGGGTTTACGATGAAAAACTTGGACTGTGTCTTATCATGTATCTGCTCATGTGGAGATACTATAATATAAAAAATAAAAAATAAAATAAAAAGAATATCTCTCAAAACTCTCAAAGAAAACAATGCCAATTATAAACATAAAGGCCTTCAAATTTCTTCATAAATGTAACATGACCGAATACTCAATAATATTAATTACTGCTTACGTCCCGTAGTATAAACTTATCAGAGATTTCCATACAAATAAAACAGAAAAAAAAAAAAAAAAAAAAAAAAAAAAAAAAAAAAAAAAAAAGGTGAATCAATGATACAAAGTTTGAATGAAAATGCCTAAAATACTTTTTGTCTATCATTAGTGTAAAGTTTTGAAGTAAAGAATAGTGATTGAATTGAAAAGAAAAGAGAAGATACAATAAAGAAAAACGACTTCTATTGGCACCACGTGTTTGTATCAATTGACACTCTTACTTCATGCACTCTTAAATTACCGTTGGCACCACCATTACATTTTTTTTTTGTTGAAAGGTATTTTTATTATTTTTGTGCAGCACAACGTCTGGTTTTCAATACAAAGACGCATATTACAAGACGAATGTAGTATTTTATTTTAGCCTTGTTCAAACCCTGTGTGTACAATTTGATTTTGAAAGACCATCAGAACTGGTTAAACAAAAATGAATACTGCTATTGTAAACATTGTGTTACCTCTTAAAGTTTTAAATGCTGCTACATACCCTCTCAGTTTTCATTTTAACCGCCACTTTTCAGAATTTGCTTTGTTTTTTTTTATCTGTCAGTTTATAATTTTTTCCTCATTAACCCTTCATTTTAATAATCCAAATTTTGGTACAATTTTCCATGCTCAAAGAATGAAGAAAAGTTTTGTTATTTTACACTCTATTTCAGACACATCAATCACTTTTTTATTCAGTAGTATATAGAGCGCAAATGTATGCAGTTGCGGATTGACAATATTTTTTTCAATGGACACATGTTTAACATTATTATTATATTATTTTAAAATTAACACAGCGAAGAAATAATAATTGTGTTCGTTTTATTGTTTTTTTCTTTTACCATTACGTTTTTTGGTCCTTTAGTAACATTTAATTATATCATTCAGTAAGGGCACAAATTTACGATCAAAATGTCAGTCGTTTTAAATAATACTTTAACTTTTTAGCACGTACCCCGAACCTGATGTAGGGACATCACCTTGACACGTGGCAGTGGTCCCAGAAGGCAAATATTCCCTAATTTGTTAGCTGTCTTTTTGTCTTTGTACTACATTTTGTCATTTTGCAAATTCTTTATTTCTTTCATGTTTATAACCTCAATCTGAGGAGAAGGTGCCGAGTTTTCGATTTGGTTGTATTAAACTTTCGAGCTTGGCTCTGTGATATCTTTTCTTTCTTAATAGACAATTATTTCCATTATTTGGTATCGAGAACAAGGTTCTCCTTGGATCGACGATGGCAAACGATGTGCAGATGATGGCCGGATCTCCGGCGTAGATCGAGATCGAAGTCCCTTCGGGAAATCGTAGAAGCCTTCATGAAAGAGATGAGGACAGCTGTGGCTGAAATCAGATTGGATCTGAGTGTTTTGAAGAAGACCCATCAACCGGTGGATCAGGATTTGCCTAGAACTCCGGTGGATGACCGAGACGTACAAGAATTACTCACGCAAGGGGTCGGATGAACAGCAAGGGCAAGGGTGTTATGAGAGAACCCAGTCAAATCCGACCGATACGAGACAACCTAGGACGACCACCGGATAGTAAAGATGAAAGTTCCGACACAGAGCTAGAAATGTCCGAATGGAATCATTTTAAGGAAGAAAGGGATGAGGGTGTGAAGCCCATGAACAGACAAGGATCTTTTCCCCCAGCTCAATGATTCCGTTTGAAGATGGAAATCTCAAACTTTGATGGAAGCATGAATGCAGAGGACTTCTGGGTGGATTGATTCCATTGAAGATTACTTGAAGGAATAAAGCCCACGACTCAATCAGTGCAAATTAGTGTCTTACAGATTAAAAGGAGGAGCTAGGGCTGGTGGAAGCAATTACGAACAACCGAGTTCTAAAAGGGAAGAACAAGATCCAAACTTGGCCCAAGATGAAACAACTCTTGATTAGCGAGTTTTACTACACCAAACTATCTCAAGCAGACTATCTTGGATTTTTACAACTGCAAACAAGGTGGTAGGACTGTCAAGGAATACACAGAGGAATTCTATAAATTGGGGGCTAGAAATAATACTCCAGAAGATGAAGATGTACAAGTGATACGATATGTTGGGGGATTATGTGATGAATTTAGAGATAGACTTGAGTTAACCCTATCTGGAGTTTGAATGAGGCGATCAAATTGGCATATACAAAGGAGAGAGGCAATTACAGGAGGAGAAACAACAAGGCACCATACAAAGAGAGAAACTTTTCACCCCAGATTCGAGAGCTCCTTCAACCAAAAGTGCAGACCCCCCACGGACCAAGGAAAATCCAAGAACAACAAACCAAAGACTAGCAAACCAAGTGATCCATATGCCAAGAACAGAGGAACCATTTGCTATAGTCACAGACAACTTTGGACATTTATCCAATGAATGTCCAGCGAAAAACAAGTTACCTTGACGGACAAGCAAGGAGAAGACTCTGGGGATTCTATTGAGCAGGAGAATGAAGAAGAAATAGAAGAATTAGAAAGGGATGAAGGGGAGATGCTGGTTTGCATTGTGGAAAGACTACTCTTCACCGAACCTAGTCTAAGTCAGAAGCACAATATTTTCAGAACCAGATGCACTATAAATGGGAAGGTCTGTAATGTAATTATAGACAGTGGATCAAGTGAAAACCTAGAATCCAAGGCTGCTGTGAAGGCACTAGGTTTGAACACCAGCCCTCATTCCCACCCTTATAAGATGGGATGGATTAAAGAGGACCGTAGCGGGAGTAACCAAGTGTGCAAGGTCAAGTTCTCAATTGGCAAGACCTATGTGGATGAAGTAGAGTGTGATGTGGTAGACATGGATGCGTGCCACCTCTTGTTGGGACGACCATGGCAATTTGAGAGGGATGTCCTACATAGAGGGAAATATAATACCTATTCTTTCAGCTGGCTGAGTAAGAAAGTGACCTTAGTACCCATGGGACAGAGAGAAATCAGCAAAGAAGAAGCACCTAGGGACAGACATCAACTGTTAGTTACTAGTGGAAAGGAATTCCAGGCTGAAATAGGGGACTACTCCAAACTGTTTGGCCTGTTTGTGAGAGAAGTGACGGTGGAGCAGAATGATATGAGCATGGATCCTACTATACAGGCCCTCCTAGAAGATTTCAAGGATCTTTATCCCACTGAATTACCTACTGGATTACCACCATTAAGAGCTATACAACATAACATTGATCTGGTGCCAGGAGCTTCATTGCCCAATCTGCCTTACTACAGACTTTGTCCTAGAGAACATAAAATCTTACAAGAAATGGTGGATGAACTCTTAAACAAGGGAGTGATCAGACCAAGCAATAGCCCTTGTGCTGTACCTGCTCTTTTAGTGCCAAAGAAGGAAGGCCAGTGGAGAATGTGTGTGGATAGTAGGGCCATCAACAAAATTACAATCAAGTACAGGTTTCCAATGCCAAGGGCAGATGACCTGATGGATCACTTGATTGGGGCCAAGATTTTCTCTAAGATTGACCTAACCAGTGGCTATCATCAAATAAGGATTAGGCCTGGGGATGAATCGAAGACCAGCTTTAAAACACAGGAAGGCTTATATGAATGGCTTGTGATGCCATTTGGAATGTGTAATGCCCCCAGCACCTTCATGAGGCTAATGCATGAGGTACTTAAACCTTTTTCAAACAAATTTGTTATAGTCTACTTTGATGATATTTTGGTGTTTAGCCATGATTTAGAACAGCATGTGAAACATTTGGAGATGGTGTTTAAGGTGCTAAGGGAGAATAAACTGTTTTTGAACATTAAAAAGTGTACTTTTGCTGTACCAAAACTATTGTTTCTGGGATTTATCATCAGTTCTGATGGGATACACACTGATCCCAAGAAAATGGAAGCTATTAAGGAGGCGCTAGCCTACACTGAAATATCACTAGCCTTAGAAGTTTCCTAGGCCTGGCCTCTTTTTACAGGAAATTCATAAGGGAGTTCAGCCAACTGGCCACCCCACTTACTGATTGCCTTAAGAAGGGAAATTTTCACTGGGGAGCAACCCAAGCTAGAAGCTTTGAAGAACTCAAACATAGGCTCACCACAGCTCCAGTCCTAGCCCTACCAGACTTTGAGAAATTATTTCAAGTGGATACTGATGCCTCAGCACAGGGTATAGGAGCTGTTCTGTCACAAGATGGGAGGCCTGTGGCTTACTTTAGTGAGAAACTATCACCTGCCAGGTCTAAATGGACAACATACGAGCAAGAATTTTATGCCATTGTTAGGGCATTGCAACAATGGGAGCATTACCTGCTTCATCAAGAGTTTGTCCTCAACAGTGACCATAGGACCCTCCAATTCATCAACACCCAGAAACACATAAACAGAATGCATGCTAGGTGGTTTTTGTTCCTGCAAAAGTTTTCCTTTGTGGTCACTCATAAGTCAGGGAAATTGAACACAGTGGCTGATGCCCTAAGCCGAAAACAGAACCTCCTCACCGTCATGCACCAGGAATTGGTGAGTTTTAAATCAGTCCCAGAGGAGTATGAAGGAGATCCTGATTTTGGAGAGGTTTGGCTACATTGCAAGAACAAAGAGTTTGTGGATCACTAGCATCTTCTACAGGGGTATCTATTCAAGGGCAACCAATTGTGTATTCCCAGGACTTCTTTAAGGGACCTCTTAATTAGGGAGCTACATGAAGGAGGAATGTCTGCACATACGGGGAGGGACAAGACCTTGGCTCTCCTAATGAAAAGATTCTATCCCTGCCAGATCGGGAGAGATGTCTCTACACATATCAAAGGTGTGGCATATGTCAAACCGCCAGGAAGCAAGCAAAACATCAGGTTGTACTCCCATTGCAGTACCACAATCAACTTGGGAGGATTTGTCTATGGACTTTGTACTAGGGCTTCCTAAGACCCCTAGGCATTGTGACTCCATATGTGTAGTGGTGGATCGGTTCTCAAAAATGGCTCACTTCTTGCCTTGTAAAAAGGTCATGGATGCTAGTAAGGTTGCCCTACTGTTCTTCAAAGAAATAGTCAGACTCCATGGTATTCCCAAGACTATAACTTCAGACAGGGATGTTAAGTTCATTGCTCATTTCTGGAAGGAATTGTGGAAGAGATTTCAGACTCAATTACAATTCAGTAGTGCCTATCACCCACAGACAGATGGACAGACAGAGGTGGTAAACAGAACCTTGGGCAATATGCTTAGATGCATAGCAGCTGACAAACCAAAACAGTGGGATGAAAATCTTGCTCAAGTGGAGTTTGCTTACAATGCTATGGTTAATGAGATCAAGCTGGGCAGGCCCTTCTCCATAGTGTACACCAAACCTCCCAACATGGTGACTGATTTGGCACCTATACCTAATGTGAAGAGCAAACCTGCAGGGGCATTAGCTGAAGCTATCCTGAAGTTGCATACAGAAGTGAGAGAGCACTTAGAGATGGCTAATGCAAAGTACAAGGAAGCTGCAGATAAGAGGAGGAGGAAACAAGTGTTTGAACCCAGAGACCTTGTCATGATACACCTAAGAAAGGAGAGGTTTCCCGAGTGGAGTCAACAACAAGCTACATCCCAAGAGGTAGGTCCTTATCTTTGTCAAGTCCAAAGTGAATGACAATGCCTATGTTCTAGACATTCCAACAGACCGGAAGGTGTCTCCTACCTTCAATGTGTCGACCTATCGACTATTACCCCATTGATGATGGTGAAGCCAGCCTTGCAACAGAGGAGCAGAATCCTATGGTCCAAGGGGAGGGAAGGAATGATGTAGGGACATCACCTTGACACGTGGCAGTGGTCCCAGAAGGCAAATATTCCCTAATTTGTTAGCTGTCTTTTTGTCTTTGTACTACATTTTGTCATTTTGCAAATTCTGTTATTTCTTTCATGTTTATAACCTCAATCTAAGGGAGAAGGTGCCAGTTTTCGATTTGGTTGTATTAAACTTTCAGAGCTTGGCTCTGTGATATCTTTTCTTTCTTAATAGACAGCTATTTCCATTAGAACCTATAGGCCGTGGATCCGCCTCTGAATGTATGTAGGCACAGGTGCAGATGTAGGTGCAGACACAAAAATGATTGCGAGAATATAACATACATGTCAAGGCTTTGTAATCTAAATTACTAAAAACAACAAGCAAAAACCTCGCGCGGATTGGAGTTGTAACATAATAATTGCAGTTAATATGCCTAATCATGTCTATCCAAGTGGAAACCACTCTTAATTTGATGTAGTCATGCACATGTGGACTAGACAGGCATTCTCTATGGGAAAACAAAACAAGAAAAAAAAACAATAAATAAAAATGACTTAGAACTGGGAGGATTGATCTGTTATTCAGAAAACTGTATTTACGAAAGCAACATACGACGAAACAAGTAATAAGATTTACTGCCAGTAAACAGCAGAGCTCAACTCAACTAAAAACCGTCTTCTTTGCTCATTTAGGTGTTCCTTTTCCATGTTGAATCTGCTGAATGAGTGCTGCTGCCAGCTGCAAAGTTGCCTGAAGGCGTTTCTCGGTATCACCACCTTCTTCATTTCCAGCAAACTGTGTTTGCTGCTGTTGATTCACGTAAGTATTGGGCTGCGTCTCTCTCTGATTTGAATCTACCATATTCGGTATTTGCTGCTGCTGCTGTTGTTGTTGCTGGTGGACTGGGACATACTGTGATGAAAGGTCTGATGAAAACTGATTGCTAGGCAAAGAATATCTTTGATGTTGTTGCCACTCGGTTGTTACGCCCCCTGATTGCCTCTGTTGTTGTTGTTCAAGTAGAGTCGATGCCAACTGCACCAATTGCTCGGGCTGAAAAGCAGCGGTTACTGATGAAGGAAGTAGTGGTTTGTCTTGAAAAGCAGCGGAATTACTGGGTCTATTACTACTTGCAGGTATCGGGGGGTTGTATCCTCCTTGCGTAATGGGATTCATCATGTTTCTACTATTAGCACTCGTGTTTTGTATATTGTGAGCAGACCAGCCTGGACCCCCGTTATTGGGTTCTGCTGATGATGCGGTGCGTATTCACCGGCTAAGTCAGGAAATTCCCAATAGAGGAGGGGCCGGGTCGAGGTGGAGGTGGAGGTGGAAGTCCGGCAGAGAAATTGCCGGAAACAGACGTATTTGTGGTCCCGTGTCTCTCAAAGGTTGGCAAACTTGATGGTAGATAAGGCACTGAAGATGTATTATTATCCAAACTGGAAGGAACAAAGTTGGGCTTGTTTTGCTCTTGTTGAAGATGAACGGGCACGTAACCGGAGGAGCTAGGTTGCTGCTGTGGCTCTAACCTTAAAACAACACCAGAAATGCTAAGTTTTCCAGGCACTTTTAATATTTTCTCAGAAAAATCTGATGGAGGGACAAGAAACAATGTTGTCCTGTCATCCAATTTGGCAACGGCAGCACGTTGTTTATCTCCCAGATAATTCATGAACTCGTTATAAAGAGCCATGTCAGGATCACTTGCAGCAACAAAGAATACCACCCAAGAAGACGCTGCTTGATAGTAGTGCTTTGTAAGCGCGTCTAAACTAGTCTTTGCGGTGCAATCTAGGAATTCCGGCCTGCACAATATTCAAAATGGAAAATCACGAACCCTGAATTGGATCGAATTTACGAGAAAACAAAATGCCAGATTTCTTTTTTTTTTTTTTCAAGAAAAAAAGCAGGTTATTGCTTACAATATCAAGTCCATTACTGCACCCACAGGAAAACAGCGAGCACGACATATCGGAGTTCCTCCCTTCGCGATAGTGCCTTCCCATTTCCACTCCTCAGCTTTAAAAGGACGGTATGACTCAGGGGTCAATTGTTTCCGCTCAGGGTATGCTACCAATGGATCAGGTCCTACCATGTGGCCATCAAAAGGTGCATTCTTCAGGTCATTTCTCTCCACATAAGGTTGGTTTAACTGCATTAGGCGATCAGGATTATGTTTATAATTATTATAACCAAAGGCTTCTGAATCAGTGTTTCTTTCATAAGGGTTATGTCGAAAATCAGTGTATGGTCTTGAAGGTGGCATGCGATTGATTTGTCCTGAATCACTGAAAGGATATTCCGGAAGCTCATTTGCATGAGGAAAGGATCTCTTAGTTTCAGAGAAGAGCAATGGATCCTCTGGCAAGTCAAAAGGGTCATCATAGAATGGGCCTTGTCTAGGGAATTCCTCTGGAGAAAAGTCACGAAAATGTCCACCTCTATCGATCTGTTGTCTCTTGCGTGGCTGATACATATTTGATGTTTTTTCTGTTTCAGAGCCCAACTCAGGAACCTCCTCTTGTCAAATGCACCTTTTCACCTGACCATGCAGCATTCTTTCTGCCAAAACTTCTGAAATCAGGATAATCAGGTTCCAAATTCGAAACAAAATCAGGAGAATTCCTACCGAGCTCCCCAGTTCTTGTACCGAATTCCCTATCATGATGAAAGTCCTCTGAAATTCCTTGGCGTCCATGAGGAATAAAATCTGGAGATAAGGGAGCATTCAGAGAGTCCCTTTCTCGGCTTGATGATCCTCCAGATTCACTTCTGGCAAAACAAATATGTACACGAGGATTGTCAAATAACTTCCCCTGTAGGGTTTCTTTTGCCCTACAGGCAGCTGATATTCGTTTGAAACGCACAAAAGCATAAGTACGCCCAGGAAAAGCAGTTATCCTATCAATCTCCCCAAATGGTAAAAAAGCTTTCCTCAAGATAAACTCATCCACTTTTAACTGGGCAGGAAAACCAACCCATAAGACCTCACTGGGCTCGGCATTTTTATCATTCATTTTAGATTTGTCTGCATAGGGAGCGTCAGAAGTATGACGTGCTCTTGTCTCCCTTTGCGAAAATGGAGACGACCTGACAATGGGAAGCTGTTCATCTCTATCTGGCATGTAATCTTCTTCACCACGCCGTGGTGTAGATTTATCCTGCAACACAATGAAGGTTTAAAATAATAAATTCATAACCCAATTTGAGAGTATATAGAGTGCTAAAAAATGTTTTGCTTTTATATTGAATAACAATCACTACAAGCACGCCAAGACGGACGGATAAAGCCTTCCAGCTTTACACTATTGACCAAGAGTGTCTAGTCAAATTGTTAAACAGACTCAAACCGGCCATGTAAGATAATCGGAAATGTAGAAAACGACTAGGAATGGGAAGCATGGGAAGATAAACTCTACTGGCTCACAGAAGAGAATTAAAAAGCAATGAGAAACTTCGCTCTCATTGAAATCATACATTAAAACTGCAGCATCATAAGCACTACGCCCAGAAAAATAGCTAGCTACACGCTAAGACAATCGAAGACAAGTCTAACAGCAATAGTAAAAGATAACAACGTATGACCAGACCAAAGTTTGAGTTCAAACTGTAAAACAACCTCTCATAGAAACATAATGTAACGCTACTGACCTAAAAGCCTTAACCTATACCAAACTCCACATAACCAGGATGCTTCCATGCACCGGACTGTCCTTTATAGGCTAAGACAATATTAAACTATTATATTAGTGCAACTCAACTGTCAATCTTTTTGTCATACACTAGACCTAAATGGTTTGACCCTTTCCCAAAACCCTGCATTGAAGGAATCTTCCATGCAACGACTACCATTTATACCTAAAGACAGTGAGAAATTAGTTCACTAGCACAACTCAACTGTCGACTTTCGTGTTTAGAGTGGCCTCGGATTTCTTCTTCAAGAAGATTCAATATACGGATGAAGTCACAAATGCTAAATACACCCTCATTGCAAGAAATTATCTATCCCCCAATATATGCCATTTTTCCTTGAACCTTTTCTTCGATAGGTATATAAAAAAAATTAGCTATTTGCACAATAATCCCATGCCCTTCCCCCCTTTCCCAAACCCCCTCATTTTCATATAAAAGCTCCCCAAGTATATTCTATGAAGAATTTTTCCCAGCCTAAAAGGTATAGAACGAATAATTTGTTAACAAGTAGGTGTACACATGTTGCACAACACGACGATACGATTGGCTACAAAATCTTAAAGACATGACACGTCAAAAAACACGCTTTAAAAAAAATCTAAGTATATTGTCAAACGAAAAATATTAATGTTAAAAGTTTGGTTGTGAAAGATAAATGACAAACATTATTTTCATTACAACTGTTCAAATGAAGTTTTGAACATAAAATAAATAAATAAAAAATCTAAGAGTGTTTGACTGTTCATAATTTTCTGTAAATATGTTTGACTGTTCATTCCTAGTCAAACTCAAACAATCAATTGAAATTTTTATTTGAAAGAGAAAATTTGTGTAATATACCATCGTTTGACTTGTGTGTCAATGACATATCCCATATATGTCAAGGGTGTGTCCTTTGCATGTTGAAGGACAAAAAATTTAAACAATAAAAACCAAAACTAAAAAACCTAGCACGTGTCAGTTGTGTCAGAAACATGTTGATGGTGAGGAAGTATCATACAGGACATGGCACACATGGTATCGGTGCTTCATAAATTAATCAGAAATTTGACACTTAGACGACACCACAACTGTTTAAGAGTTTCGTGAGTGCATCCTGAACAGACACGTGAAGCAATCAAAAAGAGGAAAAATAAAAGGTACTTATGCACAAGTAACAAATGGGTGACGTCCCATAGCACCCTGATAAGGAATTCAAAACCTACGGAGAAGATAGGACCAGTACAACTTAGGCGAATCTTAGAGGGCAAAAAAGCAGCAGCCACCCATTGTCGTATTCAACGATATCTTTATGGTTATAGTTGTCTTTCTAAACTGAGTCTTTGAATCGCATGAAGATGATAACAAGCCATAAAAGAAGACATTGACCGTGGTAGGGAATAACTAGCACAAGGAGCCAGATCCAAGTGAACATATAGCATGAAGCAACAAGTAGAGTATTCTTAGCTAGGTAAGAACCTGAAAATTTGACACCGGATATTAGACAAGTCAGCAAAACAAAAAGCCACATGAAATTCTGAAGTTCTTATTCTTAATTCCCCCCCCCTCCCTCTCCTCTCTTCAATTCAAAATTTCTCACAACTTAAACCACTAGAACATCAAATATCCCGACTTGTCCAAACACTTTACATTCACATTCCTAGCTAACTACTGGCAAATTAGGACAGTCCACTTCACTCAAATTTGAGACTACTTCCTTCGTAAAATCTTTTCACTACATTTTGCATATTATTCTTCCCAAACCCTGGTCAAACGCTTTCCTTAATGCAATACCATGACCCTTTACACAGAGCATCACACCACAGAATCATTTCTCCAGAAAATGAAGTGCCCATGCACCCCAGAAAATATACACGAATCATATAAAAAACACTGGTACAAGGCACTAGATCCACATATAATTTCTTCAGAATCTCCACAATCTTAAAGTGCATTTGATTTGTCACGCAATGGATTGAAGCCAAACAGTTCATGTTGTTGAGATAAGTATCTGCAGGTCATTTGTAACCACATCAAGCTACATTCTAGTTTTACAACTGCCGGTATGCATGGAGCAGAAAATCCCATCAAGTAACCAACTAATTTTGAAACTTTCCAAATCAAAGAACTGGATGCTTAACTAAGGCCTATTGTGACATGACTAATCAAAGAAAACCGACACCTCCATACAGCACACTAGATAGATATAATACTAATTGAATATGATTTCATTATCAAGGCGCTTGGTGGTGAAATGGTAGGCGTGCAAGACTCAAAGCTCATGGAAATTGTTAGTGGTGTTCCATTTTTTTCTTTTCCAAAACCAATCGAACCGATGTAAACCAAACCGTTTAGATGGTTTTAGTAAAATGCAAAGCATAAGCGAGCTAAAACCAAACAGATGCAAAATGATTTGGTTTTGAGGAAATTGTTGAACAAAACCCAACCGATATTATTAACTATGTGCTTAATATTATTCCTGAAATAAATCATTGTCTGCTAGGAGTTGAATTGTATTGGATGGTAATGCTGCATTGTGTAGTCCGTTATGTAAATATCTAATTGTCTAATTGTTATGTTAAATTGAAGTGGTATGCTTATAGTTATATGGAATATATATATATATATATATATATATATATATATATATATATATATATATATATATTGCAGGAGGATGTTTCTGTTTGGATATTTTACTCTTGTTATAGAGACCTTCATATTCTGGTGGCTGCTGATTTCACATCTTGTCACTGGGTATTGGATTCTCTACTTTGTTCCATTGATTTGTACAATTTCTCTACGAGCCACCTTCCTGGTTGCTCTGGTTTTAATTAACACAATATTGATGTTGAAAACAAAATTGCGGGAAGATAGAGTAATTGTATGTTTGTGGTTCAAATGTGTAAACTAAATTTACTTTGTGGTAATCTTGGTAGTGAACACCGATAAACTGAACTGAACCGAAACAAACTGAAGAAATGGAAGACCAAACCAAAAGGAACCGAATTTTGTATATTTGGTTTTTGTTTCATCTTATACAAACCAAAATGTTTGGTTTGGTTTTGAAACTCTTTAAAAACCATACCAAACAAAGTCGTGAAACACGCTAATTACGTTTACAACTCTCTGCTTAGAGGAAATATTATGATAATGGTCTATAAATTTGAGGACTTTACCCAACCTCATCCACTCATGGCCTTTCCCTGTGAATGGGGTTAAAGGTAAAAAAAGAGAGGGGATTTCCATTCAACAAGTGCAAATCCCCCCCTCTAATGTAATATAGAACCAATAACTGATCTAATCCAGTTTAATTGGGCAAAAAGTCTTTTATATGAATCACACAACAATGAGTGACAGGTTACATATCGATTAAAATGCTCACAGGGAAACCCTACAGCAGCACAAAGTAGAACATTCTGTTCAATATACTTGGTGTGTGATCTCTGAAAGAGTAACACGAACTGTATTATGTTGTTCCTTAGACGATACTGGACAGAGCGGTCAGGTTTTCTTCCTTTTATTATTATCACAAAATCATGGCTTTCACCCCTATAAGCAACTAATAACGGGCTTTCACCCCTATAAGCAACTAATGACGGCTTTCACCCCTACAAACAAGCAACTAATAACGGCTTTAACCCCTATAAACAAGCAACAAACAACGGTTTCACCCCTATAAACAAGAAACTAATAACGGCTTTCACCCCTATAAACAAGCAACAAATTACGGTTTTCACCCCCTATAAACAAGCAACTAATAAGGGCTTTCAGCCTTTCACCCCTATAAACAAGCAACTAATGACGGCCTTCACCCCTATTAGCGCAACCAATAACGGCTTTCACCCCTATAAGCAACTAATAACGGCTTAGAGATCAGCAACGTATGAGAGCAGTCACATAACCCAGCAGACATTGATCATGTAACTGCAGCAAAGCACTTCCCCATCAATGCTAATCTGGCAAATAACTTTGAACAGTTCACGAATCAAGTTGCAAATAGCGAGAAAGTTCATTGCAATACATTGATCTATGTGACACAGCCACGCAGCAGCTATTTGCGCAGTTTTTCATTTTAACTCCCTTATAGATCTAAACCCTTACCCTTGGCTAGAACTGCGTTTACATGCAGAAAAAATCTCTGACATGTACATCAAAGGGTTTAATAATTTACCCAATATTTTCCATTATTTACACATAAGAATGAATAGCAACCGGTCAATGATGTGTTTCCAGGATTTCCCGCTATGAGAGAATATGTTGCAAATAGAATATACGGTGAGAACTTGCAGATGCGATGAATGCTGCGCCTAAAATTCTGTGTGCTCGGTTGCAAGATTTTGCAAACAAGAAAACATTAAGTTGGAAAGAATCAGATGTTGGTGCAATCTGCATGATAAATGATGCTTGTGCAAATATTAAACTCTTTGTTGCATTCCCATTGTGTGCAGAAATCAAGTGATTGGAAATCTGAGCTGTGAAATTGACAATGCTTTGGCAGACAATGACCTCACTGAAATGAAGCTGCAGACTAGGAGACATTTCCTCAATGGGACAAAATGATGAGAGCCATGGACCGATTAGAGTACTTGAGGCACCACTAACGAGTTATATAAATTTACCAAAGCACTTGAAGCTCATTCGTCTTATCAAGTCTAGTTTATAAACTATGAAATCAGCAATTATAAAGTCATGGAAATGCCAATTAGATTGATGGACTTTAGCATCGCTAGAGAGATCCTAAAAGGTATCCGTCATTTGAACTTCACTAACAAACTGGGAGTGATGGCCCTTCAAACATGCCAAGATTTAAAATCAAACTAACACATTGTACTTGATAATTATATGATTTAACCAGTAACTTAAAATCTGAAGCATGTCTCCTGAAGACTAGTATCTAACACCTTTTGCAGTCATCATTCTGTCATTTGAAAGCATTGTTCAATTGTAAGAATCAGGGAGCTATTATGTAATATCTATACTCCACAGATTAAGCATTTAGCTGAGATGGAAATTTGTCATGGTATGAAAAGCATAAAGATGTAGCATGGTATAAGATAAAGAGATCCTGCATTCTTCTTACATTGAAACCAATTCACTAAAAAAAGTGATGTTATGTTTGGACCATGTGAAAGTTGCAATAGGCCCACGTGGAGGGGGCATCATACAAATGTGTGAATCAACAAGCTTTTCAATGAAGTTGTAATTTGTTGATGGCAAAACACAAAGAACTATTCATGGGACACTTGAATAATACTGGCAATATTTGGATAATAGACATTTTGAGCCTTTATTATGATTATTAACTCAGGATTCTGCATGGAATGATAAAGATGTGATGATCAATGTGTCCAACTTACACTGTGCAACTGCAGGCTAAGGAATATATTGACTTTAGTATTGTTCACTTGGACATGTTTTAGTTCAATGGCTTGAGAATGACTATGCAATCTACTGTATTTGGGGAAGTATTGTTCACTTGGACATGTTTTAGTTCAAATGGCTTGAGAATGACTATGCAGTATACTGAATTTGGGAATGGCGTTTCAGATTTAAAAAATTGCATCTATGGCACTTGAATCTGAGAATGTTTGCATTAAAATCAAAGGTTTCGAATAAACTTTATACAACACAAATTGCAAGGAAATCAAACAAAGGTTGACATAACTAACCGCCTTAGCAAACTCAATTTTAAGTGGTAGGCCAGCAATACTAAATCCTTGAAGTTCCCTAACAGCAGCAAAGGCATCATTCTCATCTCTGAAATTAATGAAAGCATAGCTTCGACCAGGTTGATATGCGACACTCTCAAGATCACCGAAGCGTAAGAAGTGACGGGCCAACGTACTCTCATCTAGGTCATGTGAGAGATTTCCAACCCAAAGATGCCTCGAGGGTGGATTACCCCTGACAGGGTGGTTTTTTTCTTCAGATCTAGGTGGATAATCTCGATGGAACCGATCCCTTCCACCTCTACCACTCTGGCCAAAAAAAAGGAGAGAAAAAAAGCACATAAAGTCCGGGTTATTTTAAACATCACCAATAAAACATGGTATCTTCAACACTTCACAAAAGCAGTTTCCATAGAAGCAATGTGCACAATTATTTCATTTCAACTCACAGTAAAATTAACCTACTCTTTGCTACATTTTTCTACTATCCAAGGAATTTCCGATCCAAATCTCCTACTGTATATTTGTATTGGTCTCTTTAGCAGGGTGAGATGTTGACTTCTCCGCATTGTACAGAGGTAAGGAATCAGAACACTCCAATATACGATACACAACACACATTCTATCAATTTGAAAGAACTAATAATCTTAAGAACAGCAACTAAACGTAATCACATAAACAATGTGATATACAATAAAGTCAGATAAAAATTCAAAAGAGTAAAAGGAAAAGAGGGGATCTTGAGTTTTAGAACTAGAAAACTCCCTAACAGAGTAAATAAATGGAACAAAAATAAAAAAATCAGAACTAACCATTATGCAACGATTTGAAGTTCACTTCGATTCACTCCTACCACGTAAGAAACTAGTAGCACAATAAATACTGCTGTTTTGACGTGATTTGCATTCGGAGAACAAGCGGCGATCCAATTATTTATCCCCTTTTGCTGATTCCAAAAGCCGATAATTTACCGTTCAGAGTTAGGAATTGATGCATAAGACGAGAAGCAACAACATCAAATTAGGGTTTGGGCATGATCCCAGTACAAATTACTATCAAGAATCAACAGAGCAACGCTGGTGACTGGAACAATGCTAAGTCGCCAATATATGTAGCAACGAAGGGAGCCCTGGAATTTTTCAAGATAAATACATTATCTTGCATCTTACCCTAAAAAAAAAACCCAAAAAAACATAAACAAAAACAAAAAATAAACTTTTTTTTTGCATCTTATAAACATACACGTGCTCTTCTCGAAAAGAAAAATATTATATGTACACGATAACAAGTAATATCTGGATATTTATCAGATTACATACAATTTATTTGTACGTCCGTACGATATGATCGATAGATTTTTATCACCATAAAACCATGCGTATTGTTAAAATGTCTAAAATGTTAATTTTATATATATATATATATATATATATATATATATATATCCCTATCGGCTTAAGCTTAATTTGGGATATGATAATTCAACATGGTATTAGAGCGAGAGGTACTGGATTCAAACATTGGTGCCAAAATTAATTTCCCGTTTATACTGTAACAGTTTGGCCTCCTTGTTGTTGGTCTTGTACTGTTTTTGTGTGTCTAGTTGGCCTTTTTGTTGTTGGTTCAAACGTTGGTGCTAAAATGTTAGTTATATGTATCAGCATCTTAAGTTTTTGGGAGAGATTGTAGTTCTACACGTACGATAACTGATGACTAATCTTAAGCCGGCATAGTCTCGTTGATAAGATCAAGACTTATACTGACTATTCTTTAAACCGACTTCTAATTAAATATAAATGGGTAGGAAGAGTAGATACAATCGAGTAATACTTAAGCATCAGTTTCCACATTGCATATATCTTACAAGAGAAGTTGCATTATCTTATAAATTGCTTTTGTCTTATCCACGGTATGTCATCTTCGGCTTGCATCCTATTTTGTTAAGTACGAACATGGCTGTCACTGTGGCAAAAGTAGGCCGGGTAACCGCCCATGGCCTACGTTCTATGGGGCCACATAATTGATTGTCATTAACTAAAACATTTCAACTGCTAATTAAAAATGTATTAACCATGCCTATGAATGTAGCATCAACTAAGAAGTTTTGCAAACTTAAAATTATTGAAAACCTACTTGAAGTCGTCAATGTCATAAGAAAAATTGAATGTTTTGGTTCTTTTTTATGTTGAGATGGATATGTTGGACAATATTGATCTTGAAACTATGATTGATGGTGAGGTGATTCGTAAACAAATCAGATCTGAAAATACTCAAGGACCGATTAGCTAACCTGTAACTAAAAATCTTGGTATATATGGACACCCACAAGGTTCGCCCACCACGACCCTTACAACAGATCAACTACTTCTTACAATCTATGGGGAAGGATATAAATACATACAATTTGGTTCCAAGCAATATGCACAGGGGCGGCTCCAAGTGGACCCAAATGGGTCACTTGACACCCTTAAATTTAAAAATAAAAATCTTATGTATTTTTTACACTGCTTAAGAATTTTATTGACTAAAATCTACTAACTGGCCCGCTAATTTTTTAAAATATTAAACCTTGACCCGTAATCATACTTGGATTTTTTTAAATGCTTATAAGCATGTAATACGATGTGCCGCTGTCCATCCCCGACCCGTATCCAAAAATTCCTTCAGCCACCACCGTTGAATATGCATAAAGATCTATTCAAAGATTTAACTCAAGAATTAAGAGCTGAGCAAAATTTTGTTGTATGTGATGCAGATTTAAATGCCAAAACAATGTTAAACGTGGAAGAAGAATTAGCTTTTGATTCTATATGTGCTTCGATGTATGGAGGTAAAATTGAATCTTATTTTATAGATGGTCTAGGTGGTACGGGCAAAACCTTTTTATATAGAGCTCTTCTTCTTTGAAGTACAATCTAAAGGTGGAATAGCTTTAGCCACTACTATATATCTGGTATAGCTGCATCATTGCTACCAGGGGTAGAACTGCTCATTCAAGGTTTAAAATTTCTATTGATGCAACGAAAGGCTTCACATGCCGAATAAGCAGTTCACTTTAGCACAGATGATTACAGATTGCAGGTTGATAATTTGGGATGAGGCTCCAATGGCTAAGAGAATGGCTATTGAAGCTTTGGATAACATGCTAAAAGATGTCATGGAATGTGATAAATTTTTTGGTGGTAAGGTTGTTATGTTGGGTGGTGATTTCAGACAAACATTACGAGTTGTGTGTAAGGGGAGTAAGAGACAAACAATGAACGCTTCTCTGATTAAGTCATATGTTTGGAACCACCTAACAAAGCTTAGGTTAGCACAGAATATGAGAGCCCGTTTAGATCCATCTTTTACAGAATTTCTCCTTTCTATTGGTGATGGACTTCATCAAACTGATGATGTCCAAACAATTGAACTCCTAGAAGGTATAATGATTAAACCAATTGATGGTGAGTCAGGCCTTGATAAACTTATATCCACTGTGTTTCCGTATATATACAGATCTAGCAACGACTGTAGATCAGAGTTCCATTAGCCGAGCCATACTAACCACCAAGAACCTTTTTGTATATGAAATCATGTCGGTAAAGTCCCTGGTGTTGAAACCGATCATGCAGTTAACCCAAATGATCAAGGTGATGATGCTTAAAATAGTCTATCCTACGGCATCAACATTCTATCCATTATGAGCTAAAAATAGTTGTTTTGACATATAAATATGAACCATATAAGTTTAATATCATATGTCGGGTTCGTGAGTCGAGAAATCTGCACTTAGCGTTTATTTTCCCTATTTCGATATTATTTCGTGCATCATTTGATTATTTTCAGGATACGAAATATTGGGCTGAGCATCATGGACGAATCTGGAGTGGACTGAACGAAAGGATTGGGCCTAGGGTATTCCAGAATATTCCAAGCCAAGTCGGCAGAGAAAAAAGAACAAAATTACCCTCGGTTTACCGAGGTGTGCCGCCGGTTTACCGAGGATCCAGAATCTTCAGAAACACGTTTTCTTGGACGAGGGGTAGATCTAGGTGTTTCTAAGTCGGTTTATGTAGCTATAAATAAGAGGCTTCGCCTCAGAATTCAATGTAAAATTTGTACCACACAACTATTACAATTACTATGCAATAAAAGTTATTTGTTCTTTATTTTATTATTTTATGAGTTCGGGTTGGAGAGGCGATGGATTCGCCGCCTAGGGAGAGATCCGAGGGAGATCTACGCTCGTCTTCGAGGGTATGATTTTTTTTATCTTTTCCAAGATGTAGACATGTTCATCGCGTGCAAAGCACTTACTAGCAATAGGATTAGGTCTATCGCAGTAGAGTACGGGTGAATCAAGGTCGATCCCATAGAGACTCGTAAGAACATCAAATTATCAAGGTTGAGCTTGTCACAATTAACGGTCTACGACCAACTATACTCTGGACGGTAGTAAAACTGGTGCCAATGGTTCCACAAACTAACAAGGTTATGCTAGTTCAAACAAAACAAAGAGTTTCTAATGTATTAGTTCAATTATGAGTAATTAGTTATTCCCCCCACCCATGCAACATTCCTCCCCATTGGTGAATTTTAATTCCTTATCAGCTACGGGTACAACTCCTAACCCTATCTACTCCGACCATGGTAGTAGACAATCTATACGCAAGCTAACCTCCTTAATTGGTCCTTACCCATACACATAAAGAACTAGAGTTGTCAATATTGAGCGCTAACTGTTGGGATATTGTTGTGCCCACAATAATCCGTATGTGTTTTGATTAATTTTACAATATCTTACAATTATGTGCCATATATATATTTTATCTGTGATTAACCCTGCCAAGAAGTCAATGACTTACAACGGCATTTCTATCTGTTTTGCAGGTACCCTATTTCACCTACACACACAAATCACGCCATATATGATTAATACAAATCTTATAATTGATATTAATTATCATTATATATCTAAAATGATATGGTGTGACACTGGATACTCGAATATAGTCACCGGGCTCATTTATCTATTTAAATTTTCTTTGCCCAACCCATTATACATTTATAAATGTATTGGGCCTTGCCATAAGTTGCATAAAATCGACCCAGTCTGCTAAATAATTACTGAACCGAATCCTCAACCCTAAAACTCAGCTCATTGTGTCAAGATATAAAAGCCTCAACCCTAAACCTAACTACATTTCCGCCGTTTTTCCTAAAATGAGAGAAACTGCCTCTCAGTCTCCTTCCCCATTTCTCCTCTCCGCCCCTCACCTGTAACCATGGCTATCTCCGCCATCTCCGGCCAAAAGACCAAACCTTTCTACCCCGATTTTGTTCTCTTTCGTCTCATCTTTCTTTTGATACCCTTGAATCAAACTCTCATCCACAAATTCATCTCCTCCGTCTTCAACCTTTCTTCCTCCCTGTTTCCATGGCCGCCTCCTCCTCCGGCCAAAAACCAGTCCTCTTCTCCTCCCTCCCATTCTTCTCTCTTATGCTTGAATCATACTCTTTTAAAAATCATCATCCCAAACTCAGCTCTCCGTCCTCCGTTGTCCGACCACCACCACAACCATTTCTCCGGTCAACTCATCCATTAAAGTCCTCGTCTTTCTCATCTTCATCTCCTTTCTGTTCAGATGGTCAAACTACTTAGTCAATCAGACCCAGAAAATGTTTTTGCTTACCAGAATGTTAAGTCTCTCAAAATCGAAGAAATGGTGATGTCTGAAGAAGTGGTTCATAGATCGAAAAGAAAGGCATGTTCTTGTTCTCGCTCCTTTCTCTCTACAATCGGTTGAAAAAGGGTAAGGTCCGATTTGACATACAATCGGCTCGGAGTATATGGCTATCATTTTCTTCTAAGTTGTTGATCCGGGAAAGTTTGAGAGTATTGCATGTTGTATATCCGATTAAGTAATCAAATGTGCTCATGTGTTTAATTATATGGCTTGTCTCCCGGATCGAACGCATGTATGTACTTGGTTTATTTGTTTATCGACGATTAATACGAATATATGTTACATAAGTGCGAACACCTCACAAGATTGTTCTTGTTATGACCTGAAACGGTTAAATGAAATATTCATGATATTCTGAGCATCTCAAATTAAAATCTGTATACATGTTCTCACACCATTGTGTGATTAATAACTTGTTATATGTTACTCTGTTATATTACAGTTCACACAAGTCTCACACACTCACAAATCGAATTAATGCATGTTTGAATGTTGTGCTGACTCTAGGATTGCACTCTGTCCTTGAGAAAACTCACTCTCACACACCTCACAAAACCTGCATGTTATGGTACTTAATGAAATTTAAACCGTGTATAATGGACTGATCTGTAAATCTTCTGTCACGAGTGATATGTGTTATATGTCACAGAAATGATGTCCAATTGTATATCTAGGTGTGAACAAACTTAACTCTATATTTGTTTCACACTAATGATATATATACACAAAACTCTACATGTGATATATATGGGCTATTGCATTTTCATATAGGTTAGTTCATCTATTTAACTTAACCTAATAATAATAATAAAATGAAAATAAATATTTTGGTATTTTACAAGGAAAATATTTTCTTCTGCATTAATGTCTCTCATAAATAGTCCAGCTGTGTTGCATCATTAAATAAAATGTGTGCTGTCTTGGGTTAATAACTTGTGCATCTGAACAGCCTCTCGTTTCATACACTGCACAATCACCCACACACGCCTGTTCATTTATCCAGGCTGCACATTTATTCCATACACCTCATCACACACTTCACAGCCTATATATATCATATACATTAAACATGATCAGTAACAAAAAAAAACTGATCAAACATTTCTCTCTTACTAAAAATTGTGCCTTGTAACTGGGAAAGTTTGTTTGTTATTCTAAGTACTCTCAAACCGAGTATTAGAGTAAAAGAAAGTGTGGGATTGCTTTGAGCTAGGATAGGACTTGGATTGCATCTAAGGTTCTTCTTCTTGTATCACTGCACCGTTCCTCTCACACTTGAGTCCTTGACTCATCATCAGTAAGTTCACGTATTTACCTTAAGTTTTCTAAGTGCTGAGTTTTCAAAACCGCTTCTTTTGAGAATAAGACTTAGTTTGTTAAGGCATCTTGAGGTCATTGTATTATTCTCATTGTGTTACCTTTTAGAAACAGAACTGTGATTAAATCCTAGTGACTTTGTCACTACCGTGGTTTAGATTTAATCACTACAGTGTGATCTAAAAGTTATAACAAGTCAGAATACCGTTTCACATTGTAACCCTTTTATTTTTCTGAATTTGGTCTGTAATAGTGTAGTATTATATCTGTGATTAATTGCTACACACGCGATATAAGTTGAAACATAAAATCTGAATCTGTGTTTTAAAGGATTAGAAACACACCTTAATTGCATGCTAAATTAAATCAGTTTGAACACCTTTGTTAAACAGTTACGAATATGTCCGTTCACAAGAAAATTAACCTATACACGTGATATTAGCTAGATCTTACGCCTAGTTTATTATTCACATTAGGTTAATCGATTAAACTCAAAAAGGCTAATTAAAATTTTAAAAGCCTTAAATATCCTATTCACCCCCCCTCTAGGATATATATTGCGCACTCTACGATCCAACAAGTGGTATCGGAGCTTGGTTTCTTGTGAATCAAATCGATATTCACTTTTTGTCAATTAATCGTGTTGATAATCGCCATTTTGATACACTTTGCTTTGAAACTCGTATACGTGCTTAAGTCTTTGTAATTTTGTTACGTGTGTTATAGCCTTTGAATTATCGCCATCTTGAATCGTGTATCTTATCTGTTGTGTCTGTTTTTTTTTTTTTTTAAAAATAAATCTGTTAAGTCTCGCTCTGACTGAATCTTAGTTTCAGTCACTCGTTTCTGACCACGTTTTATTTTCTGCAAACGTTTAAGTACTAAGATTATTCACACACCACTTGCAACACAATATCGAATCTGAGATCCTTGTTATATCTTATTTGAATCCGTCCAGCTGCATTGTATCACTACATTAGTGTTAAGTGCATTGACTTGCATTGTATCTCATATCATTTACATTTAAACGCCTAGAGTAATATAGTATGTCTTCCATGGGCCATAATCAGCCACCTCGTGAGGGCCTGTCTTTGGCAAGACCTCCATACTTTGATGGTACTGATTATATCCAGTGGAAAAGGGCAATGAAATTGCATGTAGAAGCAATGGACATCCGTCTATGGTACATTATAGAGGATGGACCCTTTGTTCCTACAAAAGAGGTTAGCGATGAGGGTGTTAGAGTACTTATAAAGAAGGAAAGAGCTGATTTAGATGATGAGGATAATCGAAAGATTACTCTCAACTCTAAGGCAACTGCTATCCTTGTTAATGCCTTAAGTCCAGCTGAGGGTAAGTATGTCTTAGGGTGTAAGACTGCTAAGGAAATCTGGGAACATCTTGAAATGCGTCATGAGGGTAATAATCAAGTTAAGGATAATAAAATTAACCAACTCATGTTTGCATATGAATCATTTAGGATGGGTTCAAACGAGACAATCAGTGACATGGATACTAGATTCACCGATATTATCACTACACTTTCTGCACTAGGTAAAACCTTTAAATCCAAAAAGATTGTTCAAAAGATCCTTAGAAGCTTTGCCCTAAGAATGGGACGCCATGGTTACGGCTATACAACAAAGCTAAGGATCTCAACACTTTGAAAAAGGATGAACTCGATTGGTTCATTGCTTGTGCATGAGAGTATCTTGACCTCACGCAAGCAAGTGAAGCCTGAGACTAAGGGAATAGCGCTGAAAGCTAAATCCAAACAAATCGAGACTGAGACTACTGACAGTGACAGTGAAGATGAGAACACTGCACTTATGGTTCGAAACTTCAAGAAGTTCTTGAAGTATAACAAAGGCTCTAAGCCTGATTACAAAGCCCACAAAGGCAAGTCCAAAGTGGGATCCGAGATTCGATGTTTCGAATGCAACCAAAAGGGTCACATAGCTAGTGACTGCCCGAATCGTAAGTCTAAGAACGATAAGAAACCAAAACCTGTTTTTGATAAAAAGAAATCTAAACCTGCATTAGCCGCTTGGTCCGATAGTTCGGACAACGACGCTGCTGAATCTGACTCAGAAAAGAGTGAGAAAGCAAATGTTGCTCTTATGGCATACTCCCAGACCACAAATGACACGGATGAGATTCTGTCTAATCCATCTTTCACAAATGATGAATTGTATGAATTAAATGAAAAATTAGCTATCGAAAACTCAAACCTTAAAGGCAAAAATGAACACCTACAAGATATTATTTTGCGAAATGAGGATCAACTCCTCCAACTAATTAATTCTTTAGGTGCACTTGAGCTAAAGTATCAAGATCTTGAGTTGGAAAATGCTTCTCTAAAACCGAGTCTATTACACTCAAGAAAACCATTCAAGGGTTAGAGAAGGGCCAATAGTCAGTGGGTATGAGACTTCTTACAAGGAGACTCTTCTCAAAGACTTGAAGCTCAAAGAAAAGATCTTGGAACCAAGGCCAATTGCCTTAAAGAACAACGCACCCTTTCCCAAACGTTTTTACAAACAAAGACACAAAAGCACCCAAACACGCATACAAGTATGACCGGAGGTACTCAAGAGTCCAACTCGACAGACTACCTCTCGTCAAACAAACTATGCTCCACGTATGCACCATGATTATGGGATACATCAAGCACCTAACTACACCTATGTTAAACCACGAGTGTCCTATAATTCGTATAACAATTTTCAACCACAATATCACTATGACCAAATTTCCCTTATCCATATGGGTCTTATTTTGGCTTTTATGATCAGCCCTCTAGTTCCTATGGATCTAGACACCGCACATAAACCCAAGATTAAGAAGATATGGGTACCCAAAGTCAAACAAGTATGGGTGAGAAAGGTTTCCACCAATACTAACCCTTAAGGACCCAAAAGACTAAAGGGACCTCAACTACTCTTTGGTTGCGAGGATTACCCTAAACTAAGACCATGAAGAATCCTAATAAATGGGTGCTAGACAGCGGTTGCTCTAGACACATGACCGGAAACTTCACACTCTTTCGAACTTACGAACCCAAATCCAAAGGAGGCTCTGTCACGTTTGGTGATAGCTCCAAAGGAAAGATCCTTGGTGAAGGATCAATTGGTAACCCTAAATCGCTCATCATAAACAACGTGTATTTTGTCAACAATTTAACTCATAATCTTTTAAGCATTTCCCAACTTAGTGATTCCGATCTAGAGATTACATTTGACAAAAAGACATGTAAGATAAAAGATATGTCTGGTAAGCTTCTTTTGTCCGGTCATCGTGAGGACAATATATATACGATCGAACTTGATAAGCTTCCGGATTGTCCAATATCTTGTCTTGTCTCTGAGAATGACAATGTTAATCTCTGGCATCGACGCCTAGGACACGTTGGTATCTCCACCATGCAGAAATTGGTTAGCCAAAATCTAATTCGTGGACTACCAAAGTTTGACTTGAAAGACTTCAAGTTTTGTGAGCCTTGCATCAAAGGCAAACAAACAAAGACTTCTTTCAAATCCAAACAAGACATCACCACTACACGCACACTCGAACTCTTGCATATCGATCTGTTTGGCCCAAGTCGTGTTCAAAGCCTTGGAGGGAAGTCGTATGCCCTCGTAGTTGTAGATGATTACTCCCGATACACATGGGTTCTGTTCTTGACACACAAGAGTGACAGTGCTACGTCATTTGAAACTCGGTGAAACAATTACGAATACTTTCGATATATCGGTTGTGGTTGTGCCTGGAGCGATAGGCGGAGGAGAATTCATTGATGCAGAACTCATTGAGTTTTGTGAATACTCCGGTATTCGACATGAGTTTTACGCTCCTAGAACTCCACAACAAAACGGGGTTGTTGAGCGTAAAAATCGCTCTCTCCAGAGTCGGCACGACGATGCTAAACGAGTTCAATGTGCCTCGTTTCCTATGGGTCAAGAAGCGGTTTCTTGTGCTGTTATAATATTAACAGTTATCTATTCGAAAGACCTTGCACAAGACTCCCTACGAGATTCTTAGGAACCGACCACCCAAAATAAACTATTTCCATGTTTTCGGTCAAAATGTTTTGTCTTAAACGATAAGGAAACTTGGATAAATTTGCATCTAAGTCCACCGAATGCATATTCGTGGGTTATTCCGAAACCTCACGGGCATATAGATGCTATGATCCGGTTTCACGACGCGTTTGTGAGTCCATACATGTCTCATTTAATGAATCATATTCCATGACTAATGCGTGTATTAATGTCGAAGGAATTAAAGAATTATTAGAAAAGGCTAAGCTTGCAGATTATTCTGAGTTTGAGTTTCTTCCTCCGGCCACAAATGAAGTAAGCCCGGAGATTCCTGAAACTACTACTCCTGAGCCTCCTATTGCTGAAAACATACCCATGGGTGATGAAACCTTAGCAAATGGTGAACCCCATGATGAACAACATACTGAACAAAATGAGCTACCTGCCTCCTCCCGACAACGTACTTGGGATCGTGATCATACTCCAGATCTTATCATTGGAGATCCCACTGCTGGTGTATCCACTCGTCGGTCCACTTTTTCCTCTCCTTTTACTGCTTTAGTATCTTTAATTGAACCTAAAAATATAAAAGAAGCACTATTAGACACACAGATTGGGTGATAGCCATGCAAGAGGAGTTACATCAATTCGAAAGAAATGATGTATGGGAACTAGTCCTTTACCTCCCAAGACACACACTATAGGAACGCGATGGGTCTTTAGGAATAAAATGGATGAAAACGGGTAGTCGTTCGAATAAGGCCCGATTGGTGGCACAAGGGTATTGCCAAGAGGAAGGCATCGACTACGATGAGACCTTTGCTCCGGTCGCCGGCTTGAAGCCATTCGCCTACTCATAGCGTTTGCATCCGCTTTTGACCTAAAGCTATTCCAGGATGGACGTTAAAAGTGCGTTTTTGAGCGGTCTTATCAAGGAGGAAGTGTATGTTCGCCAACCTCCGGGTTTGAGGATACACTTCACCGAGATCATGTCTACCGCCTCAAGAAAGCACTTTATGGCTTGAAGCAAGCCCCAGAGCACGGTACGACCGGCTATCATCTATGTTACTAGAACATGGTTTCTCTAGGGTAGAGAGATATAATACTCTATTCATTAAGAAATCTGTTCGAGATATCTGATTGCTCGGTATATGTAGATGATATCATCTTTGGCTCCACCAATCCAGAACTATGCACTTGAGTTTGAGACTTTGATGAAGTCTAATTTTGAGATGTCGGCCATGGGAGAGCTCACTTTCTTCCTTGGTCTACAAATCAAACAAACTCCCTCAGGAACACATGTTAGTCAAACCAAATACATTAAAGACATGCTCACTAAATTCAAGTTTGACACACTTAAGCTGCAAGCACGCCTATGACCTCATCTCATCGGTGACTACGGATGAAGACGGCCAACCATTTGACCAACACCTTTATAGATCCATGATAGGCTCCCTACTCTATTTGACTGCTTCCCGACCCGATATTATGTTTGCCGTTTGTCTATTTGCACGATTCCAAGCAAACCCTAAGATGTCACACTTTGGAGCAGTCAAACAAATTTTTCGCTATCTTAGGCACACCCCCACTTTGAGTCTATTTTATGCCACATCTACACCATTCACTCTCCTCGCATATAGTGATGCCGACTATGGAGGTTGCCGAGTGGAACGCAAAAGCACTAGTGGCACGTGCCAGTTCTTGGGCAATCGACTCGTCTCGTGGTTCTCCAAGAAGCAGCCTAGCGTTGCTTTGAGCACCACTGAGGCCGAGTATGTTGCTTTAAGTAATTGTTGTGCCCGGCTTTTGTGGATCAAACAACGACTTCTTCGATTTCGGCCTTACTATACCTTGCGTGATATCTCATCGTGATAGCACCGATGCCATAGACTTGTCCCGCAATCCGGTATTGCACTCTCGTGCCAAACATATAGATATCCGTTATCACTTTATACGAGACCATGTGACCAATGGTACGATATCTATAGAGTTTGTGCTCATCTGCAGCAAACAAGTCGACATTTTCACGAAGCCTCTACCCCAAGCTTTGTTCGAAAAGTCGTAGTGACTTATGTATGGTTCATCTTTAGACCCTTCTTTTGATTCCTTTTTCAAAATAAGGGGAGAGATGTATATATGTAGGGGGAGCAAATTTAGGGGGCGTAGGTATTTTGCAAAATTAATCAAAAGGGGAGAATTGTTGGGATATTGTTGTGCCCACAATAATCCGTATGTGTTTTGATTAATTTTACAATATCTTACAATTATGTGCCATATATATATTTTATACATGATTAACCACCTTAAGAAGTCAATGACTTACAACGGCATTTCTATCTGTTTTGCAGGTACCCTATTTCACCTACACACACAAATCACGCCATATATGATTAATACAAATCTTATAATTGATATTAATTATCATTATATATCTAAAATGATATGGTGTGACACTGGATACTCGAATATAGTCACTGGGCTCATTTATCTATTTAAATTTTCTTTGCCCAACCCATTATACATTTATAAATGTATTGGGCCTTGCCATAAGTTGCATAAAATCGACCCAGTCTGCTAAATAATTACTGAACCGAATCCTCAACCCTAAAACTCAGCTCATTGTGTCAAGATATAAAAGCCTCAACCCTAAACCTAACTACATTTCCGCCGTTTTTCCTAAAATGAGAGAAACTGCCTCTCAGTCTCCTTCCCCATTTCTCCTCTCCGCCCCTCACCTGTAACCATGGCTATCTCCGCCATCTCCGGCCAAAAGACCAAACCTTTCTACCCCGATTTTGTTCTCTTTCGTCTCATCTTTCTTTTGATACCCTTGAATCAAACTCTCATCCACAAATTCATCTCCTCCGTCTTCAACCTTTCTTCCTCCCTGTTTCCATGGCCGCCTCCTCCTCCGGCCAAAAACCAGTCCTCTTCTCCTCCCTCCCATTCTTCTCCTCTTATGCTTGAATCATACTCTTACCCCAAAAATCATCATCCCAAACTCAGCTCTCCGTCCTCCGTTGTCCGACCACCACCACAACCATTTCTCCGGTCAACTCATCCATTAAAGTCCTCGTCTTTCTCATCTTCATCTCCTTTCTGTTCAGATGGTCAAACTACTTAGTCAATCAGACCCAGAAAATGTTTTTGCTTACCAGAATGTTAAGTCTCTCAAAATCGAAGAAATGGTGATGTCTGAAGAAGTGGTTCATAGATCGAAAAGAAAGGCATGTTCTTGTTCTGCTCCTTTTCTCTACAGTCAGTTTGAAAAAGGGTAAGGTCCGATTTGACATACAATCGGCTCAGGTATATGGCTATCATTTTCTTCTAAGTTGTTGATCTGGGAAAGTTTGAGAGTATTGCATGTTGTATATCTGATTAAGTAATCTGAATGTGCTCATGTGTTTAATTATATGGCTTGTCTCCCAGATCGAACGCATGTATGTACTTTGTTTATTTGTTTATCGACGATTAATCTCGAATATATGTTACATAAGTGCGAACACCTCACAAGATTGTTCTTGTTATGACCTGAAACGGTTAAATGAAATATTCATGATATTCTCGAGCATCTCAAATTAAAATCAGATACATGTTCTCACACCATTGTGTGATTAATAACTTGTTATATGTTACTCTGTTATATTACAGTTCACACAAGTCTCACACACTCACAAATCAATTAATGCATGTTTGAATGTTGTCTTGACTCTAGGATTGCACTCTGTCCTTGAGAAAACTCACTCTCACACACCTCACAAAACCTGCATGTTATGGTACTTAATGAAATTTAAACCGTGTATAATGGACTGATCTCAGAAATCTTCCTCATCACGAGTGATATGTGTTATATGTCACGAAATGATGTCCAATTGTATATCTAGGTGTGAACAAACTTAACTCTATATTTGTTTCACACTAATGATATATATACACAAAACTCTACATGTGATATATATGGGCTATTGCATTTTCATATAGGTTAGTTCATCTATTTAACTTAACCTAATAATAATAATAAAATGAAAATAAATATTTTGGTATTTTACAAGGAAAATATTTTCACTTTGCATTAATGTCTCTCATAAATAGTCCAGCTGTGTTGCATCATTAAATAAAATGTGTGCTGTCTTGGGTTAATAACTTGTGCATCTGAACAGCCTCTCGTTTCATACACTGCACAATCACCCACACACGCCTGTTCATTTATCCAGGCTGCACATTTATTCCATACACCTCATCACACACTTCACAGCCTATATATATCATATACATTAAACATGATCAGTAACAAAAAAAAAACTGATCAAACATTTCTCTCTTACTAAAAATTGTGCCTTGTAACCTGGGAAAGTTTGCTGTTATTCTAAGTACTCTCAAACCGAGTATTAGAGTAAAAGAAAGTGTGGGATTGCTTTGAGCTAGGATAGGACTTGGATTGCATCTAAGGTTCTTCTTCTTGTATCACCGCACACCGTTCCTCTCACTTGAGTCCTTGACTCATCATCAGAAGTTCACGTATTTACCTTAAGTTTTCTAAGTCTTTGAGTTTTCAAAACCGCTTCTTTTGAGAATAAGACTTAGTTTGTTAAGGCATCGAGGTCGTTGTATTATTCTCATTGTGTTACCTTTTAGAAGCAGGCGTGATTAAATCTAGTGACTTTGTCACTACCGTGGTTTAGATTTAATCACTACGATTGTGATCTAAAAGTTATAACAAGTCGAAATACCGTTTCACATTGTAACCCTTTTATTTTTCTGAATTTGGTCTGTAATAGTGTAGTATTATATCTGTGATTAATTGCTACACACAGTATAGACTGAAACATAAAATCTGAATCTGTGTTTTAAAAGGATTAGAAACACACCTTAATTGCATGCTAAATTAAATCAGTTGAACACAATCTTTAAATGCATTTACAATATGTCCGTTCACAAGAAAATTAACCTATACACGTGATATTAGCTAGATCTTCCGCCTAGTTTATTATTCACATTAGGTTAATCGATTAAACTCCAAAAAGGCTAATTAAAATTTTAAAAGCCTTAAATATCCTATTCACCCCCCCCTCTAGGATATATATTGCGCACTCTACGATCCAACACTAACTCATACCGCAAACCTGCCTAGACAGCTGTCGACACTGATCAGCACGTTCTCAGGGTCCTTCAAGATAATGTCCAAACTAACACTTCACTATTCGTATTTCATGCTAGTTTTACGAAGACTTGCAAATAGTTGATCAGGCTATGAACATGTAAATTAAATCTATCGATCAACGTAGCTGGCGCCAATTATCATGAATTAGTAATTTACTAGGTATTCAGATCTAGCGATATTGACCGTCGCAGATCCGAAGAACACAACTACTATTTCATGATTTCTTCACCAACGAATTATATCTATAACACATGGGGTAAAATAAAATAACTACTGCATATTTAAACTAAATAGGCAATTAAAACATACTAGTCGAATAGAACAACGATAGATCTACATCTTGGAAAAGATAGAAAATCATACCTTCAAAGACGGCGTAGATCTCCTCGGATCTCTCCTTGGCGGCGCTACTCGCTGCCTCTCTCCGACCAGAACTCATAAAATAAATAAAATAAAGAACAAAGAACCTTTATTGCATAATAATTGTAGTATTTGTGTGCTACCAATGTTACCAATGTTACATTGAACTCTGAGGCGAAGCCTCTTATTTATAGATACATAAACCGACTTAGAAACACCTAGTTCTACCCCTCGTCCAAGAAAACTCATTTCGGAAAGATCTTGAACCTCGGTAAGTTGATGCCCATCCTCGGTAAACCGAGGGTAATTTTGTCCTTTTTCTTCAACCGACTTAGCTTGGAATGTTCTGGAATACCCTAGGCCCATTCCTTTCGTTCAGTCCACTCCAGATTCGTCCTCAATGCTCAGCCCAATATTTCGTATCCTGAAAATAATCAAGTAATGCATGAAATAATATCGAAATAAGGAAAATAAACGCTAAGTGCAGATTTCTCGACTCATGAACCCGACATATGCTATTAAACTTAAATGGTTCATATTTATAGGTCGAAACAACTATTTTTAGCTCATAATGGATATAATGTTGATGCCGTAGGATAGACTATTTTAACCGTCATCAACTACCCCCACTAGCCTTTTGCTCGTCCTCGAGCATAGTAATAAGGCGGAATGTACCTCCAAGAACAATCTCCATCAACTACCACATATTCAATAAATATTTCTGGCAGAACATAGATCAAGCCACAGTCCATAAGCTTCCCATTAATCAATACTTATCATTCATCAATGTGTCGTGTGATGAATCTTTTGTGATAGTGCGTTCGTGAGGAGAATCAAGTTGTATTAACCCCACAATCTTAACTTACCTGCGCATACACTCGCTCATCTTGCCTTCAGACTTGGTTACACAACATGATACCTTAATTGGGCCGGGCGGACTCGGGGACCGAGCATCGCTGTTTGTTTCTTTTTATGCGAGGGTCGTGCCTTTTTTCCACGAGTTTGCTTCCCTCACTGCCTTTATTGCATTTATATTTTTTCATTTTTCACTTTTTTTAGTTGGCAGGTTTCCTCACTTTTTTCTCTTTCTCTCACAAGCTCGTTTTGTCCCGGTTACCTCTTGTGGCATTCAAGTTGCTTCCCTTGTCTTACAACAATTTGTTAAAGTATATAGATAGACAATGATGATTCCCGGTTAAAAGAACTCATCTGATCTTATAACACTTCTCACTCAGATTATGTGCTCAAATATTGAGTGAAATGATAGAATAATAATTAATAAGTTACTACTTCATGCAACATAATATATGCTTCTGAAGGATGCAGATTCTTAGATCTAAACGAGTTAGATCTACGCGCAGCGGATGGATCACGACTTATACATCACAATACATAATTAAAGGACTTAAACTACTACAAGGGGGTTAAGATCATGTTACCAATAGTAGGAAGAGAAGCCAAGATCTTCCGATGTGTTCTCCAAACGGCGGTTGGTGGACACCCTTCTTGTTACACGTACCTCCTTGATATGCAACTTCTAAAACCCTAGACAAGAGAAAACTAATTTTTCCTCTCCTTCTTTATGTGGTGGTCGAAATTTTCCAATGTATTAAGGCTTGGGAGAACTCTCTTTATATAGGAGAGTAATCCTTGTCCTCCAAGGATTAAATAATTAAGAGATAATTATTACATTAATCCTTTATTCCAAATAAAAGATAAATAAAATGATTATCCCAAACAAATTAGGATAAATCATATTATTATCTAATATTCCATGAATTATCATTTAACAAATAAATGATAAATCACATGTCAAATAATTATCCAAGAAAACTAATTTCTCTCTAATTATCATCAATATTGGCGCTACTTTTAGGGTCACTAAGCCCACATAAAATGTATTTTATGTGTATTATATTATTTAGCCAACTAAATAATATCCATACATATCAATTAATTAGCCCAGCCAATTAATTATCACTGAGGCCCAAATAACAAGATTATTAGTCCGAATTACAGAAGCCATATCGGGGACCATGGACCTATAACTAGTAGCTCCAATAATTAATTATTCATCGAACCGAATAAGCACATTAATTATTAATCCCGGGATTACGCCACCATAAACCCGAAATCGAACTCTACCGATTATAGATGTATACTTATACTCAACCCATGTAGAGTGAATAAGCGTCCATTGATATAATCACTACATATGGATTAACCTCCATAGATCGTCCCATTCTCGAGAGGAAGTCCCGTGAACCCGACTCGAATATCTTATCCTTATTTACCATTAACCCCTAGTGATCAATTAGTTCACATATCCGACTAGTAGCTAATTAGTCTAAATATGAACTCGGCCGATCGATCACTTTCTTAGGGCTAACACATAATGGGACTGTCTCTCTACTTCCCGCAGGAATGGATTCCATGTCTGTGAAAATCAGAACTACTCACTCATCAGGAGATAGTGCCAATGAGAAGTGGCTTGGAACACATATCTAAGTGAACCGTAACAAACACATCAAACACTACCCCGAGACAAGCATCACCCTGTGATCACCTCAGGATTAAGGTTGATCCATATATGATCATCTAATGATTTAATAAGATTCCTCGATTACGGAATTATACCGAGAAATACAGATTAAATCGGTCCAGTCCTATATGAATGCCATCATATATAAATGCCCCACGTAGGTACCCTCTACCGACAAACCGATAAGACTATCACACCCTAAGGTGTTCTGGGCGCATTATTGTTGTTTTAATCAAGAGACCCTAAACTCTGATTAAGTTCACCACGGACTAACAGATTAAGTATATCACCACTAACTCAATCCTCACGTGTAATCCATACACTGAGTTAAGCGGTTACATACTGATATACTTAGGGTTTGCAGCAGTGTATTACTTTACAAGCACAAAGCAAGTAATAAGGTGAGATAAATTCTGTCATCCATTATTAAAAACAATTACACAAATTGTCTTTCGGGCACTACACCTAACAACTTCTTCTTTCATACTAAATTGAATATGCTATAGCTCACTTCAAGTTGAGATTGGACTCCTTTTCTACCGATTCCTTACTCGAAAACACGCAATAAGCAATCTAAAAACAGTGTAAATTTTTTCAAAATTATTCTCTTTTCGACTGCCCAGCTAAGATGCCTACCCCTCACTTACTATAGTCATTGTCCCAAATGACTAATAATAAAGAAAAGAAAAGAAAAGGTACTTAGCTCTGGAATTAATCGGCTGAGTCAAAATGAATCCTGGAGCAGAATCATTGGATCCTAGGCCATTCCTCTTCCAAGTTGTTACATGCTTTCCAAAAATGCTTCCAAAAACTGTGAGTAACATGCGAAGGGCAATAAGAAAATAAGGTGGCGGTAATTGTGCATACCGGAGAAATGCGCAAAAACAGTTTAAGCCACTTTATTCTTCTATTGGCCTAAGCAAGACGCGAAAATTTTTACAAGGGTATCACATGAGAATCGTGAAGGAAAAAACCATATATATCTCTAGCCAGATGACCGAAGATATATGTGATGAAAAAAACCTTGCGATTGTCATGCTACTTTATTGACTCAAAATAACTAAAATAAACAAAAGCAATATATAAGGGCTTATAGAAATAGTTCTGAGTTTATAGTCGCCAGCTCGACAGAACTAATAGGCATCATTTATTCGTATGTTGGATCTATCAATGTAAAAACTTCCAACTCAGGGTTATACTTGTTCTCTAGGTAATACTTCAGCCTGTGGCTGTTTACTATGAAAGTCTGCCCAGAGTATTCATTTCTAACTTCACATGCTCCTGAATTGAAAAATTTCGTGACTACATGTGGTCCATACTATCTAGACTTCAGTTTCCCAAGAAAAAGACGAAGACGCGAATTATATACCAGCACTTTATCTCCAACTTGGAATGTGCGGTTCATAATCCTTTTATCGTGCAGACGTTTCGTTCTTTCCTTGTAAATCTTAGCATTCTCATACGCTTGAAGTCTAAACTCCTCAAATCTATTCAAAAATAGCATCCTCTTTTCACCGGCTAAATTCTCATCCATGTTTAGAAGTCTCGTAGCCCACAGCGCTCGGTCCTCGAGTTCTACCGGTAAATGACACGTTTTTCCAAACACTATCATAAATGGTGACATCCCAATCGTGGTCTTATAAGCTGTTCTGTATGCCTAAAGAGCGTCATCTAATTTCAAAGACCAATCTTTCCTCGTGGGATTCACAGTCTTCTCTAAAATCCTCTTAATCTCTCTGTTCGTGACTTCTACTTGTCCACTCGTCTGGGGGTGATATGCTGCTGCAATCTTATGTCTAACCCCATATCTCATCATCAATTTTTCAAACAACTTATTACAGAAATGACTCCCTCCGTCATTAATTATGGCTCTGGGCACTCCAAACCTCGTCAAAATGTTTTTCTTAAGAAATCTCAGGACAACCCTGGCATCATTAGTAGGTGAGGCCACTGCCTCCACCCATTTGGAAACATAATCAACTACTACCAGGACGTAACGATTTGATTCCAACGATGTGAAAGGCCCAACAAAATCAATTCCCCAAACATCGAATAACTCAACTTCTAAGATACTCTGCAGTGGCATCTCATTCCGCTTAGAAATGTTACCGGTCATTTGACAGGAATGACAGGCTTGTGTAAACTCGTAAGCAGGTTTATGAATTGTTGGCCAATAGAATCCACACTGCAGTACCTTTGCCGCTGTCTTGTCTGGCCCATAGTGACCTCCAGCTTCTCTAGAATGACATAGGTGCAAAATACTTGGAATCTCATCATCATGGACGCATCTCCTAAGAATGGCATCAGGTCACATCTTGTATAGATATGGATCGTCCCAATGATAATGCTTCAGATACGTCAAAAACTTCTTCTTATCCGCATTCGTGAATTCCGGTGGTAGGTACTTTCCTATTAGATAATTGACAATATTAGCAAACCAAGGGTATACCTTGCCCACTATTTATGTATTTAGTCGGGGCTGAGATTTAACTCGAGCTACCACTGAGACGGAAAAACGTTGTTCACCAGGAAAGTCTTCCTGATCTTAGTCGGTTGCTCTTCTTCCTGTATAGTTAATCTCGATAGGTGATCAGCCACCTGGTTCTCAGATCACTTTATATCTTTAATCTCAACATCAAACTCTTGTAAGAGTAGAATCCATCTCAACAATCTCGGCTTGGAGTCTTGTTTGGTTAAAAGGTATTTCAAAGCTGCGTGGTCAGTGAATACAGTGACTTTCGATCCTATCAGATATGGTCGAAACTTGTCAAATGCAAAGATGACAGCTAAGAGTTCCTTATCTGTAGTCGCATAATTCCTCTGGGCAGTGTTAAGGGTACGAATGGAGTAATAGATAGGCTTAAAGATTTTATCCTCCCTTTGTCCTATGGCTGCTCCAACTGCCGTGTCCCATGCATCACACATAAGCTCGAAAGGTTTGTTCCAATCGGGTGCTACCAAAATTGGGGCGGTTATAAGCATTTGCTTTAGTGTGTTGAATGCTTTCTTACATTCTTCTCTAAACACAAAAGGCACATCCTTTGCAAGTGATTATGTCAAAGGCCTGGAAACTTTAGAGAAGTCCTTAATAAATCTCCTATAAAATCTTGCGTGGCCAAGAAAGGCTCGCAACGTCTTTAAGTTCATTGGAGGGGGTAACTTCTCTATCACCTCTATCTTTGCCTTGTCAACCTCCATTCCTTTCCACGAAATCCTATGACCCAAAACTATTCCTTCTGTCACCATGAAATGGCATTTTTCCCAGTTAAGTACAAGGTTGGTCTCTTCACATCTCCTTAGCACTCTACTGAAATTGTCCAAGCATTTATCAAAGCTATCTCCAAATACAGAGAAATCGTCCATGAAAATCTCTAGAAAATCCTCTACCATGTCCGCAAATAATGACATCATGCACCTTTGGAAAGTTGCTGGTGCATTACATAATCCAAATGGCATGCGATTGTACGCAAAAGTTCCATAGGGACATGTGTAAGTTGTTTTCTCTCGGTCCTCAGGTGCAATATGAATCTGATAGTAGCCAGAATATCCATCTAAGAAACAATAAAAAGCATGACCGCTTAATCTTTCCAACATCTGATCAATGAATGGTTGGGGAAAATGATCTTTATGAGTTGCGTCATTCAGTTTCCTGAAGTCAATGCAAACTCGATGTCCAGTAATCAGTCTCACAGGGATTAACTCGTCAAACTCATTAGGTTGTATAATGAATCCTCCTTTCTTGGGCACCATATGAATCGGGCTCACCCATTCACTGTCTGTAATTGGGAAAATGAGTCCCATCTCCAACATCTTTATGATCTCTTCCTTAACAACATCTTTTAGTTGTGGCGTCAACCTCCATTGAGGTTGTGCTACCGCTTTCTTTTCAAGGTCTACAGAGATCTTATGCATGCACAATGATGGACTTATTCATCTAATATCTGCAATTTCCACTCAAACGCTCCCTTATGCTCTCTCAGTACTCGTAAAAGTTTCTCCTCCTCTAAAGGTGATAACAATGATGAAATTATAAGAGGAATAGTATCTTCTTGTAAGTACACGTACTTCAGGTGAGATGGCAAATGTTTCAACGTTAAGTTTCTTGATGGTTCCTCTAACGATGATCTTAACAGCTTACCAGTCAATTGTAGGTCAAAGAACTTGTGTCACGAAGGTCTATGAATTGTCCCTTCTGAATCCACAGAAGATATAAGCTCTATTTCTCGTACTTGACCTTCGCTACACCCAGGCCAGGTTTCCTCATAACTTTCTTCTTCCTTCAGGAGAAAAGTCTCTGCTACTTCAGGGTCTAGTGCCACTTGTTGATATAATTCCAAAACAAGCTCGTCTACGGCATCTAGCATGTAGCATGCTTCTCATTCGTCTTGTGCATACTTCATGGAATTCATCACATTGAACACTAATTTGTCCTCATTCACTCTCAGAATCAGCTCACCCTTATGAACATCTATCAATGTCTTGCTCGTTGCTAGGAAAGGTCTTCATAAGATTAGTGGAACATAGTGGTTAGCCTCCATGTCTAGCACCACAAAGTCTACAGGGAATACAACCTTATCAACTTTCACCAAAACTGTTAGGAAATCTACGCGGGAATGCAGTGGAATTCAAAAAATTATTTTCTTTTTAACCAGGATCGACTTCGTTTAAGCAATAAACAAATAAGTAGTAGATGGTGGTTACCTTGCTTGATCTAAAAGATCGATGATTTGACCATCTAAGGAGAGTAGCGATGCACGGAGCCGCCCAAGCGTTCGGCCTCTACCGGTGATCCACACGAACAGCCCGCCGGAATCCCATCATGGATTGCTACCAGAAAATCTCGGTTGCTAGACCGACCTTTTCTCTCTCTCAAATCTCTCTCTAAGAAGCTCTCTATTTTTCACAAGAACTATTGGCTCTTGGAATTGTGATGTATAAAGAGCTAGCCAAGCCTCCCTATTTATAAGGTGACCTGCGCCCCATATGATCCCAATCTGATTGGGATTAACTTCCTAGTAGATTGAGGAAAAAGAAAACATTTTCCTAATAAAATAAGGAAAATACCTGATTGATTTATCTCATTAATATTCAATATCTTATATTAAATATTTTCTTAAGATATATATTGACAATATCTTATATTGAATAAATCTTTATCTTATTACCATAAATCTATTTTTTCAAAAAGCAATTAATATCTAATATTAATATTATGGTAATCTTATTACTTAAATTACACAAACCAAATGTATCCAATACTTTAAAAATGGCGTCCCATTCCCACTAATTTGGGAATTGAGATTTTCTTTAATTAATATAATACTATGATTAATTAATTTACAAAATACATTATATCATATATACATAAATTTCGACTTTACATATCTAACATATGTATATTTAATTAATCAACATAATTAATATTTTGTATTATATTTATTCATAATAAATAAATACCACCATATTAATTTACCACTATAACCTTTATAGTCTTGAGATAAACTTTCCTTATTTGTTCATATGTGTGTGACCCGATAGACTTCTGAATATGTTGGCCGTAGACACAAAATGCAAATTACGAAAATGCCCTTCATGCCTAATGATCACGGGATAGCGTCTAGCAACACACCGTGACCCCCGATCATCTGAAGTGTCAAATGCAATGACTGCTACCTTTCATGTGAAACAGTTACCGTGTAAATTACAATCTTATCGCAGTAATAATATCCATACGGTCGTACGTCGAGTGTCAAGCATCAACGACCGTATCTTATAATCTGGATATCATGCTCTCTCGAAGTAACTCATTTACTTCCACTTTGCAAAGATTCATAAGAGTAAGACATTCCTTATAAGAAGGCCCTTTCAGATATTCACCCTACTAATAGGGTACGCGATTCCCAGACGACCAAACATGTATACTCCGCATGCTTCAGTATCACACCCAATCACCACCGCTTGATTGCCCCATGGTTAAGGGAAACCTCAATAGTGTCAAAGCATGACAATCCACACCGTGATTCTATATAGACTCCGGTCCTAAGGATAATTACCCAACCGCCACATAGTGTGACACTTAACAGTGTAAGTGGGCCAGTCTAATGTATGCATTCTCTAATGCACATCCACGTACAGTCTAAGTGACTCTACACTTCGATAGACTAGATCTATCCTTATCTTCAATAAGATAGAAGACATCCGATACGTGCTAGTCTTAGCATACTATCAATGTCCCATTTGACAGTACATACGACTAGAGACATTTATGTATCAAACTTATTAAAGTGATTATAGATCTCATCAACCATAATCGCCTGTCATGGTTTCTCTATTATAGTTTAATACTAAGGACGTTATCATATAACAATTCATAATTGGTTATTTAAAAGAACAAATATATGAAAACAAAAAAGCCATTTAATATATGTATAAACATAAAGAAAGATTAGAAATGATCCGACCCGGTCGGATCCCGTCCAACCCGATTGGTTTTAGGACACTATTTCAACAAAAAAACGTCCTCCACCACTCTACAAGGTTGCTTCATAGACCTATCCGCTAATTGAAGGGTTATAGATGTTTCATTCAAATCTTTCATGCCTAACTTATGAAAGATGGAGAGTGGCATTAGATTGACACTAGCTCCAAGATCACATTATGCTTTGTTTAGGCATACTCCTCCAATTGTGCAAGGTATGAGGAAGCTCCCAGGATCTTTACACTTAGGAGGCAGTTTGTGTTGCAAAACTGCCGAGCATTCCTCGTTAAGGCGAATAGTCTCAAGGTCTAATAATTTCCTTTTGGTAGATATTGCTTCCTTCAAGAATTTCGCATACTTTGGCATTCCGGCCAAAGCTTCTACCAAAGGTATATTAACTTGCAACTTCTTAAACATCTCTACAAACTTTTTATAACGAGCATCATCATTATTCGGCTTATATTTCCTAGGGGGATAGGGTAAAGTAGCAGGATTAATAGTTACAGTTCGTGAAGACTTACCTGCTGACTGCTGCTGCTCTGCCTGCTTGTCTGCTAAATTTTCAGACTCTCGGTTTACCGGAGTGGTGTCCCGGTTTACCGGCCCCTCTTTTTCTCCAGATTCTCTTTGCGTTACTGCTCATTTCATGCGCTGCTTTACGATTCTTCCTAGACAGTTGGTATAACTGGTCCAGGAAGTTCCTTTCCGCTTCTAGTCATGATTGCATTCACGTTCTTTAGGTTTTTCTCAGTATTACTTGGCAATCCTCCCAGAGGACGGGCTGACACTTGTTCGGTGATCTGCCCCACTTGGTGCAACAGATTCTGCACTAAGGCTTCCTGATTGGTCAGTCTTGTATCGTTCTTCTGACAATATATGGTGAAATTTGTATTCAGCTCAGTCATGGATTTCGTAAGTTGATTGACCGTGTCGGTCACAGTTGAGCTCATTTTATCCATGGCTGCTTCCCAACCACCTGACTTGTTGAATTGAGGCATGAATCCACCGGTTTGTCTCTGTCTCTCTCCACCATTAAAATCGCTTTGTCGAAAACCCCAGTAGGGTCACTCAGTCTAAAACCAGGGTGGTCATGAGAACCTGGGTGATATCCGCCCCCATAAGGATTTCCTTGCCTCCTTATATAGTTCACATCTTCAGTGTTGGTTGCTGTCATGTACTTTTTCTACCTTGGCAATGCGATCTTGCATGCCATCTATCTTCTCATTCATTACCATTAGCTGGTATAAGATCTTTTGAGAAGTATCTTCTCCAAATACGCCTTCAACTATTTTGGCGGTTTCAATTAGATGCAATCCCCATTGACTTGTTAGTGCGATTTGCTCCAGTTTCTCTTCAGCTTCAATTCTTCAGGTGATAGCAACGCAAAACATCCGTTGCTCGATGCATCAGCCCTCATTTGTTCACTTGGCCGTAATCCGTGATAGAAACTATGCATTCGTACGGGCAGAGTGATATCATGGTGAGGGCATATCATCTGTGCTTCCTTAAACCTTTCCCAAGCTTCTTCAAAGGTTTTAGTGGGTTTTTGCTTGAAATTCATAATGTCTTGTCTCATCTGTAGTGACTTCCCAGTAGGCGTGACTTGTTCATAAACTTTCAACAATGGATCGGTCCAAGTTTGGATCGATCCGGTGCTAGAGACAATAACCATATCTTTGCTTTGTCCTTCAGAGTGAATGGAAGCAACTTCAGCTTAATGTTATCTTCAGGTACTCCTGCTGGTTTGACCGTTTTGACTATCTCCAATGAGTCTTAGCCGGGTAGTCGAAAAGGGAATAATTTTGAAAAATTTAACATTGTTTTTAGCTTGTTTATTGCACGTTTTCGAGTAAGGAATCGGTAGAAAAGGAGCCCAAGCTCAACTTGAAGTGAGCTATAGCATATTCAATTTAGTATGAAAGAAGGAGCATATATTATGTTGAATGAAGTAGTAACTTATTAATTGTTATTCTATCATTGCACTCAATATTTGAGCACATAATCTGAGTGAGAAGTGTTTAAATCAGATGAGTTGGTTTAACCGGGAATCATTATTTGTCTGTCTATATACTTTAACAAATTGTTGTAAAACAATGGAAGCAACTTGAACGCTACAAGAGGTAATCGGGACAAAACGGGCTTGTGAGAGAAAGAGAAAAAAGTGAGGAAACCTGCCAACAACAAACAAAAAAAATTGAAAAATGAAAAAATATGTGCAATCAAGTCAGTGAGGGAAGCGAACTCTTGTAAAAAAGGCACGACCCTCGCATAAAAAGAAACAAACGAGGACTTAAAAGCGATGCTCAGTCCCCGAGTCCGTCCAGCCCAATTAAGGTACCATGTAACATCCCGAATTTCCAGAAAAGGGTAAATTAGTAATTGGGTGTACGGGCTACGACCTAATTATTATTTAGCCTATTCTTTTATTTAATTAAAAAGATTTAATTAATGTCTTGGAAATTTATTTAAGGAATAAAGGGATTTAGTTATTTAATTAAAATGATTTTTAATTAGTAACTATTTAAATGAAATAATCCCCAAAATCTTCCTTTATGGTTCACGCCAATTTTGGAAAAAAAGGCGAGTGAACGACGCGCAGAAAGAAGAACAACGCAGGAGATGCCTGGAACGTAATCTTCAACCGTGCGGCCAATCCGTTCATCGTTTCAAGATGCCGCAGGAGAGAAAAGTGATCACCGCGACGAGACGCAACTTTGGAAAATAAAATATCCTGATTCCGTAAGTTTTCAGTTTAACCCTAGTTTTTCGTAACCGTTGAGTTTGATCTTGAAAAATTCGTATCTTTCAATCCGTAGTTCTGTTTCGTGTTCGGATGGTTTTGCATCATTAAACAAAAACAATTTATAAACCCTAACCTATATGCAAAACTAACTCCTAACCGGCCGAATACCGGGTAATTGCTAGTAAAGCGGGATAAGTAAGGGGTCGATCCACAGGGAATTGGGATGTTGAATCTAACCTTATTAATTCCTAAAATTGTTACGTACGAAAACAAATAAACGAAAGAACAAACATAAAAACACATAGAAAAAATAAACCTAAGCTAAGAATAATAAAAACGACCTAAACTAAAGATACATGGGATTAAACATTACACAAACTAAGTGATTTCAATCCAAGTTCATCTCATGATTTTAATTCGATATTGTGGTTTCACCTTTACACGAGATACGAACTCCTAATTCCTTAGTGAATCCGTTTCTCAAGCTATGAACTCCTAATCTCTTAGTGAATTCAATTATCGATCTCTCCTCTCTCGAATGTTGAGACCAATTTCCATACAAAACGAAGGTGTAGATTCAAGTTAACTCCCGTATTTTAGAATGTAGCAACCTAGGTAATTAACCAATTAATTTGTCACGAATTAACGATTAAAGATCCTATCTTTCTATGGTGATCTAGCCTAACAACGATTCTCATCTACGTTAGACAACAATTATCAACCAATCACTCGATTTAGTCACACAATAGCATCATAAATCATAGAAAGATACAAAACAAATCAAAGATCACGAAAATAAACAAAGGATTGAATAAATTAAAAGATAAACTCACATAGTTGGTACAATGGATGATCTCCATGAATCAACAAACGAAAATAAAACATCCTAATCTAACCCGGATCACCCGAGCATAAGGCTCGGGTGATCGGCCTTGGAGACCTCAGAAGAGCGGCTGCTGCTGTATTTTTTGGTGTATAGAAAATCTGATGTAATTAGGGTTGGGGCGATGCGGCTATATATAGAGTACTAAGTCGGCTGTGGTTAAGTCGGCCGTGGACACCCGTCCAAGGTACTGGGCGCCCGCCCGTGATCGTTGAACTTTCGAGTCGGGCCGAGTCTTCGCCGACGCCCGTCCTATGCAATTTTGGGCGCCATCCATCGAAATCTGAACATCCTGAATGTAAAAGCTCCTCCTGGACACTCGTCCAGCATGTCAAACGCCCGTCCTATTGGACGCCAGTTTGATGAATCTGGACGCCAGTCCAGCTGGTTCAACACTTGATTTCTTTCCTTATATCTTTTATTCTTCCATAAATCTGATTGATTCCTTTCCACTCGAATTTATCTCTTTAAAAATCATCTTTTCCATCAACAATGTGTATCTACAATGTAGGAAGAACATACCAAAGCGTAACGATATTCCAAAATAATATAAAATCATAATTTAAGCATATAATTCGTTACGTTTTGCAATTTAACTATTGAAAACACCACTTGCTCAATATTTCAATTATAAAGCTCGATTTCTATGAAAAACATCCACATATGGAGGAAATTGATATAAAACATATCCTTATAAAACGTATAAAATCACCCTTAACAACTCCCCCACACTTAAACCTTGCTCGTCCCGAGCAAGACAAAACGAAAATTAGGGCTCGAAACGTAAACAGACATCTCATACAATATAGCATAGATCCAATAAATCAGAAGTTCACCACTGTGTGTGTGCATAGCCATAGAAAACTTCCACTAAATCCAAACTTGAGAAACTCAAAGCAAAACTAGCTAATACCCCCTCGTAGACTAGCAATAAATGATACTCATAAGATGCACCCTACAAACGTAAAATATCCCGAAAAGGATGATAGAACATATTTAGGGCCTTTCTGAAATACTCAGAGGATAATCCCTACAGCATATCTATCAGTTTCTACTGGGGATAAGATAGACGATAACTTAGTCTTATATCCATTTCATAACAATTCTTATTGCAAGTTGATTTAATTATTTTCACATTTAAACACATATCAGAATGAGCTATTGCCCTGTCATAGCAGAATAGGATATTCGAGATATACCCTACCTTACTCCAATCATAAGGCATCTTTTTCTGACTGTCGTGAGCTTTTAGTCATCATAGTGGTACAGGACATACGTGGTATACCCTATCGCACTCAAATCATCGACCAGCTTCCGACACACCCAATTTATTCATTATAAACTCAACTTTCTCATTTGACAATAAGTTACGTGTTACTTATCACATTCAAACCTTAGATATTCACAGTATAACATACTCCGGATCTAAATACAAACTATCATAAATCTCAAGATATATACGTAGCACTAAGCACACGACTTATAAGAAAATCGAAATCACTCATTCAAAAAGGGGTATAACTTTATAAATTAGCTCATCGTTCACTATGGCTCGTGAAAAATAGATCTCAGGTGAAACAACTAACTTATCAAACATATGATATATAGCTTGGATGACTATAAAAATAACGAACATTGAATTGAATTGCCTACTCGGGACAAAAAAATTCGAAAAATTCAGCTCATTTCAGCATAGAATCATAATAAATCAAGCAAATGCTATGTAGATACACCAAACCATTCCCCTCCCCCACACTTAAATGACAACATGTCCTCATGTTGTGCAGAATTTAAGAAAAGATAAAGTACTTAGCTGATTTGGTAATGATATGAAGATAGGCTGAAGAAGGATAGATAATCGATCCGCGTTTCCGAGGCACGAGATGTCATAGGTATTCCTCTCCAGATTCACTTCCAAGGCCAGCTTAACAAGAACAGCTAAAAAAAATACCTGCACCACTTGAAAAACATGGCAGCATCTCGGGGAACACGGGGGAATATAACATGGCAAAAATAATTATAGACATTTTGTTCGGATGGTTTTGCATCATTAAACAAAAACAATTTATAAACCCTAACCTATATGCAAAACTAACTCCTAACCGGCCGAATACCGGGTAATTGCTAGTAAAGCGGGATAAGTAAGGGGTCGATCCACAGGGAATTGGGATGTTGAATCTAACCTTATTAATTCCTTAAATTGTTACGTACGAAAACAAATAAACGAAAGAACAAACATAAAAACACATAGAAAAAATAAACCTAAGCTAAGAATAATAAAAACGACCTAAACTAAAGATACATGGGATTAAACATTACACAAACTAAGTGATTTCAATCCAAGTTCATCTCATGATTTTAATTCGATATTGTGGTTTCACCTTTACACGAGATACGAACTCCTAATTCCTTAGTGAATCCGTTTCTCAAGCTATGAACTCCTAATCTCTTAGTGAATTCAATTATCGATCTCTCCTCTCTCGAATGTTGAGACCAATTTCCATACAAAACAAAGGTGTAGATTCAAGTTAACTCCCGTATTTTAGAATCTAGCAACCAAGGTAATTAACCAATTAATTTGTCACGAATTAACGATTAAAGATCCTATCTTTCTATGGTGATCTAGCCTAACAACGATTCTCATCTACGTTAGACAACAATTAGCAACCAATCTCTCGATCTAGTCACACAATAGCATCATAAATAATAGAAAGATACAAAACAAATCAAAGATCACGAAAATAAACAAAGGATTGAATAAATTAAAAGATAAACTCACATAGTTGGTACAATGGATGATCTCCATGAATCAACAAACGAAAATAAAACATCCTAATCTAACCCGGATCACCCGAGCACAAGGCTCGGGTGATCGGCCTTGGAGACCTCAGAAGAGCGGCTGCTGCTGTATTTTTTGGTGTATAGAAAATCTGATGTAATTAGGGTTGGGGCGATGCGGCTATATATAGAGTACTAAGTCGGCTGTGGTTAAGTCGGCCGTGGACGCCCGTCCAAGGTACTGGACGCCCGTCCAGATGCGTTGAACTTTCGAGTCGGGCCGAGTCTTCGTCAGACGCCCGTCCTATGCAATTTTGGACGCCAGGCCACTGAAAATCTGAACATCTTGAATGTAAAAGCTCCTTCTGGACGCTCGTCCAGCATGTCAAACGCCCGTCCTACTGAACGCCAGTTTGATGAATCTGGACGCCAGTCCAGCTGGTTCAACACTTGATTTCTTTCCTTATATCTTTTATTCTTCCATAAATCTGATTGATTCCTTTCCACTCGAATTTATCTCTTTAAAAATCATCTTTTCCATCAACAATGTGTATCTACAATGTAGGAAGAACATACCAAAGCGTAACGATATTCCAAAATAATATAAAATCATAATTTAAGCACATAATTCTTCCGTTTTGCAATTTAACTATTGAAAACACCACTTGCTCAATATTTCAATTATAAAGCTCGATTTCTATGAAAAACATCCACATATGGGGGAAATTGATATAAAACATATCCTTATAAAACGTATAAAATCACCCTTAACATTTCGCAGCCATGAGTAGTCAAAACGATCGTCTTGGAGCGTTGATTATTCTAAAAATAGTTTCGTAGCAAGTAACCCAGGTAATCTTCTGTTTCACACACTTTTGTATTTCGATTTTTGCCAGGAAGATAGAATTTTTAGGTTTACTTGTTGTTTAATTAGGTTACAAGTTAAAGGCTTAGAAGTTCAGCGTTTTCTTGAAGGTTTTGGATCGGTTTTGCTGGAAATTAAGGTAAGAGACTCTTCCTAATGAGTAATTATAGTTTTATAATGATAGGTTGAGTTTTGGTGAGTTTTGGTGTTGTTTGGTGATAGAATTCATGCTAAGTTGTAATTAATGAGTTGTGATATGTTTTGGCATATTTGTGTTGAGTTTTAAATTTTTTTTTGATTCAATAACATTAATTAAACATAAACAAGCTTCGATTGAACTTCTGATTCGTTCAGTTAAAACACCGAATGTACTCTTAAAGGGAGTTGAAGTTCGGATCCGTCGGAAGGGCATGAAAGGGCTTGTGCTTTGATGAACTAGAGATCATCAATGTCTGTATGTGCTAGGCCTTGTCCGTGTATAGTGGTCTAAGTGCGAGTAGGAGAGATGTGAGGGAGCTTACTTGAAAACACTTAGGTGGCTAGTTAATTCACAATAATAAATACATATGTGTAGATAAAAGCTAAAACGTCATTTATTCTCGGTTAGACACTATTTCATATTGGCGATGTGATACGTTCATAAAAGGTGAACAACGCTACTGGCCTTAAACGGCTGAAGGTTAGTGGAGGAAATTCATCGGACGTATATGCATACCGGGGAGACCCCGGAGCTAATCGGTGCTAATCACCGTTAGTTAGCAAGTATATCTTCAGGCTGATGAACGCCATGCACAGTGTCCTTGAGTAATGATGTAACCAAGATAAGATAAGTTACAAACGTATAGTCATGACATGTCGATGGGCATGAAGTGATATTGAGTCGGTCTCATAAAGATAACTTAATAATCTTAATAATAATCTTTCGTTGTATAACCTAGTTATCCATTAGTTTCTCACTTGAACTAAGTACTTTGTACTTACCTCCTTTGAATTTTCTTTTGTATGCATTGTGGGGTGAGAAGATGAACAAGTTGTCCAAGCGAGACGATGACTTTGAAGACATTGAAGTCTTGGAGAAGCTTTTAGTTTATTTCCTTTTATAAGTCCACCATATTTCGCTATTCTTGGATCGTTTTGGCCTGTTTTAATGTCTATTTTGTGATATTCGTTTGATAAATTGCCTTTTTAGACTAGATTACTGCTATGGCTTTGATATCTTGCAGATATGGTGAATCCGAGTATAAAAGGCAATGAAAATGGGCTAAAAAGAATCAAATTCATGAAGGCATGAAGAATCACACCAGGTGTGGAAGAATGGAACATGGTGTGAAAAAATGCAGAAACTATCCAGAATTTCTACAGGCCAACGAAATGTTCTGATTGGTGGAGATAATTCCTAGCGTGATTTCCATGATTGATGGCGCAAATTTGAAGATTTACACGCCATATTAGTCCTATTTTCTAGGAATTTTATTTTAGGAGATAAATTACACAATTTAAATTAAGGAAAATTCCTATTTATCCAAAAATAATTTCCTTAAATTGGAAAATCATCATCAACGCATTCATTCATCAACAGAGTCGGCTTTTGCCTTCTCCTCTTCATCATCATCTCCCATCCCCAAGAACAAGGATTTTTAGGTTTTAAGAATTCAAGAACGAAGCTTTTTCGAGGTTTGATTATTTATGCAATACTTTGACGGTCTCTTTCTATCTCCTTTCTCCTTTATTCTATTTATTTATTTTTCTTGTCAAAGTATGAATTATATGGTTGAATCTTGGAATCTTGATATGTTACGAGAGTAAATATTGGTTTCTTGGATTAGGAAAAGCCCGGCGATGATTATATAGTTTTAAAGTTACAATATTTTCATTGATAGGATTTTTGTCATGTTTATGAATTTGATCTTGTATGCTTATTCATGTAATTTTCCGGAAATAATATCTTGAAGGAGTGAATGACTATAGGATTGCATGAGAAACTCCATTCGATTAATTGTTGACAGAAAAAATATTAATTAATCGATAACCTAGAAACCAAGATCGAATCTTTAGGAATTTCTTGAATGAAAATTAGGTTAAACCTAAAGTGGCCCTTTAATTATGGTAATTCAATGGACCTAATTTTATTCATCATTGTAGGAAACTGAATGTTGGATAAAACTAGGTACAATCACGATAATAGTTCGAAAGAATGTTTACGTGTAATATTTGATAATTGGTCTTCATAAATGGAAGATTCATATTGATAGAAAGATTGTTGAAATTCTATGTAAACAACGCCGTGGTGGATCCAAAATCCAAGAAATGCTTTTAAATTGGATCTTTACCTAAATCTTGAAGTTCTTGGTTCATAGTTGTACTTTCTTTATTTTCTTAAATTTTAGGATTTTTAGATAAGAACCTACAAACATTTGATTTGTCTAGCTAATATAAATCGGGAATTGTTTGGTGATTGACTACAAGTCCCTGTGGGATCGACATCCTAAGTACAACTCGATTAGCCGTGCGCTTGCGGTAGGATTTAGTGATTATATTGAAAATCACACATCAAGTTTTCTGGCGCCGTTGCCGGGGACTTCGGTGTCAACATCGAACGTGTTTTTGATTTTGTTAGACTAGACTTTTTTTTCCCCTCACCATAGCAAGCTGCACCTTGCTACGGTGAGACCTTTTTGCTTTTGATTTTTTTCTTTTCTTGTGCAGAAATTTGAAGTGCCAGGCTTTCATGGATTCATTTTACTATAGATTCAGTGCTCAAGTGACACCAACTGATGAGAGGATGTATGGATATGGACTTAACCAATTTAAAGTGAGATGTTCATATTGTGGTGGAAACCATTGTGAAGCTCAATGCAATGGAGGTTATTCATCCCACCAATGGAATACTTATGACAATTATGGTGCAAGTTATGAGAATCAATTCCAATATAGCCACAACTATGCATCAACATACAATGGTGGGATGAGTAACTATCCTTATTCTCCGTGGGGTCAAGATCAAAGCAATTGGCAACAACAAGTGTTCCCTCACTCAGAGTCCAAGTCTAACATTGAAATTTTGTTAGAGAAATCTATAGAGAGCAGAGAGAAATTTTCTAGAGAAATGGCACACCTATTGTGTCCTGCTCCAAAAAAAAGGGAACTGACTTTGGGAGAATTAGTTGCACGTAATCGCCATGTTCTTGAAGATGAAAGGGAAATGGAGAAGGCGATTCAAGAGCAGGAGGCCGACCTTGAAAGTCGTGGGGATGAAAACTGTGATCCTTATGAGATCCCACATTGTCTTGATCTAAATGTTTTCGGTGATGATTTCTCGAAGACCGCTGAGTGTTTAGGCCTCCGAATTAACGAGAGTGAAGCCACTTGGAAATTCGAACCATCTTCACAAGATAACGGTGCAATAATTCCAGATTCAACATTGATGAGCCAAGAAAAGGATGAAAAGGGAGGTAACAATATCGTTCTTGATTCTAATTCATTCGATAATGTTAGTTATCCGTCCTTGAATAGCGATGTTGAATTCATTAATGTTGAGCATATCGAGTATATAGATGTTGCACCTCTAATAGTCCATAATTCTCTTAGATTTGTCATGAGCATTGATAAAGAGATTAATAAATTGTTTAGTGGCACTTCGTCCCTTAGAGCTAAAATGATTAATCGCTTTTTAAGAAAACTTTATTATAGGCTCCCAATGCTATATCTGAAAATCCTTGTTAATATCCTTGATATGTGGAAAACAATGCAAAGGGATGCCCTTATTTGGTTTAGTCCTCCTTGAAAATGGTGTTTACAAAGAGTCCAACTGAAGACTATAAATTCAGAATGTGTTTTCCTTTTATTTTATTTTTTATTTTTCTTGTTTAATCAATAAATAAAGGAAGAGAGTTTTCTTCTCGGCCCAATGGTCTTGGTTCGTTTTGTCTTGTGTCGTTTTGGTTTTTGGTGTCGGTTTTGCAGCCAGGTAACCTTACACGAGAGGAACTTGCGGACCTTAAGGCCATGGAGCGTGGCCTTTAGCATGGGGAAGGACACAAAATTTGGTGGTGTGATTTGAGAAGCAAAACAGGGAAGGGAAAACAGAATAAAATGCGGCAGGTTTGAAAAAAAATAAAAATAAAAATTGGCAGCATGGACGAATGTATCACAGGGGGTGTTATTTTACTCACACCTTGCGTCCACCATGCCTTTGCCAAAAAATAAAAAATAAAAAAAATTAATAATTTAATAAATTGCAGCAGCCATTTCACGTAGGTATCACACCCGGGTGTGATTTATATCACCTGTGGTCCCATTTCACAACCACAAAAAAAAAAAAAAAAAAAAATTGAAAATAAAAGTACCGTCCCTCGGTCAACCACTTTTTTCACCTTTTTCTTCTATATCCTTCATACTTTTTAATCCAATAAATATCCATAGCACCCAAAAAAAAAAAAAAATAAACAAACAAAAAAACAAACAAAAAAAACAAAAACAAAAACAAAACATAACAGCTGCGTATCTTTTCAAACCAAATCACCCATCCTTCCAGCCAAACCGAGCCACCTCTTCCCATTCCGGTCACTACGCACACTTTGCTCCATGCGCATACAGATTCAGTGAGTTTCTTTCTTACCCTCACTTGTTTTTCATTTATTTACATTGGGGACAATGTAATATTTACGTGTGGGGGCGGGTCACTTGTGTAGTTTCCTTGGTTGTTATTCGAGTCTTCTGTCTTAAGCTCAATAAAAGCACTTAGGTAAAGTCTTAGAGTCTATGTGTCGAGTCGTTTTGAGTCCATGTCTTGCTTGGATTACACACAGTCATATCGAGTATGATTTAAAATGCATGAAAATTGGTAGAGTCTACTTTGATATGGAAGATGCCTAAAATAATATGTTTGATCCTACTTGATAAACCACACGTAAATATGCATAGAATTTTTATTGGGGATGATTGAGACTGAGTAAGTAGACAAACTGTCCCGGTGAGATGTTCCAGCCATAATGTCTGACCACTTCAGTCTCACCCAAAAATGAGCGTTTATTTTTCTCTTCCATGATTTTGTTCCTTTAGAACTTGTGTTGCATCTTATTGATATTACCATGGTACTTGCATCTACACTAAAATGATTAAGGCACTCGTTTCTTCCTTTACCCACACTTAACACCCTTACCAGCCATATATTATGCCCTCACCCCACCAAAAAAAAAAAATGACTAGCCCAAATCTCTATTTTGCCCGGCCCTAAGATTAATGGGATGTTGACTATTAAATTCTGAAAACTCAATTGCAAAGAAATTAAGCTTGGGGAGTCCGTTTTGTGTCTTGTATATTATTTCAAAAAAAAAAAAAAAAAGTCAATAAAGGAGTGCAATCCCAAAATAGCCTCCCATGTTTGTTTTAGTTCTTTTGTTGTGTAATAAAAAGGGAGTGACGTCTATATCCTCCCAAAGTATAAAGTCATGTTAGTGGCTCGTTATTGGAGAATTGTGTAGTTGTTGGATAAACCCCCTGAGATCACACGAGTTGATGAATTAGTAGTTACATGTTTCACTAGTTCTAAAGGCCTTGAACCACCTACCATGATATATATCCTACACTTACCAATTTTTTTTTTACCACCATTTCAGTCATTTTCCTACCTTTCCAGGCTATTCTCTACCATACCTTCTTCTAAGTCCTTATGATTTGTGTGGTGCATGTTGCTTTGGCGGTTGACATGAGATAATATACAAGCATATAGTAGGGCAATTTCATTGGAATGAGCTTGAGAGATTAACCACCTCACAAATATGAGTGTTGAGCGATTTTATCCCGTGAGGGTCTACTTGTTTGGTTGATCTCATTTTTAATGGAAGTCTTTGTTCATGTTTAAGTGTGGTATTTTGAAAGGGGTTGACCATGTTTATATTGTGCATTTGAACTATCGAGTTAGAATCTATCGAGGCCCGTGTACTTTGCATCTTACTTGAGATTGTTCTGTGTGTGTTCTAAGTACTTCGTCTTGAGTTGATATTTTGACTTGCTTGGGGACAAGCAATGTTTAAGCTTGGGGGAGTTTGATAAGTCCACCATATTTCGCTATTCTTGGATCGTTTTGGTCTGTTTTAATGTCTATTTTGTGATATTCGTATGATAAATTGCCTTTTTGGACTAGATTACTGCTATGGCTTTGATATCTTACAAATATGGTGAATCCGAGTATAAAAGGCAATGAAAATGAGCTAAAAAGGATCAAAGTCATGAAGGCATGAAGAGTCACACCCAGGTGTGGAAGAATGGAACAGGGTGTGAAAAAATGCAGAAACTATCCAGAATTTCTGCAGGCCAACGAAATGTTCTGATTGGTGGAGATAATTCCTAGCGTGATTTCCATGATTGATGGCGCAAATTTGAAGATTTACACGCCATATTAGTCCTATTTTCTAGGAATTTTATTTTAGGAGATAAATTACACAATTTAAATTAAGGAAAATTCCTATTTATCCAAAAATAATTTCCTTAAATTGGAAAATCGTCATCAACGCATTCATTCATCAACAGAGTCGGCTTTTGCCTTCTCCTCTTCATCATCATCTCCCATCCCCAAGAAAAAGGATTTTTAGGTTTTAAGAATTCAAGAACGAAGCTTTTTCGAGGTTTGATTATTTATGCAATACTTTGACGGTCTCTTTCTATCTCCTTTCTCCTTTATTCTATTTATTTATTTTTCTTGTCAAAGTATGAATTATATAGTTGAATCTTGGAATCTTGATATGTTACGAGAGTAAATATTGGTTTCTTGGATTAGGAAAAGCCCGGCGATGATTATATAGTTTTAAAGATACAATATTTTCATTGATAGGATTTTTGTCATGTTTATGAATTTGATCTTGTATGCTTATTCATGTAATTTTCCGGAAATAATATCTTGAAGGAGTGAATGACTGTAGGATTGCATGAGAAACTCCATTCGATTAATTGATGACAGAAAAAGTATTAATTAATCGATAACCTAGAAACCAAGATCGAATCTTTAGGAATTTCTTGAATGAAAATTAGGTTAAACCTAAAGTGGCCCTTTAATTATGGTAATTCAATGGACCTAATTTTATTCATCATTGTAGGAAACTGAATGTTGGATAAAACTAGGTACAATCACGATAATAGTTCGAAAGAATGTTTACGTGTAATATTTGATAATTGGTCTTCATAAATGGAAGATTCATATTGATAGAAAGATTGTTGAAATTCTATGTAAACAACGCCGTGGTGGATCCAAAATCCAAGAAATGCTTTTAAATTGGATCTTTACCTAAATCTTGAAGTTCTTGGTTCATAGTTGTACTTTCTTTATTTTCTTAAATTTTAGGATTTTTAGATAAAAACCTACAAACATTTGATTTGTCTAGCTAATATAAATCGGGAATTGTTTGGTGATTGACTACAAGTCCATGTGGGATCGACATCCTACGTACTACTCGATAAGCCGTGCGCTTGCGGTAGGATTTAGTGATTATATTGAAAATCACACATCATCCTTATAAAGGTTGTACTAGACTAGTTGTATTTCTTTTCTTAGAATTGTTGTACTTCTACTTTTAAGACTTCGTATTGTATAAGTCCTTGGGTTTTTGGTCGTTGTAATTTAACTATCCATCTTTAGTATGGTTGTATCTACTCTTAGTAGCATGTATATTTTTACCCGAGTCTTTTTATCTTCCATTTGCTTTTATTTGATACAATGACATAGAGGCTTGCGTATAAAATTAGATTTATTTAATGCTATACGCGCCGAACGTTCTCTTCCGGATAAGGGCTCGGTATCCGGGAGCGGGGCGTTACAGTTGGTATCAGAGAGAAGCGTCATTTCTTTCCTAGGCTTCTTCCCTCTAAGATAAGATTTCTTTAGACATTTTAGAACCTTCTGATCTCTCTTGATCTTGGTGGTAAATTCTCATAGGATTAGGAATCCTTAGAACGTGGTTAAGTTGCACTAGGACCAAGTGAAAAGTCTCCTTTGGTGAAGGTTGAGTTTTAAACTCACATCTCTTATGTGATCTTCTTAAGTTTTGTCCTTTAGAGAAACCTTAATAGGATCCCTCTTCCTTTTGGAATCTTTGAATCTTTCTATAATGTTCCTTCTTTTGGAGGTTTTAATGCTTTTGTAATGATACATTTGGTTCAAATCACTTCATTGTAAATTGGTGTTATGCAAAATGAGTAAACGATTTTGTTCACGTTTCTACATGTCATGTTATATCATTTTATATTATTTTTGTTCTAAGAATTCTGTAAATTTTCAGCCACTTAGAAAGTTGTCCTATCTACAATTTCTCTCTTTACATCAATTTAGTTTTCAATACGGATTGTTCACAAATTGTTTAACAAGGAGGGGTACTCTGTTCAGAAAATTCTGCAGCGGTACTCTTACTTATCATTCTGTTTTGAATAAGCTAAACACCTCCAAATGACTTGGATTTTTGATATGTTGTATAAAACATCCTGTATTATAAGTTTTGTTTTTGAACCAAGTGCAAATTCATTTTTGTTTGAGCACAATCTGCAACATACGATAGTTGATGAAGTCCTGAAATTTTTTGACAGCTTATAGCAGTAGATGAAAAGAATTATTTTGACCGACCTATGGCTTCCCAATTTTTTTTGATTTTTGAGCATCATATGTAAAACTTATATACTCACAGATTTTCTCTTTGCCTAATGTCAAAATTTGTTCGGTTTGTTTTGTGCAAATCAATTATTTCGTGGCTTATGTATGCACCCGAATTTCTCAAAACCATTTAAGTCCTTTGGTCAAGGAAGGATAAATGTCTTTCTTTCACCCTGTAGGTTATAGTATAGTAGGTTATAGGAGATGAGAATACTTTGATTTATCTGATTCGTAAGCTAGTTGTTACCCAGGATAAGAAGTTTGGTAGGTAGAGACTAGGTGTTGTCGTTATAGTGCTCCTCGATGGCAAGAAACGATTGCGTGGTGATTTTCCAATCTTATGTCTTCATTAATAAGATCCTCTTTTATAATCATCTAGTTTCCTACTTGGTTATCCCGATTTCAATGTTTCCCCATCCATACTAATTGTAACTCATTCTCTGGTTAAATCCTCCATTTGAAACTTCTGAAACTCGGTAAAAGTCTCTTATTACGCAGTTTTGTTTTCCAAGCTTGTACATTCATTTGATGTGCCTTATTTTTTTAAAGATGTTTTCATCTTGTCAAATGCTTGATTTAAGAAAAACAAGTTTCTCATCCTTCGAACTGACAATTGTATATCCTTCCAACCATATCTTGTTTAGCTATTTAGGGGCAACACACTTTTGCATCCTAGTGATCACCATTAATGCATCCCCTACAAGATGTTTTAGTACATACAAATTTTTGTTAAAGACTCGACTCTACAAAGCCTCCGTTTTCTCTCGCTTGGTTTATGTTTACAAAAATTCTTTGACCTTTGCTTTGCTTGAGATGGTTCTACACAAACTCCATGTGTAATTCTATTCTTTCCAAGTACTCCTCAGTCGTGTCAACTAATAGTGTTAAAGGTCTCTTACTTTGGCACATACTTTTCATCATACTCGTGTTTGGCTTTACCCAACATGAGTGAATGCTTTTGTTTCCGTGTTTTCCCTTCAGGTTAAACAACTTACAGTGTTCCAAAAATTCTGAAAATTTTCAGCAAAGTAGATTACTGTCTTATGTACAATTTCTATTTTTACATCAACTCGATAATCATTATGGATTGTTCAGAAAATTCATGTTTATGCCGGACACTCTGTCCAGAAAATCTGCAGCAGTACTTTCACTTCTTCTTCCGTTTTGAACAGGTTAAACACCTTCAATTGATCTGAAATTTTGATATGTTGCGGACAAAACTTTTATCTACAGTTTTCCTTTTGAAATTAAGCTCAGATTATTTTTCGTTTGATCTCGATTTGCAATTCAACTCAGTGTTTATGAATCTGGAAATTCTGACAGCTTGTGCAAACGTCAAAAATAACTATTTTTGACCAAATTATTCTCATTAAAAAATTCCAATATTTTTATATCACCTGGAAAACTCCAGTATCTAAATAGTTTCTCTTTGGATCGTGCTCAAATTCCTCTTCGTTTGTTCAGTAAAAAAGTATTGATAATGTCAGATCCGGAGTAAATATCATACACAGCAACCTAAAAGGGATTTTCACCTCTTTGACTTGGGGTTTGGGCTAAGAGGGTAGTAAGTTACGACCGTTATGTTTAGGAGTTCCTCGAAGTTTGATCTCCTTCTGAGTTAAACCTTTTAGTAGGATACTTGTAAAGCTAACGTTATAGTTTCTTTTGCAGTTTTAAACAAGAACCAAGATTCTATCCTCCAGCATGCCATGTTTGATGTTCAGACCCTTTTCGTGCCCTTTTGTAATTATACTTTTCTGGTAACTTATTTCTCATGTAATCCCTCACTTGAGATTTTTTTTAAACTCGACAAATCCTCTCCGCTTGTTGTCATGAATCACCTCAGAAACAAATTCTCTTCAAAATTCTACATTGTTGCACTCCCATCATTCATTTCAAACTCAAATTTGACTAAGCCTTCTGATGTCAGAACATTTTTCTTACTTGTGCTCATCCTCAGCTCCCCTCCTAAGGGTAGTGTCGATGTTGTAACTATTTCACCTAATGCTGCCTGTTCTTTTAAGGTATGCATATCTTCTTTTGCCAGTCTAATTTTTAAGCCTACCATGACATTCCTTTTCAGTTACTTATCTTTAACCTCCTAACAATTTATGCTAAACTAGTTTCAAGCAGAAGGTAGACCTTTTCAAGATGCCTTCCGAACCTATCTAGCCAACCAACATTTGAACTCCAAAACTTCTATTGAATTTCAATCCAGATTAATGTACCTTGTACCATTCAGTTTTAACTCTCTTTTAGGCCATTTAGAGCCATGAACAACCAGATATGCCTTTTGATTTTCCATCCTCTGTTTGGCGCTTCTATTCCAATTTTGTTACACCGGTTGAAAGTCTATTTTATTTTAACCTTGACCATTTATTCCTTGGCTGTGTACTATTCCTCTCGAGTAGTGCAACCTTGAATCTTTGATTTGAATCGTCAATAATCGTTTAAACTTCCTTTGAAAGATCGAATTAATTCTTGGAAATCAAACATTATCCAACAATTCTTAAGTGTCGTTTCCTCTTCACTTAAAAATCTTGCTTACCGCTTACTTATTCAAACTTTTGATATTCCCTTACAATTTCTTGAGGGAAATTTCTATTTCTATTAAATCCTAAAATATCCTCTCTTTGACTACTGCAAACTTGGACACTTCTTGACAAGTGTTTATTTTATTCTGAGACCTTTTGGTGTGTTCGTTTTGCCTCCATGGCTCCTTCATGTTGAGATTATTGCTCTCTTTTGATTTTTATCTTTTAGTCCTTCTAGTGCTCGACCTTGCACCTTTACCTTGATTTCTGTTGTGTGATGTTACCTTTAACGTCTCCACTTTCTCAAGGTTTATATGAAAGCTTATTACCATCCTTTCAAGTTGCTCAGTGAAGTCTTTGTAGACCACCGTATCTTGCAAATTCCACTCTCTCAAAAGAATCTCATCCGCAAGGTGTTCTTTTGTCTTTCCTTCCTGAGGCTATCTTTTGTATTATGATCAAAGGCCTCATTCTTCATTCTGGAACCAACTTTAAATTTTTCCCCAACACGGAATCATCTTGTTTGGCTTGTAACCCAAGCAATCTTTCTTATTTCAAGTGCATTGTACCCTTTCTTGGCTTACCTAGTTGACATACCACCCTAGAACCCAACTTCACTTTTCCATTTTATTTATTCTCCAAGCTAACTCTTTTTTTGGCACAAGAATTGGATCAGACCGTCAGAGAGAAAGGATGGAAAATGCATGTTCTCCCTTCCCGAATAAGTCTCAGAAACCCTACAGCCAGAATCCTTGCAGTCCTTCAGCAAGCTTGCGGTGCTATGATGGAAGTTGAGATCGAAGGAAGTCAAGTGTGCCAGAAGTGTGGTTTCAGCTGGGAAGATTCAGCTTTCCGGGTATAGGTCAGCAGGAGCCAGCAAAGAGTGTTGAACCGATGATTGCAAGATTCGAGGCAGATGATGAGTACGTGAAGAAACAAGACAAAGATCTAGTTGTCTCCGGTTACATGTGAGTGGTTGGAGTCAACCAGCCTTTGGTCACGGGTTAGATGAAGATGGAAACCTATAGCATCGGAATCGGCTCTGGGTTCTGAATGCGGAAGATCTGAGGAAGAAGGTGATGTAAAGGGCCACAAGATAGCAATTGTAGTTCCTCTCAGAGCGACCAAGAATTACAAGAGTTGGAACAGTACTGCTGATGAAGATAGAGATAGAAGAACATGAGTTTCTGGGATGAAGTGGAGCGGCAGCAGAATACGAGACCAAAGTTGATACATCAAGACGACGTGAAGATTGAAGCGGATTGTTGCAATCTCAAGTTGGCTCAAAACAAGCAGAAAAGTTGGGAAGATGGAAGGAGAAGAAGACTGTAAGAGTTAGAGGACGAAACACTTTGCAAAGTCCAGAGTTCAAAAACACCTCAGTTACATTCGAGTTTCGAGGATGAAACTCCTATTAAGGGGGAGGAATGTAACATCCCGAATTTCCAGAAAAGGGTAAATTAGTAATTGGGTATGCGGGCTACGACCTAATTATTATTTAGCCTATTCTTTTATTTAATTAAAAAGATTTAATTAATGTCTTGGAAATTTATTTAAGGAATAAAGGGTTTTAGTTATTTAATTAAAATAATTTTTAATTAGTAACTATTTAAATGAAATAATACCCAAAATCCTCCTTTATGGTTCACGCCAATTTTGGAAGAAAAAAAAAGGCAGTGAACGACGCAAGAAGAAGAACAACGCAGGAGATGCCTGGAACGTAATCTTAAACCGTGCGGCCAATCCTTTCATCGTTTCAAGATGCCGCAGGAGAGAAAAGTGATCACCGCGACGAGACGCAACTTTAGAAAATAAAATATCCTGATTCCGTAAGTTTTCAGTTTAACCCTAGTTTTTCGTAACCGTTGAGTTTGATCTTGAAAAATTCGTATATTTCAATCCGTAGTTCTGTTTCGCAGCCATGAGTAGTCGAAACGATCGTCTTGGAGCGTAGATTATTCTAAAAATAGTTTCACAGCAAGCAACCCAGGTAATCTTCTGTTTCACACACTTTTGTATTTCGATTTTTGCCAGGAAGATATAATTTTTAGGTTTACTTGTTGTTTAATTAGGTTACAAGTTAAAGGCTTAGAAGTTCAGCGTTTTCTTGAAGGTTTTGGATCGGTTTTGCTGGAAATTAAGGTAAGAGGCTCTTCCTAATGAGTAATTATAGTTTTATAATGATAGGTTGAGTTTTGGTGAGTTTTTGTGTTGTTTGGTGATAGAATTCATGCTAAGTTGTAATTAATGAGTTGTGATATGTTTTGGCATATTTGTGTTGAGTTTTAAATAATTTTTTTTTTGATTCAATAAGATTAATTAAACATAAACAAGCTTCGATTGAATTTCTGATTCGTTCAGTTAAAACACCAAATGTACTCTTAAAGGGAGTTGAAGTTAGGATCCGTCGGAAGGGCATGAAAGGGCTTGTGCTTTGATGAACTAGAGTTCATCAATGTCTGTGTATGTGCTAGGCCTTGTCCGTGTCTTGTGGTCTAAGTACGAGAGTAGAAGATGTGAGGGAGCTTACTTGAAAACACTTAGGTGGATAGTTAATTCACAATAATAAATACATATGTGTAGATAAAAGCTAAAACGTCATTTATTCTCGGTTAGGCACTATTTCATATCGGCGATGTGATACGTTCATAAAAGGTGAACAACACTACTGGCCTTAAACGGCTGAAGGGTAGTGGAGGAAATTCATCGGACGTATATGCATACCGAGGAGACCCCGGAGCTAATCGGTGCTAATCACCGTTAGTTAGCAAGTATATCTTCAGGCTGCTGAACGCCATGCACAGTGTCCTTGAGTAATGATGTAACCAAGATAAGCTAAGTTACAAACGTATAGTCATGACATGTCGATGGGCATGAAGTGAACCCTAGATTGAGTCGGTCTCATAAAGATAACTTAATAATCATAATAATAACCTTTCGTTGTATAACCTAGTTATCCATTAGCTTCTCACTTTTACTAAGTACTTTGTACTTACCTCCTTTGCATTTTCTTTTGTATGCATTGTGGGGTGAGAAGATGAACAAGTTGTCCAAGCGTAGATGATGACTTTGAAGACATTGAAGTCTTGGAGAAGCTTTTAGTTTATTTCCTTATAAAGGTTGTACTAGACTAGTTGTATTTCTTTTCTTAGACTTGTTGTACTTCTACTTTTAAGACTTCGTATTATATAAGTCCTTGGGTTTTTCGTCGTTGTAATTTAACTATCCATCTTTAGTATGGTTGTATCACTCTTAGTAGCATGTATATTTTTACCCAAGTCTTTTTATCTTCCGTTTGTTTTTATTTGATACAACGACATAGAGGCTTGCGTATAATATTAGATTTATTTAATGCTATACGCGCCGAACATTCTCTTCCGGATAAGGGCTCGGTATCCGGGAGCGGGGCGTTACATACCATGTTGTGTAACCAAGTCTGAAGGCAAGATGAGCGAGTGTATGCGCAGGTAAGTTAAGATTGTGGGGTTAATACAACTTGATTCTCCTCACGAACGCACTATCACGAAAGATTCATCACACGACACATTGATGCATGATAAGTAGTGATTAATGGGAAGCTTATGGATTGTGGCTTGATCTATGTTCTGCCGGAAATTTTTATTGAATATGTGGTAGTTGATGGAGATTGTTCTTGGAGGTACATTCCGCCTTGATACTCTGCTCGAGAACGAGCAAAAAGCTAGTAGAGGGTAGTTGATGACGGTTAAAATAGTCTATCCTACGGCATCAACATTATATCCATTATGAGCTAAAAATAGTTGTTTTGACCTATAAATATGAACCATTTAAGTTGAATAGCATATGTCGGGTTCATGAGTCGAGAAATCTACACTTAGCGTTTATTTTCCTTTTTTCGATATTATTTCGTGCATTATTTGATTATTTTCAGGATACGAAATATTGGGCTGAGCATTTAGGATGAATCTAGAGTGGACTGAACGAAAGGAATGGGCCTAGGGTATTCCAGAACATTCCAAGCTAAGTCGGCTGAAGAAAAAGGACAAAATTGCCCTCGGTTTACCGAGGATGGGCACCACCTTACCGAGGTTCCAGATCTTTCTGAAAGACGTTTTCTTGGACGAGGGGTAGAACTAGATGTTTTTAAGTCGGTTTATGTACCTATGAATAAGAGGCTTCGCCTCAGAGTTCAATGTAACATTGGTAACATTGGTAGCACACAAATACTACAATTATTATGTAATAAAAGTTCTTTGTTCTTTATTTTATTTATTTTATGAGTTCTGGTCGGAGAGACGAAGGAGTCGCCGCCTAGAGAGAGATCCGAGGGAGATCTACGCTCGTCTTCGAGGGTATGATTTTCTATCTTTTCCAAGATGTAGATCTCGTTGTTCTATTCGACTAGTATGTTTTAATTGCCTATTTAGTTTAATTATGCAGTAGTTAGTTTATTTACCCCATGTGTTATAATCTAATTCGTTGGTGAAGAAATCATGAAATAGTAGCTGCGTTCTTCAGATCTGCGACGGTCTATATCGCTAGATCTGAATACCTAGTAAATTACTAATTCATGATAATCGGCGCCAGCTATGTTGATCGATAGATTTAATTTACATGTTTGTAGCCTGATCAACTATTTGCATGTCTTCGTAAAACTAGCATGAAATACGAATAGTGAAGTGTTAGTTTGGACATTATCTTGATGGACCCTAGGAACGTGCTGATCAGTGTCGACAGCTTTCTAGGCGGGTTTGCGGTATGAGTTAGCGCTCAATATCGACAGCTCTAGTTCTTTATGCGTATGGGCTATTATGGACCAATTAATGAGGGTAGCTTGCGTATAGATTGTCTACTGCCATGGTCGGAGTAGATAGGGTTAGGAGTTGTACCCGAAGCTGATAATGAATTAAAATTTACCAATGGGGAGGACTGTGGCATGTGTGGGGGGAATAACTAATTACTCATAATTGAACTAATACATTAGAAACTCTTGTTAGCTTTGTGTGAACTAGCATAACCTTGTTAGTTTTTGGTACCATTGGCACCAATTTTACTACCGTCTAGAGTATAGTTGGTTGTAGACCGTTAATTGTGACAAGCTCAATCTTGATAATTTGACATTCTTACGTGTCTCTGTAGGCTCGACCTTGACTCACCCATACTCTACTATGATAGACCTAGTCCTATTGCTAGTAAGTGCTTTGCACACGATCAAGATTTTCTGGCACCAATATATGCTATTCAACTTAAATGGTTCATATTTTTAGGTCGAAACAACTATTTTTAGCTCATAATGGATAGAATGTTGATGCCGTAAGATAGACTATTTTAACCGTCATCATCTGTCGTTGTTTTATTCGACTAGTATGTTTTAATTGTTATTTAGTTTAATTATGTAGTAGTTAGTTTATTTTACCTCATGTGTTGTAGTTTTAATTCATTGGTGAAGAAATCATGAAGTAGTGATTGCGTTCTTCAGATCTGCGACGGTCTATATCGCTAGATCTGAATACCTAGTAAATTATTAAGTCATGATAATCGGTGCTAGCTACGTTGATCGATAGATTTAATTTACATGTTAGTAGCCTGATCAACTATTTGCATGTCATCGTAAATTAGCATGAAGTACGGATAGTGAAGTGTTAGTTTGGACATTATATTGATGGACCCTAGGAACGTGCTGATTAGTGTCGATAGCTGTCTAGGCAGGTTTGCGGTATGAGTTATGCGTATGGGCTATTACGGACCAATTAAGGAGGGTAGTTTGCGTATAGATTGTCTATTACCATGGTCGGAGTAGATAGGGTTAGGAGTTGTACCCGTAGCTGAACAATGAATTAAAATTCATCTGGGGAGGAGTATTGCATGTGTGGGGGGAATAACTAATTACTCACAATTGAACTAATACATTAGAAACTCTTGTTTACATCCGTGCGAGCTAGCGTAATATTGTTAGTGTGTGAGACCAATTTCACTACTATCTATATTATAGTTGGTCGTAGACCATAATTGTGACAAGCTCAATCTTGATAATTTGACATGCTTATGAGTCTCTGTGGGATCGACCTTGACTCGCCAGTACTTTACTTCGATAGACCTAGTCCTATTGCTAGTAAGTGCTTTGCACGCGATCACAAGGTCAGTACGAAGATTTGCTAAATAGTTTATCCTTTAATGGATTACCACCCCATAGGTTAGTTCTTAAAGTTAACGCCCCTATAATGTTGCTCCGTAATTTGGATCCTAGCGAAGGACTGTGTAATGGTACACGTTTGTTATGCAGGAAGCTAGAAAAAAATATAATACATGCTGAAATTGCTATGGGTGATCATGTTCGTAAAATGGTTTTCTTGCATAGGATACCATACAACCATCAAACGATGATTTTTGTCCAATACCTTTCAAAAGAGTTCATTTCCTAATAAGGTTGTGTTATGCAATGACTATAAATAAAGCACATGGCAGACTTTGGATTTTGTAGGTTTGTATCTAAAAGAGCCCGTGTTTTCTCACGGACAGTTATATGTTGCCCTATCACGTGCTAAGAAACAAATGGATTTGAAACAATCATCAAGAATGACGAAAAATGTTGTTTATAAAGAGATTTTAACTCATGGTTCGTATAAGGTTAAACAATAAACAAAATTATTTATACTTCAATTGTGTTCACTAGTGTTTGTTGGACTGTTATGTGCTTCATTAATGTGTCTAGCATGATACTTGTGGTTTATGTGTTGTTCATCTCATGAATAATTCTTCCTCAGTTTTGAAACCTAGTATTTATTTTCTTTCATAACAAAATAAAAAAGGATAATCGTGTGTAGAAAAAGATAGGAGGAAAGAAGATTTTATTGATCGTTTCTTATGGAGAACATAAGGGCATGTTACAATATATAATAGGAAAACCTCCAACAGCTAGAAAACACTGTTCCAACGGCTATGAACAGTGTTTTCTGGGCAAAAACAGAAAGTAGATAAAAACAGGGAAAAATATCCTAATTACATCATTAGGACACTAAGGAAAAGAGATAAAAGATATTAAACTATAGTATTAACCTATATTTTAACATCGTGGGAGTGACCTTTCGTATGCACTTGAGGTTAACGACCAGAAGAGCTTCTGGACTGTTATTGTCCAGCTTGTTCCTAAGGATGATATCAAGATAGGAAAACCAGGAAAGAAGTATCAAGGTTATGACTTCATGGATACGAATGTAAGTATATGATTTCTCACACTCTGATACATACTGTTTCACTTAATGTATAATTTACTATGGTGTTCTAAGTGTTAAAAATATGTTGCAGGGAACTTCGGTGGGTGCTTTTATCAATGAACAGAGTACTAAAACACTTGATAGGTTGCTGCGCCCTTACACTCGATACTATGTATCGAACGCTCTTATCAAAGCTTGCCTGCTAGATTTCAAAGTCAGTGAATACCCTTACTCGTGGACACTCTCAAATAGAACTCCCGTGGATCCTATCTACGACTCGATCCCATACAAGGTGCAATGCAATTTTAACCTGAAGAGATTCTCAGGAATTCACAGGCTGATTGACCATGATGATGTATTTGGTAAGTTATATTACATGGAACCGCACGTGTAACTCTGTAATTTTTTCACAGTATATAAATGGGCTGCTTCTAATTTCAGATGAGTAATGATACGAGCACAATCGGTGTGCCACAATGAATTACACAACGGCCATCTGCACCGTTGATTCTTATAAGTCTAAATTTATCTTGATGTGAATTATAATGATCAACGGTGCAGATGACCGTTGTGGCACAACGGTTGTGCCCGTATCATTACTCATTTTAGATACTGAAGGTAGCTTCAAAGTAATACTTACTCTTCACACTAATATGGAATGTATTTTCTTTCTTCTTTACCTCTTTATAAGTTACCAAGTGCAGGGCCCACTAGTTTTTCGTGTAGATTTATGCAGAGTAACATTTCCTTGTAAACATATTAGCTTCCCTTGAAGTACAGATGAACACACTAACTTCCTATTCTGCAGGTATCAAAGCACTGGTTGTGCACTCATATCCCGTTCCAGGTACATCCAAAAAGAACAAGGCAATTGAATACATTGTTGTTACTGAAGAGTTAGTTCTTCTTTCGTTTATTTGCACCTGTCCTCATAATTTTACCTGTTTCTGTTTTTTTTTTCCTTCTTTTCTATTATTAACATTTTTGACTTCAATTAACAGCTCACTTTTATGTAGGAAAAAGTTACTGATTATGCGTGTGAGGGGAGACATGGTGGACAATGAACAAAATCCAATCACGGGAAGGCTCCCAGAGCCAACAATCTTGGTTGTCACTAACATTAAAATCACCACACACCATGGTCTGATTATGAACTTCTGCTTACCTGATTACTTACATATAACCAAACCAGCACTAACATACACACTATTCTCTCCAGACATATACTCATTAACTTTGCATACTGTCTGTTGTTTCTCTTCCTTCTTTTATCCTATAGGGCTCTCACTGTCTATGAGGACCAACAATTGTGTCCTGCACAACCCTCCGTTGAAAGAAGACGAGTCTTTACTTGAATGGTTAGCTTATTAACATGTTCTTTAGTTTTGGTATTACTTCCATAACAACTCAAAAAACTCCACATCTGTTGTGCAGGTATCCAAAAAAAATGCGAAAGAAATTGCAAGGTTGCTAACTTAGAAAACCTATTGTAACACTGGCATTTTGCTACCAATGCCATTTTCTGATGAAATACTCCCGATATCTGTTGTGTTCGCCTAGATCTCTGAGGTATGCTATTAGTTCTGTTGGGAAAAAGTACTAGGTATTTTCTTGGATGGCATGATGAAAACTAACCTCTACTGCTCCCAGAGGGTTTCTGCCGCCATAAAACTTATGCATGGTCAAGAAAAACTTTGGTATATCTGTTGCAAGAGCTGCAACAAAGCTGTTACTGCACACATGAATTGGAACCTTCCATGTTCATAACGTGGTTTCCAGTCAGGCTTTCATTCTCTTTACTGTTTTAAGGAACCATCCCGTGTTCAACTTACTTTGATCTATTTAACTCAGTGGGTATGCTATATATATATATATATTTTTTTTTTAACAAGGAGAAAATATGTTAAGCAACTTGGTTTTTCGGATAGGTGCCACATAAGTATTTACTTGGATGATGGTAGGGCAAGTTTGTGTGGCACCTTATTCAGCTCTGATGCGGAGAAACTCATCAAACACACTGCTGGTGAACTGAAAGAACTATATGAGAAGGTACGCGTGACCATTGTGATTCTTGATGCAATAACTATGTCTTCTTTCTTATTCACCATTTAGTCTGCTCAGGTTACATGCCTTACACTTTGCATGATTGATTCTGATTCTTTGGGTATCTCCTACCAGTTTTTGTTTACTACTTCACATCCTTCCAGATGTTTCTCCACATAATTACTAAAATAATGGTAAGAACCACGCTTGTGTACGTATTATATGAATTAGATGGTATGTTAACGTCTAATGTATAGAAAAAAAGCGCAAATGTAGGCTCAAGTGAGGTTAATCCTCTCCTTTGTGCCTGGTTACAACCAAAACATTTGTTGTTGTCTTCGTGCTTTGTTCTTGCTGTTCACAGATGTATGTTTATACTAGATGGAAATTGGTTGTAGCTAACACAATCATCAATCTTTTGCATTTTATATGGATCAAAGAGGAAAAATGGGTTCTTTATGTAATGACAATATTCTCTACATGCCGTAGCATTTATCCTTGCACAATTTATTTTATAACAATGCATAATGTGTTGAATCCTTTGCTTTTTGTGTTCGAGTATTTTCAGCTTCACTTAAGGTTCGAGTATTGAATAATAGTTTATGCTTATTTGTTGGAGTTGTCTATTAGAATGAATCTTTCTGTTCATTTACTGAAGCATGGATATTGATGGTCTCACATGTTATTCTTTTTCTCGTGAAACTGCAGAATATTTCTCTGGTGGATGGTATTGAAAAGGACATCAATGTGAAAGCAGTTGTTTGCTTTCTTAAGTATTTTGACAAGAAGTTTATGGGAAGCAGTGTTCGTAACTTTGCAATTCTGAAAGTGTACATGTGAGATAACATTGCGCTTCGTGTTGCTGCACCGGCCAACGAACCATCAGGGTCAGGAATGAAATGTAATACTGCTGCTGAACCTGAAGATGCTAGGCAGGCTAGCATTAATTCGATGGGACTCGAACTCAAGATCTCTCGGCTCTACGGCCTCAGCTAACATGTAAACAATGATAAGGATCAAAATAAATTGCCTAATTCGATTCCAAAGAGTATAATTAGACTCACAATACAGTGACCGGAAAAAATTACAGCTTCTGGGGCAATAAAGTTGATGCATGCAGCCAACATATAAGATTGACTACCTCTTGAATAAGATATTATTGTTTTAAAATCATGGCAAACTAGAAATGAAACAATGGCATTGTAGGCGTTATCGCCGAATCTATAACAAATATATTGAATTTCAAGTATTCCTAGTCCAGTTTGCTAGTAATGAGTCCTTGAAGTGATCCAATAAACGCAAAAATGCTGCAAACCAAGCAGAATATTTGCAAAGCTTGAAGTAGAAACCAGGTTCTGGTAAATTTAACTACTTTGTTCTGGACCATGTACATCTGCACAGGGAAATATATAGCCAGAGGCCAAAAGTTTAAGGCCCCCAAAACAGCTAGAACTTGGTTGAAGAAAGGAAAGAGGATTGCCAGCGCGGTTGTTGATGCAACGTAAGTGGTTCTAAAGCATAGTCGTAGCAGATTTAACTGAAATCCTTGCATTAATGGAAGCTTGATGGTGAAATTTTTATCAGCAAAACTGCTGTCTGGGAGCCTTTCTCCTATCCACTTTTCTGCCGTAGCAAATAACGGCTGGCTATAAACCTATAGGTTGTCAATGAATGAAACTTTCATCAAGATTTCTATGGAAAATAATGGCTGCCTAAAAAATTGCAAATTTAGGTAAAAAGAGGAACGAGACATTCCTGATATCCTCCTACGAGATGGAGTACGATACATGCATTGGCAAAGTCGACGAGCCAGTAAGGTTCATAGAATCCAAATCCAGTTAGAATATTTCCAGGTGTTGCGTTGCCAAAAGCACCATACCCAAAACAACCACAACAAAGAAAGAAGAAAGTCGTGAGGCTGATGGCTACCGTTGAGGCTTTCTTCATTGTCCGAGTCTCTGTAGGTGGTGACTTCAAAGTATCCTTTATTCATTCATTAGAAGATAAGAGTCAGTATTCTAGGCTTCAAAACGATAGTTAGAATATCAAAAAAGTCAGAATGCAACCTGTATATCCAAAAGGATGACGTTATAAGTGTACGCAAATGCAATGTCCCCAAGTGCTTGAGAGGTCAACCAAGCCTTTTCAACTTTAGTAGTAATAGGAACCCCAGTAATATTGCCTTTAATTTCCCCATTCCCTGTGTTAGAAATTCACACAAGTAAATTCAGCTTGTGTCAGAATCCTGAAGCAAGAAATTGAAGGAAACTAAGCATCCAAGACATGAAGATATTCCCAATGCGGGAAAGTTCAAGTTCATTGAGACATTCATCAAACACCTTGTGTCAATAGGTTGTTACAACTCACAAATAGAAATTTTACAAGAAAAAGTCCAATCATGAACGATTCAGTTGGTTGCCTCTATAATCGAGTACACATCATCTCCCAATACATAATAGAAGAAATCTATCATTGTTCATTTAGTTGAAGTCTTCTTTAGAAATAACAATCTTTCTCAAAGCATAAAGTTTCACTTCCTGATTTTCCCGTGCAGGTTATGCCGTTATGGTAATGAACTTATCATTCCTCTTGTTATTAGTATACTTTTAATCTACTATTTATCCTTCATCTAATTCAAGATTAATTAGTGCCATTAATTAGTATTTGCAGCATTATCAAGTACTTGTTCCTCAATTAAAATCACATAAGAGCATAATCCAACAGTGAACCTAAATTTGTCGCTACAATATTGCTATATTATACATGTGAAAAGTATGAACAAATGTAGTACAATATTGAATCACAAAGACTAGACCCTTTCAGTGATACAAAAAAAATTATTGATAAGTAATTAAAAATTGTTTCGATCATAAGATAAGGGCAAGATGAGCTTTATTGGTAGTCTAAAACAACAAAAAAATGGACAAAAATGGCTAAAATAATATTTATCAGTATTCCTTTAATCTACTATATTTTCAATTTCTTAAATTTTTTTTGTCTTAGCCTAAATATGAACACTGCATAAAAGGTTTGAGGTAAACATTCTTATTTTGAGAGGGTCCCAGACATTCCTAAGCCTCCTCATAAAAGCAACAAGCCTGGTAACAGGCTAACAGGACAGCTACTTGCAGATTCCGCTACCCAGGAAAAAAATGTAAAAGTAAGCATACAAGACATTAGAGGTGCATATATTCAGACAAGACGTTTGCCAAACGTGATACATGAAAACGACAAGTGTAGTGTGAAACACGCAAGCGTCCATACCTACAATAGTTGCAAAACCAAGTGCAAGTCCAATAAAGGTATATGCAAAGGACATTATTGCAGCAATTACCGAGAGCCAGTCCATGTCATGAAAATTCGGTATCTGAGAGAACACAACCTGAATTATTCCAAACAGCAGCATAAACAAGTTCTCTCCATACTGGCAAGGTGCATTATGACCTTTCTTGTGAAAGCAGTTTGATCTCTGAATGGCCCTAAAATATCACAACTCCCATAAGTTTAAGTCTCTAGTCGCGCAATCACATTCAAAGTCACAAGGTTTGTTCCTAGGAATGGCATTCATGTAATTACGAATGTTAAAGTATATCTGTTTTTAGACAGGATTGGTGTCTGTTTGATTGCAAAATGCCTGCAACACAAGTTGATCAAAGAAGCTAATACCTCATGCTGATTGCGGATGTGATTGTATAAGCAATTGCATATCCATAATAGCTTTCTTGTACAAAAATTTCTGCAACCCACATGCTCTTCTCCCCTGCAAAACATTTGTATACAAATCTGTGATGATGCATTTCTTTCTGACAACTACTGAACTACAACCACTTAACATGGCATATTACTGACACATTTCTGTAAAGTTAAATGAGACACACAAGATCAGAGGAGCAGAATCATAACCCACGCGTACATCAAAATCACTAACTTATTGGGTTATTGGTAGATTTCCTTCTTCATATATTAGGATCCAGAGACATCTACATTACAAGAACACAATACTCTTACATTTAGGGGCAAACATTCTTTGAATAAGGCATAAGCAAGTCCCTACACATTAGACAGTTAACTTCAACCTAATAGCTAATACTTCAATGTACCCCAAATGCTCAAACAATTAAAGGAATTGTAACTAAAAAAGTTAGAAGTGACTGTAAAAATAAAATAAAATAAAAATTAAAAATCCAATGGGAAGGTATGAGAAGGTTTAGGTCGATTACAATAATCATACTCATATGCCAAAACATTAATATAAAGCAAAACCATAATAGTAATTACAAAAACTTCAAATTGGATTAAACTGAGGCGTGGTGGCTCACCTAAGTAGGACTTAACAGCTTGACCATACGACTTATTTCGGATAGGCCCATCTTCAGAATGAGGATATCTATAGCAATCGCTAAGTAGGAATGATGAAATTACAGATATTACTCCGAAGAACACAATGCAAATAGGACCTCCAATCCACCCCAACTGTGCAACACTCCATGCTAGTGATAGAACTCCAGAACCAATTACTCCAGTTATTATATGAGCAATTGCTGTCCATATTGTACCTTCAAAAATACACATAAAACAAAAACAAAAAAACTCAAAACAGGCCAAAGATTCAAACTTTCTTCTAAACCCACTCAAAGCGCAATGAAAGAAAAAGATATACAAAAATTTAGGTTGTAAAAGTTTCTGGGCTTTTTGTCTTCTAACCCCTATTCGGAGTTCAGGTTTAAGTGTCTGGTTTGTTTACGCTGGTACGAGAATTTTTTTTTCCACCATATGGTTTTCCTTCGTTTCTTGAAAAAAATTATAAAAAAGAAGAAGAATATTTGAGCTGACCAGTTCTCTGAAAGGTTTTATGGGATTTCCCAGCTGACGAAGGAGTGCGGTTTTGACTAAGGGAGTGGTCAGCTCTTGAGACTCTTGTCCAACCATGGTTGATTGCTGTGTCTTTTGTTCGTGTGCCTTAGAGGAAGTTGAAGAATTTTATAAGGGTAAGTTGCAGATTTTAAGATAATAAAAATTCTCTCAAAAGTCGGCAGCATAGACTTCGCAACTTTACATCAAAATAGAGAAATAAAATAGGAAACTGCCCAATGAAAATATAAATTGAAATGATAAAAAAAAACTAATGTTTATAATCTTAAAATTCACTATTTGCTGTCGTGGAATTAAACTCAAATCGAATGTTTCACCATTCCACTGTTTATGTATTTTTTACAAAACTGACCTAAAAATAACGTTGAAAAATTATCAAATGAGATATCTAAATAAAGAGGATGAAAAACGAAAAATGTAATGAAAGAATTATCATATTTTACAATCGATCAAAAGATATATTCGTTTTGTAATGAGCGTGAAAGAATTTAAATCACAGATGGAATAAAGAAATGTAATTCTTACCCAAAAAAATATTCCACCGCCCTCTTTGCATATTTCTATGTTTAAATTGTCATTTTTAACAATAAACCTATATATTTATAATATTGATTCAAGTGATAAGTGACTTCAAAATTTCTAAAGAGTTTAGAGCAACCATAGTGGTATTAGTCCATTTCTTTGCATCAGCTGACATGATCAGGCCACTTGTCAAATAAAAAGATTGGTTATAAAATGAAGATGAAATTTGTAGATGTTTTTGTTTGACAAGAGGCTGTAATGGTAAACAAATAAAAATCTTTAACAAATCTCTACAACTACCTTCCACCGCCGGCTTCTACCACCAAAAACTCAAAATATAGGAATCTTACCACCGCAACAACTTCTAATCCTTTTAGAGATTTGGCGTTAATTACCCTCTTAATCTATTCTTCTCAATTTTCACGTTCAAAAGTTTCAATTTGCAGAGAAATAAGATAAGCATACACATTGTGAGAGAGAGAAAAAATTCAAACATGGCCTTAATTTTGAGGTCTCTGCATTTTTTATGAAACCCACCTATTTTTTTACAAAATCAGATCCGTAAAACAACTCTAAGGTAGAATTGTGTTTTTGCTAATTTACAAAATCAGATCTGAGACAACATTAAGATAATAAATAAATAAATAAATAAGGAAAAACGAGATAAAGAAGAAGAGAAGGGAGGAGGAGGACGGGCAGTACTTGTTCATAAACTTCTGCAACAGATCGGTCCAAGTTTGGATCGATCCGGGTGCTAGAGACAATAACCATATCTTTGCTTTGTCCTTCAGAGTGAATGGAAGCAACTTCAGCTTAATGTTGTCTTCAGGTACTCCTGCTGGTGTGACCGTGTTGACTATCTCTAAGGAGTCTTAGCCAGGTAGTCGAAAAGGGAATACTTTTGGAAAATTTAACATTGTTTTTAGCTTGCTTATTGCATGTTTTCGAGTAAGGAATCAGTAGAAAAGGAGCCCAAGCTCAACTTGAAGTGAGCTATAGCATATTCAATTTAGTATGAAAGAAGGAGCATATATTATGTTGCATGAAGTAGTAACTTATTAATTGTTACTCTATCATTGCACTCAATATTTGAGCACATAATCTGAGTGAGAAGTGTTTAAGATCAGATGAGTCGGTTTAACCGGGAATCATTATTTGTCTGTCTATATACTTTAACAAATTGTTGTAAAACAAGGGAAGCAACTTGAACGCCACAGGAGGTAATCGGGACAAAACGGGCTTGTGAGAAAGAGAAAAAAGCGAGGAAACCTACCAACAACAAAAAAAATTGAAAAATGAAAAAAATATATGCAATCAAGTCAGTGAGGGAAGAGAACTCGTGTAAAAAGGGCACGACCCTCGCATAAAAAGAAACAAACGAGGACTTAAAAGCGATGCTCAGTCCCAGAGTCCGCCCAGCCCAATTAAGGTACCATGTTGTGTAACCAAGTCTGAAGGCAAGATGAGCGAGTGTATGCGCAGGTAAGTTAAGATTGTGGTGTTAATACAACTTGATTCTCCTCACGAACGCACTATCACGAAAGATTCATCACACGACACATTGATGCATGATAAGTAGTGATTAATGGGAAGCTTATGGATTGTGGCTTGATCTATGTTCAGCCGGAAATCTTTATTGAATATGTGGTAGTTGATGGAGATTGTTCTTGGAGGTACATTCTGCCTTGATACTCTGCTCGAGGACGAGCAAAAATCTAGTGGGGGTAGTTGATGACGGTTAAAATAGTCTATCCTATGACATCAACATTATATCCATTATGAGCTAAAAATAGTTGTTTTGACCTATAAATATGAACCATTTAAGTTGAATAGCATATGTCGGGTTCATGAGTCGAGAAATCTACACTTAGCGTTTATTTTCCTTTTTTTGATATTATTTCGTGCATTATTTGATTATTTTCGTCTGACGAAATATTGGGTGAGCATTTAGGGACGAATCTAGAGTGGGCTGAACGAAAGGAATGGGCCTAGGGTATTCCAGAACATTCCAACCTAAATCAGCTGAAGAAAAAGGACAAAATTGCACTCGGTTTACCGAGGATGGGCACAGCCTCACCGAGGTTCCAGATCTTTCTGAAACACGTTTTCTTGGACGAGAGGTAGAACTAGGTGTTTTTAAGTCGGTTTATGTACCTATAAATAAGAGGCTTCGCCTCAGAGTTCAATGTAACATTGGTAACATTGGTAGCACACAAATACTACAATTATTATGCAATAAAAGTTCTTTGTTCTTTATTTTATTTATTTTATGAGTTCCGTCGGAGAGACGGCGAGTCGCCGCTGCTAGAGAGATCCGAGGAGATCTATGCTCGCCTTTGAGGTATGATTTTCTATCTTTTCCAAGATGTAGATCTCGTTGTTCTATTCGACTGGTATGTTTTAATTGCCTATTTAGTTTAATTATACAGTAGTTACTTTATTTTACCCCATGTGTTATAGATCTAATTCGTTGGTGAAGAAATCATGAAATAGTAGTTGCGTTCTTCAGATCTGCGACGGTCTATATCTGAATACCTAGTAAATTACTAATTCATGATAATCGGCGCCAGCTACGTTGATTGATAGATTTAATTTACATGTTTGTAGCCTGATCAACTATTTGCATGTCTTCGTAAAACTAGCATGAAATACGAATAGTGAAGTGTTAGTTTGGACATTATCTTGATGGACCCAGAACGTCTTGATCGTTAATCGATACCGTGTCTAGCGGGGTTTGCGATATGAGTTAGCGCTCAATATCGATGACTCTAGTTCTTTATGCGTATGGGCTATTATGGACCAATTAAGGAGGGTAGCTTATGTATAGATTGTCTACTACCATGGTCGGAGTAGATAGGGTTAGAGTTGTACACAGAAATGATAATGAATTAAAATTTACCAATGGGAGGATCATTGCATGCATGTGTGGGGGAATAACTAATTACTCATAATTGAACTAATACATTAGAAACTCTTGTTTGCTTTGTGTGAACTAGCATAACCTTGTTAGTTTTGGTACCATTGGCACCGCTTTTACTCTTCGCCTAAAGTATAGTTGGTCGTAGACCGTTAATTGTGACAAGATCAATCTTGATAATTTGACATTCTTACGTGTCTATGTGGGCTCGACCTTGACTCGCCCATACTCTACTACGATAGACCTAGTCCTATTGCTAGTAAGTTCTTTGCACACGATCAAGATTTTCTGGCGCCAACATATGCTATTCAACTTAAATGGTTCATATTTATAGGTCGAAACAACTATTTTTAGCTCATAATGGATAGAATGTTGATGCTGTAAGATAGACTATTTTAACCGTCATCATCTGTCGGTGTTTTATTCGACTAGTATGTTTTAATTGTTATTTAGTTTAATTATATAGTAGTTAGTTTATTTTACCTCATGTGTTATAGATTTGATTCGTTGGTGAAGAAATCATGAAGTAGTGATTGCGTTCTTCAGATCTGCGACGGTCTATATCGCTAGATCTGAATACCTAGTAAATGACTAAGTCATGATAATCGGCGCCAGCTACGTTGATCGATAGATTTAATTTACATGTTAGTAGCCTGATCAACTATTTGCATGTCATCGTAAATTAGCATGAAGTACGTATAGTGAAGTGTTAGTTTGGACATTATCTTGATGGACCCTAGGAACGTGCTGATCAGTGTCGACAGCTGTCTAGGCAGGTTTGTGGTATGAGTTATGCGTATGGGCTATTACGGACCAATTAAGGATGGTAGTTTGCGTGTAGATTGTCTATTACCATGGTCGGAGTAGATAGGGTTAGGAGTTGTACCCGTAGCTAAACAATGAATTAAAATTCACTAATGGGGAGGAGTATTGCATGTGTGAGGGGAATAACTAATTACTCACAATTGAACTAATACATTAGAAACTCTTGTTTACATCCGTATGAGCTAGCGTAATATTGTTAGTGTGTGAGACCAATTTCACTACTATCTATATTATAGTTGGTCATAGACCATAATTGTGACAAGCTCAATCTTGATAATTTGACATGCTTACGAGTCTCTGTGGGATCGACCTTGACTCGCCAGTACTTTACTACGATAGACCTAGTCCTATTGCTAGTAAGTGCTTTGCACGCAATCACAAGGTCAGTACGAAGATTTGATAAATAGTTTGTCCTTTAATGGATTACCACCCCATAGGTTAGTTCTTAAAGTTAACGCCCCTATAATGTTGCTCCGTAATTTGGATCCTAGCGAAGGACTATGTAATGGTACACGTTTGTTATGCAGGAAGCTAGAAAAAAATATAATACATGCTGAAATTGCTATGGGTGATCATGTTCGTAAAATGGTTTTCTTGCATAGGATACCATACAACCATCAAACGATGATTTTTGTCCAATACCTTTCAAAAGAGTTCATTTCCTAATAAGGTTGTGTTATGCAATGACTATAAATAAAGCACAGGGCGGACTTTGGATTTTGTAGGTTTGTATCTAAAAGAGTCCGTGTTTTCTCACGGACAGTTATATGTTGCCCTATCACGTGCTAAGAAACAAATGGATTTGAAAGTTTTTCTAGAACCTGTTTTTTTTCTGACAAACAATCATCAAGAATGACGAAAAATGTTGTTTATAAAGAGATTTTAACTCATGGTTGATATAAGGTTAAACAATAAACAAAATTATTTATACTTCAATTGTGTTCACTAGTGTTTGTTGAACTGTTATTTATACTTCAAAATTATTTCTAAAGAGTTTAGAGCAACCATAGTGGTATTAGTCCATTTCTTTGCATCAGCTGACATGATCAGGCCACTTGTCAAATAAAAAGATTGGTTATAAAATGAAGATGAAATTTGTAGATGTTTTTGTTTGACAAGAGGTCAGAATGGTAAACAAATAAAAATCTTTAACAAATCTCTACAACTACCTTCCACCGCTGCTTCTACCACCAAAAACTCAAAATATAGGAATCTTACCACCGCAACAACTTCTAATCCTTTTAGAGATTTGGCGTTAATTACCTCTTAATCTATTCTTCTCAATTTTCACGTTCAAAAGTTTCAATTTGCAGAGAAATAAGATAAGCATACACATTGTGAGAGAGAAAAAAATTCAAACATGGCCTTAATTTTGAGGTCTCTGCATTTTTATGAAACCCACCTTTTTTTTACAAAATCGATCCGTAAAACAACTCTAAGGTAGAATTGTGTTTTTGCTAATTTACAAAATCGGATCTGAGACAACATTAAGATAATAAATAAATAAATAAGGAAAACGAGATAAAGAAGAAGAGAAGGGAGGAGGAGGACGGAGGAAGATGAGGGAGGAGGAGAGATGTGTCAGGGATGGGCATCTTCTGCCACATCTAGAAAAAAAATTGATGCTGGTATCCATGGCTTCCAAAAAACCTAGTGTTCGGTAAAAACGTGTTTTAAATTTATATTATCGGAACACCCCAAGTATAAGTTACGTAGTAAAGGATGTTGCCGAGTCGTCCTAAGGGAATCGTAAAGTTATCAGATTAAGATATAACTCCTAAGTTGGTTATGTCACGAACTATTACCTAAAACTAAGGTTAATCTAACTATAAACCGAACCTAAGAAATAAACTAAAAATCTAAGGAAAAGAAAATAAAACAACAACTAAAATAAACAAAGAAACAAGAGATATTCAAGAGTGGACGAAAGGTCCTCAAGATGACGGGCGTCGGATACGATTTAACTGAAATATGCGAAAAACGAACAAAGAAAAATTGAGGTTGCAATGAACTAAACTTAAGACTAGCGTTGAAATAAACGATTTTGTTTTCGAATTATAAAAGGAAACATTAGAACACCTAGAATCTATCACTCAACGATCGACAACCGATTTTATGATTCGAATACGCTTTTATTGGTATGATCAATCACGAAACCGACTAAATTCCTTTAGATCAATTTCTAAGGTTTGTTTACTTTTCCAAGAAAAACAAATAACATTCATAACAAGATCAACAATTGCTCCCAAATTGCAATACCCAATTAACGATATATGATTCCTCAAAACGTCATCAATTGTATCGATTGAAATAGAAAACTATTGTTTGAATTATATTTCCATAAAAATTCAAACAACATAGAGGTTCATTGACATTCCTATCTAATGAAACTCTTAACCAATAAATCAAGATCCAAACGATAAATAAAACAAAATATTCAAAATCATAACTAAAGACAAACTAACGAATCATGGTTGTGATGACGTTGATGTGATATCCTCCGGTTGTTCCATCAAGCTATGCGTTTAGCCAACAATCATGTTGTTAGACATAATCATTGGGATGGAAGGATTCATCTTTGACTCTCCTCCTTGAATGATGCGGCTGCTAGGGTTTGTTATGAGAGAATAATGTGTATGAGATGTCCCCTAGGGTTTAATACACGCTGCTATTTATAGGATTTTAGGTCGGCTAGGGTTAAGTCGGCACCGGACGCCCGTCCAAGGTCATGGACGCTCGTCCAGATTGCAAAACTTATTTGAGTCGGGCCGAGCTGGGATTGGACACACGTCTAGCCAGCGTCCACTACAGCGTCCAAACTTGCTGAATCCAAAATAGCATCCTGGGCGCTCGTCCACTATCTTCAGACGCCAGTCCAGTGGAACGGCCGTTCAATAATTCGGACGCCAGTTCAGAGACGCGAAAACTTGATTTTCTCATATCTATCTCTTCCTCTTTCATTAAACCCGACTTGATCATCTTTGAATTACCTCTTGAGCTCGAATTTGTGCATCTATAACACATAAAAATATCCCAAAATGTAATAATGTCCAATTAAATATAAATTCATCAATAAAACGCATAAATTGACTAATTTTGTGATTAACTTACTAAAACACCACATGCTCAATATTTCGTCTAAACACTTATTTCTTTATGCAAATAATACAAATACGGGGGGAAATTATCATAAAATATAGCCTTATAAAACATATAAAAACACCTTAACAACTCCCCACACTTGAACTTTTGTTCGTCCCGAGCAAAACAATCAAAACTATAGCTCAACTTTCATGCAATCCACATAGATCTCCAACTCACGTAACAAAAGATATAACAACTATAGCAAACAATACCATCACAGAGATAGATTCAGTGTATGTGTGACAAGCCCTTCTCAAATTTAACAAGCCTTTCAAAAGAATATCCTCTCAAAATTTCAATGACTATCCTAGTACAGACATGTAATAGCTTCACACTAAGCCTTCCCACGCACTCAAAGAGGATAATCCCTACAAAGATATCATGCGGTTCTACTGGGTATAAGATCCATGATAACAAAGACTTCACTCTATTTTTATTCTTATTCATCATTTTTCAAAATTTTCAAATTCAACGCATATCAGAATAAGCTTTTACCCATCATAGTAGAGTAGGACATTTTGTGATAATCCCCTACCTTACTCCAATCATAAGGCGGCTATAAACTGACTGCCGTGAGCTTTTGGTCATCATAGTGGAATAGACATACGTGGTACACCTACCTCACCCAAATCATAAACCAGCTTCCGACAAACGTATTTATTGATAATTCATTACTTATTCATTCACTTTTTCTTTAAAAGACATAAGTTACATCTCACTTATCACATTCAAACTTTATGATATTCACAGCACATGGTCTAACTAAGGTGTCACCATACTGACCTTCTTAAGATACTCATCAAAATAATGAAAGGATATAGTTCAAAAACCTTGCTCCAATATCAAAGGCTTTCGTGAGTGAATAATGAACACTATCTCCATAAGAGTAAAGACATGCTATAATTATCTCACTAAGTCACATACTATCATCGTTAGAAAACTACAACTAGCAAGCATTTAGTTTCAATCACATGCTCGAGATTTACATAAAAATTTTAAAAATTTTAAATTTGCTCGAAATTAACTCATATTACCAGATATAGCATGAAAACATACCCACGTTACCCCCCCACACTTAAATCACATTATGTCCTCAGAATGTGCAGAATAAAAGAAAAAGAAAACTTAGCTGGTTTCAACAGTGGTGGTCGGATGAATGTTGGCAGAGGTCAGGCCGGAGCATGAATATACCGCGACAACTCGAATAGACAACACTGAACATAAAAGCTTGTGAACCTGCTCAAAAGTATCTGCAACACTCGACATACCATATAATCTCGGGGTACAAGGGGTATATGAGCAGGCAAGACATTCAGCAGCACGTAAACGGAATAAACATCTCACTCAAACAACCAAGGTACTACTTCTATAAATAACTAACCTAAAAGGAAATAAAACAAAACTAGGTTGCCTCCCAGAGCGCTCTTTTAATGTCATTAGCTTGACACAATCCTCAAAGTCAACCGGGTCGGGCCACTTTGGTTTAAACGCCCCACCTCATCATCGAGAATCGTGGTAAGGACCGAGGTGTGACCACAACCGCCACAAGTCAAGTACCTACCAAATTCTTTAACTTGGCTCTCCAGACAAGATCGACTTTCGTCTTTGTCTCAACTTCTCCTACATGTGGCACCAAAGGCAATGATAGGTGCAGAATCGTGGTAGAAGCTTCTTTAAGGGTAAGAATGTCATCATTCAAGCAAAGAAATCGGATGGAATCTCATCACAATTCAAAGACATCGAGCACGTCAACCAACTTTTGAAAGTATATGACCTCGGTACTTCATAAGGTTGGCCAAAATACTTTTTCAATCAGTGACCGTTTACTTTAAAAGGTTGACCATGTGCACTCTTCAAGGAAATCGCTCCTCCCGGATGAACTTCGACAATTTCAAAGGGTCCGGACCATCTGGACTTAAGCTTGCCAGCAAACAGATGTAATCTGGTGTTGTAAAGTAAAGCCATCTCTCCTACCTTGAAATCTCTGTCCTTTATTTTAGCATCATGGAGCGCTTTCTTCTTTTCCTTGCTCGACTTGGCATTCTCGTAGGCCCCGAGTCCGAATTCATCGAGCTCATGCAGCTTCTGAGAATCTTTTCTCGCCACAGAGTCGCTATCGGTTCAAGTATTTAATAGCCCAATGAAGCTTTGTGCTCCACTGACCGGTGGATGGCACGCCTTGTCAGTAAACCATTTGAAAGGGCGACGTACCCATAGGGGTCTTGAACGCAGCATCTGATAAGCCCAGAGTGCGTCGTCCAATTTGCACTCCGCTTAGATCTATTCGAATTCACTTTGTTTTCTCAAAATCCGCTTTAGACTTCTTTGCTTACTTCGACTTGGCCACTGGTTGGGGGTGGTATGGTGTACCAATCTTATGCTTGACACCATATCTTTCAAGAATTTTATCTAGTGGTGCATTACGTATGCGAACCTTCATCACCGATAAGGGCTCTAGGACAAACCAAATCTAGTAAAGATATTCTTTTGCAAGAATTTCTTTACAACTTTGTGATCATTGGTTTGGGTGGCTATAGCCTCTACCCATTTGGAAACATAATCAACGCAGACTAGGATATATTTATTGCCTCACGATGATGGGAAAGGTCCCATGAAATCGATGCCCCACACGTCGAAGACTTCACATTCCAAAATAGGCCTCAAAGGCATCTCCATCCTATTACTGAGCCTCCCTACTCTTTGGCATCTATCACAGCCTTTGTAAAAGGCTTCAGCGTCTTTGAACAGAGTAGGCCAGTAAAATCCAGCTTGAAGGATTTTCGCAACAGTCTTTGGTGCTCCGTAGTGTCCACCAGCAGGGCCACTGTGACATTGCTCTAAGATATCCAGTTGTTCATGATCCGGAACACACCTTCTAAGCAACCCGTCTTTGCAGACTTTAAACAAATGTGGATCCTCCCATACGAGATACTTCAAGTCATTGAAAAACTTCTTCTTTTCCTGATAAGTCATCTCTTCTAAATGCCCAGTCGCTAAGTAATTGACGTAATCAGCATACCACGGCCTCACATTCTCTAGTCTCATTAATTGCTCAGTCGGAAAGTCAATGCCTATTTCCTTCGGATTTTCGTCACCCTCGTTCACTAGGCGAGATAAGTGATCGCCTACAACATTTTCGCTACCCTTCTTATCCTTAATTTCAAGGTCAAATTCTCGTAGAATCGTAATCCATCTCAATAACCTTGGTTTAGCATCTGTTTTTCCATAAGGTAGCGTGTGACGCCGCGTGATCTCGTCCAAACCACAACTCGAGACCGAGAAGGTAACTTCAAACTTATCCATAGCAAAACGATCGCTAGAATTCTTTCTCTGTAGTAGTGTAGTTACACCGAGTTTGGGTTCAAAGTTCGCTCGCATAGTAGATTGGTCTCGAACTTCTTATCAATTCTTCGCTACTAACTGCGCTTATATAGCGTAGTTAGAGGCATCGCACATGAGTTCGAAAGGTTTAGTCCAATCAGGCGCGATCAAAATGGGGGCACTGGTTAACTTATCCTTTAAGCATTTGAAAGCTTCCTTACACGCATCATCAAACACGAACTCTACTTCCTCTTTCAAAGAGTTGGATAGCGGCTTTGCTATAGTCGAAAAATCTTTAATAAAACGCCGATAGAAGCCTACATGTCCCAGAATCCTCGTACCTCCTTAACTGTCTTTGGATATGACATTTTCTCAATGGCCTCTACTTTAGCCCTATCCACCGAATACCTTCACTGGACAACTTGTGTCCTAAAACAATCCTTCACAAACTAGAAAATGGCATTTCTCCCGCTTAAGCACCAAATTTTTCTCAACACATCATTTGAGTACCATATCTAGATTCCTTAAGATCTCATCAAAGCCGCCGCCATAGATCGAGAAGTCATCCATAAAGACCTCCATGCATTGCTCTACAAGTCCGTCAAAAATGGCTAACATGCACCGTTGAAAAGTCGCGGGTGCATTGCATTGGCCGAATGGCATTCTCGCAAAAAAAGTACCGGAGATGGACACGTAAACGTGGACTTTTCTGGTCATTAGGATCGATGGCTATCCGGAAGTACCCGAATATCCATCGAAAAAACAATAATATTTGTGACCACTCGGTCTTTCAATTAGCCGGTCAATGAAGGGGTAAGGGAAATGATCTTTTGCGGTGACTTCGCTCAATCTGCGATAATCAATGCGCACCCATAACCATCACAAGGCGTAAAGCAATTTCCTCCTTTTTTCATTTTTTCTACGGTAATACCCCTTTCTTTGGCACAACTTGAGTAGGGCTAACCCACTCACCGCCGGTCGGCGATGGCATAAATAATCCCCATATCAAGCCATTTGATGATCTCCTTTTTGACAACCTCCTGCGATATGCGGATTCAGCCTTCTCTCGGTTGTCCTGACCTTTTTCGCTCCTTCTTCCGCTCGGATCTTATGCATGCATACATCCGGGCCGATTCCTCCGATATCGCCCACCGCCATCCGAACGCGAGGATATGTTTCTCCAAAGACTTTGATCAATTTTGCCTCTTGCTCAGGCTCGAGTTTAGACGAGATGATTAGGGGCAACTTATCACTGTCTTTAAGAAAGATGTATTTTAGATGCTGCGGAAGTGGTTTCAACTCTAAGTCAACAGGTGGTTGCTCGATGCTAGATTTTAACGGACCACCTTTTTCTATTTGAGTTTGGACCGGTTGACTGAAAAACACCTCATCTTCCTGGGAGTAATCCCGAAAAGGTATTGAATCACGTCATCAAAAGGAATCTCCCCGCCCACTTCCGCTTCTTCTTTGCGATGTGCAATCACCTTCTTAAGCTCTTCTTCTTCAAGTTCATCGGCAAGTCGCTCCCAATCATCCAACTCCCAATGGGTAGCTTCTCTCCGTAATTCGATTTCATCCCGACTTCCCATTAAAATTTCCTCTTCGGCAAGGTTAAATTCGCCGATTGAGCTCCTTCGGATCACCACTGCTCATCCCTGGAATGTCCCAAATTTTCTGTTCACTTATAGGCTCAGTATGCGCAAGTTGTTGAGACAGCTCTACAGTGACTACGGCTCTTGAACAGTTGTTTTCTTCTTCTTCGTGATTTATGACATCCAGGGCTCCTGCCTCATGAGCTCTTCATCGTGGTCGATTCATCCCCATAAATTGCTTCAATGAATGAAATTCCCTGAATTGGGGATTCTTCAGAACTTTTACCTTGCTCGATGGAAATGGAAGTGTCTCCTATTCTCAAGGTAATTTGGCCAGTGTGGAAGTCAATGGTGGCAGCAGAGGTGTCCAAGAAAGGCCGCCTAGGATCGTGGGCATTTCCTTGTCGATTGGTAGTCCAATATAACCTGATCGGTTGGAAACACCAATTGTTTAACATGGGTAAGGACATTGTTAATGCAACCGGCCGCTAAACGGCTAGATTTGTCCACCAACCAAGAGACGGGCGCCCCTAGCCTTTTGTCCAACCCGAGACTTTTGCAGATGTTCAAAGGCATCACATTAACAGAGGCACCAGAGTCGCATAAGACATTGTGGAACGTCGCGCCTTCGATCATGCAAGAGATTGAAGGTCGTCCGGGGTCACCACGCTTTTATTGCAATGCTCGAGAAATTGCCGAGCATTCTTCGCTTAGCACTTCATCTCGCCATTCCTTTCACTTCTTCTTACTTCCACAGCGCGCCCGCCAAGAAACTTGGAGCATTTAGGCATCTCGATTAACACTTCGGCAAGAGGCATAGTCACCATGGTTTCTCTAGCGACTTCCTCACTCCATCGTAAGTTTTATCGAGTTCAAAGTATTCTCATTTTTCTTTCTTCGGATAAGGAAGGGTTTTCGGATGATTGATTGGAATTTGATTTTTAATGGCTTCATCCTCCTTATCCTTCCATCCGACAAACTTTTCAAATTTTCTTTTAGTCGTGGGTTCGGCCATCGACTACTCTTTCAACATCCTCATCCCTTTCCCCGAGGAATCATTATCATTCAGCTCTCGCTCACCGCCGCTTTCTTTGGTATTTGTCTCACGCCGCTTATCCTCCTGAACTCATGGCGTCGGGAGGGGCTACTGCTTCCCGGCGCCTTCTCGGGTCCAACTCTCTTCCGCTTCTAAGTGTAATCGCATTCAACTCCTCCTCTTGTCCATAATTCCACTGCGTGTGATGGCATTACAGCACTTACTTCGCTTTAGGATTTTTATCTCATATAACTAGGCGCCTTCCTTGGGGCCTGCTTGCTTGTTGATCACCCATCCGCCAATCTGCCTCTCTATCGCCTTTTGACCGGTGGCTGGTGCTTGCACCATATCTACTAGCTCATCGAATTTCTTTTGAGAGATAGAGGTGGGTTGTGGATTTTGTGTTTGAGCCCAATTGCCTTGAGGCCTTTGATTGTTGGAGTTGAAGGACCGGTTGGATTGGATGCGCCAGTGTGGCGATAATAATAAGCTTGTTTCGCGGATTTCCGAAAAGTTACGGTTTGGATTATAGCTTGATTGACCGAATTTTGATTGAAATTACGAAAAGTTTGATTCGGTTGCCTATCGCATTTACTTCATCTCCGTTCTCATTGCTCGCTGCGTGCCCGAGAGAGGACTCATATCCGCCGATCCTTCGGTTCTTTGCATTTGTAAATTAGCCATCCGTTGGTTTATCATTTCTACTTGAGCAACCAACATCCGTGGTCACAGATCGCTTGCAATGATTTCCTCTTATCTTCCTCAACATGGGTCTTCCTGAGGTTGACCACATGTTGTTCTTGGCAATTGTTTCACTACCCTATAGGCGGCATCATCTCCTCCGCCTAAAAGATCCATGAGCCATGTGGAATCTAGATAATCTCTATTGGGTTGAGTAACACCCCGATAAAATAATTCTAGGAGCTCATGTCGAGTGTATCCATGGTTAGGGCATTTCCTCATTAACAAATTCAACCTTTCCTGTGCCTTTCCTACGCTTTCTCCTTCTAATTGCTCAAAATTAGCTATATCACGTTTAAGGCCCATTATCGCTCCAGGTGAAACGATTTCAGAGCGAAGACTCTTTTAACATCGGCCCGTATGGAGAGAGTGATGGGGTAAGGATTTGAACCATCTGCTTGCTTCACCTTTAAAGCAAACGGGAAAAGTTTCACTTTAACAATCTCGTAATCAACACCCGGATAATGGGTCGCTTCGCAAATTTGAACAAAAGTGGACAAGAAGTCATGAGGATCTTCTTGAGCAAAGCCATGAAAAGAGCTATTTTGGACCACCCAACCACTCCATTCTTCGGATCGAAATGTACTTGCCCCATATCTGGAGGTCGAATAGGTCTATGCCCCTCCAGGAAGTCTTGGTTAAGATAAGGGGCATAGGGGTCTTGATTTAGCTGGGCTTGCTGGGCTTGATGGAGTTGTTGCAATTGGTTTTGTAGCCCAACTTGCTGATTCTGTTGTTGTTGTAACAACTGTATTTGTTGAAGGAGCTGATTCAGCTGAGCTTGAGGGTCTGGATTTTGATTTGGGAGGGCTGGATTAGGAGGAACTAGATTCGGATTTTGAACTTGGTCAGCCATAATGTCTAGATCGGGAAAAAGCCTTCTTCTAAGGATGGATCGATCGCCCGCCTGGATCAAAGAGGAGAGGTCCTTCTCTTCTTCTTACGGTTTGCATAAACCAGAGGACAACCAGAGAGGTCAACACCGACTAAAAGTCGAGTTGATGTAAGAGTTAACCTTGGAATACAAGCTAAGAGAAGAAAGGATAAGAACAAGAAAGATAGACGGACGGGCGTTCAGAATCGTGAACTAGCGTTTGTCTAGGGAAGTTCCCGGACGGGCGTCTGGTTCAATAGACGCTCGTCTGTGTACTAAAAGCGCTTCAGAGGCGTATTTACTAAACAAACGGGCGCTTGGAGAGGCCGACGCTCGCTCGATCGATGAAACAAATAAAAAGGGAATTTTTCTCGTAATGAACGGGCGTCAGTATGATTGGACGCGTTCGCTCAAAAGCTCAAAAAACGAGGATCGAGAGCGTAAAAACAACAGAAATAGAAGATAAACAAACCGAGACTAAGGAAAACAAAACTAATCTAAAACCTAAGAAAGTTACTAACTAGAGAAACTATACCTCGACGAAGAACAACAACCGTTACCGATTCCCGCAACGGCGCCAAAACTTGTTCGGTAAAAACGTGTTTTAAATTTATATTATCGGAACACCCCAAGTATAAGGTACGTAGTAAAGGATGTTGCCGAGTCGTCATAAGGGAATCGTAAAGTTATCGATTAAGATATAACTCCTAAGTTGGTTATGTCACGAACTATTACCTAAAACTAAGGTTAATCTAACTATAAACTCGAACCTAAGAAATAAACTAAAAATCTAAGGAAAAGAAAATAAAACAAAGAACTAAAATAAATAAAGAAACAAGAGATATTCAAGAGTGGACGAGCGTCCTCTAAGACAGACGGGCGCCCAGATACGATTTAACTCGAAATATGCGTAAAACGAACAAAATAAAATTGAGGTTGCAATGAACTAAACTTAAGACTAGCGTTGAAATAAACGATTTTGTTTTCGAATTATAAAAGGAAACATTAGAACACCTAGAATCTATCACTCAACGATCGACAACCATTTATGATTCAATACGCTTTTATTGGTATGATCAATCACGAAACCGACTAAATTCCTTTAGATCAATTTCTAAGGTTTGTTTACTTTTCCAAGAAAAACAAATAACATTCATAACAAGATCAACAATTCGCTCCCAAAATTGCAATACCCAATTAACGATATATGATTCCTCAAAACGTCATCAATTGTATCGATTGAAATAGAAAACTATTGTCGAATTATATTTCCATAAAAATTCAAACAACATAGAGGTTCATTGACATTCCTATCTAATGAAACTCTTAACCAATAAATCAAGATCCAAACGATAAATAAAACAAAATATTCAAAATCATAACTAAAGACAAACTAACGAATCATGGTTGTGATGACGTTGATGTGATATCCTCCGGTTGTTCCATCAAGTATGCGTTTAGCCAACAATCATGTTGTTAGACATAATCATTGGGATGGAAGGATTCATCTTTGACTCTCCTCCTTGAATGATGCGGCGTGCTAGGGTTTGTTATGAGAGAATAATGTGTATGAGATGTCCCCAGGGTTTAATACACGCTGCTATTTATAGGATTTTAGGTCGGCTAGGGTTAAGTCGGCACCGACGCCCGCCCAAGGTCATGGGCGCCGTCGTCAGCATTGCAAAACTTATTTGAGTCGGGCCGAGCCGATTGGACACACGTCTAGCCAGCGTCCACTACAGGCGTCCCAAACTTGTCAATCCAAAATAGCATCCTGGCGCCGTCCCACTATCTTCGACGCCACCCAGATTGAACGGCCGCTCAATAATTCGGACGCTGATTCGTAGACGCGAAAACTTGATTTTCTCATATCTATCTCTTCCTCTTTCATTAAACCCGACTTGATCATCTTTGAATTACCTCTTGAGCTCGAATTTGTGCATCTATAACACATAAAAATATCCCAAAATGTAATAATGTCCAATTAAATATAAATTCATCAATAAAACGCATAAATTGACTAATTTTGTGATTAACTTACTAAAACACCACATGCTCAATATTTCGCCTAAACACTTATTTCTTTATGCAAATAATACAAATACGGGGAAATTATCATAAAATATAGCCTTATAAAACATATAAAAACACCCTTAACAACTCCCCCACACTTGAACTTTTGTTCGTCCCGAGCAAAACAATCAAAACTATAGCTCAACTTTCATGCAATCCACATAGATCTCCAACTCACGTAACAAAAGATATAACAACTATAGCAAACAATACCATCACAGAGATAGATTCAGTGTATGTGTGACAAGCCCTTCTCAAATTTAACAAGCCTTTCAAAGGAATATCCTCTCAAAAATTTCAATGACTATCCTAGGTACAGACAGTAATAGCTTCACACTAAGCCTTCCCACGCACTCAGTAGGATAATCCCTACAGCATATCATGCGGTTCTACTGGGTATAAGATCCATGATAACAAAGACTTCACTCTATTTTTATTCTTATTCATCATTTTTCAAAATTTTCAAATTCAACGCATATCAGAATAAGCTTTTACCCATCATAGTAGAGTAGGACATTTTGTGATAATCCCCTACCTTACTCCAATCATAAGGCGGCTATAAACTGACTGCCGTGAGCTTTTGGTCATCATAGTGGAATAGGACATACGTGGTACACCCTACCTCACCCAAATCATAAACCAGCTTCCGACAAACGTATTTATTGATAATTCATTACTTATTCATTCACTTTTTCTTTAAAAGACATAAGTTACATCTCACTTATCACATTCAAACTTTATGATATTCACAGCACATGGTCTAACTAAGGTGTCACCATACTGACCTTCTTAAGATACTCATCAAAATAATGAAAGGATATAGTTCAAAAACCTTGCTCCAATATCAAAGGCTTTCGTGAGTGAATAATGAACACTATCTCCATAAGAGTAAAGACATGCTATAATTATCTCACTAAGTCACATACTATCATCGTTAGAAAACTACAACTAGCAAGCATTTAGTTTCAATCACATGCTCGAGATTTACATAAAAATTTTAAAAATTTTAAATTTGCTCGAAATTAACTCATATTACCAGATATAGCATGAAAACATACCCACGTTACCCCCCCACACTTAAATCACATTATGTCCTCAGAATGTGCAGAATAAAAGAAAAAGAAAACTTAGCTGGTTTCAACAGTGGTGGTCGGATGAATGTTGGCAGAGGTCAGGCCGGAGCATGAATATACCGCGACAACTCGAATAGACAACACTGAACATAAAAGCTTGTGAACCTGCTCAAAAGTATCTGCAACACTCGACATACCATATAATCTCGGGGTACAAGGGTATATATGAGCAGCAAGACATTCAAAGAAAGACGTAAACGGAATAAACATCTCACTCAAACAACCAAGGTACTACTTCTATAAATAACTAACCTAAAAGGAAATAAAACAAAACTAGGTTGCCTCCTAGGAGCGCTCTTTTAATGTCATTAGCTTGACACAATCCTCAAAGTCAACCCGGGTCGGGCCACTTTGGTTTAAACGCTGCCACCTCATCATCAGAATCAGTGGTAAGGACCGAGGTGTGACCACAACCGCCACAAGTCAAGTACCCTACCAAATTCTTTAACTTGGCTCTCCAGACAGTACTGACTTTCGTCTTTGTCTCAACTTCTCCTACATGTGGCACCAGCGCAATGATAGGTGCAGGAATCGTGGTAGAAGCTTCTTTAAGGGTAAGAATGTCATCATTCGAAGCAAAGAAATCGGATGGAATCTCATCACAATTCAAAGACATCGTGCACGCCAACCAACTTTTGAAAGTATATGACCTCGGTACTTCATAAGGTTGGCCAAAATACTTTTTCAATCTGTGACCGTTTACTTTAAAAGGTTGACCGCACTACCCTTCAAGGAAATCGCTCCTCCCGGATGAACTTCGACAATTTCAAAGGGTCCGACCATCTCGACTTAAGCTTGCCAAAGAAACGGATGTAATCTGGTGTTGTAAAAGTAAAGCCATCTCTCCTACCTTGAAATCTCTCGTCCTTTATTTTAGCATCATGGAGCGCTTTTCGTTCTTTCCTTGCTCACTTGGCATTCTCGTAGGCCCCGAGTCCGAATTCATCGAGCTCATGCGATTCTGGTAATCTTTTCTCGCCACAGAGCCGCTATCGAAGTTCAAGTATTTAATAGCCCAAGAAGCTTTGTGCTCCACTCGACCGTGGATGGCACGCCTTGCCGTAAACCATTTGAAAGGGCGACGTACCCATAGGGGTCTTGAACGCAGACGATAAGCCCAGTCGTCGTCCAATTTGACTCTCGATTAGATCTATTCGAATTCACTGCTTTCTCCAAAATCCGCTTTAGACTTCTGCTGCTTACTTCGACTTGGCCACTGGTTTGGGGGTGGTATGGTGTACCAATCTTATGCTTGACACCATATCTTTCAAGAATTTTATCTAGTGGTGCATTACGTATGCGAACCTTCATCACCGATAAGGGCTCTAGGACAGCCAAATCTAGTAAAGATATTCTTTTGCAAGAATTTCTTTACAACTTTGTGATCATTGGTTTGGGTGGCTATAGCCTCTACCCATTTGGAAACATAATCAACGCAGACTAGGATATATTTATTGCCTCACGATGATGGGAAAGGTCCCATGAAATCGATGCCCCACACGTCGAAGACTTCACATTCCAAAATAGGCCTCAAAGGCATCTCCATCCTATTATCGAGCCTCCCTACTCTTTGGCATCTATCACACCTTTGTAAAAGGCTTCAAAGGTTTGAACAGAGTAGGCCAAGAAAATCCAAATTGAAGGATTTTCAGCCTCTTTGGTGCTCCGTAGTGTCCACCAAAGAGGCCACTGTGACATTGCTCTAAGATATCCAGTTGTTCATGATCCGAACACACCTTCTAAGCAACCCGCCTTTGCAGACTTTAAACAAATGTGGATCCTCCCATACGAGATACTTCAAGTCATTGAAAAACTTCTTCTTTTCTGATAAGTCATCTCTTCTAAATGCCCGATCGCTAAGTAATTGACGTAATCGACATACCACGGCCTCACATTCTCTAGTCTCATTAATTGCTCACCGGAAAGTCAATGCCTATTTCCTTCGGATTTTCGTCACCCCCTCGCTCACTAAAGAGATAAGTGATCGCCTACAACATTTTCGCTACCCTTCTTATCCTTAATTTCAAGGTCAAATTCTGTAGAATCGTAATCCATCTCAATAACCTTGGTTTAGCATCTGCTTTTTCCATAAGGTAGCGTAACGCTGCGTGATCTCGTCCAAACCACAACTCGAGACCGAGAAGGTAACTTCAAACTTATCCATAGCAAAAACGCATCGCTAGAATTCTTTCTCTGTAGTAGTGTAGTTACACCGAGCCGGGTTCAAAGTTCGGCTCGCATAGTAGATTGGTCTCAACTTCTTATCAATTCTCGCCCTAGAATCATGCGCCTATAGCGTAGTTAGAGGCATCGCACATGAGTTCGAAGGTTTAGTCCAATCGGGCGCGATCAAAATGGGGGCACTGGTTAACTTATCCTTTAAGCATTTGAAAGCTTCCTTACACGCATCATCAAACACGAACTCTACTTCCTCTTTCAAAGAAAGTTGGATAGCGGCTTTGCTATAGTCGAAAAATCTTTAATAAAACGCCGATAGAAGCCTACATGTCCTGTGAATCTCGTACTCTCCTTAATCGTCTTTTGGATATGACATTTTCTCAATGGCCTCTACTTTAGCCCTATCCACCTGAATACCTTCACTTTGACAACTTGTGTCCTAAAACAATCCTTCACAACTAGAAAATGGCATTTCTCCCGCTTAAGCACCAAATTTTTCTCAACACATCGAGAGTACCATATCTAGATTCCTTAAGATCTCATCAAAGTCGTCGCCATAGATCGAGAAGTCATCCATAAAGACCTCCATGCATTGCTCTACAAGTCCGTCAAATGGCTAACATGCACCGTTGAAAAGTCGCGGGTGCATTGCATTGGCGAATGGCATTCTCGCGAAAAGCAAAAGTACCGTATGGACACGTAAACGTGGACTTTTCCTGGTCATTAGGATCGATGGCTATCTGGAAGTACCCGAAATATCCATCGAGAAAACAATAATATTTGTGACCACTCGCCTTTCAATTAGCTGGTCAATGAAGGGTAAGGAAATGATCTTTTGCAAGTTGACTTCGCTTCAATCTGCGATAATCAATGCGCACTTATAACCATCCACAAGCGTAAAGCAATTTCCTCCCTTTTTCATTTTTTCTACGGTAATACCCCTTTCTTTGGCACAACTTGAGTAGGGCTAACCCACTCACCGCCGGGCGATGGCATAAATAATCCCCATATCAAGCCATTTGATGATCTCCTTTTTGACAACCTCCTCGCATATATGCGGATTCAGCCTTCTCTGCGTTGTCTCGACCTTTTCGCTCTTTTTCTTCCGCTCGATCTTATGCATGCATACATCAGGGCCGATTCCTCCGATATCGCCCACCGCCATCCGAACGCGAGGATATGTTTCTCCAAAGACTTTGATCAATTTTGCCTCTTGCTCAGGCTCGAGTTTAGACGAGATGATTAGGGCAACTTATCACCGCTTTAAGAAAGATGTATTTTAGATGTCATGCGAAGTGGTTTCAACTTCTAAGTCAACAGTGGTTGCTCGATGCTAGATTTTAACGGACCACCTTTTTCTATTTGAGTTTGGACCGTTGATCGAAAAACACCTCATCTTCCTGGGGGAGTAATCCCGAAGGGTATTGAATCACGCCATCAAAAGGAATCTCCTGTCCACTTCCGCTTTCTTCTTTGCGATGTGCAATCACCTTCTTAAGCTCTTCTTCTTCAAGTTCATCGGCAAGTCGCCCCCAATCATCCAACTCCCAATGGGTAGCTTCTCTCCAGAATTCGATTTCATCCCAGCTTCCCATTAAAATTTCCTCTTCGGCAAGGTTAAATTCTGCCTGATTGAGCTCCTTCAGATCACCACTACTCATCCCTGGAATGTCCCAAATTTTCTGTTCACTTATAGGCTCGGATGCGCAGTTGTTGAGACACTTTCTACGGTGACTACGGCTCTTGAACAGCTTGTTTTCTTCTTCTTCGTGATTTATGACATCCAGGGCTCCTGCCTCTGCGAGCTCTTCATCATCGTGGTCGATTCATCCCCATAAATTGCTTCAATGAATGAAATTCCCTGAATTGGGGATTCTTCAGAACTTTTACCTTGCTCGATGGAAATGGAAGTGTCTCCTATTCTCAAGGTAATTTGGCCAGGTGGAAGTCAATGGTGGCAGCAGAGGTGTCCAAGAAAGGCCGGCCTAGGATCGTGGGCATTTCCTTGTCGATTGGTAGTCCAATATAACCCGAATCGGTTGGAAACACCAATTGTTTAACATGGGTAAGGACATTGTTAATGCAACCGGTCGCTAAACGGCTAGATTTGTCCACCAACCAAGAGAGACGGGCGCCCCCTTAGCCTTTTGTCCAACCCGAGACTTTTGCAGATGTTCAAAGGCATCACATTAACAGAGGCACCAGAGTCGCATAAGACATTGTGGAACGTCGGGCCTTCGATCATGCAAGAGATTGAAGGTCGTCCGGGTCACTACGCTTTATTGCAATGCTCGAGAAATTGCTGAGCATTCTTCGCTTAGCACTTCATCCGCCATTCCTTTCAGCCTTCTTCTTACTTCCACAAAGCGCCCCAAGAAACTTGGAGCATTTAGGCATCTCGCTTAACACTTCGGCAAGAGGCATAGTCACCATGGTTTCTCTGGCGCCTTCCTCACTCCATCGTAAGTTTTATCGAGTTCAAAGTATTCTCATTTTTCTTTGTCGGATAAGGAAGGGTTTTCGGATGATTGATTGGAATTTGATTTTTAATGGCTTCATCCTCCTTATCCTTCCATCCGACAAACTTTTCACTTTTCTTTTTAGTCGTGGGTTCGGCCATCCGACTACTCTTTTCAACATCCTCATCCCTTTCCCCGAGGAATCATTATCATTCACTCTCGCCACTTTGTCGCTTTCTTTGGTATTTGTCTGCCGCTTATCCTCTCCTCGAACTCATGGCGCCGGGAGGGCTACTCGCTTCCGGCGCCTTCTCGGTCCAACTCTCTTTCCGCTTCTAAGTGTAATCGCATTCAACTCCTCCTCTTGTCCATAATTCCACCGCGTGTGATGGCATTACAGGCACTTACTTCGCCTTAGGATTTTTATCTCATAACTAGGCGCTCTTCCTTGGGGCTCGCTTGCTTGTCGATCACCATCTCGCCAATCTGCTCTCTATCGCTTTTGACCGGTGGCTAGTGCTTGCACCATATCTACTAGCTCATCGAATTTCTTTTGAGAGATAGAGGTGGGTTGTGGATTTTGTGTTTGAGCCCAATTGCCTTGAGGCCTTTGATTGTTGGAGTTGAAGGACCGTTTGAAATTGATGCGCCAGGTGGCGATAATAATAAGCTTTCATGGATTTCCGGAAAAGTTACGGTTTGGATTATAGCTTGATTGACCGTAATTTTGATTGAAATTACGAAAAGTTTGATTCTCGTTGCCTATCGCATTTACTTCATCTCCGTTTCATTGCTCGCTCATGCCCTGAGGACTCATATCCGCCGATCCTTCGGTTGTTTGCATTTGTAAATTAGCCATCTGTTGGTTTATCATTTCTACTTGAGCAACCAACATCTCGTGTCACAGATCGCTTGCAATGCATTTCCTCTTATCTTCCTCAACATGGGTCTTCCTAGAGGTTGACCACATGTTGTTCTTGGCAATTGTTTCACTACCCTATAGGCGAGATCATCTCCTCCGCCTGAAAAAGATCCATGAGTCGTGGAATCTAGATAATCTCTATTGGGTTGAGTAACACCCTGATAAAATAATTCTAGGAGCTCATGTCGAGTGTATCCATGGTTAGGGCATTTCCTCATTAACAAATTCAACCTTTCCTGTGCCTTTCCTACGCTTTCTCCTTCTAATTGCTCAAAATTAGCTATATCACGCTTAAGGCCCATTATCGCTCCAGTGAAACGAATTTGAGCGAAGACTCTTTTAACATCGGCCCGTATGGAGAGAGTGATGGGGTAAGGATTTGAACCATCTGCTTGCTTCACCTTTTAAAGCAAACGGGAAAAGTTTCACTTAACAATCTCGTAATCAACACCCGGATAATGGGGTCGCCATGAATTTGAACAAAAGTGGACAAGAAGTCATGAGGATCTTCTTGAGCAAAGCCATGAAAAGAGCTATTTTGGACCACCCAACCACTCCATTCTTCGAGATCGAAATGTACTTGCCCCATATCCGGAGGTCGAATAGGTCTATGCCCTCCGTGAAGTCTTGGTTAAGATAAGGGGCATAGGGGTCTTGATTTAGCCGGGCTTCTTTGGGCTTGATGGAGTTGTTGCAATTGGTTTTGTAGCCCAACTTGTTCGATTCATTGTTGTTGTAACAACCAGTATTTGTTGAAGGAGCCGATTCAAATTGAGCTTGAGGGTCCGGATTTTGATTTGGGAGGGCTGGATTAGGAGGAACTAGATTCGGATTTTGAACTTGGTCAGCCATAATGTCTAGATCGGGAAAAAGCCTTCTTCTAAGGATGGATCGTTCCGGTTCTGGATCAAAGAGGAGAGGTCCCTTCTTGCTTCTGGTTTGCATAAACCAGGAGGACAACCAGAGAGGTCAACACTGACTAAAAGTCAGGTTGACAGAAGAGTTAACCTTGGAATACAAGCTAAGAGAAGAAAGGATAAGAACAAGAAAGATAGACGGACGGGCGTTCAGAATCGTGAACTAGCGTTTGTCTAGGGAAGTTCCCGGACGGGCGTCTGGTTCAATAGACGCCGCCTGCGTGTACTAAAAGCGATTCAGAGGTATTTACTAAACAAACGGGCGCTTGGAGAGGCCAGACGCTCGTTCGATCAGTGAAACAAATAAAAAAGGGAATTTTTCTCAGAATGAACGGGCGTCTGTATGATTGGACGTTCGTTCAAAAGCTGAAAAAAAACGAGGATCAGAGCAGAAAAACAACAGGAAATAGAAGATAAACAAACTGAGACTAAGGAAAACAAAACTAATCTAAAACCTAAGAAAGTTACTAACTAGAGAAACTATACCTACGAAGAATCTGACAACCGTTACCGATTCCCCGGCAACGGCGCCAAAAACTTGTTCGGTAAAAACGTGTTTTAAATTTATATTATCGGAACACCCCAAGTATAAGGTACGTAGTAAAGGATGTTGCCGAGTCGTCATAAGGGAATCGTAAAGTTATCAGATTAAGATATAACTCCTAAGTTGGTTATGTCACGAACTATTACCTAAAACTAAGGTTAATCTAACTATAAACTGAACCTAAGAAATAAACTAAAAATCTAAGGAAAAGAAAATAAAACAGCAACTAAAATAAACAGCAAACAAGAGATATTCAAGAGTGGACGAGCGTCCTCTAAGACAGACGGGCGTCCAGATACGATTTAACTGGAAATATGCAGAAAACGAACAAAGAAAAATTGAGGTTGCAATGAACTAAACTTAAGACTAGCGTTGAAATAAACGATTTTGTTTTCGAATTATAAAAGGAAACAAAGAGAACACCTAGAATCTATCACTCAACGATCGACAACCATTTATGATTCAATACGCTTTTATTGGTATGATCAATCACGAAACCGACTAAATTCCTTTAGATCAATTTCTAAGGTTTGTTTACTTTTCCAAGAAAAACAAATAACATTCATAACAAGATCAACAATTCGTTCCCAAATTGCAATACCCAATTAACGATATATGATTCCTCAAAACGTCATCAATTGTATCGATTGAAATAGAAAACTATTGCTGAATTATATTTCCATAAAAATTCAAACAACATAGAGGTTCATTGACATTCCTATCTAATGAAACTCTTAACCAATAAATCAAGATCCAAACGATAAATAAAACAAAATATTCAAAATCATAACTAAAGACAAACTAACGAATCATGGTTGTGATGACGTTGATGTGATATCCTCCGGTTGTTCCACTGCTATGCGTTTAGCCAACAATCATGTTGTTAGACATAATCATTGGGATGGAAGGATTCATCTTTGACTCTCCTCCTTGAATGATGCGGCTGCTAGGGTTTGTTATGAGAGAATAATGTGTATGAGATGTCCCCTAGGGTTTAATACACGCTGCTATTTATAGGATTTTAGGTCGGCTAGGGTTAAGTCGGCACCGGACGCCCGTCCAAGGTCATGGACGCTCGTCCAGATTGCAAAACTTATTTGAGTCGGGCCGAGCTGGGATTGGACACACGTCTAGCCGGCGTCACTACAACAGGCGTCAAACTTGCTAAATCCAAAATAGCATCCTGGGCGCCGTCCACTATCTTCGAGACGCTTGACCCGGTGGAACGGCCGCTCAATAATCTGGGCGCTTGATTCGAGACGCGAAAACTTGATTTTCTCATATCTATCTCTTCCTCTTTCATTAAACCCGACTTGATCATCTTTGAATTACCTCTTGAGCTCGAATTTGTGCATCTATAACACATAAAAATATCCCAAAATGTAATAATGTCCAATTAAATATAAATTCATCAATAAAACGCATAAATTGACTAATTTTGTGATTAACTTACTAAAACACCACATGCTCAATATTTCGTCTAAACACTTATTTCATTATGCAAATAATACAAATACGGGGGGAAATTATCATAAAATATAGCCTTATAAAACATATAAAAACACCCTTAACAACTAGCTAATTTGCTCCCATGATTTTGTTATTGTAATAAAAAACGAGTCTACTTTTTCTTTGTTAGGCGGATGGGCTTCTACATAGCAACCATTACGGTTGCTCTTACGACCTCAATTATCCTCTAATGTGTCATGTTGTACGTTTTTTTAGAGAGATCTTACTTTAAATAAGAGTCGCACTCTGTATGCACGACTGAGCCGAACTCCGGATAGTCGATCAAATTGGTCTCAGATATCGAGGACTTTAAGAAACTTTAGGGAAAAAAACCATTTGGGCTGAACTACGAATTTGACAGAATAATGTTTTTTTTGAGTGGATTGACAGAAAAATATTGAAAGTGTTTTTCATTTTTAGTAAATTGGAACTACAGTACAATGTATGTATACATCTCATTGGAGTATCTTGTGGTATTCTAGAACCTATATCTCAATACAAATAGAATTACAAATATAATTATAAGATAATTACAAAAATAATGTTCTCCAAATACGCCCCTTTAAGCGGGCCGAGGGGAGTGCATGCCCATCTTGGACTTGAAATGGCCGAAAGGAAGCCGAGGCACAAGCTTAGTAAAAAAATCAACAAGTTGATCAGAACTGGAAACACGCGAAACACGAATATGACCCTGTTGGACTTGATCATGAATAAAATGATAATTAATGGCAACTGATGTAAATCAACCAGATGATGTAGTTAATGATGTTTTACTCCCACTTCTTATGCGTTTAGTGATGTTTTTGTATCAAATTGAGCAAATATTGTGATGATTTGGACCATCTTTGTGTATATTAAATATTATGAAAACCAATTATTTTGGCACACATTAAGGCTTATTAGCCAATTTTGTTATCGGATTTACGGTATATTTGTGTTTTTGTTTTGTAGTACAAATACCGAGGCTTGGAGCTTGAATTTTTGAGTTTTGAAGCTTGAAGAGTGATTATGGAGCAATTTAAAGCATCAAAGGCAAGAATCACACTTTTGAAGAGTAAATGGCCCACGCCGATGTATTTGGTGCACACCGAATGGCCTATTGATGAAAGCAGAGAGTTTTCCTGTATAAATGGCTCACGCCAGTTACCAATGGCGCACACCGGCGTATTTGAATCACTTCTGATGGAGCATTAAATGCAAGATGTCAGATGCCAACCACCATGTCAGACTCGGCGTGCGCCATTTACACGAAAGGAAGAAACGGAGTACGCCGATGTTGTAGATTCAGTAATTAAAGATCTAATTTACTCTCTCACCTAACATATCTCAACTACTACCCTCTCACTCATCTTGAAGGCACCCCAACCTCAAGACTATCCTATCCAAAATCCACATATATTTAGCTTTTAATTCCAATTGTAAACATTAAGAATTTTTAGTTTAATCTCTAGATTACTTTTGTTGGAGCAAGATTATCACTTTTGTGTATCAAACTCCATTGAAGTCTTTTGAAGTTGAATGAAAGTTTCCTCTTTCAAGTTTATACCTTGTGATTGGTAAATTCTTAGTTTTTTTACTTTGATTTAATTGTTCTAACAAATATGAATACTTACATTGACACGTTGATGTTCATATTCATGAGTGGCTAGTTCTTACTAGCCAAGATAATGTTGTAGAGATAGTATAATCTCTTGTGTTGATTGGGAATGATTGATCATGTTGCTTAGTTTCATTTGTGGTGAATATTTTCCTACTTGCTTTGTATGGTTTGTTTGTATTGGAGTAATTAACCAATGCTTGCACACACACACACACACACACACACACACACACACACACTTAATAGATACCGAAATGAGATGTTAGGTGTGAGAAAAGAGGTAGGAGAACCTGAAGGTAAAGTTGACCTTAAGTGAGCTCAATTTATTATCCGGGGATTATTGTTTGTTCATTGCATTCAAGTTCATATCATGTTAAATCATTAAGTCTAGGGCACTTAGGCCAATGAGGAGACATATAATAGTTTCATACACTCGTAAGTAAGGGAACTACTTGCTTAGGAATGCACCGCTTCACACTTTTGTACACCGTTGGTAGGTTGGTAGGAAATCATTCCCATGATGCCAATAGAGGTTTGCTTGATCTACGCATTATCTTGGTTAGAACTTTTATCATTTTATCAGCCTTGCAGTAGTAGGTTCTTAGATACGTTTACTTTCTTGTACTATTGCGACTTATATCAAGATAAAAGTAGCTTGTTGGACTTTGACCTCACAAATCTTTGTGGGATACGACCTTGACCACTAGACTAGACTACAATTGACCCGGTACACTGCCGGTGAGATTGGACACCTAGAAAAGTCTGATCAGCAATGTCTGCCATATGAGAATGAAAAACCGGATTGGCACAAATCTGCATAGCACTAACATTGTCACAAAAAAATGACAGGAGTAGAAGCCGAGGAAAAACCAAGAACAGCCAGTAAATAGGACACCCAAGCAAGTTCAACAGCTATGGCTGCAACAGAATGATATCCAGCCTCTGTGGAGGATCGAGCAACATGTGTCTGTTTCTTGGAGCTCCATGAAATAACATTTCTTCCAAGAAAGACAAGGTACGCGGAGGTAGAGGAGTAATCATCATCCTTCTTACTACCCCAATCAGCATCAGAAAAAGCATGAAGATCAAACAGAGATGCAGAAAAAATCTGAAGACCTTCATGTAACAAACCAACCAAATAACAAAGAATACTTTTAACAAGAGCCCAATGATAATCCGTAGGAGCATGCATAAATTGAAAGAGTATATGTAAAGCATAGGCAATGTCGAGACGTGTAAATGAAAGATATTGTAGTGCACCAAGAACCTGACGATATTGAATGACACCAAAATATGAAGAAGTCGCATCATCAAGAGAGGAAAAGCATCCTAGAAAGGCGTGGTAATGTGCTTGGCACTGTATATTAACTTAACCAAGCAACTCATAAATATATTTGTCTCGAGTAAGCAACAAGCCCTTTGAGTTTGGAGTAACTTCATCACCAAGAAAAAGACTATTCTCCAAGATCTTTAATCGAAAAATGGTAACTAAGTCGATCAATGACTGTTGAATATGAGTGGAAGAAGCGCCATAATATCAATATCATCTCGCATAAAGAAGTAAAATAGTAAAACGGAAAGCGTTGAGACATATAAACAAGGAGGAGTCAACAAATGAGAATTAACAAAGCCAATAGATAAAAGATATGATCGAAGCTCATGGTACCACACACACGAGGGCCTTCTTGAGCCTATAAATAGCCTTACGCAATTTACAAACATGAGTGGGATGGTTGGAGTCCTCAAAACCGGAAGGTTGAACCCTATAGACATCTTCGATGAGGAGAACCCTACAAAAGGCATTATTTACATCTAACTAATGGAGAGACCAACCCAAAAAGACAATGCTAAGAACTAAATGCATAGTGTTTGGTTTGACCACATGACTGAAAGTCTCAATGTGATCAATGCCAGGCAGTTGCATAAATCCTAGGCAACTAAACGAGCTTTATATCACTCAACAGAGCCTTCAGAGTTTCGCTTGATGTGAAAAACCCACCGCAACCAACAACAATAAAAGACGGATCGATGTAACAAGGGACCACGTGCATTACCAACAAGAGCATCAAACTCTTCAAACAAAGAAAGAGGCCAACGAGAACTATGCAAAGCTTATATGTAATGAGTAGTAGTTTCAATATCGAATATTGAGAATCCACTTGGGCGGTGAGGTTGCTTTGATGTGTGATTTTAATATAATCACTAAATGCTACCGCAAGCGCACGACTTATCGAGTAGTACATAGGATGTCGATCCCACAGGGACTTGTAGTCAATCACCAAACAATTCCTGATTTTTATTAGCTAGACGAATCAAATTCTTGGAGGTTTTTATCTACTTAACCCTAAAATTAAATAAAATAAAGATAATATAACTACGAGCCAAGAACAGATTTAGGTAATAGAATTCAAGGGTTAAAGGCATTTCTTGGATTTCGGATCCACCACGGCGTTGTCTACACAGAATTTCAACAATTTTTCTATCAATATGAATCTTCCATTTATGAAGACCAATTATCAAATATTACACGTAACATTCTTTCGAACTATTATCGTGATTCTACCTAGTTTTATCCTACATTTAGTTTCCTACAATGAAGAATAAAATTAGATGCATTGAAATACCATAATTATGGGCCACTTTAGGTATAACCGAATTTTCATTGAAGAAATCCCTAAAGATTTGATCTTGGTTTCTAGGTTATCGATTAATTAATACTTTTTATGTCATCAATTAATCGAATGAAGTTTCTCATGCAATCCTACGGCCATTCACTTCTTCGAGATATTATTTCCGGAAAAATACATGAATAAGCATACAAGATCAAATTCATAAACATGACGAAAATCCTTTATCAATGAAAAGATTTTATCTTTAAAACTATATAATCATCGCCGGGCTTTTCCTAATCCAAGAAACTAATATTTACTCTCGTAACATATCAAGATACCAAGATTCAACCATATAATTCATACTTTGACAAGAAAAATAAATAAATAGAATAAAGGAGAAAAGAGATAGAGAGAAACCGTCAAAGTATTGCATAAATAATCAAACCTCAAAAAAGCTTCGTTATTGAATTCTTAAAACCTAAAATCCTTGTTCTTGGGGATGGGAGAAGATGATGATGAAGAGGAGAAATAGTCGCCCCAAAATCTGATGGGGAGGCGTGAATGCTGATTTTCACGACTTAGGGGAGTATAAAAGGGATAATTACATCATAAATATAAGTTTCCATAATTAATTTAATCAAGAAAATCTCTAAAATCAAATATCTATCAATCTTGGACTCTTCTAGTGTGTAGGCTCCTCTTTTGCATTGAAAATCACGCCATTATGCTAGAAATCACGTTGGGAAAGTTTCGACCAATCAGAACATTTCATTGGCCAGGATCAGATTTCTGGAAAATGTCACACCCTGGGTGTGACAGAGACTTGTTTTTGAATTCTTCCACTTTAGCTCCGTTTTTTTGGTCTTTTTGTTCAATCTCGAATCATCCTGCAATAATTCAATCATCCGCAGTAGTCTAGCCCAAAAAGGATAAAAATATTGCAAAATAACAACACACGACACCCAATTGAGTCCAAAACATCTAGAATTATTCGACTTTTTAGGAACTTATCACTCCCCCAAGCTTAAGACTTTGCTTGTCCCCAAGCAAACAAAAAGTCTCAAGACGAGACGGACTAAGAAGATCACACATGACATAGCATTAGACAAAGATGTACAACACACGAGCATCAATAAAGTTCATCCCGGCATTCAAAACACATGATATAGACTAACTAATCCTTTTATCATATCCGAGCAAAAGTGAACAAAAATTATCAATGGGAAACAACACGACCAAGCAAATAGACTCTCACGGGATATATCACTCAACGCTCAATGTTTGTGAGGTGACTAAACTCTCAAGCTCATTCCATTGAAAATGCCCTACTATATGCTTGTATATCGTCTCATATCAATAACCAAGGCATTGTGCAATACATAAATCATAAGATCTTTGGGAAAAAATGGTAAGTGAGGACTGCCCAAGTAAGAAAAAGGAAGTGAAAGGTGTAGGAAGAGGTATAAGAGATGTCAAAAACCATTAGAACTAGCAAAACACATGACTAACAAACTTCAACGTCATACAAGTGCAAGGGGGTCCAACGCTTTATTTGCAAACAAAGAAAATACAAAGGATAATTTTTCTACCTTAGGAGAATAATGATACAACTCCCTCTTTATTTCTAATATAGAACAAACAAGAATTAGGAGGTTATTTTTTTAGATTGCCTCCTTTATTGATTTTTTTTCAATTTTTTTTTTCATTTTTTTCATTTTTCATTCTTTTTTTTCTTTTTTTTATTTCAAACTAGAAACAAACAAATAGTACCAATATGGATTACCCCCAAGCTTGATCATTACATACCAAGTGTAAGAAATTTGATAGTCACGTGCTCCAATTAGTTTTAAGGTTGGGTGAAAGGAATTGAGCTATCTCTTTTTCAGGTTATTCAATGTATGGTGTAGTGAAGTAAGGTAATATGGGAAAAAGGTGTAGTAAAGATTAAGGCTCAAAAGGTATAAGGTATATAATGTGGTGGAAGGTAGAAACAAATGCCTCAATCATTTCTATGTGTTTTCACATACCAAGACAACATCAACAAGACTCAACACAAGTTCTAAAGGAACAAGTCCAAGGAAGAGAAAATACGCACAAATTTAGGGTGAGACTGAAGTGGTCAGTCATATGGCTGGAATAATATCTCACTGGTCAATTTTGTCTATTTACTCGGACTCTATTGTTTCCTAAAAAATAATGGAACTTTTAAACATGATATTTTAAAAAAGATTTTTCACTCCATGTCATGCATTTTTCTTGTCAGAACAAACGATATCAATTTTCATGTATTGCAAAATTCATCTAAATTAGCTATGTGTGATCATCAAAACCATCAAAACAAAACGACACGACTGACTCGACTGACACTGACTAAGACTCTAAACTGCGTAGAAGAAAAACTTGCACAAATGTAGCTCCCCCACACTTAAAGGTTGCATTGTCCTCAATGTAATTAAATTAAATCATGGGAGGGTAAAAAGAAAACTCCCAAGATGCAATTGGCAGGCTCCTTGTGTGCATATCATCACGCTCCGAACATCGTAGTCCTGGAGAACCTTCGTCTAACCCTGGGGGAGTTGGAGTGTGGAGAATTGAGAGTTACCGGAGCTCCGGAAAAGTCACCGGGATTTTGTGGTTGTTCTTTCCATGATGGCTTTATTTGTGGAGTAATATCTCGAAAATTCTTAGTTTTTCCCATGAGATGGAGGAAGTGGAGGGATGTATAAAGGTGGACGAAAAAGATGGTAAAAGAAAATATAAAAAAAGAAAGAAAGAAATATTTTTTTTTATATAGAAGAAGGTGATGAGGGAAGGGGACGGGAGGGATGAAGCAGGGAAGGGGGGGGGGGGGGTGGGGGGATAGTTGGGTTTGGGAAGAATAGGGGAAAAGAAAGAAAGAAATAAATAAAATAAAATGAATGATTATCTAGTTAGGAGAAAAGGGGTGCTGGGCCGAAAGTTTGGGGGAAAACAATGTTTTTTTTCTTTTGAAAAACAGCCTCCATCATACCATGTGTGTGACAATGGCTGTTTTTTTTTCCCTTTTTTTTAAAATTTTTGTTTTTAGCCACCCTTATTGTCTTTAACCACGTCATTGGTGTGACCTCCACTTTCCAAAGCTCGTTTTCTCCACATGCAATGGCCTTCAAATACCACTCTGCACATCTTTCTTTCTGCAAAACAGGCACAAAAACAAAACGAACCAAGACCAAAGGACCGAGAAGACAACTCTCTTCCTTTATTTATTCATCAAACAAGTAAAAATAAAAAATAAAAAACACATTCTGAATTTATAGTCTTCAGTTGGACTATCTTTAAACATCATTGTCAAGGAGGACTAAACCAAAGAAGAGCATCCCTCTGCATCTTTCTCCACATATCAAAGATATTAACAAGTATTTTCAGATACAGCATTGGGAGCCTATAATCATGACTTCTTAAAAAGTGGTTAATCAGTTTAGCTCTAATGAATGAAGCGCCTCCTAACAATTTATTAATCTCTTTATCAATGCTCATGACAAATCTAAGAGAATTATGGAGAATTAGAGATGTAGCATCTATATACTCTACATGCTCAACATGCATAAATTCAACATCGTTATTCAAAGAAGGATAACTAACATTATCAAATGAATTAGAGTCAAGGACGGTAATGTTACCTCCATTTTCATTTTCTTCTTGGCTCATCAATGTTGAATCCGGAATTATTGCACCATTATCTTGTGAAGATGGTTCGAATTTCTATGTGGTTCCACTCCTGTTAATATGAAGGCCCAAACACTTACCAATCTTTGAGAAAGAGTCACTGAAAAAATTCATATCAAGACATTGTGGGATTTCATAAGGATCATAGTCTATTTCATCCCCACAACTTTCAAACACGGCGTTCTGATCTTGAATCTCCATCATATGCTTTTCTTTTTCAATCCCTTCAGTAACATGGAGATTCCGTGCAATCAATTCTCCAATTGTTAGCTCTCTCTTATTAGTAGAAGAAATGGGGTGTGAATCATTCGATCTTTCTTTGAACCGATCCCATTCTTGTATGGAACTCTCCATTCTAACCTCAAGTCTAGACTCAAGTTCTAATTGAGGGAACGATTCTTGTTGCCTATTTCTTTGATCTTGACCCCACGGAGAATAATGATAGTTACTCATCTCACAATTGTATGATGGTGCGTTAGATTTGTGGTTATATTGATATTGATCCCCATAACTTGCACCAGATCCAACATTGTTATTCCACTGGTGAGATGAATAACCTACATTGCACTGAGCATCATAATGGTTGTCACCACAATATGAACATCTCACTTTAAATTGGTTAAGTCCATATCCATACATCCTCTCATTGGTTGGTGTCACTTGAGCATTAAATCTTGAGAAAAGTGAATCCATGAAAGCTTGACACTTCAAATTTCAGCACAATAGAAGAAAAAAATCAAAAGCAAAATGGTCTCACCGTAGCAAGGTGCAGCTTGCTAGGGTGAGAAAAAAAATCTAGTCTAACAAAATCAAGAACGGGTTCGATGTTGACACCGAAGTCCCCGGCAGCGGCGCCTGAAAACTTGATGTGTGATTTTCAATATAATCACTAAATGCTACCGCAAGCGCATGGCTTATTGAGTAGTACGTAGGATGTCGATCCCACAGGGACTTGTAGTCAATCACCAAACAATTCCTGATTTTTATTAGCTAGATTTAATCAAATTCTTGGAGGTTTTTATCTACTTAATCCTAAAATTAAATAAAATAAAGATAATATAACTACGAGCCAAGAACTTCAAGATTTAGGTAATAGAATTCCAGGTTTAAAGGCATTTCTTGGATTTCGGATCCACCACGGCGTTGTCTACACAGAATTTCAACAATTTTTCTATCAATATGAATCTTCCATTTATGAAGACCAATTATCAAATATTACCCGTAAACATTCTTTCGAACTATTATCGTGAGTCTACCTAGTTTTATCCTACATTTAGTTTCCTACAATGAAGAATAAAATTAGATGCATTGAAATACCATAATTATGGGCCACTTTAGGTATAACCTAATTTTCATTGAAGAAATCCCTAAAGATTTGATCTTGGTTTCTAGGTTATCGATTAATTAATACTTTTTATGTCATCAATTAATCGAATGAAGTTTCTCATGCAATCCTACGGCCATTCACTCCTTCGAGATATTATTTCCGGAAAAATACATGAATAAGCATACAAGATCAAATTCATAAACATGACGAATATCCTTTATCAATGAAAAGATTGTATCTTTAAAACTATATAATCATCGCCGGGCTTTTCCTAATCCAAGAAACTAATATTTACTCTCGTAACATATCAAGATTCCAAGATTCAACCATATAATTCATACTTTGACAAGAAAAATAAATAAATAGAATAAAGGAGAAAAGAGATAGAGAGAAACCGTCAAAGTATTGCATAAATAATCAAACCTCGAAAAAGCTTCGTTCTTGAATTCTTAAAACCTAAAATCCTTGTTCTTGGGGATGGGAGAAGATGATGATGAAGTGGAGAAATAGTCGCCCCAAAATCTAATGGGGAGGCGTGAATGTTGATTTTCACGACTTAGGGGAGTATAAAAGGGATAATTACATCATAAATATAAGTTTCCATAATTAATTTAATCAAGAAAATCTCTAAAATCAAATATCTATCAAACTTGGACTCTTCTAGTGTTTAGGCTCCTCTTTTGCATTGAAAATCACGCCATTATGCTAGAAATCACGTTGGGAAAGTTTCGACCAATCAGAACATTTCATTGGCCAGGATCAGATTTCTGGAATCTGTCACACCCTGGGTGTGACAGAGACTGGTTTTTGAATTCTTCCACTTTAGCTCCGTTTTTTGGTCTTTTTTTACAATCTCGAACCATCCTGCAATAATTCAATCATCCGCAGTACTCTAGGCCAAAAAGGATAAAAATATTGCAAAATAACAACACACGATACCAAATTGAGTCCAAAACATCTAGAATTATTCATCTTTTTAGGAACTTATCACTCCCCCAAGCTTAAGACTTTTCTTGTCCCCAAGCAAAGAAAAAGACTCAAGACGAGACGGACTAAGAAGATCACACATGACATAGCATTAGACAAAGATGTACAACACACGAGCATCAATAAAGTTCATCCCGGCATTCAAAACACAAGATATAGACAACTAATCCTTTTTATCATATCCGGAGCAAAAGTGAACAAACTTTATCAATGGGAAACAACATAGACCAAGCAAATAGACTCTCACTGGATATATCACTCAACGCTCAATGTTTGTGAGGTGACTAAACTCTCAAGCTCATTCCCTTGAAAATGCCCTACTATATGCTTGTATATCGTCTCATATCAATCACCAAGGCATTGTGCAATACATAAATCATAAGGTCTTTGGGAAAAAATGGCAAGTGAGGACTGCCCAAGTAAGAAAAAGGAAGTGAAAGGTGTTGGAAGAGGTATAAGAGATGGCAAAAACAATTAGAACTAGCAAAACACATGACTAACAAACTTCAACGTCATACAAGTGCAAGGGGGTCCAACGCTTTATTTGCAAACCAAAGAAAATACAATGGATAATTTTTCTACTTTAGGAGAATAAAGATACAACTCCCTCTTTATTTCTAATATAGAACAAACAAGAATTAGGAGGTTATTTTTTAGATTGCCTCCTTTATTGATTTTTTTTCGATTTTTTTTTTCATTTTTTTTCTTTTTCATTCTTTTTTTTTCTTTTTTTATTTCAAACTAAGAAACAAACAAATAGTACCAATATGGATTTCCCCCAAGCTCGATCATTACATACCAAGTGTAAGAAATTTGATAGTCACGTGCTCCAATTAGTTCTAAGGTTGGGTGAAAGGATTAAGGCAAGATTAAGGCTCAAAAGGTATAAGGTATATAATGTGGTGGAAGGTAGAAATGAATGCCTCAATCAATTCTATGTGTTTGCACATACAAAGGCAACGTCAACAAGACTCAACACAAGATCTAAAGGAAGAAGTCCAAGGAAGAGAAAATACGCACAAATTTAGGGTGAGACTGAAGTGGTCAGTCATATGGCTGAAATAATATCTTACCGGGTCAATTTTGTCTATTTACTCGGACTCTATTGTTTCCTAAAAAATAATGGCACTTTTAAGCATGATATTTTAAAAAAGATTTTTCACTCCATGTCATGCATTTTTCTTGTCAGAACAAACGATATCAATTTTCATGCATTACAAAATTCATCTAAATTAGCTATGTGTGATCATCAAAACCATCAAAACAAAACGACACGACTGACTCGACTGACACTGACTAAGACTCTAAACTGCATAGAAGAAAAACTTGCACAAATGTAGCTCCCCCACACTTAAAGGTTGCATTGTCCTCAATGTAATTAAATATTGACACTGACTAAGACTCTAAACTGCATAGATGAAAAACTTGCACAAATGTAGCTCCCCCACACTTAAAGGTTGCATTGTCCTCAATGTAATTAAATTAAATCATGGGAGGGTAAAAATAAAACTCACAAGATGCAATTGGCAGGCTCCTTGTGTGCATATCATCACGCTCCGAATATTGTAGTCCTGGAGAACCTTCGTCTAACCCTGGGGGAGTTGGAGTGTGGAGAATTGAGAGTTACCGGAGCTACGGAAAAGTCACCGGGATTTTGTGGTTGTTCTTTCCACGATGACTTTATTTGAGGAGTAATATCTCGAAAATTCTTAGTTTTTCCCATGAGATGGAGGAAGTGGAGGTATGTATAAAGGTGGACGAAAAAGATGGTAAAAGAAAATATAAAAAAAGAAAGAAAGAAATTTTTTTATATAGAAGAAGGTGATGGGGAAGGGGCGGGAGGGATGAAGCGAGGAAGGGGGGGTGGAGGGATAGTTGGGTTTGGGAAGAATAGGGGAAAAGAAAGAAAGAAAGAAATAAAATAAAATGAATGATTATCTAGTTAGGAGAAAAGGGGTGCTGGGCCGAAAGTTTGGGGGAAAAAAAAGGTTTTTTTTTTTTTTTTTTTTTTTTTTTTTTGAAAACAGCCTCCATCATACCATGTGTGTGACAATGGTTGTTTTTTTTCCCTTTTTTTAAATTTTTTTTTAGCCACCCTTATTGTCTTTAACCACTTCATTGGTGTGACCTCCACTTTCCAAAGCTCGTTTTCTCCGCATGCAATGGCCTTCAAATACCACTCTGCACATCTTTCTTTCTGCAAAACAGGCACAAAAACAAAACAAACCAAGACCAAAGGACCGAGAAGACAACTCTCTTCCTTTATTTATTCATCAAACAAGTAAAAATAAAAAATAAAAAACACATTCTGAATTTATAGTCTTCAGTTGGACTATCTTTAAACATCATTGTCAAGGAGGACTAAACCAAAGAAGAGCATCCCTCTGCATCTTTCTCCACATATCAAAGATATTAACAAGTATTTTCAGATACAACATTGGGAGCCTATAATCATGTCTTCTTAAAAAGTGGTTAATCAGTTTAGCTCTAACGAATGAAGCGCCTCCTAACAATTTATTAATCTCTTTATCAATGTTCAAGACAAATCTAAGAGAATTATGGACAATTAGAGATGCAACATCTATATACTCTACATGCTCAACATGCATAAATTCAACATCGTTATTCAAAGACGGATAACTAACATTATCAAATGAATTAGAGTCAAGCACGGTAATGTTACCTCCATTTTCATTTTCTTCTTGGCTCGTCAATGTTGAATCCGGAATTATTGCACCATTATTTTGTGAAGATGGTTCGAATTTCTATGTGGCTCCACTCCTGTTAATATGAAGGCCCAAACACTTACCAATCTTTGAGAAAGAGTCACCGAAAACATTCATATCAAGACATTGTGGGATTTCATAAGGATCATAGTCTATTTCATCCCCACAACTTTCAAGCACGGCGTTCTGATCTTGAATCTCCATCATATGCTTTTCTTTTTCAATCCCTTTAGTAACATGGAGATTCCGTGCAATCAATTCTCCAATTGTTAGCTTTCTCTTATTAGTAGAAGAAATGGGGTGTGAATCATTCGATCTTTCTTTGAACCAATCCCATTCTTGTATGGAACTCTCCATTCTAACCTCAAGTCTAGACTCAAGTTCTAATTGAGGAATGGTTCTTCTTTGTAATTTCTTTGATCTTGACCCCACGGAGAATAAGGATAGTTACTCATCTCACCATTGTATGATGTTGCATTAGATTTGTGGTTATATTGATATTGATCCCCATAACTTGCACCAGATCCAACATTGTTATTCCACTGGTGAGATGATTAACCTACATTGCACTGAGCATCATAATGGTTGTCACCACAATATGAACATCTCACTTTAAATTGGTTAAGCCCATATCTATACATCCTCTCATTGGTCGGTGTCACTTGAGCATTAAATCTTGAGAAAAGTGAATCCATGAAAGCTTGACACTTCAAATTTCTGCACAATAGAAGAAAAAAAATCAAAAGCAAAAAGGTCTCACCGTAGCAAGGTGCAGCTTGCTAGGGTGAGAAAAAAAATCTAGTATAACAAAATCAAGAACGGGTTCGATGTTGACACCGAAGTCCCCGGCAACGGCGCCAGAAAACTTGATGTGTGATTTTCAATGTAATCACTAAATGCTACCGCAAGCGCACGGCTTATCGAGTAGTACATAGGATGTCGATCCCACAGGGACTTGTAGTCAATCACATACAATTCCTGATTTTTATTAGCTAGACGAATCAAATTCTTGGAGGTTTTTATCTACGAATCCTAAAATTAAATAAAATAAAGATAATATAACTACGAGCCAAGAACTTCAAGATTTAGGTAATAGAATTCAAGGTTTAAAGGCATTTCTTGGATTTCGGATCCACCACGGCATTGTCTACACAAAATTTCAACAATCTTTCTATCAATATGAATCTTCCATTTATGAAGACCAATTATCAAATATTACACGTAAACATTCTTTCGAACTATTATCGTGATTCTACCTAGTTTTATCCAACATTTAGTTTCCTACAATGAAAATAAAATTAGATGCATTGAAATACCATAATTATGGGCCACTTTAGGTATAACCTAATTTTCATTGAAGAAATCCCTAAAGATTTGATCTTGGTTTCTAGGTTATCGATTAATTAATACTTTTTCTGTCATCAATTAATCGAATGAAGTTTCTCATGCAATCCTACGGCCATTCACTCATTCGAGATATTATTTCCGGAAAAATACATGAATAAGCATACAAGATCAAATTCATAAACATGACGAAAATCCTTTATCAATGAAAAGATTGTATCTTTAAAACTATATAATCATCGCCGGGCTTTTCCTAATCCAAGAAACTAATATTTACTCTCGTAACATATCAAGATTCCAAGATTCAACCATATAATTCATACTTTGACAAGAAAAATAAATAAATAGAATAAAGGAGAAAAGAGATAGAGAGAAACCGTCAAAGTATTGCATAAATAATCAAACCTCGAAAAAGCTTCGTTCTTGAATTCTTAAAACCTAAAATCCTTGTTCTTGGGGATGGGAGAAGATGATGATGAAGAGGAGAAATAGTCGCCCCAAAATCTGATGGGGAGGCGTGAATGTTGATTTTCACGACTTAGGGGAGTATAAAAGGGATAATTACATCATAAATATAAGTTTCCATAATTAATTTAATCAAGAAAATCTCTAAAATCAAATATCTATCAATCTTGGACTCTTCTAGTGTGTAGGCTCCTCTTTTGCATTGAAAATCACGCCATTATGCTAGAAATCTCTTTAGGAAAGTTTCGACCAATCAGAACATTTCATTGCCAGGATCAGATTTCTGGAAACTGTCACACCCTGGGTGAGACAGAGACTGGTTTTTGAATTCTTCCACTTTAGCTCCGTTTTTTGGTCTTTTTTTTCAATCTCGAACCATCCTGCAATAATTCAATCATCCGCAGTAATCTATCCCAAAAAGGATAAAAATATTGCAAAATAACAACACACGACACCAAATTGAGTCCAAAACATCTAGAATTATTCGACTTTTTAGGAACTTATCACTCCCCCAAGCTTAAGACTTTGCTTGTCCCCAAGCAAACAAAAAGACTCAAGACGAGACGGACTAAGAAGATCACACATGACATAACATTAGACAAAGATGTACAACACACGAGCATCAATAAAGTTCATCCCGGCATTCAAAACACAAGATATATACTAACTAATCCTTTTTATCATATCCGGAGCAAAAGTGAACAAAAATTATCAATGGGAAACAACATAGACCAAGCAAATAGACTCTCACGGGATATATCACTCAACGCTCAATGTTTGTGAGGTGACTAAACTCTCAAGCTCATTCCATTGAAAATGCCCTACTATATGCATGTATATCGTCTCATATCAATCACCAAGGCATTGTGCAATACATAAATCATAAGGTCTTTGGGAAAAAATGGTAAGTGAGGACTGCCCAAGTAAGAAAAAGGAAGTGAAAGGTGTAGGAAGAGGTATAAGAGATGGCAAAAACCATTAGAACTAGCAAAACACATGACTAACAAACTTCAACGTCATACAAGTGCAAGGGGGTCCAATGCTTTATTTGCAAACCAAAGAAAATACAAAGTATAATTTTTCTACTTTAGGAGAATAATGATACAACTCCCTCTTTATTTCTAATATAGAACAAACAAGAATTAGGAGGTTATTTTTTAGATATCCTCCTTTATTGATTTTTTTTCGAGTTTTTTTTTTCTTTTTTTCTTTTTTCTTTTTCTTTTTTTTTTCTTTTTTTATTTCAAACTAAGTAACAAACAAATAGTACCAATATGGATTTCTCCCAAGCTTTATCATTACATACTAAGTGTATGAAATTTGATAGTCACATGCTCCAATTAGTTCTAAGGTTGGGTTCAAGGAATTGGGCTACCACTTTTTCAGGTTGTTCAATGTATGGTGTAGTGAAGTAAGGTAATATGGGAAAAAGGTGTAGTAAAGATTAAGGCTCAAAAGGTATAAGGTATATAATGTGGTGGAAAGTAGAAACGAATGCCTCAATCATTTCTATGTGTTTGCACATATCAAGGCAACATCAACAAGACTCAACACAAGTTCTAAAGGAACAAACCCAAGGAAGAGAAAATACGCACAAATTTAGGGTGAGACTGAAGTGGTCAGTCATATGGCTGGAATTATATCTCACCGGGTCAATTTTGTCTATTTACTCAGACTCTATTGTTTCCTAAAAAATAATGACACTTTTAAACATGATATTTTAAATTTTTTTTTTTTTCACTCTATGTCATGCATTTTTCTTGTTAGAACAAACGATATAAATTTTCATGCATTGCAAAATTCATCTAAATTAGCTATGTGTGATCATCAAAACCATCAAAACAAAACGACACGACTGACTCGACTGACACTGACTAAGACTCTAAACTGCATAGAAGAAAAACTTGCACAAATGTAGCTCCCCCACACTTAAAGGTTGCATTGTCCTCAATGTAATTAAATTAAATCATGGGAGGGTAAAAATAAAACTCACAAGATGCAATTGGCTGGCTCCTTGTGTGCATATCATCACGCTCCGAACATCGTAGTCCCGAGAACCTTCGCCTAACCCCAGGGGAGTTGGAGTGTGGAGAATTGAGAGTTACCGGAGCTCGGAAAAGTCACCGGATTTTGTGGTTGTTCTTTCCATGATGGCTTTATTTGAGGAGTAATATCTCAAAAATTCTTAGTTTTTCCCATGAGATGGAGGAAGTGGAGGGATGTATAAAGGTGGACGAAAAAGATGGTAAAAGAAAATATAAAAAAAAGAAAAAAAGAAATATTTTTTTATATAGAAGAACGTGATGGGGAAGGGACGGGAGGGATGAAGCGAGGAAGGGGGTGGGGGGATAGTTGGGTTTGGGGCGGTGGACAAGGCTTTATTCCATCAACAAAGCCGAGCTGATCATATCCCGAAAGGAGAGTCGTGATTTGAAGTTTCTAGGGAGATTAATTTGTGTTGGTGAGACTGAGAGGAGTTTGAAGGAGGCGTAATTTAAGGCAACAACAAAAGTGATGGAGGCGGCCGGTGGTGGGATGGGGATGGTCGGAGTTGGGACATCGGAGGATGTGGTTCTAGTATAAAGTCCGAGAGGGACATGGCAAAGGTGAATGTACAATTTGAAGCTCGAGGGGCAAGAAAGGCTGTGAAAAAAAGGAAGAAGAGGGATCGGTGAAAAAAAAAGGAAGAAGAGGGAGAGACTGGATTGTTTTTCATTTTTAGTAAAGTGGAATATATACATATCATCGGAGTATTCTGGAGTATTCTAGAACCTATATCTAATAAATACAAATATAATTACATGATAATTATAAAAAAATATAAAATAATGTATTCTCCTAATAGAATTAGTCGGACTAGTTGGTTCCGGATAGTTATGGCTGTAAGAGAAAAATTAGAAGAAGACATATACGTATTCCTCTATTATGGATATTATCGGATTAATTGCTTACATTTGATAAAAGTCAAAATAAAAAAATGATTAACTCAAGTAGTGTTCTAAATATGGACTAGGCGGCCACCAACCGACCGGATTACACCGTAGGCAGCCTGGTGTAGGCGGGTTGGGTCTTGGGCAGGTCCTAGGAGGGTGTAGGCGAGGTCTAGAAGGGGGTCTAGAAGGGCTAGGCATTTAGATCTTAGTATATAATGTTTTTTTAAGATGTAAATTTTACATAAAAAAATCTAGCAGCAGCCCCGCAGCATTATTCGACCCCCAACCCGACTTCTTCCAGCCACCATTCCACAACTCTGCCGACCGGCCGGCCACCACCACCAGAAAGCATTCCGACCACCGGAGAGAAACAACAACCAACAGTCTTATTTATTTTTGTATTTTTGACTATTTCTTTAATGATTATTGATTGCCCTTTCTAAGTGTCCAATCTCACCGGCAGTGTACCGGTTCAACTGTAGTATAGAATTGGTGAGTCAAGGTCGTATCCCACAGGGAATCTGGTCGAGTACCAAAGTCGGTCTCGTCCCTAGTTCAGGTCAACACAATGATGGAACGTGTTGATTTGTCAGATCACCGGTTCTAACAACTAAATAAACATAAGAGAAAAGATTTTAAACTACGAAAAACAAGATAGCGTAGCTATGATCCAACCAACTACTCTCTAACCCTAACTCGTTTACGGAAGTGTTTCGACAAACTCTAATGTTCTCGGTATCATTGAAGGGTGTCGTCTCATGTTTCCAAAAATAGACATTAATTCAATAATATACCCTCTTATGTTAGGTTCAACAGTCCGCCTCGTTGTCACTCAAAGGGTGTCGTTTCCTAATTCCGAGTATAGACATTAATTCAATAATCTACCCTCCTATGTCAGGTTCAACAGTCCGCTGACCGGATTTAACTGACCCGACACGGTCTACGATCTATGAGACGCTCATTAACAATGATATAAACCTCACACACGAAACCGAATCTGAACAACTCAGTTGGTTTTTGTTGGTCCCTTGAAAAGGCTTTGGTTAAGTTTAGAGGGGGTGTGAATAAAATTAACACTAAAAAATTTTTGGAGTTAACAAACTCAAGAACTTCAAAGACTCTGCGATACCTCGATGAGTCTGCGACACCTCGATAGCTCTGGCGATACACAATAGTCTACTGACAGTTGAGTTTACTGAATTTGTGCAGCGGAATTATATAAAAAATTAAGCCTTGTTACTTGTTGTTAAATATGATACTAAGTATCAGATACTCAATAGTGTATGTGTGTGAGTTCAGTTGCTAGATTCAGTAGGTTGATGTGTATAATAAACTAAATGCAGAATGTAAGTGCAGAAAGTAAGTAAGCAGATTTTATAGTGGTTCCAGGTGATGTAATCCTGTCAGTCCACTCTTTTTTCCTGTGATGTTGGAGGTAATTCACTAGAGATCTTTGATGTAGCTGTTACAAAGATTCCTAAGGTTGCTTGTCCTTCACCAATAACTATGGCTTCACAAACTGAAAACTAGGAACATGTAGGATTGCTGCTCCAAAGTCTTCCACTGGTCCTTGAAGGGTAGGATTGCCTCTTCACCAGCTCCACCACAAACAACAGTCTTTCACACAAAAGTGCTTCTTTGACTTCATCAGGTTCTTTTTAAAATAAAGAATGAATCAAGTAAATGATTTAGTTGCAGCAGCTTGATTAGGATGATATATTCAAAGAGCTTGCGCGCCTCAAGTGTGTAAGCTTGATGTAGCTTGAATACGTAATATACTTGAAGATTTTCTCTGGATCAAGAGCCTTAAGCTCAAGAAGTTTAGCAGGTGCTTTTCAATAAAATGCACTCTGGATTATCTCATATTTTTCTCTTGTAAATCATCATCTTTTTTCCTCGAGTTAAGTCCTCTATTTATAGGTAGGAGTCCTTGTGACTTGTATTTAAAATTCAAATATAGCCGTTCCAAGTTTTGTCCCATTTGACTTGCTTTCATCACTATTCATAGGATCGATGATGTCGAAATCCTTTTGGCGATCATACTGATCATCCACCCTTTGGCTTAAAACCATTGGATAAAGTCCTGAATCATCCTAACGTCTTTTTAATCTCAAATGCATTGATTTGTTTAATAAATCGAGAGGTAGTTGGCTGTCCTTATCCATGTAATCTTCCAATGTAATCTTGAATTAATCGAGGTATATATATCGGCCAGGTTCATCATCTGTTTGAAATACCTATCGATCATCGAACTATAATTTGGTCGTGTTTAACACAATGCAACAGACTTCTTTTATCTAACTTTTACTTGTGAAGTTAGATTACACCTTTTTGCAAATAACTAAGTTCCAATCACCATCCAACTTAAGGAACTTAGACCTTGTACACAAGGTATATGTAATCAGTTTAGGTCATCACAGACTTCCCTAAATTCTGATTCCATATCCTTGACTTTAATTACTAAGTTTGATCCCTTAGCCTTCATTAACTGAGTTTGAGCCCTCAGTCTTCAGTCTTGAGCAGGTTCCTGACTAGTCTACTGACCTATCTACCCTACTCATATAGACCAGTCTGCTGATATAAATCAGCTGACCATTACAGTGCTTGTTTGATCAAACCTATTCAAAGATCAAACTCTAATAAACCTATACATTTGATCTAGACATCTTTTTGCCTTTGCATTATAACAGTTAGTCTGGCACTCATCACTAAAACTCAGAAATAAGTCCAACAATTTCCCCCTTTTTGGTGATGATGCCAATACCCTCTCCTAACAGCAAAGCAAAACGATTGAAAATAAAAACAGAACAAATTTAGTCATCTTTCATTATAATCATTTGTTCAAAAATTATTACAGTCTAGCATCAGCAAAGATAAAATAGATAAGTATGCTGATATACTGTCTTCTTTCCCTTTCCTCTCTTGCTTTTTCTGCTTGTTCTTGAAACATTCTGATTTCTTTGATCATCTCTCTCATCCATTCATTTTCAATCAGAGTGAAATAAATATGAGGATTCACTTGTTTCCACCAATGCCATGCTTCAGGTAGAGTTAGATTTATCTGATGTAGCCTGAAGCCTAACCTCATGTAAACCTCCTTGAATTCATTCATTGATTCCTTTGCATTTGTGGTAGGTAAACTCCTTTCACCTCTACCTCCTCTTCCACCTTTTCTTGTGGCTCTCATAGATTTAACTCTGGCCTCCCAGAATTTTAAGCCCAAAAAAGAGTTAAGACCTTCATGAAATCCCTTGTCATGATAGGGTCTCCTTTTGTTGTAGTAGACCTTTTTGTGTTGTTGGAGAAGATCATCAGTGAGTGGTAGTCTGCCAGGTGCAGGTTGTCTATACGCATTTGTATCAGCTTCCCATCTCTTCTTTGCAAAAATCCTAGCAGCCTCTTTTGCTTTTGCTGTTTGCTCTTCCCCCTTATTGACATCATCAACAAAACGGGTCAGCAGGCCATGCACACTCTCCTGTGTGACCACTAGGTTGTTCATTTGGCTTTCAATAATTTCAGTCCTAGTGTCAATTGCTGTGATCCTTTCTTGCATTGTCTGTTCCAGTAGGGTTATTCTTTCAGTAAGTTTAGGATCAAGTACAAAGATTTGTGGTGCAAAGAAAGAGGCTCAAGCAGTCTATGTACCTCAAAGAAGATTATCCAACTTTTTATGAATGGATTCAAGTTGATCTTTCAAAATTTCTCTTTCAAAGGTATTGCCTGCTTGATTCCTCTCACATCTTTTGTTAGATCAGCAATGGCATACTAATTAGATATGTAATTTGAAGAAACTGCCTCAGTAGATCTTCTATTGTTATCCACTAGCTTTATTAGCTCTTCAAATCTTTGTTCCTGTCTATCTGGTTGAGTTCTTAATTGTTGCATGTCATTCCTGACTGTCCTCAACTCATTCAAAACTTCTACTAGCACTCCACCAGCCATTCTTCCATCAGTAGCTCCATCAGCAGGCTCTTCTATATTATATTGTTGCCTCTGATTTGCTGATCACCATAGCAAAACTCATATCCCTTCCAGCAGGGTGAGGTCCTTGGTACTCCTCCAAGATAGGAGCAATAGCAGGTTCTTTAATCACTGGTTCATCATCAGTGGATCCTTCCTCATTTTTTTGAAATTCTTCATTACTGAAGTCATAGTCCACCAGCTGCTCCTCCTCATCGATTCTGATTCAGCCTCTGTGACTATATTTCCTTCAGAGGACCTTGTCTCCTTCAGAAGGCTCCACTACAGCAGCCTCTTCAACAACATCAAGGGTTTCCTCCAAACCCAAATCTGGTTCCAACCTTTGTCCAGTCTTTGTTTGTAACTCATCACTGTACTCTCTGCTCCAACCTTGTGTCCAGTGTTTGTTTGTATCCCAAAGAACTGCACCGCCTCTTCAGTTCTTTGTTCTGGTACAATTTATGCCGCAACAACTTGATCAGGGAATATGTCCATGTTTTCTTTTTAAAATTCCCCCATATCAGTGATCCTCCTTAGATAATTAGCAATTTTGATTAAGGCATCTTCAGTGTTAATCCAGTCTTGATATTGAATTGATTTCTCTGAACTGGCACTAGGTTCACTGATATCAGTAACTCTTTCTTCATCCAAATCTGCATTTTGTCGATCTTGTGAGACTTGCCAAAGATCGAGTGTTCATCTTCCGACCATCAGTAGATCCTTTGACCAGTGGCTTCATCAGTTGTTCCTCTGGTCACTCCACTGGTCTCCCCAGGGAACATGGGGGGGGGGGTCATCATCAGAATCAGATGATCTCTGAACATAATTGCTCCACTTTTCTTTCCTTCATCCAACAGATCCATCAGCCTCGATTGCAGCATGGTTGTATCTATTAAATCCAATAGGTTGTCCACACCCAGTTGATCAAATGCCCATTCTTCAAATCCACTCATTGGATTAGCAGCTGGTTTCTGTTTCTTGTAGAATCCAAACTTTCATTGGAAATATTTTTGCACTTTTCTCTGGTTAGGATCTACTTTGCCCTTCTTAGGTGCCTTCTCATATGGCATTTTGGCTTTACGAGGCGCTTTCAAGACCTTGTTGACCTCCAAAGGTCTAAATCGACAAGTTGAGAGTTTCCTCAACAGATGTTTCGTGTCATGAGTTGTTCAAAGTTGGATATTAGTCCCTACTACCTCCATCTCAGATAACACTTGTTTCCCCGACTTATATGCTCATCGCCAGGTTAGCGATGAGATCGCTTCTTCCCCGAACTATTGCAGGATTTGCAGGGTCTTGTACAAGTGTTTCCACTTCCACAGTAGGTGTAGCCTCAGTGGTTTGCTGTGGTTCTTCAACAAGTTGCTCAACAACAACTTGTGCAGTTTTAGTAGGCTCAGCAGCCTTAACAGGTGAGGATTCTGTAGCTTCAGCAGATTGCTCAACAACAACCTCTACATCCTCAGTAGGCTTTATAATGGTTATAGGTTCAACATCAATAGCCTCTCCTACTTCTGCTTCTTCTTCTACTGCTTCTTCTTCTTCTTCCCTTTGAGCCTCCAAAATTTTCAATTGTTTCCCCTTTCCATGTTTCTTTTTATGGATAATTTCTTTCATTCTCTTGGAAAGTGGCTCATCTTCAATTTCAATCACAGATGAGACTTCCTCTTTCTCTGGCATGTTTATGTTGCTCCTTCAAAATTTCAATCTCAGCCTTCTTCTCAACTACAAAGCAGGTCGTGAGCTTCAACGTCACTTGACCCTCGGCACTCAAAGATCTGTGATGTTTGCTTTCTTGTTCTTTTAGGCTTTAACATTTCTGTTATTTTCCTTGTGTCAGTAGCCTTTATTTTCTAAGTACCCTTCTTTGGTGCAGCATGTTTGACAGTTTTCTTAGCAGTTTTCTTGACCTGCTCACCACCAACATCACCATCATCTCCACCATTATCACTATCAGTAGCCTCAGCAACACCTTCTTCATCATCATCCAGACCAGGGATCGGATAGTCAATTTCTTTCTTGTATCTGGATTGGTTTATCTTCTCAGGTGCAACGTCAGGAATTTCCAAATGATTCATCAGGACCTGAACCATTAATCCTAAGGGTAAGGCCTTAGATTTACTTTTTCCTTCTTTCTCTTCCTTGGCAACCTTCTTCATGTAATGAATAAAATATCCAGCCCAATCAAACTTCATACTTCTGCAAATAATCATCAGAAGTTCTATTTTGGGTCCTGATAGAGTATCCATGCTTCCGAATAGGCCTAAGATGTTCTTAGCAATGATTTTGCTCAGCAAATTGTATTCATAACCGATATGTTTCACATTGATGCCTGGAATTGATTTGACAGCTTTATTGGTTTTGATTATGTCAACAAAATCAATCCTTGACAATCCCATTTCCTCAGGATTTACAGGAGCATCTATTACTTCTGCAAAACCAAACACTTCCCTGAGTAGGTCTGAGGAAACTTCAATCTCCTGTGCATTTACAGTGGTGGTAAATGCTTCTCTTCCTTCTCTTACTACAATGTTTCTCCAGAAATTGACAACATTTGTATAAGAGATTGTTTCCAATCTTATATTCAGTATATTCTCCAAGCCTTCATATCTCCTTATTCTTCAACCAATGTTGATGGCTAGTTTAGTTTGATTAGCATCAACAACAAAGCCTCTAACACTTTGGCTTGTTTCAATTTGAACATCATCCTTTTCCGCCATTGTTAAAAGAAAGAGATGAAGAATATAGTTTGTAAATCTGTGTTCACACAGTGTAAAAGTAGAGAATATCAATCTGAGATTTTGTAGTAGCCTCTTTGTAATAGTCTGTGTATATATAGGCAAATGCAGTTGAAACTGTCAGAGCACGTACTGTGCATTTAACCATGATCAATTTGAGTGAATGCTAACTTGACACGTGGCCCATTACTTCTCCATAACATTTGTAACCGTTGGATCGTGTAAATGTGGTTATAAAGGATAGAATAAATATCCCGCCAATCTGCTTTTTGACTTTAATGAGTTTGACTGTGTAACGTTTCATTCAGCAGACTTGACATCAGCAGGGTTGGCTCAGTAGCCTGCTGACAAAATTGTCTCAGTAGCCTGCTGACAGTGTAACTCTGCTGATCCTCGATTCTTCCTTATTTTGTTCAATTGATAAAATAAGATGAAGTTTAATACCAATGACTGATCTGTCAAGTGAGCTCACCCAACATGACAAAGACCAATCCCCTTGGCAACCTCATTTGCTCAATTGTCCAAACATAAGTAAATGGAATTGTTGATACCAATGACTAATCTACTAAGTGAGCTCACCCAACATAGGAAAGACTAATACCCTTGGTGAATTCCAGTACATTGCTGATTATCAGTCAACTTTGATAATTCCAAGTTCAGTCCTTAATTTGGCAAATCTTTCACTATCCTGTGGTTTAGTGAAAATATCAGCAAGTTGATCTTCAGTAGGGATGTAAAGAACTATCACATCTTTCTTCTCAACATGATCTCTTATAAAATGATGTCTCACATCAATGTGCTTGGTCCTAGAGTGCAAAACAGGATTTTCAGTGATTGGAATTGCACTTGTGTTGTCACACATAATTGGAATTTCTCTTTCTTCAATTCCATAATCTCTTAACTGTTGTCTTAACCATAGTACTTGTGCACAGCAACTTCCAACGGCAATATATTCAGCTTTAGCAGTGGAAGTTGATATAGAATTTTGTTTCTTGCTGAACCAGGAAATCAGTCTATTTCCTATTAACTGACAGGTTCCTGTGGTGCTTTTTCTATCAATCTTGCATCCAGCATAATCAGAGTCTGAGTAGGATATAACTTTGAAGCTTCCATCCTTGGAATACCATATCCCTACTCCCAAAGTCTCTTTTAGATACTTGAGAACTCTTTTGACTGCACCTAAATGACTTTCTTTAGGTTTAGATTGAAATCTTGCACAAACACCTACATCAAAGGATATATCAGGTCTGCTGGCAGTGAGGTACAGTAGACTGCCTATCATCCTTCTGTATAAGGTCTGATCAACATCTTTGCCTTCTTTATCTTCATCCAATCTGATATTTGTACTCATAGGAGTTGATATCTTGGTGCTATTTTCCATACCAGACTTCTTCAGCAGCTCCTTGGTATATTTGGTTTGATGAATGAAGATTCCATCCTTCATCTATTTAACTTGCAATCCTAAAAAGTAGTTCATTTCTCCCATCATACTCATTTGAAATTTGCTCTTCATTAGATTTGCAAACTTCTCACATAACAATTCATTTTCAGAACCAAGATTATGTCATCAACATAAATCTGTACCAGCAGGGTGCTGTCCTTCTCATTGATTCTGAAAAGAGTCTTATCAATGGTGCCTTTTGTAAAACCATTGTCCACCAAGAATTGAGATATAGTTTCATACCATGCTCTTCGTGCTTGTTTCAAACCATAAAGTGCTTTGTTGAGTCTATACACTTTATCTTCTTGATCTTTAACTTTAAATCCAGGAGGTTGTTGAACATACACTTCCTCCACTAGAATGCCATTCAAAAATGCACTCTTGACATCCATTTGATATACCTTGAAGTTTTTATATGCAGCATGTGCCAAGAATAATCTGATAGCTTCCAATCTTGCAACAGGTGCATAAGTTTCATCCAAATCTATTCCTTCAGCTTGAGAATAGCCTTTTGCAACTAGTCTGGCCTTATTCCTCACAATGGTACCAGATTCATCCAGTTTGCTTCTGTACACCCATTTTGTACCAATGATATTTGCATGACTTGGCCTTTCAACTAGTGTCCAAACTTGGTTTCTTTCAAATTCATTCAACTCTTCTTGCATAGCAATTATCCAATCTGGATCTGAAATTGCTTCTTCAACAACTTTAGGTTCCATTTGTGATAGAAAACATGTAAACATTGCTTCTAATTGTCTTCTAGTCTTCACACCTTGCTGTACATTGCCAATAACTTGTTCAGCAGGGGTGATTCCTTAACCATTGTGGATTTTGGTTAGATTGATTCTTAGGAACCTCATCTTTAGTAGGGTGTGCTGTTGCTTCTTCAACAGGGGTTCAAAGAGATCCTTGAATTGCTTCATTTGTTGCATCAGTAGTATCACCAGCAGGGTGTTCAGCAGGGGCAGAATCAGAAACTTTTAAGTCATTAAACCTTTCCAAAACTTCAACACAATCTGGATCAGTGACTTGTAGATTCTCAGCAAGTTCACAAGCTTCATCTTCCATACCAGTGAACTTAGGTTCATCAAACACAACATGGATTGTTTCTTCATGTTTCAGTGACCTTTTGTTCAGTACTCTGAATGCCTTGCTGACTGAAGAATATCCCATGAAAATACTTCATCTGACTTTGGTTGGAATGTCTTCAAATGCTCCTTATGATTTAAGATAAAACATTTACTTCCAAATGGATGGAAATAGGATATATTAGGTTTCCTTCCATTCCAAATCTCATAAGGTGTCTTCAGCAGCTTCTTGTTCACTGAGGTTCTGTTTTGTGTATAGCATGCTGTATTAACTGCTTCAGCCCAATATCTTTCAGGTAGCAATGCTTTACAAATCATAGTCCTTCCTGCTTCTTTCAATGTCCTGTTTCTTCTTTCAACAACCCTATTTTGCTGAGGTGTACCAGCAGCAGCAAGTTGATGTAGTACACCATTCTGTTCACAATATTCTCTTATGACTTTATTGAGAAACTCAGTACTTTTGTCTGCTTTATCTTTACTATCATCAAACTTTTCTCATTTTGTAATCTCTTCAAAAGTTCAGGCATCTTTTGAAGTGTTTCACTTTTCTTATTCATAAATACCACCCAAGTGTACCTTGAATAATCATCCACAACCACTAAGGTGTATTTCTTTCCTGTAACACTTGTTGGTGTAACTGGTCCAAATAGATCCATATGCATCAGCTCCAAGACTCTATTAGTTGATTGTTTACTCTTTGATTTGAAGCTTGACTTTGTCTATTTACCTTGATGACATGCATCACATATATTATCTTTCTTGAATGTGATCTCAGGTAAACCAATCACCAGTTTCTTCTTCACCAACTGATTGATGTCATCAAAATTCAGATGATTCAGCTTCTTATGCCATAACCAATTGAGTTCTGATTTGGTATGCACAATCAGACATGTTTCTGGAACTGTAGTAGACCAATCCACAATATACATGTTTTGTTGTCTTCTACCAGCCAATACAACTTGATCACCTCTTTCACTAATGAAAATGCAGTTGTTTTTGTCAAAAGTGACCTTGTATCCCATGTCACAGAATTGTCCAGTGCTCAGCAATTTGTAGTCCAGTCCTTCCACATATGCAACATTCTTGATTGTAAGTCCATTCCTCACAAGTGTGCCATATCCTCTTGTGTAACCAGGTGTATTTTTGTTGCCAAAATTCACCCTTGGACCATCCTTTGTCACAAAATTTGACAAACAATGCTTATTCTTTGTCATATGTCTGGAACATCCACTGTCAAAGTACCAGACACCCTACAAAACAAAGTTAATACATTTTAAGTACCCAAACCTGTTTGGGTCCATAATGGTCAGTGGTAAGCATGACCCTTGGAAAATTTCCATAAGGTCTTCTTTGAAAAGTGTCATACTTTGGTTCATACATTCTGCACATCCATAATTTCTAACAGTTGGTTGTGTAGGATTCACATATGTTTTCTGGCCTTTGGTTTATAATGCTGTTTGAAGTGATTTTTGTTGTTAGAAGCATTAGCATAACCATTAGTTTGCTGTCTGTTAGGAACATCCTCGTAGTATGGAGTCCATTGAGGTCCCTACTTGAGGTAAGCAAGGTAAGCCTGCATTCGACGTTTATATTCATCAAATCTATCTAGAGAACACATCGAAGATAGTTCTAGCATACTGGTTGTTATCCATGATGCAAGTCTTTGAAAATCAGTGATTTGAAAATGTTTTCAAAGTATTTTCACAAGTACAACTAGTATGATTACTTCAGAACAGAAGCACTGCTCCGATACTAATTGTTGGTCCCTTGAAAAGGCTTTGGTTAAGTTTAGAGGGGGGTGAATAAACTTAACACTAAAAACTTTTTGGAGTTAACAAACTCAAAGAACTTCAAGACACTGCGATACCTCGATGTTTGGTGACACCTCAAGAGCTCTCTTGATACACGTGAGTCTACTTGATAGATGAGTTTAATGAATTTGTGCAGCGGAATTATATAAAAAATTAAGCCTTGTTACTTGTTCATAAATATGATACTAAGTATCAGATACTCAGTAGTCTATATGTGTGAGTTCAGTTGCTAGATTCAGTAGGTTGATGAGTATAATAAACTAAATGCAGAATGTAAGTGCAGAAAGTAAGTAAGCAGATTTTATAGTGGTTCCAGGTGGTGTAATCCTGTCAGTCCACTCTTCTCCTATGATGTTAGAGGTAATTCACTAGAGATCTTTGATGTAGCTGTTACAAAGATTCCTAAGGTTTCTTGTCATTCACCAATAACTATGGCTTCACAAACTGAAAACTAGGAACAGGTAGGATTGCTACTCCAATGTCTTCCACTGGTCCTTGAAGGGTAGGATTGCCTCTTCACCAGCTCCACCACAAACAACAGTCTTTCACACAAAAGTCCTTCACTGTCTTCAGCAGGTTATTTTTAAAATAAAGAATGAATCAAGTAAATGATTCAGTTGCAGCAGCTTGACTAGGATGATATAATCAGCATATTGCAGTCTTCAAGTTTGTAAGCTTGATGTAGCTTGAATACATAATATACATGAAGATTTTCTCTGGATCAATAGCCTTAAGCTCAGTAAGTTCAGCAGGGTGCTTTTCTGAATAAAATGCAGCTCAAGATTATCTATATTTTTCTCTTGTAAATCATCATCTTTTTCTGAGTTGGAAGTCCTCTATTTATAGGTAGGAGTCCTTGTGACTTGTATTTGAAATTTAAATATAGCCGTTCCAAGTTTTGTCCCATTTGACTTGCTTTCTGTCACTATTCATAGGGTCGGCGATGTCGAAAATCCTTTTGCGTAATACATTACGTCCACCTTTTGACTTAAAACCATTGGATAAAGTCCTAATCATCCCAACGTCTTTTTAATCTCAACCATTGATTTGTTTAATAAATCCAGAGGTAGTTGGCTGTCCTTATCCATGTAATCTTCCAATGTAATCTTGAATTAATCGAGGTATATATATCAAGCGAGTTCATCATCTGTGAAATACCTATCGATCTCTCGAACTATAATTTTCTGTGTTTAACACAATGCAGCAAACTTCTTTTATCTAACTTTTACTTTTGAAGTTAGATTACACCTTTTTGCAAATAACTAAGTTCCAATCACCATCCAACTTAAGGAACTTAGACATTGTACACAAGGTATATGTAATCAGTTTAAGTCATCACAGACTTCCCTAAATTCTGATTCCATATCCTTGACTTTAATTACTAAGTTTGATCCTTTAGCCTTCATTAACTGAGTTTGAGCCCTCGCCTCTTGATCTTGGCGGGTTCATGACTAGTCTACTGACCTATCTACCCTACTGATATAGACCAGTCTGCTGATATAAGTCAGCTGACCATTACAGTGCTTGTTTGATCAAACCTATTCAAAGATCAAACTCTAATAAACCTATACATTTGATCTAGACATCTTTTTGCCTTTGCACTATAACAGTTAGTCTGTCACTCATCACTAAAACTCAGAAATAAGTCCAACAGTTTTACAGGGTGATCCTAGAACACCTTTTCCCGCACCCTCTCACAAAATACATATGTAAAGAAGACACTTGAAATACGATTATCGAGTCGCGAGTTCAATAAAAGTCATTTAGAATAAGTTCTAGAACGATAACAACACTGAGAATCTAACAATCATAACATCAAAACACTTCAATCAACGAGCTATGGATTTGATTTCGAAGGCTATCACATATCTCAACTATCGGGCTATTAGCTACTCATTCTAACAACAAAAACAACAAGAAATCAACAATAAAAATAACAAAAAATAAAGATCGGAAGCAAGAACAAGAAATTAAATTGAAATACCAAATATATTATGCCGTAGAAAGTCGAATCTCCGAGCTGAATCCCATTAATAATGCGTCAAGCTATCACCAAGAATCAACGGATTACAACGATCTACAACTAATCTAAGCTAATATACCTACAAACTAAGCTAATCTAATGAAAAGTGCAGAAAAACGCAGCAAAAACGATCTAAAAAAAGGGAGAGAGCCGATCTAGATCAAAATGAGGGGGTATTTAAAGTGTTTTTTCAGACTGGGCTGCTAGGCGGCGGCGCAGTCTTGACAGCGACCGCACTCACAAAAATTCCATGAAGAAAACCTATCAGCAACTTTCTATGGTGACAGGCCCTCAGAAAAACGGCAATCACTTTGTGTGTAGACCTCCAAATCGAGTGATTCAAAATCCGTATGAAACCTAATGAAATTTTCTACAACTTTCATGAAGATGTCCAGCCCAGAAAATGCCTCTATGGTAGATCAAAATGCAGATAAATGGAAGGTATGGTTGTAGTACCACCGCGTTTTGATCCGTTTGAACGTTTAAGCTTTGGGCATAAGATCCTCGTAACTCGCCTTCCGGGCATCTCAAACACCTAAGTCCTGTACAAAATCACAACAAATACCACACATAATCCCTACAGGACACTAGGGTGACCGAGAGTATAGTAAATTACACCAAAAAAGACTGAGAATCCCGGACTTTACGTCCTAGGTCCCAAAATGATAACCAAGGTGTAAATACATCAAAATACAACCAAATGTCTCAAAAAACATATAAAAAAGGTATAAATGGGGTATAATTACATAGAAAATGATAGCCAATTTGACCCTCATCAATTATACTTTATGACTTATATCAAAGAGAATTTGGCTTGAAAAAGATTCAGAAATCGATGGAGATTCTACTTAGTCACAAGAATGATTATGGTGAAGTATTTAACACTATGACCACTTACTTGGACTATAGGAAGAAAACTGATGAGGCAGTATATAAGCATTTGGTCAAAAAATTCAAGTATCAACAGACGCAGTGATACGAAATACCTAAATATCACGTACACGTTGGAACGATCTAGAATTATCACGATTTTATGGCTCCTCAACCTTCAAGAAACCTGTTCTTGAAAACCTTGGAATGATCAAAACCCCTTGGAGACCTGCCCAAGAAACCCTGATTTGTGAACGTTCAAGAATTGCCAAATTCTTGAATTTGATGTTCAATGATTAAGTTTATTCGTAAACTTAAAAAAAAGCGTAATTGTTCTTGCCAATGCAAAGAAGAAATTTTATAATGATTCTGAATAATGTGTAATTGAAAAGAGACTCCTAAGCCTTATTTATAGGCTTACAACTAAAGAAAATAATTCCCAAAATCCGATGTGGGACAAATAACTTTAAAAAAAACTTCTAAGCTTCTACTTGGCCTATGGGCGGCTTTTATTATTAAAAATAAACTCAATACTGAATCGTCTCTAACCACATCCATCAGCAACAATGAGCAATACTGACTTCTCACATTCAACCTTTCCTTCATGAACATCATCGAATGACTGCATAACCAATGTAGATAAAACTTCATCTCTCTTCTTGCGTTGCAATCTGGTCAGCGGTCCATCTCTAAGTATCAAAGGATCCTTGGCCTGAATTGGTGACATAAGATCATGATGTGCGACTGGTGGTAATGGATCTGAACTCACATCACGCAGCTTCAGAAATAGTGGATTTGAAGTAGAAATTGGAGATTGCCACAGCTGAAGACGGGAATATTCGAGCTCAAACTGAATGGCATCTCAATTAGAGACTTTTTGGACTAGAAACTCAGCTTAAGGAGCTTTATACCTCCCAGACCGGCATTACAGAACAACATAAACTCACTCATGAGTTAGTATTACAGCTTAATGATGCCAAAAAAGGGGAAATAGAAGAACAAAGAAAGTACAAGAAGCAACTTGAGGCTGAAATTAAAAAACTCAAAGAAGAAGAACAGAGATTACAAACAAGCACACTGATCATGAAGGAACCAAATAAACTAAGTGATGAAGAGCTTATCAAGAAATACAAGATACCTGAAGAAGGAAGTGTTGGTCCGTAATGCAAGGCTTGTAAGAGTTCAGAGGGGGGCGGGGGTGAATGAACTCCTTTCGATTTTGGAGTTTCTTACTTAATGAAGGAGTCTGATCTGTAAGAACATACTAGCAAGAAGCTCGTCTGGTTTTACTGATCTTGTTGTCTTCAAAAAGTAAGTGCAGTGGAATAATGATATAGTTCAAAATAAGCCTTGAGCTTGGTTTTCAGTGATAAGTAGTGTGATGTAAAGTATGCAAGTACTGAAAGTAAAATGCTGAAATTAAAGGAGTCAAGAAGTGTTATTGATATTCGGAGTCGCGTAATCTCCTACGTGACTGCTTCTCTAATGACTTGGGAGGTATCACTATTGTACTATAGACTAATACAACAGGTAAATGTCCTTGACACCCTGAAGATGCTTCACACTCTAAATAGCCAATCCTTGACACCCCAGTAGATGCCTCACACCCGTAAATGCTTCAATGGTCTATTTGCATGCAAAATGCGAAGAACTTCCTTTCTCCAACATCTCATCTGCTTTCTTTCGTTGTTCCTTCACAAATCGCAGATTCTTCAACAAGTTCACAATTTTGTTGAGAACTTGATTGTTGAGTAGAGTGAGTGCTGAATCCAATTAATGGTACGTACAAAGTAGAGAGCTTTGTTGAATCTGATTTTGAAGTTTTGGTTGCAGCTCTCTTGATCAAGTAGATCACTAGATATTTTTTTGAAGCTTAGTTGATCTTGATCTGCTTGATATTTGGATATGTATTGGTAAGCTTGGAGATGAAGATCTTGTTGAAAGATGGCTTTCCAGATTTTCAAAAACTTAGCTTATTGACCAACTTTTTCTTCAGCCACTTTTCTTCATCCTTATATAGTCTTTGTAGGGTAGGTGTACCGTTGAAGAATGAGTGGCTCTAATTTAATGTTGAGGTGTCACTTAAACTTTTCAAATTGGCCCGTTCAGCTTTTGTCCGTTAGAGCTTGTAGTTGTTGTCTTCTAGAAGATAACTTTATAGCATCAAATGCTATTTCTTCACTTGTATGGTTTTGTAGCTAGTAGATCAAATGATGATTTTATGAATGGCTACACGCCCTTTAATTTATCACTTAATATATCTTTTAGTCACTTGAGAGCATTTATCGTCTCTGGTCTGATCATTTACTTGTCTGGATCTTTAATGCTTTACTCTTCTGCTTTTGTTGTGCTTGCTGGTCTGCTTCTTCTTCTTCAGTAGTCTTTCTGGATAGATGGACAGGAGTTTTGTCTTCTAGTCGTCTGGTCTTCTTGTCTTCAAGTCTTCATGATTAGACTAACCTATATTCTATAAATTATAGGCAAAGTCTGAATAATCCTATACAATTCACATGTCAGACTACTAAGCAAGCTTATACTTGGTTTCTAAACCAACTATTTTGGTATCATCTAAATGTCTAGTCAATGGGGACCTAACAAGCACAATCAAAGAGGTCAAAGATAATTTGACTTGTGGAGAAAAAGATAGATATTTTATAAATAGATTAGGAGTCTGTTACAAGATAGTTTAAAAAAGATAAAGGTATAGATGAAGTAAACATGAAAACACTAGTCTGAAATCTTCAATCTTCCTCCAGGCTCTTGTCCATCTGTCCCTTGCCTAGACACTTATAAAAACCCGCTTTTCCTTCTTAGATCTAAAAAACCAGCAGCAAAAGCTTTCCAACTTCCATAATTCTAGGATCAGATCTTTTCTTTCCTTTTCCCAGCAGCTGCAACAACATTTTCAGCAACATCTTTCTCACCATCTTTCCCTTTTTTGGCATCATCCAAAAGGGAGTTTACCAGAATCTGATTGAAATCTGGTTGAGTTTCTATGAATTCATTAAACGTGATTGATAGTGAAGTGACAACTTGATTTAGGCTTCAGATCCGTGCATCTATTCCTCATGTACTTAAATCAACATGTGCCCCACCAGTCGATCGGTCTTTTGAGATGTGAAGTCATGTCTACTTCCAGATAACTCATTTCTTAAATGAATTCCGTCCAACACACTTTGATGTTGATTGACCAAGCACTGATCAATCATGTACTCCAAAGAAGCCCGGGTGCTGGTTGCAATATTGGCCACTGCATTTCTGAGGCCTAAGCTTTCAGCATTCAGATCTTGCAATTGTTGTGTCAGGTACCCAAATTCTTTGCCATCCAGATCCTGTCTAAATTCAAGATAAGAGTGAATCTCATCCACACTCTACTGAATGTCTTGAGTAATGTCCAATAAACTAGGACCTTCATAATTTTCATGCTGTGGGAGGATTCTTCTTCCCCCTGAGATTGATGCATGTCCGCTTGATTAACCTCTTTCACTTGGTTATTATGCCTAAGATTCTCAGTGTCTGTAATGGATTTAGTATCTTGAGCCGGTTCAGATTCCCTTTCAGCAACATTTGCTCCAGTATGCCCATCATCATCACTATCATCGTCATCACTGCCATCTCGATCATTCTTATCCTCAGAATTTTCAGAATCATCAGCATCTTCATCATCATCATCATGACTATCTTTATCATTGTGGGGTACATCATCCATGTTTGAGAGAATATTGGTTGAAATATACAATAGTTTCCATGGATTGAACATGTCTGCAAAGCTGTCTTCTGGATGTACTTTCTCCGTATCTCTCCGGATCAGATCTCTTACCCAGGCTTCTTCCCTTGCCATTTCTTCCTTATCGGCCAAATCATGAATATCAATGGGAATAACTTTCCATTTCATCGATTTAATCACTCTCATCTTTTGCTCGTAGAGTGGGTCAGTGAGGTCGACATGGTAAGGATCATGATATGAGGTGTGCTGAGCCAGAGGCATGTCTTGATATTTTCTTCTTGAACTGGACTGCTCAAGAGGAGCAAGATTCTCAATTTTTTTTGCTGTAGATATAGCTAATGTTGGAGTACTAGTCTGCTCCCTCAATGGACTAGTCTCGTCCGCATGTGGTTCAGTACTTGGTGGATTTACTTTAGTGGCTTGTTCCTCCTTATGAACCAAGGCTTTTTCTTCTTAAACTTTCCATTCTTCAATAATAGGCAAAATCTCAACTGCTTCTGGTACATTTCCTGATGTACCGATTGTTAGGTGTAGTGCCCGAAAGACAATTATCTAATTTTTTTATGACAAAATTAATAATTCATCTTATTATATGCATGTATGTTTATAATTAAGACACTACTAAAAACCCTAAGTACCTCGTTTATGTAATCACATAACTCAGTGTATGGCTATACACAAGAGGATTGAGTTAGTGAGACGTAATTAAAATTAACTTAGTCCGTGGCGTTTATTAATCTGAGTCTGAGTCTCATGATTAATTTGCTATTAGTGCTTGAGAACACTTTCTGAAAGTGACAGTCTTAACCGGACTATCGGTAATAGGGTACCTAATGGGGCATTATATATGATGATAATCATATAGGGCTGAACCGATTTGATTTGAGTTCTCGATATAATTCCATGATCGGAAAGTCTTATCGAATCACAAGATGTTCATAAATGGATTAATCTCAATCCTGAGGTGATCACAGACAACTGCTTAGACTAGGGTAGAGTTTGATGTGTTAGTAAGGATCACTTCGCAGTATGTGGTCCAACACTTTTCATTGGCTCTATTCTGGGATGAGTGAGTAGTCTGTGCTATCACAGATATAGAATCCATTCCTTCCCTCGGGAAGTAGATAGACAGTTCCCTTATTTGTTAATCCTAGAAATTGATCGATGGCGCCAGTTCTTATTATATTAGTTATGAACTAATTGATCACTAGGGGGTTGATGGTAAATAAGGATAAGAGGTTTCGAGAAGGGTTTACGGAGATATCCCGAATCGTAACGAACAGTCTATGGTTGATTTATCCGTATGTAATGTGTCGGTCCCTTGGAAAGGCTAACACATGTTTAGAGAGGGGGGAGGGGGTGAATAAACTTGTCACCAAAAACATTCCCAAAACTGAAAGTACCCCAGGAACTGAGTTTCTACTAAACTCAAACTGAACTATCAAACTGATGTACAATATGACTCAGTTCAGTTTCGTTCCAACCCTTTAACCCTGTGTGGGAGTTAGCTAATTAAGTTTAGCTGATGCTATAACTGAACTAACTTGCAGCGGATAAGATCAAGCCTTTTGTGCAATAGATGTGTCAATAAAGATTTAAGTCTCTTATGTATCAGTTCTGTGCTGACTCAGTGTCTAATGTTTGCTGAGTGTAATGATTATGCAATAAATGCGTAAAGTAAATCAACACATAATTTGTTTATGGAAGTTCCGGGTGGTGTAATCCCGTATGTCTCCCCTTCTCCTATGGTGTAGGAGGTATCACTAGAATCTTGAGATAACTGTTACAAAATCCTAGCACAATGACAGTCCTTCACGACACCCTAGTTTCACTGTCTACACATAATGAAGAAAGGTAAGATTGCTCCCTTCACTCTGCACACTGATCCTTCGGAGGTCGAATGACTCCTTCACTAGCTCACCACTAACACAAACACAGTCCATGATCGCACTAATACCATGGCAACCAAGTTGCAACCATATGAGGAAAGGTGGAGTTGCTCTCCTGAAACTATGCACAACCAACCCTTCTTCACAAAGGTTAGGTTTAGAATTAATCAAAATATTAATTCAGTGAGCTGTCTGATTCTTCTGGATATGGGGTTGTAGCTCCAAGATGCCTTCTTCCCCCTTAATGGGTTACTGGATCTTTCTTTGTAATCTTCAAGGCAATTCCGTTGGCTTCCCCTTTTCTAGATATGAAATCTGATTTTCTGAATCTGGATCTTTAGATATATGCTTTGTAGAGCTTCTTCCAGATCTCTTTTCTCAAGTGCTTGCCTCTGGGTATTTACAGGGGCAATGTAACGGTCAAATGAATCTTATAGCCGTTACATCTGTCGTTTAGCCAACGTTCATATGTACGAACTTTTGTCGTTTTGTTATTTCAATTTAAACAAGGCCTTAACTCGCTTTTCTACTCTTCAAAACCCGAGTACCTCGTATACTTGACATCGACCTTAATTGACTAAGTCGGGGTACACCATTCAGTTTCTTCTTTTCTTGGTAACTGATAATCTTTGTCCTTAAGATTATTTAGCTTTACATGCTCTATAGTTCAGTTTCAGGTCACCATAGGCTTGCCTGAATCCTGTCTTATAGTCACGACTTAATCAGCTTCTAACTGAGTTTTCCACCTCAGTTCTTCAGTCTTCAATAACTGAGTCTGTCTCCCTAAGTTCTTCAGTTTTCTTATGACTGAGTCTGATCCCTCATTTCTTCATATGTATACTCGCTTAGCTTGTCGTGACTCAAATTGTTACTTAGTTCCTATCTATTACAATGCTTGTCTGAAACAACCTATACAAAGTTCAGACTCTAAATGGAACTTATACATTTTTCTCTAGACCATTTCTTGCTTCTTCTTTCATTATGCACTATAACAGTTAGTTATGACTTCATCATCATGGGTTGTAAGTGATCTTACTAAATACGTGACAAATCATCATCAAAACAAAGATATTATTTCCAACATAATGATTATATCAATGGACGCTTATCAACTCATAGTTGAGTATAAGTTATCTATATTTGGTAGAGTTCAGTTTCAGGTTTATGGTGGTGTAATCCCGGAATTAATAGATTGAATATTATTGTTCGGTCTAACGGATGATATTATTTAATTTATTGTAGCTACTGAATATGGGTCCATGGTCCCTGACGTGGCTCCTAACATAGCATATGTTTTCTCGTCGTTTCACCTCAATTATAATTAAATAGTTGGATTGGACTATTTAATTGATATGTGGATTAGTTGTTTAGTTGGACTAGATGATTAAATACATGGAAAAAAGAACTTTATCGTGGACTCGGCCCAATATGTGTAAAATGCGTGTGGCTCTATTTATCTAGGGTTTGGGGTGCATTTTGTGACTATTAAGTAATTAGAAAGAAATTAGTTTTCTTGGATAATTATTTGATATATGATTTAATTATTTATTTGTTAAATGATAAATCATGGAATATTGGATAATATATTTATTTATCCTAATTTGTTTGGGATATGTATTATATTTATCTTTTATTTAAATTAAGGATTAATTTAATAATTATCTCTTAATTATTAAATCCTTGGAGGACAAGGATTACTCTCCTATATAAAGAGAGTTCTCCCAAGCATTTTGACAACACAATTTTCGACATATTGAGAAGTATTAGGCTTAGAATTTTCGGCCTAAGTACTTGGGTTTGAGTTTTAGAAAACTTCGGATTTTCTAAGATAGCTTATCGAGGAGGTCCAGCGACTTGAAACACCATCCACTTGGTGTTGCTTGGAGACACACGTTGGAAGACTTTGGCTTCTCAACTAGGCTCTCAACTAGCTTGGATTGATCTTTTGTTCTTGGCATTCTTGCACCATAATAAGGTTGTTAATCTAAACCCCTCGTAGGTTTAGATATATTATTTTATGTATTTTGGTTAACTAGATCCAGATCTTATACATTTCGCTCTGTAATCTGGTGGATCTATGATCCATCCGGCGATATTACATCCTACAAGTGGTATCAGAGCCTTTGATCTATCAATCAAAGTATTTAAATTTTAGATCTAGGAGTGGAAAAAGCATGTTTAGATTGTTTTTTTGTTTTTCGTTTACTTTTTTATATGCATCGAAATTTATTCATGTATGCTGCCTTGTGATTGTCGTGGTTGAAGAGATGGATTAGGGTTGGTATTGTTTACTCGTTAGATCTATTGTAAACTCATATAAATTCGTTTACATGAGTATAGGAAATTTTGTAATTTTTAGTTTCCTAGAAGTAGATCTTTGTTGTTGCTGTTCGGTTTTATTTATTTATTCCCGGAGTTTGAGCCGTTGAAACGACAATCCCTCCGGTCATAATGAAGAATAAAAGTTGAAGAACAGGCCCTAAAAATTTCGTGTCGATGTTCAACTGTTGCGATAAAGTTTCTGCTGTGTCGTAAAAGCACTACAGCCCCAGCTGTCTGTTCGTCGAATTTCTGGAGGAGATTGGACCGTTGAAAAGAAGATCCGACCGTTCAGATTGACTATCAAGGAGTTTTGAACCAGCCCTAAAAATTTCGGGTCGATCGGGATTTGTCTCGATGCCTGATCGGCTCCGGGAAGACACTGATGCGCTGCAGTTATAAACAGATGCAGCAATTGGATCGGCGGCTTGCTGGGATAAATTGGGCCATCAAAACTCGGATCCAACCGTCCATATTGAAGAACGAGGAGTGAAGAACAGGTCCATAAAGTTTCGTGACGATCAAAGTTCGTTTGGATGTCCGATCATCGATAAAATGCAGAAGCAGCAGATTAGAAAATAGTTAACCCTAGTGAGGGTTTGTTTTTCTTTAATAGGTTAGATACGGGGGTACCAACGGTCCATCCCGGTATTTATTTTTCCGTATTTTTTTTCGTGTATGATCGAAATTATGTGATAGAAACCGGAAAATTGCAATGACATGCATCATATCATGAATCCAGTCCAATGCATACATGTAGCTAGTTTATTTCGAATAAATTAGGCATGTATAACTCGTATAATTAGTTAAAAGCTTATTTAATTAAAATGTGGTAGTTAATTAATTAAGTAACTAATTATTAAAACCGAGGAACCGGGTTTTGTCAATCGATACGATTTTAGTGATGGATTCTCGGTGAATCCCACTTAGATAAATCGTTGAGTTTTCGGTGATGGCTCCTCGAAGAAGCCACCTTAAACAGAAACAAGATTACGCTTTAGGTGATAATTTAAAAATCGGAAAATCTTAGTACATGGGTTCGGAAATGGTCTAACCATGGTTGGACGAGTTCAACCGATCTTCGGCTCAATCTACTCCCCTCCACGTGTGATGTACGATCTGATGAATTCGACAAGACTTAGCATAGCCGATAAGCCTTCGAGGCTAAACGGGGCTTCTCTTGCCGGATTAACTCGAATCTATCACATATGTTCCAACGAATAAGGCGGCGTAGGCTTGCCTACTTAACCGACCTGCTTCGAGTACTTTGATTCATTGTTTCTTATTGTCAAGACCGAAACCGTAATTAGTAAACCCACCACTTTTTCAAATTATTGAGTGGGAGCGGGAAGGCGACACCAACCCCCCACGGCCTCTACTATAAGTAAGAACGTGAGAGAATGGTGACACCTCGTGCGCTTTGATTTCGCCCTTCGGATGGTGTTCACCGCTATCAAAATTCAAGGCTTGGTCTCCGAAAGGATAGGATATCGGTGCTCTCATTGGGTCATCGACCGCCCCTCGTAGGCATACTCGGGGCGTACTTTGAGATCTGATATAGTAGGTCACACTCTTTATGGATAATTTCGAAATATCTAGGCTAGAAAAAGGAAGGCAATCAATGATTAAGGTCCGGGATGTCTGATTCCCGTGAGAAGTTCGATTCTCGAAGCTTAACCATTGAGAGAGATTGTCTCAGTTTAACAGTCATAGTGCTGATATCGACCCTCTCAGACAGTACTATGCGAGGTTAAATCCTTGGAATGGTAGGATAAACTTTTTATAGTTTAATTCCTAAAATAAAAATCTAGTAGTGAAAATTTATTTTTGAATTTAACTTTCATTCATATTTTTTACAACTAAATCTCTAGGCTAGTAAACTGTTAGTAATAGGAATTCATTAAAAATGTGGAAAGTAACAAGTACGTTGTAATTATCTATAAATGCAGTTAATTTTTCGGATGAGATTTTTCCCTTGAGCCTTTAAAAACTTAAGTGACTTAGTATAGATATGTCACGGATGTCACTTGTGTTGAATGAGAGATGACCATACTTAGTTTACAAAAGATGATATAGGACTACCAGATAAATTCATTTAGTGAATTTTAAAAGGTGTATTTACACGGCAAACATTTCTAATTGAAAAATAGGAAAATCATACATAAGGCGTTTGTTGGTTAGACTGTATTTGGAACCGATGAACTAGTGGGAGCCTTAGTCTCATGATTGGTTTTTTCTGAATCATTAGAAATGTGTAATAGACTGCACAAGAGTTTTTCCATTCATTGAAAAAACGAGAATAAAGTGTTACTAGTTAGACAGTATTTGGAACTGATAAACTAGTGGGAGTTTAGTTCTGAAGATTTTATAATCTTTGAAACATCATGAACACAGCATTGCTAGTTAGACAGTATTTGGAACTGATAAACTAGTGGGAGCTTAGTTCTAGGTGATGTTCTAATCTTTGAAAAATCATAAATACAAAGTGTTGCTAGTTAGACGGTATTTGGAACCGATAAACTAGTGGGAGCTTTGGTCTTATGATTTGACGATTAAAAAAAATCGATAGTCCAAGAAAGTAACACTGAACATCCCACAGTTCAAGAGTAGTGTCTACTCAAACGAACTGCTAGTTCAAGACTGTTTCCATCTAAGGAAAGTCGAGAATGGGAAGAATGTTTATCTGTGTTAGTCATCTAAACTAAGTAGTTTTAAGGCTAAACCGGAAAATTAATAAATTGGAAATTAGAGGATAAGTAAAGTGATTTCGGATCACTGACCAATGTATCCTTAGCAATTTTCTCAAAAGCTAAGTTCTTTGGAAGAACTAGGTAGTTTTGCATCAAACGATAAATAAAATAGACAATGGGCAGTTACTTCAGATAGACTAGTGGGAGTGATAGAAGGAAATGAATCTCGGATTCAATTCTTGAGTATCACAGAAAATTCATTTTCTATTTTCGGATTCGTTGGAACGAACGTATTCATTTTCAATAGGATAATTTGTTTGTCTTATTGACGTTGAATATAACATTCGTAGCACGAATCCAAGACTCGGACTTTTGTTTGATAAAGTCAGAACCACTAAGAAATGCTGAATAGGTATATGTAACACATCTTAAACAATATAAACGCAAATGGTTTCCGTATTTAGATAAACACTTCTTTATATACTATTAATTAGTGCATATTCCCTAACGACAAGATCTGCAGACTGGCTTAGGGTGATTCCTATCTCCCAGTCAAAGGAACCCTGTCTCAAAGGAACAATGCCTAAGTTTCCTTTCAACCGGGAAAGGGTAATAGATTTAAAGAAGTTAATAGCTTGTTCATATCAACCTTCGGGGTCATATGAAAGATACAAGCTAGTAGGAGCTTTTTCAAGTAGTGACATCTAGTCTGACAACTACTCAAAACTCCAATAAGTTTATACAAAATATTTGGAGGAAATCTCTCATTTCACTAGAGATAGAGTATTCCATACTCAGAAACAGGTTATTGCATAGTCTTCGGGGTGATGCTCGGCTCCGCCTCCAAAGTGAAATGTTTTCACTAAGGGATACACTGTAAATTTGCCTTATATAGTTATTTATGTGCTACGATACGCTGTTGAACTCATTTAAGATATTGGTTGTAAAATAACGGTTTACATTGTAATGAAAAACCGAGAAGTCTACCTAGAAGATGCCTACGCATTTTTGGATAAGGAGTGAATTCGGTTCACCCCATTTCCATAAATATAGACATTTAGCATTTAGTGCTTGAAGGCAGGACTGGAAATTTTGCATACACGTTCAGATCGTGAAATATCTTAATGCATTGAGTAAAGGTTGATTATAAAACTCGTAAAATCAGAGAATGACGGTTATACTGTCAAACTTGGTCCGATAGAGTCTATAAATCACAGCTTTGGATTTTGAAGTATTTGTACTCAAGATGTTACTAAATAATTTGTTCCGTCCACATCCAACACCTGCAGTTGGTGATAACACTAATAAAAACTACTAAACTAGATCAGTATATCAATCCACCCCGAACACAGTGGGAGTATGGTTTGTCCATTACCCATTGCAGGACCTTATGGTCTATAGGGTAGATTGATGACCTATAGTCCTTCGTGGGTTGTATAAGATCCTGGTCATAGAGGTTGGTTTAAAAGCCATAACCCTGTGAATGGAGTTTAGTACTCCAGTTCTGTTGAAACTCTTGTAGAACCTCCTGAGTATTTCAAGCCCAGTAGGAGTAATTGGAACTACAAGGAGAAGATTCGAATGAATAGGACATTTTAACTTTCAACACAAAGCTGAATAATTTAGGGGTGATTCCCTAAAAGGTAGAGAGTTAACCAGACCGTGATCTCTCTTACCACTCAGTCTTGCTTGATTTCATCAAAAAGCGGGAAATAGGGGTGATTCCCTAAGACATCCTTGCCGAACAACGGAATCGAACTCATTCGAGCAACGAATGGTTTTAGCTAAGAACAAATGATGATTCGTTACAAAGCGAGAAAATAGGGGTGATTCCTTAAGACCTTTTGCGAGGCTAACAATATCTTAATTTATTCAGAAAGAACCTTTGGTAGGATGCCTGCCATAGCTCATATCCTTTGGAGATTAATGCAAACCTCTAGGTCTTTTCAAAGTCATATATTTTAATATGTCGACTTGACCAGAATGTTGATACGTCTTTCATAGACTGGCATGAATATTAGTAAAATAGCATGTAGATTAGTGTTTGTGAATGGTAACACTGAAACTGTTGGAAACAACATGGGTGTGTTATCTGAAGTCAGAGGCTAACATGCCATCGGGCTATTTTCTAAAGAGTTTGACTCACTCGAATTCTCTAAAATAAGCAATTGGCAATCCCATTCATCCATCTCAATGGTTAAGATGTTCTTGCATAGAGGAATGCAACATTCAATGATGTAGTCTTACATACCTCTCAGGAATGCTTGTCTAAACCTGCAATTGAATACTAAATGGGAAGTTTAGTGAATCCTCAAGTCTCTTCAGGAGAATGAGGAATTATATGCTAGTATATTCAGGTGCAAACTAGAATATAAGTGATAACACTGATTCTGGCTTTAGGTCAGATTCAGGATGATCGTTAAATCAATCTCGGTCTCAGTGTTTGCTCATGTGATAAAGTATTATCCAGTAAGCCGATGCCAATTCATTGTGAAAACATTGGAGAGGTAGATCATAAGGATTTTGCAATCACTAGATGTCATAAGCATATTGCATTCGTACCACCGGATTAGATGGAAAGGCAACGTTTCGATCCCAAAGATTGACTCAAGCCGCCAACCTACGATCGAGTGTACCAAGTCACATGGTATTCGGATTCTAAGTACGCGCTGGGTCACTAACCTTCCTCTGCGCGGCACACTCGGTCGTGCTTGGAAGGATGAATTACTAAGATGCGATTGGAGGTATGAATCTTGAGGATATGTCTCACTTGTTTTGAGCAAGTGGGAGAATGTTGTATATATATATATATATATATATATATATATATATATATATATATATATATATATATATATATATATATATATAAGTGTGCTCTAAAACAATTAATCCACTTGCCTTTCGTGCAAGTGGCGATTGTTAGGTGTAGTGCCGAAAGATAATTATCTAACTTGCTTTATGACATGTAATTAATAGTTCATCTTATTATATGCATGTATGTTTATAATTAAGACACTATCGAAAACCCTAAGTACCTCGTTTATGTAATCATATAACTCAAAGTGTATGGCTATACACAAGAGGATTGAGTTAGTGAGATGTACTTAAAATTAACTTAGTCCAGTGGCGTTTATTAATCTGATGCAGTGTCTCATGATTAATTTGCTATTATTGCGCCCAGAACACTTTACGGTGTGACAGTCTTATCCGGACTATCGGTAATAGGGTACTTAGTGGGGCATTTATATATGATGATAATCATATAGGGCTGTATCGATTTGATTTGAGTTCTCGATAAAATTCCGTGATCGAGAAGTCTTATTTAATCACAAGATGATCATATATGGATTAATCTCAATCCTGAGGTGATCACAGACAACTGCTTAGACTAGGGTAGAGTTTGATGTGTTAGTAAGGATCACTTCGCAGTATATGGTCCAACACTTCTCGTTGGCTCTATTTTGGGATGAGTGAGTAGTCTGTGCTATCACAGATATGGAATACATTCCTTCCCTCGGGAAGTACATAGACAGTTCCCTTATTTGTTAATCATAGAAACTGATCGATGGCGCCAGTTCATATTATATTAGGTATGAACTAATTGATCACTAGAGGGTTGATGGTAAATAAGGATAAGAGGTTTCAAGAAGGGTTTACGGAGATATCCTGAATGGTAATGAATAGTCTATGGAGGATTTATCCGTATGTAATGATTATATCAGTGGACGCTTATCAACTCATAGTTGAGTATAAGTAATCTATATTCGGCAGAGTTCAGTTTCGGGTTTATGGTGGTGTAATCCCGGAATCAATAGATTGAATATTATTGTTCGGTCTGACGGATGATATTATTTAATTTATTGTAGCTACTGAATATGGGTCCATAGTCCTCGACGTGGCTCCTAACATAGCATATGTTTTCTCGTCATTTCACCTCAATTATAATTAAATAGTTGGATTGGACTATTTAATTAATATGTGGATTAATTGTTTAGTTGGACTAGATGATTAAATACATGGAAAAGGAATTTTTTGTGGACTCGGCCCAATATGTGTAAAATGCGTGTGGCCTTATTTATGTAGGGTTTGGGGCGCATTTTGTGACTATTAAGTAATTAGAAAGAAATTAGTTTTCTTGGATAATTATTTGACATATGATTTAATTATATATTTGTTAAATGATAAATCATGGAATATTGGATAATATATTTATTTATCCTAATTTGTTTGGGATATATATATTATATTTATATTTTATTTAAATTAATGATAAATTTAATAATTATCTCTTAATTATTAAATCCTTGGAGGACAAGAATTACTCTCCTATATAAAGAGATTTCTCGCCAGCCTTTTGACAACACAATTTTCGACATATTGAGAAGTATTCGGCTTAGAATTTTCGGCCTAAGTACTTGGGTTTGAGTTTTAGAAAACTTCGGGTTTTCTAAGGTAGCATATCGAGGAGGTCCGACGACTTGAAACACCATCCACTTGGTGTTGCTTGCAGACACACGTTGGAAGACTTTGGCTTCTCAACTAGGCTCTCAACTAGCTTGGATTGATCTTTTGTTCTTGCCGTTCTTGCACCATAATAAGGTTGGTAATCTAAACCCCATCGTAGGTTTAGATCTATAATTTTATGTATTTTGGTTGACTAGATCTCGATCTTGTACTTTCCGCTGCGTAATCGGGTGGATCTATGATCCATCCGGCGACATTACATCCTACACCGATGTCCTCTGATTGTTGTGCTACTTGTGTATCAGTTTTTTTTATTATCTCGGCCAGAGATATGCTATCTTCATCAACTAATGAGGATAAATCAATAACTTGTGGTGGGTTGACAGTTTGAGTTGATACCTTGGGGATGGGTGGTTCAGCCAGTAGAACAACTGATAGTGGAGTAGCTATTGTGTCATCCCTCAATCTTTCAGCCAAAGTCTTTGTTCTTTTTATTGGTCATTTAGAGGTAGATGCTTCTATTCCTGATGCCGAAGCCCGTCCAGGAGCAATTTTTGGAGGTGGTAAAATAGGTGCTAAGACCGTTGTAATCTTCCTTTTCTTTGTTTTGGCCTTGGAACTCTCATTTTTCTTACGATCAGGCAGAAAAGTGATTCTTGCTTGTGGAACTGGGATGGCATTTCTCATGTTAATCCCCATTCTTTGATCAATGTCTGAAGTACAATTCCAAATGACTTGCAGTAGTGGAAATATCTATCATATTTCTTTCCATGAGTGACCTCATAGTTTCGTTCCTTCAACAGCCGATCTACAATCCTTTGGAAGATAAACTCCCCCCAGTTGAAATTGAGTCCATTATGTACCAAATACAGTAGTCTGAACAGCTTTTCGGTGAGAATAACTTTGTTGGATGTTCCACCACATAGCCCATTGTTAATAATTTATGAAAGAAAACGAGAATTTACATTCATATTTTGAGTCCTCTTCTTGATTTTGACCTCCGTGTTTTCACTCCATGCGATTGTTTTGAAGAAGGCTGGCCTATTTGCAATATAAATATGTCGGGTTTGGGTAGACTCTCCAATTTATATACTCATCACTGTTTGAATGGTTGTTTTGCCGATTTTGAACTCTCTCTATTGGATGTGAGAGATAATTTATCCACTTTGGACATTGTATACTGCACTTCTCCTGAAATGAAGAAGGTCTTCTTGACTGTATCATAGATTTCGGTAAACGAGAAGTGTATGAAGATTGGTTCTTCGGAAGTAATTTACTACATTAGTAGCAAATAAAGAGTTTGCGGTTTCTAGATAACTGTCTAAGTGATAAGATTGTCCAGTGTGCACTTCTTTATTCACCATTTTGATTTACTGTGAAGGGATTTTCCGGGAAGTGAAGAGGAAGAAGATGAAGTTTTTATCGAGAGAGGGTTTCAAATTTTGAACACCTGTAAGATGAAAGGGGTTGAGGAGGAGATTATATAGACAATGGATGGTTATATATAAATGATCTGGGGATCATGTGTATCAAAGCACCGATCGTAGGTCTTCTAGCCGTAATGTGGCTTTTGGCTTCAAAGATCGTGAATGTGATGGCCATTTTACAGCATAGCCAACTCTAACCGGCATGGTACCGAGTCGGTTGTACTATAAATGGTGAGCAAGTTCGTATCCCACAGGGAATCTGGTCAAGTATCAAAGTCAGTCTCGTTCTTAGTTTAGGCAAAAACGGTCTTTGAAAAGGGTGATTTGTCAGATCACCAATTCTAACAACTAAATAAACACAAAATAAAAGAGTTTAAACTATATAAAAGAGATAGCCGATCTATGATCCAATCAACTACTCACAAACCCTAGCTAAATCCGGAAGTGTTTTTGACTTACCTAAACGTTCTCGATGTCACCCGAAGGGTGTCATTTCCTAATTCAGAGAATAGACATTATTTCAATAATCTACCCTCCTATGTCAGGTTCAACAGTCCGCTGACCGGATTTAACTGACCTAACACTGCCTACGATAAATGAAACGCTCAACAAAGTTGATATAAACCTCACACATGAAACCGAATCTAAACAACCCAGTCGGTTTTACAGAGTGATCCTAGAACCCCGGTTCCCGTACCCTCTCGCAAAATACATATATAAAGACGATATGTGAAAAATGATTATCGAGTGATCAATTCAACAAAAGTCTTTAAGAATAAGTTCTAGAACAATAACAACACCGAGAATCAACAAATCAAACTTCAAGAACACCACATAAACAAACTAGGATTCGATTTTGAGGATTATAGCATAACTCAACTAAAAACGGATTACCTTCTCATTATACTAAGCAAATAACAAGAAATCATCAAGAAATCAAACATTAAACAAGATTAAAAGTAAGAACAAGATGTAAATTGAAATACCGAATAGATATAGGCCGTCGAAAATCGGTTCTCCGAACAAAATCCCGTCAATAACGCGTCAAGATATCTTCGAGAATCTCTGGATTACAACAATCTGAGCCTAATTTAAGCTAAAACTATTTAGAAGATTGATCTAATCTACGAAAGAGGCTCAAAAGTGTAGAAAATTCGATCTCTATCTCACCTAGAACATATTGGGGGGTATTTATAGTGTTAGTGAAAGCTGAATGCTAGGCGCGCGCCTAGGAAAGTGCATGCGCACGCCAAGGGAACACTAGAAATATCTCAGCTTGCCCTGCCATAGGTAGGAATGCGCCTAGGCTTTGCTAGCCACGTGCCTAGCATGCAGAAATTTGGACTGAAACTTTGGCCATTTTCAACCCCTCAGGCATGCGCCTACGGTTTGTCAAACGCACGCCTGCTGACAAATCTTCAGTAAATCGGCCATAACTTTGTGTGTAGACCTCCAAATCCAGTGATTCAAAATGCATTGGAAAGTTAACTCAATTTTATACAAATTTCATGCAAATGTCCAGCCCAGAAAATTCCTCTAAGGTGGATCAAACTGCAGATCAATGGAAGGTATGGTTGTAGTACCAACGAGTTTTGATCCATTTGAACGTTTAAGCTACGGACACACGTTCCAACCCTTGTATCTCACCTTCCGGTCATCTCGATCACCTAATACCTGTACAAAATCACAATAAATACCACACGTAACCTCAACAGAACACTAGGGTGACCGAGAAAGCATTAAAACCCAGAAAATAACGAGATTTCCGGACTTTACGTCCTAGGTCTCGAAATGATAACCAAGGTGTAATAAGCACCAAAATACAGCCAAATGTCTCCGGAAACATATAAAACGAGGTATAAACGGGGCATAATCACATAGTAAATGATTGCCAAGTTGAATCTCATAAATATGTCCATAACTAAACTTTATGGCAGTTTAGAGACTCAAAACGTCTACTCAATGCTATCAGAATTGCAATTAGTAGACGTCTGGTCAATGCGCGTCGACTCATTTTCTTTGTTTCTGTTGGACTTATTTTTGAGTTTTAGTGATGAGTTCCAGACTAGCTGTTATAGTGCAAAGGCATAAAGATGTCTAGATCAAATGTATAGGCTTATTAGAGTTTGATCATTGTATAGGTTTGATCAAACAAGCACTGTAATGGTCAGCTGATTTATATCAGCAGACTGGTCTATATCAGTAGGGTAGCTAGGTCGATAGACTAGTCGGAACCTCTTAAGACCGGAAGGCGAGGGCTCAACTCAGTTAATGAAGGCTAAGGGATCAAACTTAGTGATTAAAGTCAAGGATGTGGAATCGAATTTGGGAAGTCTGTGATGACCTAAGCGATTACATATACCTTAATAATACAAGGTCTAAGTTCCACAAGTTGGATGGTGATTGGAACTTAGTTATATGCAAAAAGGTGTAATATATCTAACTTCATAAATAAAAGTTAGATAAAAGAAGTAAGCTGCATTGTGTTTTAAACACAGCAAATTATAGTTCAGCTTACTGATATGTACTTCAGCAAACTCATGTACCTACTGATACATATATCTCGATTTATTCAAGATTACATTGGAAGAAAACAAGGATAAGGACAGCTAACAACCTATGATGTATCAAACAAATCAATGGTTGAGATTAAAAGGACGTTGGGATGATTCAGGACTTTATCCAATGGATACAAGTCAAAGGTGGGATGATTGCATTCTCAGCCGAAAGCATCTGACCGTGTCGATTTATGAACAAGTGATGTAAAGCAAGTCAAATAGGACAAAATCTGGAACGGCTATATTTGAATTCAAATATAAGTCACAAGCATTCCTACCTATAAATGGAGGACTTCTAACTCAAAAAAAGATGATGAAAATTAAGGAAAAACAAGAGATAATTCTGAGCTGCATTTTCTTATCAAGAAAAACACCCTGCTGAACTTACTGAGCTTAAGGCTACTGATCCAGAGAAAATCTTCAAGTGTAATCTGCATTCAAATTACATCAAGTTTACACACTTGAAGACTGCAAGCTGCTGATCATATCATCCTGATCAAGCAGCTGCAACTGAATCACTTACTTGATTCAATCTTCCTTTTACAAGAATCTGCTGAAGACAGTGAAGCATCCTGGGGGTGTGAAAGACTGTTGTTTGTGGTGGAGCTGGTGAAGAGGCAATCCTACCCTTCAAGGACCAGTGGAAGACTTTGGAGCAGCAATCCTACCTGTTCCAAGTGTTCAGTTTGTGAAGCCAAAGTTATTGGTGAAGGACAAGCAACATAGGAATCTTTGTAACAGCCACATCAAAGATCTCTAGTGAATTACCTCCAACATCACAGGAGAAGAGTGGACTGACAGGATTACACCACCTGGAACCACTATAAAATTTGCTTACTTACTTTCTGCACTTATATTATGTATTTAGTTTATTATACACATCAACCTACTGAATCTAGCAACTGAAATCACACACATACACTACTGAGTATCTAATACTTAGTATCATATTTTACAACAAGTAATAAGGCTTAATTTTTGATATAATTCCGCTGCACAAATTCAGTAAGTTCAATAGTCGTGAGACTCATCAAGGTCAACAAACTCTCGAGAGTATCGGCAGTCTTTGAAGTTGCAGAGTTTGTTAACTCCAAAAGTTTTAAGTGTTAAGTTTCTTCACCCCCCCTCTAAACTTAACCAAAGCCTTTTCAAGGGACCAACAATTGGTATCGGAGCGCTTACATTCAAGTAATCCTACTTGTTGTGCTTGTGAAAATACTTTGAAAACTTCTTCAAGTTACTGATTTTCAAAGCTTTGCATCATGGATAACAACCAGTATGCTAGAACTATGCTGATGTGTTCTTTAGATAGATTTGATGAGTATAAACGTCGAATGCAGGCTTGTCTAGCTGCAACACATGATGAAATGATGGATGTGCTGACAGATGGACCACTGGAGATCACCAAGTCAGTTACAGTTGGTGAAGAGACACAGTACATTCCAAAGCCAAAAAGAGAATGGAATGCTGAAGATAGAAAGAGAGAAAATCATAACAATGTTGCTATTGATATCATTTACTGAACTCTGGATAGCAATATGTATATGAAGGTGAAAGATTGCAAAACTGCAAAAGAACTTTGGGACAAGATTCAGTTAATCTGTGAAGGCACTGATGCTATCAAGAAGAACAAAATCAGTGTGGCCAAAAAGAGGTTTCAAAAGTTCAAAATGCTACCAAATGAAACCATTGAGCAAATGGAATCAAGATTCAATGCAATCTGGATGAACTTACCCTCATCGAGTGTAAGTTATTCAAAAGAAGAAATCAACTCAAAAATCTTGGAAGCATTACCTGACAAAGAAGTTTGGGAGATGAAAGTCACTGCCATAGAAGAAATGAGGAAGTTACGTGAAGAGGATACCTTCAAATTATTCTCAGATCTTAAAGCTTATGAATTCAGCAAGAGATTGGTTCCTACCACTGAAAAGGAAGAACCAAAGACTACTGGATTGGCTGCCAAACATCAAGAAGAAACATCAGGAGCTCAAGATGATCTGCTGGATGAGATGCAATAGCAGATTGCCCTACTGAGCAAGAAAATCAGGATGATGAAATCTGGAAAAGGTTCTCCAAGGAATTTCACTAATAAATTCAGTGAAAAGAAGAAGGATGATTCCAGAAAAGACAATGATTACTTGTTCTTTCAAAGCAAGAAATCGTGACACTTCAAACTGGTATCGTCCCGAGTTAAAACAAAGTAAGGAACATGATTATCTTTGCTTCAACTGCAAAAAGCCTGGACATTTCAGACCTGATTGTCCAGACCTACTGAAGACCAAGAGTCAACAAGGAAGACATGGCAAGAAGGCTATGTTTGCTGAAGATGAATCAGGTTATGAAGTGGAATCAGAAAAAGGAAATGAATCTGATGACACTGCTCTTGTTGCTGATATGGATGATTATGCCTTGATGGCAAATATGGATGAGACAGAGGAGGTATACAATTTTGTATCTATCAATACTCCTGCTGGAAGTGATTGTGAATCTACTTGTGGTTCAAATCTAAAAAATTCTGACAATGAAGAAAATTTGGATGCCATCCTTAATCAACTGAGGATAATACAATCTGGTTATGAGATTGTGAAGGCTGAAAAAGAAGATCTTCAATTAGAAGTTAAAAGATTAAATGCTGAATTAAGAATTCTCAAAGGAAAGGAAAAAAGAAGTCGATATAGAATCGGATAAGCCTCTTTGAACCATCGATGTCGCTAAGTCTGCTAAACCATCTTGTTCCTCCACTGCATTCAAATCTGGAAAGACTTATGGTGATAGGACATGGCTTGGATTTGGAACTCAACAATCCAATAAGAGTGGATCCGGTAAGGCCATTGAACCTAGTACCAGAATTGGTCCTAAGTTTGTGCCAGCACAAGATCCAACTCCCAAAAGGCTTGCTGAGGCAGTGAAACCTACTGAGAATGCTTCAAAGAGGCAAAATCAGAAGTCTAAAAGGACATCAGTACCTAACAAAAGGGGTAAAACCAAAGGTAGGACTGCTGGACCTTCTAAACCTACTGATAGTAGACTTGCTACCAAGTCTGCTGGACCACAAAAAGGGAAAAATAGAAATATTCCAAGGATAAGAATCCAAAATCCAAAAATGTTAATCATTCTAGGGATACTTATCTCAGGGCGAAAGGTAGACTGTTTCCTACTGATGATGATTGGAATATTCCTGCACCTACTGCTAGAAACAGTAAGTATAACCATGCTGCTAGGGTAAAACCTAAGCAATGGAATCAGCAGAGGACTCAGCAGAGGACTTATACAAGACCTTAGCAGGGACCTCAGCAGACTCCATATTACAGAGTTGTTCCTAACAGACAGCAATCCAATGGTTATGCTAATGCTTCTAACAACAAAAATCACTTCAAACATCATTACATACCAAAAGGCCAGAAAACATATGTGAATCCTACACAATCACTTGTTAGACCATATGGATGTGTAGAATACATGTATGAACCAAAGAATGACACTTTTAGAAGAAGACCTTATGGAAACATGCCAGGGGTCATGCTTACGACTGACCATTATGGACCCAAACAGTTTTGGGTACCTAAAATGCATTAACTTTGTTTTGAAGGGTGTCTGGTACTTTGACAGTGGATGTTCCAGAAATATGACAAAGAATAAGCACTGTCTGTCAAATTTTGTGACAAAAGATGGTCCAAGGGTGAATTTTGGCAACAAAAATACACCTGGATACACAAGAGGATATGGCACACTTGTGAGCACTGGACTACAACTTGCTGAGCACTGTACAATTCTGTGACATGGGATACAAGGTCACTTTTGACAAAAACACTTGTACTATCATTAGTGAAAGAGGTGATCAAGTTGTGTTAGTTGGAAGAAGACAACAAAACATGTACATTGTGGATTGGTCTACTGCAATTCCAGAAACCTGCCTGATTGTGCATTCCAAGTCAGAACTCAATTGGTTATGGCATAAGAAGTTAAATCACTTAAATTTTGATGATATCAATCAGTTTGTGAAGAAGAAACTGGTGATTGGTTTACCTGAGATCACATTCAAGAAGGATACTATATGTGATGCATGTCAGCAAGGTAAACAGACAAAGTCAAGCTTCAAATCAAAGACTAAACAATCAACTAAAAGTGTTTTGGAACTGATGCATATGGATTTGACCAGTAACACCAACAAGTGTAACAGGAAAGAAATACACCTTAGTGGTTGTGGATGATTATTCAAGGTACCCTTGGGTGGTATTTATGAATAAGAAAAGTGAAACACTTCAAAAGATGCCTGAACTTTTGAAGAGATTACAAAATGAGAAAAGTTTGACAGTAGTAAAGATAAGAACAGACAAGGGTACTGAGTTTCTCAATAAATTCATAAGAGAATATTGTGAACAGAATGGTGTACTACATCAACTTGCTGCTGCTGGTACACCTCAGCAAAATGGGGTTGTTGAAAGAAGAAACAGGACATTGAAAGAAGCAGGAAGGACTATGATTTGTAAAGCATTGCTACCTGAAAGATATTGAATTTGAAGCGATTAATACAAACATGCTATACACAAAACAGAACCTCAGTGAACAAGAATATGTTGAAGACACCTTATGAGATTTGGAATGGAAGAAAACTTAACATATCCTATTTCCATCCATTTGGAAGCAAGTGCTTTATCTTGAATTATAAGGAACATTTGAAGACATTCCAACCAAAATCAGATGAAGGAATTTTCTTGGGATATTCTTCAGTCAGCAAGGCATTCAGGGTACTGAACAAGAGGTCATTAAAACATGAAGAAACAATCCATGTTGTGTTTGATGAACCTAAGTTCACTGGTATGGAAGATGAAGCTTGTGACCCTGCTGAGAACCTGCAAGTCACTGATCCAGATTGTGTTGAAGTTTTGGAAAGATTCAATGACTTAAAGGTTTCGATTCGCCTCTCATCAACACCCCGCGTAATACTACCGATGCAACAAGCGGCAGCCTAAGGATCTGCTGAACCCTTGTGTGAAGAATCGAAGACCTCATCAAGATGAGGTTCTGAGAATCAATCTAACCGAGAATCCACAATGCTTAAGGGATCACCCTGCTGAACAAGTTATTGGCAACACACAGCAAGGTGTGAGGACTAAAAGACAACTAGAAGCAATGTTTACATGTTTTCTATCTCAAGTTGACCCTAAAGTTGTTGAAGAAGCAATTTCAGTTCCAGATTGCATAATTGCTATGCAAGAAGAATTAAATGAATTTGAAAGAAATCAAGTTTGGACACTAGTGGATAGGCCTAATCATGCAAATATAATTGGTACTAAATGGGTATACAGAAACAAATTGGATGAATTTGGTACCATTGTGAGGAATAAGGCCAGACTAGTTGCAAAAGGCTATTCTTAAGCAGAAGGAATAGATTTTGATGAGACATATGCACCTGTTGCAAGATTGGAAGCTATCAGATTATTCTTAGCACATGCTGCTTATAAAAACTTCAAAGTATATCAAATGGATGTCAAAAGTGCATTCTTGAATGGCATTCTAGAGGAGGAAGTGTATGTTCAGCAACCTCCTGGATTTGAAGTTAAAGATCAAGAAGATAAAGTGTATAGACTAAATAAAGCACTTTATGGATTAAAACAAGCACCAAGAGCATGGTATGAGACTCTATCTCAATTCTTGGTGGACAATGGTTTTACAAAAGGCACCATTGATAAGACTCTTTTCAGAATCAATGAAGGTAACAGCACCCTGCTGGTACAGATTTATGTTGATGACATAATCTTTGGTTCTGAAAATGAATTGCTATGTGAAAAGTTTGCAAATCTAATGAAGTGTAAATTCCAAATGAGTATGATGGGTGAAACGAACTACTTTTTGGGATTGCAAGTTAAACAGATGAAAGGTGGAATCCTCATTCATCAAACCAAGTATACCAAGGAGTTACTGAAGAAGTTTGGTATGGAAAACAACACCAAAATATCAACTCCAATGAGTACAAATATCAGATTGGATGAAGATAAAGAAGGCAAAGATGTTGATCAGACCTTATACAGAAGGATGACAGCGCGATCTGCTTTGTACCTTCTTCGCCAAAGAGACTGATATATCCTTTGTTTGTAGGTGTTTGTGCAAGATTTCAATCTAAACCTAAAGAAAGTCATTTAGGTGCAGTCAAAAGAGTTCTCAAATATCTAAAATAGACTTTGGGAGTAGGGATATGGTATTCCAATGATTGAAGCTTCAAAGTTATATCCTACTCAGATTCTGATTATGCTGGATGCAAGATTGATAGAAAAAACACCACAGGAACCTGTCAGTTAATGGGAAATAGACTGGTTTCCTGGTTTAGCAAGAAACAAAATTCTATATCAACTTCCACTCTTTGAAAATTTGAATACATTGTTCTTTGGAACTTGTTGTGCACAAATATTGTGGTTAAGAGAACAGTTAAGGGATTATGGAATTGAAGAAAAAGAAATTCCAATCATGTGTGACAACACAAGTGCAATTGTAATAACAGAAAATCCTGTTTTGCACTCAAGAACCAAGCATATTGATGTGAGACATCATTTTATAAGAGATCATGTTGAAAAGAAAGATGTAGTGCTTCTTTACATCCCTACTGAAGATCAACTTGCTGACATTTTCACTAAACCATTGGATAGTGAAAGATTTGCTAAACTAAGGACTGAACTTGGAATTATTAAAGTTGGTGATAATCGAAGAATGTCTGGAATTCACCAAGGGTATTAGTCTTTGCTATGTTGGGTGAGCTCACTTAGCGATTAGTCATTGGTATCAACAATTCCATGTACTTATGTTTGGACAATTGAGAAAATGAGGTTGCCAAGGGGATTGGTCTTTGTCAGGTTGGGTGAGCTCACTTGACAGATCAGTCATTGGTATTAAACTTCATCTTGTATTATCAATTGAACAAAACAAGAAGGAATCAAAGATCAAGAGAGTTATCACAAGAGTCAGCCGAGGCATATTTGTCGACAAGTCTGAGCTAACCTCGCGATGTCAAAATTCACTGAATGAAACGTTACTCACTCAAACTCATAAAAGTCAAAAAGTAAATGGCGGGATATTTATTCTATCCTTTATAACCATAGTTAACACGATCTAACGGTTACAAACGTTATGGAGAAGTAATAGGCCACGTGTCAAGACCGCATTCACTCAGATTTAATCGTGGTTAATGCACAGTACGTGTTCTGACAGTTCTCAACCACATCTGTCTATATATATACAGACCTATACACAAAGGCTACTTACAAAATCTCAGATTGATTCTCTCTGTGTATACACTGTGTGAACATAGATTCAAACACTATTTTCTTTATCTTTTTCTTATAACAATGGCAGAAAAGAATGATGTTCAAATCGAAACAAGTCAAAGTGTGAGAGGCTTTGTTGTTGATGCTAACAAGACATAATTAGCTATCAATATTGGTCGAAGAATAAGGAGATATGAAGGTTTGGAAAATGTTCTTAACATAAGATTGGAAACAATCTCATACATGAATGTTGTTAGCTTCTGGAGGAATATTGTAACAAGACAAGGAAGAGAAGCATTCACCACCACAGTAAATGCTCAGGAGATTGAAGTTTCCTCAAACCTACTGAGGGAAGTTTTTGGTTTTGCACCAGTAATAGATGCTCCAACAAATCCTGAGGAAATGGGATTGTCAAAGAAAGATTTTGTTGACAAAATCAAAACCAATGATGTCATCAAATGAAGTTTAGGCATTAATGTGAGACACATTGGATATGAGTACAACCTGCTGAGCAAGATTATTGCAAAGAACATCCTAGGACTCATTGGAAGCATGGATACACTATCAGGACCCAGAATAGAACTGCTGATGATTATTTGCAGAAGTATGAAGTTTGATTGGGCTGGATACTTTATCCACTACATGAAGAAGGTTGCAAAGGAAGAAAAAGAAGGGACAAGGAAATCCAAGGCCTTACCCTTAGGATTAATGGTTCAGGCCCTGCTGAATCATTTGAAAATTGTTGATGTTGCACCAGAAAAGATAAATAAATCCAGATACAAGAAAGAGATTCACTATCCTATCCCTGGTCTGGATGATGATGAAGAAGGTGTTGATCAGGCTGCTGATAGTGATAATGGTGTAGATGATGATGATGCTGGTGGTGAGCAGGTTAAGAAAGTTGTTAAACATGCTGCACCAAAGAAAGTTACTGAGAAAAGAAAGGTTGCAGATACTAGAAAAATAACAGAGTTATTACAGCCTAGAAAGACAAGAAAGCAAACAACACAGACTACTGAGTCCACTGAGGGACCAGTAGAGATTGAGGTTACTGAACCTGCTGCTACAAAGAAGAAGACTGTTGCTGAAGTTTTGAAGGAGTAACAGAAAGAAGCTAGTAGAAAGAGGAAAGTTATTGATCTTGAGGATGATCCACTTTCCAAAAGAATGAAAGAGATTGCCAAAAAGAAGAAACATGGCAAAGGAAAGCAGTTAAGAGTTTTGGAGGCTCAAAGGGAACAAGAAGAAGAAGTAGAGGAAGAAGTAGAAGTTGTAGGAGAGGCTATTGATGCTGAGCCATTAACCATTATCAAGCCTACTGAGAATGTGCAAGTTGTTGTTGAGCAACCTATTGGAGAATCACATGATCTGCGACCACTGAGCTCCGCTTTGTTGAAACTCATCAAACCTCCCCGCAAAGGATCTTGAGTCTCATCAAACTACACAAGTTGTTGTTGAGCAACTTGTAGAAGAATCACATCAGACAACTGAGTCTACACCTGCTGTGGAAGTTGAAAAGATTATAGAAGAACCACAACAAACCACTGAGTCTGCACCTGCTGTGGTAACTGAAACATTGGTTCAAGACCCTGCAATTCCTGCAATAGTTTAGGGGGAAGTGCAATCTGTTGCAAACCCTGCTGATGAGCATATAAGTCGTGGGGAACCAAGTATAGTGCAGAGATGGAGGTAGTAGGAACAAACATACAACTCGAGCAACCTCTTGACCTACATACATCCGTGGAAGAAACTCTGACTCTGCTAGTTGGGACCTTTGGAGGTCAGCCGAGTGATCAAACTGCTCCCAGAAAACCAACTATGCCATTTGAAAGATTTGAGAAGAAGAAGAAAGAGGAGTTTGTAGATCCTAAACTCCAGCAAGTGGCTGATTATTTCCAATGGAAATTTGGATTCTACGAAAGACAAAAGCCTGCTGTACAACCTATGACAAACTTTGAGGAATGGGCTTTTGAAAAGTTGGGAGTGGAAAGTTTACTGGAACTAGTTGATACCTCTTTGCTACAATCAAGATTGATGGATATCTTTGATGAACAACATAAAGAAGAGGTATCAAGTTCGTGGACCCCAGAGATGACAAAGATGATTCATCATCATCATCATCATCATCCGATTCTCGTGGTGATCATCCATCAGTCCAGGAGAAACCAAAGGGGATCGCAATGATTAATGAACCAAGAGTGGAGTAGTCCATCGATTCGCAGTCGATCCACCGAGAGACAAACAAAGCTGGGCAAATGAATGAGGATTTGGAAAATCTCACCATAGATGAACTGGAGGCACAAATCAATGAGGTAATAGAGATTGGTGAAAACAGATTGGTTGGTGAGGTAGATGACTTATTTGTGGTTGAACCTGTTGAACAACCTGAGGATCAGTAGAATGTAGACTTGGATGATGAGAGGGTTACTGACCACAGTGAACCTAATGTAATTTCTGAAGATTCTATTCAATATCAAGACTGCATCAACACTGAGGACACTCTAACCAAAGCTGCAAATTTTATAAGAAGGATTCCTGATATCAGTGACTTTCAAAAAGAAAATATGGATGTGTTCCCTGATCAGGTTATTGTGGCACAGGTGGTTCAGTCATGAGGAGTTCAAACAAAGACTGAGCAAAGGTTGGAACAGGAGGTACAGTTTCTCGAGGTTCAAACGAAGACTGGACAAAGGTTGGAACAATCTTTGGATTTGGAGGAAACCCCTGCTTTGTTGTTGAAGAGGCTGCTGTAGTGGATCCTACTGAAGGAGACAAGACCACTATAGGTAAAGATAGTCATCAGACTGCTGTAATTGATGAGGAGGAGCAGCTTGGTGGACTATGACTATAGTGATGAAGAATTTCAAATGCCTGAGGAAGAAGATACAAATGAAGAACCACAACATGCATTTGTACTTGTGTTGGAAGAACCTGCTATTGATCCTATCTTGGAGGAGTACCAAGGACCTCACCCTGCTGGAAGGGATATGAGCTATGCATTGGTGATCAGCAGTCATAGGCAACAATACAATGTAGAAGAGCCTCATTGATGGAGTCGCTTGGAGGAATGGTCCGGTGGGGTACCAAAGACATGTTGTTGAAGAGTTGAGGTCTGTCAGGAATGACATAACAAACTTAAGAACTCAACTGGATAGGCAAGAGCAGAGATTTGAAGATTTATTGAACTTAGTGGAAAATAGAGGAAGAACCACTAAACTATTGCTTCTAATATTACCTCCACTCAATATGCTCTTGCTGACCTTGCTCAAGATGTAAGTGGGATTAGGCAAGGTAATACACTGAAAGACAAGTTTTTGAAAGACCAATTTGCATCTATTCATCAAAAACTTGATAAGCTTGCTGAGACACATAAGCCTGCTGAGGCTGCAGGAACACTTCAACCTGCTGAATTGGATCCTAAGATCCCGAAAGGATAAATCTACTGGAGCAAACTTTGCAAGGAAGGATCACAGCTGTGAACACTAGGACTGAAATAATGGAAGGTCAACTGAACAATCTAGTGCTCACACAGGAAATTGTACATGGTCTGCTGTCCCCTTTTGTTGATGATGTCAATAAGGGGGAAGAGAGCCAAACAGCAGTAGCAAAAGAGGCAGCTAGGATCTTTGCAAAGAAGAGATGAGAAGCTGATACAAATGTGTTCGGTAAAATCTAGTTTTAAATTTATAAACCGAAACACCCCAAGTATAAGGCTTGTAGTAAAGGGTGTTAACGGGTCATCCTAAGGGATTCGAATGTTTATCGAGTTAAGATGCAATTATTATATCGATTATGTCACAAATTATTATCTAAAACTAAGGTTTATATTAATTGTAAAATAGAAGCGAAGAACAAAGTTGACTAAAATAGCGTAAAAACAGAAAAATTCAACCTTAGACGGCCGTTCAGCAGGTGGACGGGCGTCCGGTGACGTGCTGGGAAACAGAAATATGCAGAAAACAGCAGGTAACAACTAAAGTTCTTGAAATAACTAATCGTAGAAATCACACATGATACGAACAAATTGGTTTATCAAAGAATTAAAAGAACGGCAAGGCAACTAGAATCCACCAATCAACCAACCAACCCCAACTAGATTGTGAGCTAAAGGTACGATTTGTAGTAATGATCAAATCACGAATTCGATTAAATCTCTTTAATCAATTTCTAGGGTTTCGTTTTCTTTCTCAACCAAAACTAAACTAGCATGCATAACACGATCATGAGATTGTCTCCAATACTCTACTCAATTAATCATAAACAATCTCTTGAATCACAATTAATTGCATCAATTGAAAGAAATAACAACTTGAATAATATTCTCATATAAATTCAATTAGAACGGTAGTTTCTTCGATCTCTCGATTCAATAAAACATAAACAATTATTACAAAATTCAATTGATGAAAAACAGTAAATTTAACTCACTAAAGATATAGCTTAAAATCTTCTAGTTGGTGTGGTTGTTGTTTGGTTTCCTCCGTTGTCCCACCGCAAGATGCTTAGCCAACAATCATATTGGTGATCATGATTGTTGAGATGTAAGAATTCATCTCTGTGTTTGCTCCTTGTGGAGTATGTGGCTGCTGTGTGTATTTGGTTTATAAAAATCTGATGATGAAATAGGGTTGGGGCGCATTGCTTAAATAGGAAAAGTAAGTCGGCTAGGTAAAAACGGACCGAACGCGCCGCTCGCTTTCGATGGACGCCCGTCCAGTGCGTTGAACTTTCAAGTCGGGCGAGTCTTGAGCAGACGCCCGTTCTCTTCGTTAAAATGGACGCTTCGTCCAAAGAATGTTGGCAAGACTCTGAATCAAATATCTCCTCCTGGACGCCCGTTTGACATAGTGGATGCCCGTCCACCGGACGGGACTTGACGCCATTTCGATGTCGATCAAATCTTGATATTCTCATCTTTATCTCTTCTCCATCATATAAATCCGATCTTGCACCACTTTTAATCCTCTTTTTAGCTCGAAAATGTATATCTACAAGGGGGTAAAAACATGCAAACTGTAGAAATAGATATATAGATAGAAAATGACTAATAAACCACATAAATAGCTCGAATTTACATTTTAATCCTTTTATACACAACCCTCAATATTTCAATTAAACTCCTACTTTTCTATAAAAAGTAATAAAATACGAAGAATATTGTTACGGAATGAAGCGATAAAAACCATAAAATTCACCGTTAACAACTCCCCCACACTTAAACTTTTGTTCGTCCTGAACAAAATAATCAAAACTAGCTCACTTTCATGCAATCCATATAGATTCCCAACTCATGTAACAAAAGATACGACAAATATAGCAATTAATACCAACATAGAGATAGATTCAGTGTGTGTGTGAAAAACCCTTTTCAATCTCCACTATTCTTTCAAGCACAAAATCCGTTCAAATAATCCTAATGACTTTCCTAGGTATAGCAGTGAACTGCTCCACAAAAAGCCTTCCCGTGTACTTATTAGGATAATCCCTAAAACATATCATTCGGTTTATACTGGGATAGTTAGAAGATAACTACGGTTCCTACCAACTTCCCATAGTACCATTTGCCAAATTTTCTTTAAGATTAACTTAATTCCACATATATAGCATATCCTCATTTCCCAAAGAATAGGATGTTTCGTGATAACATCCTAGCTGGACTACTATCATCGATACGATTGGAGCTATTGAACCTCATAGTGGTATAGGACATTTCGTGATAATGCCCTACCGCACTCAAATCATTGGCGACTACATCCGACATACACATATTTTATTCATATTATTCATCTTAGATTGGTGTACAAACCTTAAGATATATCCTCCTATCACATTCAAACCTTCGGATATTCACAAGATTACGGTTAGAAATTAGGTGTAATGTTTACCATTACTATTAAGCACAAGTCTCTCTAGGATAAATCACTAGGATAGTGAATGGATAAAGTTTAAAAATGTCGCTTCAATTTCAAAGGCTTACATGAATATGAAATGAATACTATCTCATATTAGTAAAAGCATGCTATAACTATCTCACGTGGTTACTGAGACAATCATCGTCCAGAAACTACAACTAGCGAGCCTTTTTGTTTCAATTACATGCTCAAGATTTACAATTATCCACGTTTACTTTGAAAATTTTTAAATTTTTGCCAAGGAATTCACATTTGCTCGCTTTTCGAAATATAGCATGATAACATACCCAATTTAGACACCCCCCCACACTTAAATCACATTATGTCCTCAGAATGTGCAGATAAAAGAAAAGAATACTTAGCTGGTTTTCAAAATGATTGTCGGGTCGTAGGTTGGCAGAGGTCAGGCCGTAGCATGTACGTACCGCCGCAACTCGTAGCATGAACAGACAAGACTAAAAGTGACAACTGGCAAAAACCATGCAACAATATCTGCAACACTCGACATAGCATATAATCTCGGGGTACATGAGTAAACATGTAGGCACATAAAGCATTCACAAATAGGACAGGGATAACCAACACACAAATCACCATGGTTTTATTCCTAATGCCCTAAAAACTTAACTAAAAAGTAACTTAAAAGACTAGGCTGCCTCCTAGGAGCGCTTCTTTTATGTCATTAGCTTGACACAGATTTCAAAGTTAACCCGGATCGGGCCACTTCGGTTTACTTCTGGCCACTTCTTCATCGGAATCAGAATGAAGGACAGGGGTGTGGCCACAAGAGCAACAAGTCAAGTGCTCTACTAAGTGTTTGAACTTAACTCTCCAGATAGCACTGACTCTCTTCTTCGTCCCGTTCTTGTGCAGGTTACGCTTAGGTATACTGACATGTTCAGATGTATTGGATGAAGGGTCCTCATGGGTAAATGTAGAAATGTCATAATCCGAATGAAAGAATTCGGATGGGATCTCATCGCAGATCGTAATATCGATCGTTTCAACCTCTTTTTGAAAGTACAGGGTCTCGCACTTTTCTTTTGGTTGGCCAAAATATTTTTTGAGTCTTTGACCATTTACCTTAAAGGGTTGATTATCATACCCATTTAACGTGATCGCTCCACTTGGATTGAGATCAAGAATCTCAAAGGGGCCCGACCATCTAGATTTGAGCTTACCGGAAAACAGATGGAGCCTGGTATTATAAAGCAAAGCCATATCACCCACTTTGAATTCTCGATCCTTGATCTTAGCATCATGGAGTACCTTAGTTCTTTCATACGATTGTGGCATTCTCATATGCTCTCCGAGTCTAAATTGCCGAGCTCATTTAATTGCAATAACCTCTTTTCCCCACGAGTTGGCTATCGAAATTCAAGAATTTAATAGCCCAAGAAGCTCTGTGTTTCAAGCTCGACTGGTAAATGGCATGCCTTGCCATAAACCATTTGGAAGGGTGACGTGCCCATAGGTGTCTTAAACACAGTGCGATAGGCCCAAAGCGCGTCATCCAACTTTAGACTCCAGTTGGATCTATTTGCGTTCACGGTCTTTTCTAGAATCCTTTTAAGGCTCCGGTTGCTTACCTCAACTTGGCCACTTGTTTGGGGATGATATGGTGTACCGATTTTATGTCTGACACCATATTTCTCAAGAATTTTATCAAGCGGCGCGTTGCAAAAATGAGTACCTTCATCACTAATGAGGGCTCTAGGACAGACCGAATCGTGAAGATATTCTTTTGCAAGAATTTCTTCACAACTTTGTGATCATTAGTTTGGGTGGCTATTTCCTCCACCCATTTGGAAACATAGTCTACACAGACGAGAATGTATTTATTGGAGCATGAAGATGGGAAGGGGCCCATGAAATCAATGCCCCACACGTCGAAGACTTCGCATTTCTAGAATGGGCCTAAGTGGCATTTCCATCCTATTACTTTGCCTCCCAATCCTCCGGCACCTATCGCAACCTTTACAAAAGGCTTCTCATCTTTAAAAAGAGTCGGCCAAGAAATCCCGCTTGGAGGATTTTTGCAATATCAAAAGGTGTTCCGTAGTGTCCTCCCGTGGGACCACTATGACATTGTTCCAGAATATCCCATTGCTCATGTTCCGGAACACACCTTCTGAGCAACCCATCTTTACAGACCTTGAACAGATAGGGATCCTCCCACACGAGATACTTTAAATCGTAAAAAGAACTTCTTCCTCTCTCATCGATCGTCATTTCCTCTAAATGCCCACTTGCTAAATAGTTGACGTAATCAGCGTACCACGGCCTAACTGTATCAAGCTTCATTAATTGCTCAGCAGGGAAATCGATGCCTATTTCCTTGTGATTTTCGCCACCCTCATTGACTAGGCGAGACAGGTGATCAGCCACAATGTTATCACTACCCTTCTTATCTTTGATCTCAAGGTCAAACTCTTGCAAAATTAGAATCCATCTGAGTAACCTTGGTTTTGCATCTTCTTTGTCCATAAGGTAGCGTAGGGTTGCATGGTCTGTCCAAACCACAACTTGAGACCCTAGAAGGTAACTTCTAAACTTGTCGATAGCAAAAACGACGGCTAAGAATTCCTTCTAAGTCGTGGTGTAATTGCATTGAGCCGGGTGTTGGAGGGATTTTGCATCATTAAACAAAAGAAAATTTATAAAACCTATACTACCATGCAAAACTACCTCCTAACCGGCCGAATACCGGGTAGTTGCTAGTAAAGTTGGATAAGTACGGGTATCGATCCTCAGGGAATTGGGATGTTGAATCTAATTTTAATTAATTCTCTCAATTGTTACTAACGAAAACAAATAAACGAAGAACTAACAAATAAACTCATAGAACAAGTAAACTAAATCTAAACTAGAACAAATAATAAAAACCTAAACTAAGGATACATGGGATCAAACATCATACAAACCAAGTGATCTCAACCCTAGTTCGTCTCATGATTTTAATTCAAATTGTGGTTTCACCTTTACACGAGACACAAACCCCTAATCTCTTAGTGAATCTGTTTCTCAAGCTATGAATCCCTAATTCCTTAGTGAATTCAATTATCGATCTCTCCTCTTCCGAATGTTGAGATCGATTTTCAATACAAAACGAAGGTGTAGATTCAGGTTAACTCTCGTATTTTAGAATCTAACAACCTAGATAATTAACCAATTAATTTGTCACGAATTAACGATCAAAAATCCTATCTTTCTATGGTGATCTAGTCTACGCAACTTCCGTATGTTGTAAACGTATCAATAGCAAACTGATCTCTCGATCTAATTCACATCATAGCATCAAAATCATAGAACGATACAAAATAAATTAAAGATCATAAAAAACGAATAAGGACTGAATAAATTAAATAAATAAACTCACGTAGTTTGGTACATGATTGAATCCATGAATCGAAAACGGAAGAAAAACTACATCTAATCGAACCCCGGATCACCCGAGCACAAGGCTCGGGTGACCGGCCTTGGAACTCCTCAGAATTGCCGCTGCTGTGATATATTTGGCGGCTGAATAAATTGTTGTATGAATTAGGGTTGATCATGCGGCTGTTTATATAGAGGTTTAGGCCGGCTGCTTAAGTCGGCTGGGTTGGAATAATCCTTCGATTAGATATTTATTGGAATAAAACTTCTAAAATCCATATCTTGAGTTGTAGACCTCCAAAAATTATGATCCGAATGTCATAAAAAAGCTCTCGGAAAACTCTACAACTTTCATTAAGGACTCTTCTTCAGAAAACGCCTTTTGACTAGCCCGTCGTATTACGAGTCGCTTTGGGATTTTCCCAAGCTTTATTTCATCTTCATCCTCTTGTATCTCTTTCTTTCCTTTTTAATCTTCAATCAAACATCATTTAGACCTCTTCCATTCCACATTTGTGCACCTAAAAGATGACAAAACCGAGCAAAACGTAAAACCATACAAAATAGATAATAAAACCACGATATTTACTCGATTTTGCATTTTAACTATTCAAAACGTCATTTGCTCAATTAATCGATTATAAGCTCGAATTCTACGAAAAACATCCATATATGGGGAATATTGATATAAAATATATCCTTATAAAACGTATAAAATCACCCTTAACACCGGGTTCAAGGTGCGGCTCGCATAGTAAATGGGCCTGAACTTTTTGTCAATCCTCTGGCCTAAAACTGCGCCCACTGTGTAGTTATAGGCATTGCACATTAATTCAAAAGGCTTAGTCCAGTCAGGTGCGATTAAGATAGGGGCACTTATGAGCTTATCCTTTAGGCAATTGAAAGCTCCCTTGCATTTCTCATCAAACAAGAACTCAACATCATCTTTCAGAAGGTTAGATAAGGGCTTGGCGATGGTGGAAAAACCCTGAATAAACCGCTTGTAGAAGCCAACATGAACTAGAAAACCTCGTACCTATTTCACTGTTTTCCGGTACGCCATCTTTTCAATGGCCTCTATTTTAGCCTTATCAACATGAATACCAGTACTGGACACCTTGTGTCCTAGAACAATTCCTTCATCTACTAGAAAATGGCATTTCTCCCAGTTGAGTACTAAATTCTTTTCAACACAGCGTTGAAGTACCATATCTAGATTTTCCAAGATCACATCAAAGCTATCGCCATAGACTGAGAAGTCATCCATGAAGACTTCCATACATTTCTCCACAAGTCCATCGAAAATGGCCAACATGCACCGTTGAAATGTTGTTTGGTGCATTGCATAACCCGAAAGGCATTCTCAGCGAAAGTGCACGATGGACACGTAAACGTAGTCTTCTCCTGGTCATTAGGGTCGATGGCTATCTGGAAGTAACCAGAATATCCATCGAGGAAACAATAATACTTATGACCACTCAGTCTTTCAAGAAGCTGGTCAATGAAAGGTAAGGGGATATGGTCTTTGGCGGTGACTTCATTCAATCTACGATAATCAATGCAGACCTTGTAGCCAGTCACAAGGCGTAAAGCTACATCTTCCCCCTTTTCATTCTTTTCCACGGTAATACCTCCCTTCTTTGGCACAACTTGAGTGGGGCTAACCCACTCACTGTCGGCGATTGCATAGATGATTCCCATGTCCAACCATTTGATGACTTCTTTCTTGACAACCTCCTGCATGTACGGATTTAGCCTTCACTGAGGTTGTCTGACTTTCTTAGCTCCTTTCTCCGTTCGGATTTTATGCATGCACACATCGGGGCTGATTCCTCGGATATCACCCACTTGCCATCCGAACGCGAGGATGTTTTTTTCAAGCACTTTTATCAGCAGTGCTTCTTGTTTGGGCTCGAGTTTTGAGGAGATGATTAAGGGTAACTTCTCACCGTCCTTAAGAAAAATGTACTTAAGGTGTTGCGGAAGCGGTTTAAGCTCTAAGTCAGTAGGTGGTTGCTCAATACTGGATTTTAACGGGCCACCTTTTTCCTTATGGGCTTGAAGTGGTTGACTGATGAATACCTCATCTTCCCGAGGCATAACCCCCGAAAGGTACTGGATCAAATCATCCATAGGGATCTTTCTGTCAGCACCCGCTTCCTCCTTCTTATGCTTGATCATCTTAATCAACACTTCATATTCTAGCTCCTTTGCTAGCTGTTCCCAATCATCAACCTCCCAATGAATAGTCTCTCTCCAGAAATCCACTTCGTCCCAACTACTCATCAGGGCTTCCTCTTCTACAGTTTAAAGTCTTCCCGATGCGACTCTTTGAAATCATCGGTCATCATTGGGAAATTCCATGTTTCGTGTTCATTGACAGGCTTAGTGTGAGCAAGTTGTGAAGACGACTCTAAATCGGTGACTACGGCCTGTGATGAAACAGAAGATGGTCCACAATCGCCTTGATCTTTAGTGTTTATAGCTTCGAAAACACCTATCTCTCATAGCTCTTCCGCTTCTTCGTGAGTTGGCATCTTCTTCGTCCTCATAAATTGCTTCCGACAAACGAGATTTCTTCAATCAAGGTTTTCTCGGGACTTTTCCTCGTGTGAAGGTAACAGGATGTATCATCAACTCTAAGCGTAATCGACCCTTACAATCGATGAGGCGCAGCAGAGTGTCCAAAAGGTCCGGCCTAGAATTAGGGGCATCTCTTTGTCAAAGCGGATAGTCTAAGATAGGGAAAACCAAGTCTTCAACATAGAGAAGAACATTAGTAACACAACCCTGCTGAGCGGCTAGATCGGTCTACCATCTGAAGAGAAATAGGGCGTTCCCGCATTCTTTATCTAAACCGAGCTTTTTGCAGACGTTCAATGGCATCACATTTATAGAGGCCCCTGAGTCGCATAAGACGTTTTGGAAATGTGGCCTTCAATCTCACAAGAGATTGAAGGTCTTCCGGGGTCACCTCGCTTAGTAGCAACTTTTTGTGAAACCATAGAGCAAACTTCTCTTAAAACTTCTTCCGCCATCCCTTGAAGCTTCTTTTTGCTCCCACAAACTTCCTTAAGATACTTAGAGCACTTAGGCATTTCAGTCAATACCTCAGCTAGGGGTATACTCACTTTGGTGTCTCTGAGCATCCTCCTCACTCCGTCATATTGTCTGTCATGACTGAGGGTATTCACTTTCTTCTTTGGTGGATAAGGAAGGGCTTTATCATTGTTCATGGCTTGATTTCTTATGGCTTCGTCTTCCTTATCCTTCCATCTGAAAAAATTTTCCTCCTCTTCTTTGTCGTGAAGACAAATGCCACCGACTTTTCCTCATTTCTTTATCGAATAATTTTCATCCCCGAAGAATCATCATCATTAAGCTCCTCCTTCTCGTTGCTTTTCTTCGGTATTTAACTCTCGATTGCCCTTCCTGAACTTATGGTGTCGGGAGGGGCTACTCGCTTCCGACATCTTTTGGGTCCCGCCGCTACCACTTCTTAGAGTGACCTCATCTCTTCGCCTCCATACTCCCATTGAGGTGTGATGGCAAGGCAAACATTGATATCTCGCTTTAGGATTTCTTTCGGTATAACTTGGAAGTTTACCGTGGTCTGCTTGCTTGTTGGTCCGCCATCCGCCAACCTTTGTCTCTCTATTGCTTTGACACTAGTAGCCAGGGTCTTCACCATGTCTACTAGCTCATCAAACTTATGTTGAGGGACACAATAGGTGGTTTGGTTATGATGTTGGTTTTGATTCCAACCACCTTGAGGTCTTTGGGAGTTAGGATTGTGAGATTGATTAACCATCCCAGGAGGTGGTCATTGATAACTTGAGTTGAAAGAAGGTTTTGAATTGGATGGGCCAGGTGGTGCATTTTCTTGATTAAGATTGGGACGTTGAAATCCGGAATGATTCTGGTCCTGATTGAAGTTTCTGAAGGTTTGGTTATGATTCTCCATTAAATTCACTTCCTCATTCATCTCATTTCCCGCCTGCATTCCCAGGTAGTTCACATCTAACGGCCCTCGTTGCTGCTGCATTTGTAAATTGGCTAGCTGCTTGCTCATCACTTCCATTTGAGCAACTAACAACTTAGTCTCAGAATTGCTCGCCGCAGATTCCTTCTTATTCCCACTACCATTGGTCTTCCTTGGAGTTGACCACATGTTATTCTTTGCTATAGTTTCGCTTACCACTCAGTAGCGGCGTCATCACCTCCCCTGGGAAGGATCCATGAGCGCGATTGAATCAAGGTAGTCTCTATTTGGTTGAGAGCCACCTCTGTAGAATAACTCTAGTAGCTCATGTCTACTGTATCCTTGGTTGGGGCACTTCCTCATCAGCAGATTTAGTCTCTCCCATGCTTTCCCCACACTCTCACCATCAAGCTGTTCAAAAGTGGCTATCTCCCTTTTCATGTCCATGATTGTCCCAGGTGAGACAAACTTCAGAGCAAAGGCTCTTTTGACATCATTCCAGGAATGGAGAGAATGATGGGCTAAAGATTTGAACCAACGGTTTGCTTCACCCTTTAGAGCAAACGGGAAGAGTTTTAACTTGACAATCTTAGAATCAATACCAGGATAGTGGCCTGCTTCGCACGTTTGAACGAAGGTGGACAAGAAGTCATGAGGATCTTCTTCAGCAGTACCATGAAAAGAACTATTCTGGACCAGTCCAACCACTCCATTTTTCAGATCGATGTTCAGTTGCTCCATGTCTGGAGGGCGAATAGGTCTATGCCCTTCCAGGAAGTCTTGGTCAAGATAGGGGGCATAGGGGTCTTGATTTAATTGGTTTAGCTGGTTTTGACAGAATTGTTGAAATTGATTATTTATCCCAGCTTGTTGATTTGTTGTTGTTGTATTGCCTGCATCTGTTGAAGGATCAGATTCATTTGGGCTTGAGGATCTGGATTTGGAACTTCGTTAGCCATAATGTCTGGATTAGGGATGAGCTTTCTCCTGAGAATAGATCGCTCAGGTTCGGGATTAAAGGTAAGAGGTCCCTTCTTACTCCTGGTTTGCAAAAACCAGAAGAGCAGAACAGGAAGAAATCAACCTTAGGGTTGATGAGAACGAATGTAGAGAAGATTAGAGGGTTTAGAGGTGTAGAAAGAGAGAAGAGAGAAGAAGAGAGGTGACAATTTAAGAGATTGAACCGGCGTTCAGTATGAGTGAACGCTGGTTCAGGGGAAATTCTGGAGGTGAACGCTTATTTCAGTCAACGAACTAGCGCTCGTAAGACAAATTGGGGGGACGGACGGACGTTCAGAGTCTGGACGCCCGTTCAGAAAGTTTCTTTCTTTTTTTAAATTTATTTGGAAAAGATATAGAAATAGAAACAAGAAAATAAACCTACCTACGAAAAATTTAAAACAAGAAAAACACTAAGACGACGAAAAAAACGTGTTGAAATCTTCTGGGCCCAAAATAGAAGATAAATCAGCAGATTTTGACCTCGAAAACGGTGTCGAATGACCTCCGGAAGTTCACCACGTCGTCGGCATCGGAACGAGCTTTCCGAATTGGGGTCCTGAGCGCCAAACGGACACTCGAGCCGAAAGTTATGGCCAGAATACTACACCGATACAGAAAACTGCACTATGAAGAATCCGACAACCGTTACCGACTCCCCGGCAACGGCGCCAAAAACTTGTTCGGTAAAAACTATTTTTAAATTTATAAACCGAAACACCCCAAGTATAAGGCTTGTAGTAAAGGGTGTTAACGGGTCGTCCTACGGGAGTCGAATGTTTATCGGATTAAGATGCAGTTATTATATCGATTATGTCACAAATTATTATCTAAAACTAAGGTTTATATTAATTGTAAAATAGAAACGAAGAACAATGATTAAAATAGCAGATAACAGAAAAATTCAGCACTGGACGGCCGTTCACTGAGGGTGGACGGGCGTCCGGTGACGTGCTAGGAAACAGAAATATGCATAAAACAGCGGGTAACAACTAAAGTTCTTGAAATAACTAATCGTAGCAATCACACTTGATACGAACAAATTGGTTTATCAAAGAATTAAAAGAACGGCAAGGCAACTAGAATCCACCAATCAACCAACCAACCCCAACTAAATTGTGAGCTAATGGTACGATTTATAGTAATGATCAAATCACAAATTCGATTAAATCTCTTTAATCAATTTCTAGGGTTTCATTTTCTTTCTCAAGCAAAACTAAACTAGCATGCATAACACGATCATGAGATTGTCTAAAATACTCTACTCAATTAATCATAAACAATCTCTTGAATCACAATTAATTGCATCTGTTGGTCCCTTGAAAAGGCTTTAGTTAAGTTTAGAGGGGGGGGGGGTGAATAAACTTAACACTTAAAACTTTGGAGTTAACAAATTCGCAACTTCAGAGATCTGCACGATACTTCAGAGTCTCACGAGACTTCGATAGCTCACGATAAACAGTAGTCTACTGATAGTTGAGTTTGCTGAATTTGTGCAGTGGAATTAAATCAAAATTAAGCCTTAATACTTGTTGTTAAATATGATACTAAGTATTAGATACCCAGTAGTGCAAGTGTGTGATTTTAGTTGCTAGCTTCAGTAAGGTTGATGTACAAAATAAACTAAGTGCGAAAATTAAATGTTGAAAGTAAGTAGGCGATTTTATAGTGGTTCCAGTGGCGTAATCTCGCACCCACTCTTCTCCTGTGATGTTGGAGGAAATTCACTAGAGATCTTTGATGTAGCCATACAAAGATTCCTAAGTTGTTTTTCCTTCACCAATAACTATGGCTTCACAAATCTGGCCGGGAACAGTAGGATTGTCGCTCTTGAGTCTTCCACTGGTCCTTGAAGGGTAGGATTGCCTCTTCACCACTCCACCACAAACAACAGTCTTTCACACCCAACAGATGCTTCACTGTTTTCAAGCGTTTCTTTATAAAATAAAGAATTAATCAAGTAAATGATTCAATTCAAAGCGACTTGATTAGGATGAGGTAATCAATGACTTGCGGTGCTTCAAGTGTGTGTGCTTGATATAGCTTGAATGTAGAATACACTTGAAGTAAATCACTGGATCAGTAGCTTTATGCTCAGTAAGTTTAGCAGGGTGTTTTTCAGCTCAGAATTCTCTCATAAAGTTTATCCAAAATTCATCATCTTTTTTTCTTAGTTGAAAGTCCTCTATTTATAGGCAGGAATGCATGTGACTTGTATTTGAAATTCAAATGTGACCTTTCCTTGTTTTTGTCCCATCTGATTTGCAATCAGTCACTATTCATAGGACTGAAAGTGTCAGAATTCCTTTTGACAAAGCAGATCTGGCCACCACCCTTTGACTGTATCCAATGGATAAAAATATAAATCATCCCAACGTCTTTTTAATCTCAAATTTGATTTCCTTGATAAGTCGAGGTAGTTGGCTATCCTTATCCATGTAATCTTCCAATAATCTTGAATTAATCGAGGTATTATATCGGCGAGTTCATCGATCTGTTTGCACTATCGATCTCTTTGAACATCATATTTCGTGTATAAAATATATCTGCAATGATTTCTTTTATCTAACTTTTATTTGTGAAGTTAGATTACACCATTTTAATTATAACCAAGTTCCAAACATCATCCAACTTATGGAACTTAGACCTTCTACACAAGGTATATGTAATCGCTTTAGGTCATCACGGACTTGCCTAAATTCTCGATTCCATATCCTTGACTTTAAATACTAAGTTTGATCCCTTAGCCTTCATTTATTGAGTTTGAACCCTCACCCTTGGTCTTGGTCTTGGCAAGAGTTTCAAGACTAGTCTACTGACCTATCTACCCTACTGACCTAGACCAGTCTGCTGATATCAACCAGCAGCCCTTTACAGTGCTTGTTTGATCAAACCTATTTAAGAATCAAACTCTAATAAACCTATACATTTGATCTAGACATCTTTTTACCTTTGCACTATAACAGCTAGTATGGCACTCATCATCAAAGCTAAGAAATAGGTCCAACAATTTCCCCCTTTTTGGTGATGATGCCACTACCCTCACCTAATCAGCAAAGCAAAAAGATTAAGACAAAAAAATAGAACAAGTACTCATGTTTCATTAAAATCATTTGTTTAAAGGTATTACAAACTAGATACAGCAAAGATAAAGTAATGTGAGTATGCTGATCTATTGTCTCTTTTCTCTTTCTTGTCTAGCCTTCTCAGCTTGCTCTTGATAGGCTCTGATCTGTTCTATCATATCCCTCATCCATTCATTTTCAATCAGTGTAAAATCAATATAGGGATTAATTTGTTTCCACCAGTTCCAAGCTTCAGGCAGGATAAGGTTTATCTGATTCACTCTGAAACCAAACTTCATATACAGTTCTTTAAACTCTTCAAGTGAATCCTTTGCTTTTGTGATAGGCAAGTTCCTATCACCTCTGCCACTTCTTCCACCTCTGTTGCTTGCCCTTAAGGCTTTAACCCTTGCTTCCCAAAATTTCAATCCCAAGAAAGAGTCCAGTCCTTCATGAAATCCTTTGTTTTGATAAGGTTTCCTCCTGTTGTAATACTCTTTCTTGTATTGTCTAAGAAGATCATCAGTAAGTTGAACTCTGCCAGGTGCAGGTTGCCTAAAAGCATTAGTATCATCTTGCCATCTCTTCTGTGCAAAAAGTCTTGCAGCCTCCTTTGCTGCAGCTGATTGGCCCTCTTCCCCCTTAGTGACATCATCATCAAAACGGGATATGAGGCCATGAATACCCTCCTGTGAGATTACCACTGCTCAATTGATTTTCTATAGTTCCGGCTCTTGTATCAATTGAAGTAATCCTTGATTGCAAGGTCTCCTCCAATCGGTTGATCCTTTCAAGAAGTTTGGGATCGAGCACAAGAGTTGTTGTGCAAAGAGCAGCTCGATGAGGTTCGAGTTCGGTGGTTTGTTTGTGGTTCCTCAAGAGATACTACAAAGCAGCCTCGGGTCGATGAAGCTGCTCAGATATCTTCAACAGATTGCTCAACAACAACTTTGTCCAAAGATCGTGGACTTGACTACCTCTTCAGGTGAGGAGTCAGTAATCTCCACAGGCCTGATTATGGTCAAGGGCTCAGCCTCAACAGCCTCTTCTTCTTCTTCTACTGGTGCTTCCTCTTGGATTCTTAATTCTTTTCCCTTTCCATGTTTCTTCTTTTGGCAATCTCCTTCATTCTTTTGGAGAGGGATTCATCATCATCTTTTCCAGTAGATTTTCTCTTTCTACTGGCATCCTTCTGTTGTTCCCTCAAAATTTCAACAACATTTTTCTTGCTTGCACTACAAAGCAGTCATGAACCTCCACTTGACCCTCAGCAGACTCAGCAGTCAGTGATGTTTCCTTTCTTGTTTTCTTTGAAGGCTTTGAAACTTCAGTTATTTTCTTTGTATCTCCACCCTTTCTTTTCTCACCAAATTTTCTTTGGTGCAAAGAGGTTTAATGATTTCCTTTTAGATTGCTTGACTCCGCTCACCACCAAAGATCACCATCATCTCCATCATTATCATCATCATCAGACCTCTCCAAAGAACCTCTTCATCATCATCTAGACCAGGAATAGCATAATCAATTTCCTTCTTGTATCTAGACTGATTGATCTTTTCAGATGCTACATCAGGGATTTGCAGATGATTCAGCAGGGTCTGAACCAACAATCCTAAGGGCAGGGCCTTGGACTTCCTTTTTCCTTCTTTGTCTTCCTTGAAGACCTTCTTCATATAATGGATGAAGTATCTAGCCCAATCGAACTTCATGCTCCTGCATATGATAATCATCAACTCTATCTTGGGTCCTGATAGAGTATCCATACTTCCAACTAGTCCCAGTATGTTTTTAGCAATCAGTTTGCTCAGCAGACTATATTCACTTCCAATATGTTTGCAGTTGATGCCTGAATGGATTTGGTGGTCGCATTTGTTTTAATCGATCAACAAACGCCATTTTGTCCAATCCCATTGCTTCGTGGATTGACCGAGCCATCCACCACTTCAACAAATCCAAAACTTCCTCGATGACTGGGGAAACTTCAATTTCTTGCCCATTTACAGCAGTTATAAATGCTTAAGTTCCTTCTTGTATCTGAATATTCCTCCAGAAGCTGACAACATTTGTGTAAGAAATTGTCTCCAGTCTTATATTTAACACATTCTCCGCATCAAAGATATCTTCTTATTCTTCACCAATGTTAATGGCTAGTTCTAGTTCGATTCGATTGCATCTTCAACAAAACCTCTAACACTTTGGCTTGATTCTATTTGAACATCAACCTTTTCCGCCATTTTAATGAGAAGAATGAGATGAAGAAGATTGATTCTCAAATCTGTGTTAACACAGTATACAAATCGCAGTGATAAAGCAGATTTGCAAGTAGGGAAACTGCTGTGTGATAGCCTGAATATATAGACAGTGGGTGGTTGAAACTGTCAGTGCACGTACATCCATGTCAACCATGATTAATCTGAATAAATGCTAGCTTGACACATGTTCCATAACGTATGATAACCGTTAGATCGTGTTAACTGCGGTTATAAAGGATAAAATAAATATCCCGCCAATATGCTTTTTGACTTTAATAACTTTGACTGAGTAACGTTCCATCCAGCAGGGTGATCCTTAGCAGGGTAGGCTCGGCGATCTGGCGATAAATACGCTTTCAAAGACCTGGCCGATAAGTACTCTGCTGATCCTTGTTTTCTTCTTGTTCTGTTCAATTGATAATACAAGATGAAGTTTAATACCAATGACTGATCCATCAAGTGAGCTCACCCAAAATGACAAAGATCAATCCCTTGCAACCTCATTTGCTCAATTGTCCAAACATAAGTACATGGAATTGTTGATACCAATGACTAATCACGCTAAGTGAGCTCACCCAACATAGCAAAGACTAATCCCTTGGTGAATTCCAAGACATTGTCTTTGAATGTCACCAACTTTTATAATTCCAAGTTCAGTCCTTAATTTAGCAAATCTTTCACTTTGTCAAGTGGTTTAGTAAAAATATCGCCAAGTTGATCTTGATGGGATGTATAGAACCACCACATCTTTCTTTTCAACATGATCTCTTATAAAATGATGTCTCACATCAATGTGCTTGGTTCTTGAGTGCAAACAGAATTTCTGTGATTGCAATTGCACTTGTGTTATCACACATAATTGGAATTTCCATTTCTTCAATTCCATAATCCCTTAATTGTTGTCTTAGCCATAGTATTTTGTGCACAAAGAACTTCCAAAGAAAGAATGTATTCAAACTTTCAAGAAGTGGAAGTTGTTATAGAATTTTGTTTCTTGCTAAACCAGGAAACCAGTCTATTTCCCATTAATTGACAGGTTCCTGAGGTGCTTTTTCTATCAATCTTGCATCCAAAGATAATCGAAACTGAGTAGGATATAACTTTGAAGCTTCCTTCCTTGGAATACCATATCCCTACTCCCAAAGTCTCTTTTAGATACTTGAGAACTCTCTTGACTCGCACCTAAATGACTTTCTTTAGGTTTAGATTGAAATCTTGCACAAACACCTACAAAGAAAGGATATATCAGTCTGTGGCGGCAAAGTAGTACACAGATGACAACCTATCATCCTTCTGTATAAGGTCTGATCAACATCATTGCCTTCTTTATCTTCATCCAATCTGATGTTTGTACTCATAGGAGTTGAATTCTTAGTACTGTTTTCCATACCAAACTTCTTCAGCAACTCCTTGGTGTACTTTGTTTGATGAATGAAGATTTCATCTTTCATCTGTTTAACTTGCAATCCCAAAAAGTAATTCATTTCTCCCATCATACTCATTTGGAATTTGCTCTTCATTAGATTTGCAAACTTTTCACAGAGTAAATCATTTTCAGAACCAAAATTATGTCATCCACATAATGCATACAAACAGGTGTCGTCCCTTCACTCGATTCTCGAAAAGTGTCTTGTCAATGGTGCCTTTTGTGAATCCATTGTCCACCAAGAATTGAGATAGAGTTTCATACCAAGCCCTTGGTGCTTGTTTTAATCCATAAAGTGCTTTGTTGAGTCTATACACTTTATCTTCTTGATCTTTGACTTCAAATCCAGGAGGTTGCTGTACATACACTTCCTCCTCTAAAATGCCATTAAAAATGCACTTTTGACATCCATTTGATATACCTTGAAGTTCTTATATGCAACATGTGCCAAAGAATAATCTGATGGCTTCCAATCTTGCAACAGTGCATAAGTTTCATCAAAATCTATTCCTTCTGCTTGAGAATAGCCTTTTGCTACTAGTCTGGCCTTGTTCCTCACAATGGTACCAGATTCATCAAGTTTATTTCTCAGATACCCACTTAGTACCAATGATATTTGCATGATTTGGCCTTTCAACTAGTGTCCAAACTTGATTTCTTTCAAATTCATTCAATTCTTCTTGCATAGCTATTACCCAACTGGATCTCAAATAGCTTCTTCAACAACTTTTGGTTCCATTTGAGATAGAAAACAGTAAACATAGCTTCCAGTTGTCTTCTAGTCCTCACACCTTGCACCACATTGCCAATAACTTGTTCAAAGAGGTGATTCCTTTAACCATTATGGATTTTGGTTATTTTGATTTTCAGAACATCATCTTCGAGGGTCTGCTGTAGCTTCTTCTACAGGGGTCAAGAGATCCTTGAACCGCTTGGCTTGTTGCATCAAGTAACATTATCGCAGGTGTTCAGTAGAGGCGATGTAAACTTTCAAGTCATTGAATATTTCCAAAACTTCAACACAATCTGGATCAGTGACTTGTTGATTCTCAGCAGGTCCACAATCTTCATCTTCCATACCAGTAAACTTAGGTTCATCAAACACAACATGGATTGTTTCTTCATGTTTCAGTGACCTCTTGTTCAAAGACTCAATGCTCACGATCAAGAATATCCCAAGAATATGCCTTCATCTGATTTTGGTTGGAATGTTTTCAAATGAACTTTATGATTTAGAATAAAACATTTGCTTCCAAATGGATGGAAATAGGATATGTTAGGCTTCCTTCCATTCCAAACCTCATAAGGTGTCTTCAGCAGCTTCTTGTTTACTGATGTTCTGTTTTGTGTATAGCATGTTTATATTTATCGCTTGACCCAATATCTTTCGTAGCAATGCTTCACAAATCATTGTTCTTCCCGCTTTTTAAAGTTATGTTTCTTCTTTCAAAGAACCCCATTTTGTCAAGTGTACCAAAGAAGCAGACAAGTTGATGTAGTACACCATTCTGTCACAATATTCTCTTATAACTTTGTTGAGAAATTCAGTACCCTGATCCGATCTTATCTTTATTAATTGGTAAACTTTTCTCATTTTGTAATCTCTTCAAAAGATTAGGCATGCTTTGAAGTGTTTCACTTTTCTCGTTCATAAATATCACCCAAGTATACCTTGAATAATCATCCACAACCACTAAAGTGTACTTCTTTCCTGTTACACTTGTTGGAGTTATTGGTCCAAAAGATCCATATGCATCGGCTCCAACACTCTATTAGTTGATTGTTTGGTCTTTGATTTGAAACTTGACTTTATCTGTTTACCCTGCTGACATGCATCACATATAGCATCCTTTTTGAATGTGGTCTCAGGTAAACCAATCACAAGCTTCTTCTTCACCAACTGATTGATATCATCAAAGTTTAAGTGATTTAACTTCTTGTGCCATAACCAATTGAGTTCTGATTTGGTATGCACAATCAAAGTGTGTTTCAGAACTACAAGAGAGACCAATCCACAACATACATGTTCTCGTTGTCTTCTACCAAACAAGTACAACTTGATCACCTCTTTCACTAATGACAATACAGCTTGTCTTTGTCAAAAGTGACCTTGTATCCCATGTCACGTAATTGTCCAAAGGCTCGACAAGTTGTAGTCCAAATTCCTTCCACATATGCAACATTCTTGATTGTAAGTCCATTTCGATAAGTGTGTCATATCCTCTTGTATATCCAGGTGTATTCTTGTTGCCAAAATTCACCCTTGGACCATCTTTTGCCACAAAGTTTGATAGATAGTGCTTATTCTTTGTCATGTGTCTGGAACATCCACTGTCAAAGTACTAGACACCCTACAAAACAAAGTTAATGCATTTTAGGTACCCAAACCTATTTGGGTCCATAGTGGTCAGTGGCAAGCATGACCCTTGGTATGTTTCCATAAGGTCTTCTCCTGAATGTGTCATACTTTGGTTCATACATGTATTCCACACATCCATAAGTTCTAACAGTAGGTTGTGTAGGAATCACATATGTTTTCTGGCCTTTTGGTTTATAATGTTGTTTAAAGTGATTCTTGGTGTTAGAAGCATTAGTATAACCATTTGTTTGTCATTCATGCAGTAGAACAACCTCTGTAATATGGAGTCTGCTGAGGTCTTGTGTAAGTCCTCTGCTGATCCCATTGCCTAGGTTTTACCCTAGCTACATGGTTATACTTGTTGTTTCTAACAGTAGATGCAAGAATGTTCCAATCATCATCAGTGGGAAACAGTCTACCTTTCCCCCTGAGATAAGTATCCCTTGAATGATTAACATTTTTGGGTTTAGGATTCTTATCCTTGGAATATTTCTGTTTCTTAACCTTCTGTGGTCCAAATAGACTTGGTAGTGTGCAGTGCATATCAAGAGCTCGAGAAGGCACAAAGAAATCCTATTTTTAGATTTACTCTTTTTATTAGGAGCTGTTGACTTCTTTGACTTCTGATTTTGCTTCCTTGAAGCATTCTCATTGGGTTTTACTGCTTCAGCAACCTTACTGGGAGTTGGATCTAGTGCAGGTACAAACTTAGGACTAATTCTGGTACTAGGTTCTGTTACCTTACTGGATCCATTCTTGTTAGATTTCTGAGTTCCAAATCCATGCCCTGTTCTATCTCCATAAGGCTTTCCTGATTTGTATGCAGTAGTGGAACAAGATGGTTCAAAGAGATTCGAAGTTGGTTTGGATGTTCAATGCAGACTTATCTTGATTCCGCATCCAACATCTTTTCCTTACCTTTGAGAACCCTTAATTCACTTTCAATCTTCCAACTTCCAATTCAAGAGCTTTTTTCAACCTTCACAATCTCATAACCTGATTGTATCATCCTCGCTTGATTAAGGATGGCATCCAAAGTCTCATTGTTGTCGAATTTCTAGGATTTGAACCACAAGTTGATTCACAATCACTTCAGGCAGGAGTGTTGATAGATACAATGTTGTATACCTCCTCGCCATCCATATTGGCCATCAAAGCATAATCTTCCATATCGAAGAACCAATGCCAGGTCATCCGATTCATTTCCTTTTCATTCCACTTCATACCCTCGATTCATCTTCAAAGAACCATAGCCTTCTTGCCATGTCTTCTTTGTTGACTCTTGGTCTTGATGAAGTCCGACAATCAGTCCGAAATGTCCAGGCTTCTTGCGATTGAAGCAAAGATAATCGTGTTCCTTGCCTTGTTTTAACTCGGGATACCAGTTTGAAGTGTCCTGGTTTCTTGCAATGAAAGCACAGATAGTCATTATCTTTCTTTGGTTCTTCTTTCCTTCTTTCAGTAGGCCTCTTTGTAAAATTTCTTGCAGGGGCCTTTCCAGTCTTCATCATCCGATTTTCTTGCTCAAGAAGGCAACTGCGTTCTTGCATATCATCCTGTCCTCCTGATGTTTCTTCATGATGTGAAGCAGCCAATGCAGTGGTCTTTGGCTCTTCCTTTTCAGTCTCAGGTACAAGCTTTTTGCTAAATTCATAAGCCTTGAGATCTGAAAACAAATTGAAGGTGTCTTCTTCATGCAACTTTCTCATTTCTTCAATTGCAGTCACCTTCATTTTCCAAACATCTTTTGCAGGTAGAGCTTCCAAGATTTTGGTGTTTATTTCCTCTTTTGAATAACTTACACTTAGTAGGGTAAGTTCATCCAAGATTGCATTGAATCTTGACTCCATTTGCTCAATGGTTTCATTTGGCAGCATCTTGAACTTTTGAAACCTCATTCTGGCCACACTGATTTTGTTCTTCTTTATTGCATCAGTGCCTTCACAGATCAGATGTATTTTGTCCCAAAGTTCCTTAGAAGTTTTGCAATCTTAAACCTTCATGTACATATTGCTATCCAAAGTTCTATAAATGATATCAATAGCAATGTTGTTGAGGTTTGCTCTTTTTCTGTCTTCTGCATTCCATTCTCTTTTTGGTTTAGGAATGTACTCAGCTTGTATCACCCACTCATTATCGCCTTGGTAATCTCCAAAGGTCCATCGGTTAGTACATCCATCATCTCATCATGAGTTGCAGCAAGATAAGCCAGCATTCGACGTTTATACTCATCTAATCTATCTAGAGAACACATCAACATAGTTCTAGCATACTGTGTGTTATCCATGATGCAAGTCTTTGAAAATCAGTAACTTGAAAGAAAGTTTTAAAGAATTTTCACAAGCACAACAAGTAGGATTCCTTCAGAACAGAAGCACTGCTCCGATACCAATTGTTGGTCCCTTGAAAAGGCTTTAGTTAAGTTTAGAGGGGGGGGGTGAATAAACTTAACACTTAAAACTTTGGAGTTAACAAATTCTCGCAACTTCAACAAATGCACGATACTTGAGAGTCTGCTTTGAGACTTCGATAAGCTGGCGATAAATAGTAGTCTTGATAGTTGAGTTTGCTTTGAATTTGTGCAAATGAATTAAATCAAAATTAAGCCTTAATACTTGTTGTTAAATATGATACTAAGTATTAGATACTCGAGAGTGCAAGTGTGTGATTTCGCTTTGCTAACTTGAGAGGTTGATGTACAAAATAAACTAAGTGCGTAAATTAAATGTTTGAAAGTAAGTAGGCAGAGATTTTATAGTGGTTCCAGTGGCGTAATCCTCACCACCCACTCTTCTCCTGTGATGTTGGAGGAAATTCACTAAAGATCTTTGATGTAGTCATTACAAAGATTCCTAAGTAGTTTGTCCTTCACCAATAACTATGGCTTCACAAATCGAAAATCGGGAATGCAGGTAGGATTGTCGCTCCCGAGTCTTCCACTTCGGTCCTTGAAGGGTAGGATTGCCTCTTCACCACTCCCACCACAAACAACGATCTTTCACACCCAATGATGCTTCTTCATGCCTTCAAGCAGTTCTTTATAAAATAAAGATTGAATCAAGTAAATGATTCATTCTGTGCAAGACTTGATTAGGATGAGGTAATCAGCAGCCTTGCGTGGCTTCAAGTGTGTATGTTTGATATAGCTTGAATGTAGAATACACTTGAAGTAAATCACTGGATCGATAGCTTTATGCTCATGACGTTCAAAGAGGGTGTTTTTCAAATTTCGAATTATCTCATAAAGTTTATCCAAAATTCATCATCTTTTTTTCTGAGTTGAAAGTCCTCTATTTATAGGCAGGAATGCATGTGACTTGTATTTGAAATTCAAATGTGACCGTTCCTTGTTTTTGTCCCATCTGATTTGCAATCTGTCACTATACATAGGATCGACAATCGTCGAAATTCCTTTTGACAAAGGCAATCATCACCACCCTTTGACTTGTATCCAATGGATAAAAATATAAATCATCCCAACGTCTTTTTAATCTCAGCCTTTGATTTCCTTGATAAGTCAGAGGTAGTTGGCTGTCCTTATCCATGTAATATTCCAATAATCTTGAATTAATCGAGGTATTATATCAAAGAGTTCATCGATCTGTGAAGTACTATCGATCTACTTGAACATCATATTTACGTGTATAAAATATATCATGCCTGATTTCTTTTATCTAACTTTTATTTGTGAAGTTAGATTACACCATTTTAATTATAACCAAGTTCCAAACATCATCCAACTTATGGAACTTAGACCTTCTACACACAGGTATATGTAATCGCTTTAGGTCATCACAGACTTGCCTAAATTCGATTCCATATCCTTGACTTTAAATACTAAGTTTGATCCCTTAGCCTTCATTTACATCGAGTTTGAACCTCACCTTGATCTTCGAGTCTTGGCGAGGTTCAAGACTAGTCTCTCGACCTATCTACCCTCATCGACCTAGACCATCTGGCCGATATCATCCAAAGACCCTTTACAAAGGCTTGTTTGATCAAACCTATTTAAGAATCAAACTCTAATAAACCTATACATTTGATCTAGACATCTTTTTGCCTTTGCACTATAACAGCTAGTATGGCACTCATCATCAAAACTAAGAAATAAGTCCAACAGCATCAATTGAAAGAAATCACAACTTGAATAATATTCTCATATAAATTCAATTAGAACGGTAGTTTCATCGATCTCTCGATTCAATAAAACATAAACAATTATTACAAAATTCAATTGATGAAAAACAGTAAATTTAACTCACTAAAGATATAGCTTAAAATCTTCTAGTTTGTGTGGTTGTTGATTGGTTTCCTCCGTTGTCCCACCGCAAGATGCTTAGCCAACAATCATATTGGTGATCATGATTGTTGAGATGGAAGAATTCATCTCTATGTTTGCTCCTTGTGGAGTATGCGTCTGCTGTGTGTATTTGGTGTATAAAAATCTGATGATGAAATAGGGTTGGGGCGCAGCTGTTTAAATAGGAAAAGTAAGTCGGCTAGGTAAAAAACGGGACTGAACGCATGTCTTTCGATGGACGCCCGTCCAGGTGCGTTGAACTTTCGAGTCGGGCCGAGTCTTGACCAGACGCCCATTCTCTTTTAAATTGGACGCTCGTCCAGCAATGTTGGCAAGACTCTGAATCAAATATCTCCTCCTGGACGCCCGTTTGACATAGTGGACGCCCGTCCACCGGACGGGACTTGGACGCCAGTTCAGTGTCGATCAAATCTTGATTTTCTCATCTTTATCTCTTCTCCATCATATAAATCCGATCTTGCACCACTTTTAATCCACTATTTAGCTCGAAAATGTATATCTACAAGGGGGTAAAAACATGCAAACTGTAGAAATATATATATAGATAGAAAATGACTATTAAACCACATAAATAGCTTGAATTTGCATTTTAATCCTTTTCATACACAACCCCTCAATATTTCTATAAACTCCTACTTTTCTATAAAAAGTAATAAAATACGAAGAATATTGTTACGGAATAAAGCGATAAAAACCATAAAATTCACCGTTAACAAAATGCATTTAGAGAACCTGCACCTGGCAGACTTCCACTTACTGATGATCTTCTCAAGCAATACAAGAATGTATACAACAACAGAAGAAGACCTTATCATGACAAGGGCTTTCATGAAGGTCTTAACTCTTTTTTGAGTTTGAAATTTTGGGAAGCAAGAGTTAAAGCCATGAGGGCTTCAAGAAGAGGTGGAAGAGGTGGAAGAGGTGGTAGAGGTGGAAGTAGTTTACCTACCACAAATGCAAAGGAATCACTGAATGAGTTCAAGGGAGTTTACATGAAGTTAGGCTTCAGGGTACATCAGATACATCTAACTCTTCCTGAAGCTTGGAATTGGTGGAAACAAGTGAATCCTCACATTGACTTCTCTCTGATTGAAAATGACTGGATGAGAGAGATGATCATGGAAATAAGAGCTTACCAAGAACAAGCTGAAAAAGCAAGAGAAGAAAGGGAAAGAAGACAGTAGATCAACATACTTTACACTGTTTTATATTTGTTGATTCTAGACTGTAATACTTTGAACAAATATTTATAATGAGAAATGACCAAATTTGTTCTGTTTTTGTTTCAATCTTTTTGCTTTGCTGTTAGGAAAGGGTATTGGCATCATCACCAAAAAGGGGGAAATTGTTGGACTTATTTCTGAGTTTTAGTGATGAGTACCAGACTAGCTGTTATAGTGCAAAGGCAAAAAGATGTCTAGATCAAATGTATAGGCTTATTAGAGTTTGATCTTTGTATAGGTTTGATCAAACAAGCACTGTAATGGTCAGCTGATTTATATCAATGAGACCGGTCTATATCGATGAGGTAGCTAGGTCGATGAGACTAGTCGGAACCTCTTGAAGACCGGAAGGCCGAGGCTCAAACTCGCTTAATGAAGGCTAAGGGATCAAACTTAGTGATTAAAGTCAAGGATATGGAATCGAATTTAGGGAAGTCTCATGATAACCTAAATCGATTACATATACCTTGTGTACAAGGTCTAAGTTCCACAAGTTGGATGGTGATTGGAACTTAGTTATATGCAAAAAGGTGTAATCTAACTTCATAAATAAAAGTTAGATAAAAGAAGTAAGCTTCATTGTGTTTTAAACAGAGCAAATTATAGTTCAGCTTACTGATATGTACTTCAGCAGACTCATGAACCTGCTGATACATATATCTCGATTTATTCAAGATTACATTGGAAGAAAACAAGGATAAAGACAGCTAACAACCTCTGATTTATCAAATAAATCAATGGTTGAGATTAAAAGGATGTTGGGATGATTCAGGACTTTATCCAATGGATACAAGTCAAAGGGTGGACAAACCGCATTCTCATCAAAAACCGATCTGTTTGATGTGATTACTATGAACAAAGGACAAAAGTAAGTCAAATGGGACAAAATCTGGAACTGCTATATTTGAATTTCAAATATAAGTCACAAGCATTCCTACCTATAAATAGAGGACTTCTAACTTAGAAAAAGATGATGAAAATTAAGGAAAAACAAGAGATAATTCTGAGCTGCATTTTCTTATCAAGAAAAACACCTTGATGAACTTATAGAGCTTAAGGCTACTGATCCAGAGAAAATCTTCAAGTGTAATCTGCATTCAAGCTACATCAAGTTTACACACTTGAAGACTGCAAGCTGCTGATCATATCATCCTGATCAAGCTGCGTGAATCAAATCATTTACTTGATTCAATCTTCTTTTACAAGAATCGCTAAAGACAAAGAAGCATCCTTGGGGTGTGAAGAGACTGTTGTTTGTGGTGGAGCTGGTGAAGAGGCAATCCTACCCTTCAAGGACCAGTGGAAGACTTTGGAGCAGCAATCCTACATGTTCCAAGTGTTCAGTTTGTGAAGCCATAGTTATTGGTGAAGGACAAGCAACATAGGAATCTTTGTAACAACCACATCAAAGATCTCTAGTGAATTACCTCCAACATCACAGGAGAAGAGTGGACTGACAGGATTACACCACCTGGAACCACTATAAAATCTGCTTACTTACTTTCTGCACTTACATTCTCAGATTTAGTTTATTATACACATCAACCTCTTCGAATCTAGCAACCAAATCACACACATACACTCACTCGAGTATCTAATACTTAGTATCATATTTTACAACAAGTAATAAAGCTTAATTTTGGATATAATTCAGCTGCACAAATTCAGTAAGTTCAATAGTCACAGAGACTCATCAAGGTCAAAGAGACTATCGAGGTATCAAAGAGTTTCTTTGAAATTGCTGAGTTTGTTAACTCCAAAAGTTTTAAGTGTTAAGTTTATTCACCCCCTCTAAGCTTAACCAAAGCCTTTTCAAGGGACCAACAGTTTCTTTGTGTTTTTGTTTTGTTTTGTTTTTCTTCTATAAATAAAATCAGGTAATGGGTTGAAGGAGATGTAATGAGGATGAAGAGATGACATGGACCTGGATTTAGAACATTCTATGTAAATTATGTTAATTACAATTGTAGTATTTCATTTGTTGTAATTTTATAATTGAACCACTTAGTGAATATTTGTAAATTTAATTGTAAATTTATTGGATTATTTTGGAAAAAAATAGTCTAGTTATTGAAGTCACGGCGAGAGCTTCACAACCCCTCCTAGAATGACCCCAGTTGACCTAGGGATCGGGTGTAAGGTATTACATAATGCATTGGTGAATTTTATATGATTGGAAGGATTATGAAAGGTTCATCAATCCAAGTAGATTTCTCAGTTCTGTAAATATGTTCTCACAAAGAGGTTTGGTGAAGATATCTGCCAGTTAATCGTCTGTTTTGATGTATATCAATCTTACATCAACTTTTTCCACATGATCACGTATGAAGTGATGTCTGATAGCAATGTGCTTTGTCTTGGAATGTTGAACTGGATTTTCTGATATTGATATAGCACTTGTGTTGTGACACATGATTGGAATACCCTTTTCTTCAATTCCATAGTCTCTGAGTTGTTGTCTTATCCATAAGACTTGTGCACAACAACTTCCTGCAGCTACATATTCTGCTTCTGCGGTAGATGTTGCAATAGACGTCTGTTTCTTACTAAACCATGATATTAGTCTTGTCCATTGGTCGTCTGGTTTGTCTTCAGACTAGTCTAAATCATCAAAACTAATATCGAGACCTAAAAAATGTCTGATAACCAAATGTTTAGGAGTCCAATATCAATCTCTGAAATCTTTAAACTCAATGATTAATCTGTCAAGTGAGCTCACCCGAAATAACAAAGATATAATGTGCAACACCCCGATTTTCGCCGTGTTGTTCATAAAGGACCTTATAAGCTTTTCTAAATAAAAGTGACTGCAATTTCCTTTCCATTCACACTGGTTGTGTATTCATTGCCATTGGGAGAGATGGTGACACCTTCATAGAATTGACTTACGCATTCCAGGCATACTTTTTTAAGATCGATGTCAATTAATGCTTCCAATCCTTTCACTTTGCATATGTTCCCTACAATCTGATTTACCAAGCCGGATCCTTCAAAATTATACTCTTTCTCAGATTGAGAAATATCATCTTCCTTGATTGATTTTTCCTTAGAAATACAAGTTGTTGACTTTCTAGGTCTGGATTTTTCCACAAAGTTAGCATGTCAGCTTTTTCTGGTGGCAAGTCATCTTCATCTTCAGTATGAGTTTCTATTTCAACATCCTTCAACATTCATTCCCCCTAAGTATCAGCTTCCGGTGCCGGTTTCTCAACCTTCTTCTTATTGGACTTGTGTGTTTTTCTTTCTGAGTCTGACAGATTACGTTCATCACTTGGTTTTAGGGTGATAGTTTTCCTTTTCTTTGACATATTCTCACACTGTTCTGCTAGGTTCTCTTTTGGGGTTTACCAGCATCTTGCATGCACATTGCGTAAGAGGATTCAACTGAGGCGCTGAAAATCGGTACTATGTTAAGAAATAAAGTAGCTTATTTACTAACAACAGTTGGTTTTAGTACAACGGTAAGCGCTTGAACTAATAATTTCTCAACCTCAGCAACCTTTTCTTCAGATACACTGAGTTTCTTTCTCTTCTTTGATGATTCCTTTAGTTTGGCAAGAATATCATCAATATAGCTTTCTCAGGAGATTTTTTAGGGGATTTTCTCTTGATAGTTCAAAGCCTCCTGATATCCTTACATCAGCAGCTATCTCAGCAGCAGTCTTTACCACTTTCTTCTTGGTGGATTTTCCTATTTTCTTCTTGAGTGTTGTGACCTTGATTTTTCCTTAAGCAACTTCTATAGATTTAACTAGGGGAATTTCAAAGTTCTTAAGAATTCTTTCAACTAGTAATCAAAAAGTCTTTGTATGGTGAAATCTGACATCCTTAATTACACATTTCTTGTCTTGTTCTCCTTCAACTATGTATTGTTTCTTCAACTGATTGAATATGTATCCAGCCCAGTTGATGTTTTCCTCAAACCATAAGGCGTACATCAGTTCGATTTTTGCTCCAGAGATGTTGATGATCGTCCCTAAGTTCTAATTACATCCTCCGCTGAATTAGACTTAAGTAGCTAAATTCTGGTTTCAGCAAATTTGTACTTCAAGTTTGTGAGACTTCTGACAGCTTCAGTGCCTTCACAGTAGTTGATCAGAGTTTTCCAGATTTCCTTACAGTTTTACATCCTTTGATCTTTAAGAACATGTTTCTATCCAAGGTCTTCATTATGGTGTCTTTAGCAACATTATCCAGATTGTTGATCTTTTTATCTTCTGGAGTCCACTCATACTTTGGATTTTTTTTACAAATGGTTGATATCTTTGAGTGGCTTCATCCAGATTAGCTTTCATGATGGTGATTGGACCATCCTTTATCACAGTGACCATGTCTTCATGAATTGCAGCTAAGTGCGTCTGCATATACATTTTCCATTCATCAAAATTTGAAATAGAAAAGGTAGGCACTCTAACAATAGTGCTATTAGACTCCATGCTGAAATAATGATTTAAAAGCTTTTTGAAAGCACAATAGCTTTGGATCACTCCAACACACAGAACACGAAAGCGTTTGTTTTTAGGAGACACGCTCTGATACCACTTGTTGGTCCGTAATTCAAGGCTTGTAAGAGTTCAGGGAGGGGGGGGGGGTGAATGAACTCTTTTTGATTTTGGAGTTTCTTACTTAATGAAGGAGTCTGATCCGTAAGAACAAACTAGCAAGCAACTTGTCGGGTTTTACTGATATGGTTTTCTTCAAAAAGTAAGTGCAGCGGAATAATGATATAGTTCAAAATAAGCCTTGAGCTTGGTTTTCAGTGCTAAGTAGTGTGATGTAAAGTATGCAAGTACTGAAAGTAAAGTGCTGAAAGTAAAGGAGTTAAGAATTGTTATCGATCTTCGGAGTGGCATAATCTCCTACGTGACCGCTTCTCCCGTGACTTTTGAGGTATCGCTATTTTACTCTAGACTAATACAATAGGTAAGTTTTCTTGACACCCCCAGATGCTTCATACTCTAAATAGCCAATCTTTACCTGCCTAAAGTTTCAGACTCGTGATTAGAAAACAACTTAACCTAATTAAATTCAGCAGAGTCACAGATGATAATTAAATAGATGATGTTTTTAATTAAGTTTCAACCACACAAATTAGATTTTATCTTGAATTTGTCTAATCAAGTAATCCTAAGTGTGTATCACATAAATCACCTGAAGAGGTTGATCAGCCTAAGAAAGAAGAAGTTGTTGCTGACACAACTAAAAAAGAAGAAGAAGTTATTGAAAATAAAGGAAAAGAAGCTGACCCTACTACTGCTAAGGCACCTGAAACTAAGACTACAAATGTTGCAAAAGTAGGAGAAACATCAGTCAAAGCCGTTGTTGAAACTGAGGATGCACAATTTGCTGAGATTGAGAAGGAAGAGCCTCATGAAATCATTTCAGATCAAAGAAGGTTTGGTAATTTTAACTAAACAAGTTATAATTTCATAAAACGGATGAACAGAACACCATGAAAGCAAAAGTAAAACGTGAACTTATTGATATCAAACCACAAAGGTTCAAGTTGAGAGAAACGGAAGGCTGGTACCAGAAACGAACCGAGATCGCAATCCATGCTCAAGCTAGGATTACAGACATTATCAGCTCAACCAATTTCAACCTTGAATCGCAGATGGATTCAAGTTGAAACACGACAAACAAATTCGTAAATACAAGGATAATTTTTAGTAAATAAGAAACGGGAAAGGTACAAGTACAATATACCATGCCGCGTGAAGCGGGAAGTACGGTACCATGCCACCGAGGTGGAACATGCAATGTCGTTTGTACAAGATTTGTTTTATCATGTTATTATCATTAAGTTGAGAAAGTTAATAAATCATTTTTAGCAAGATACATATTATTTATCTATATCAATAATATATTAAATTTAAATACTTTGAAAATACTTTGAAAATACACACAGACTGGAGTTGTAAATACCAGAGGATCTTATCATGAAATCCTAGCTGAAGTAATAAAGACCACGATTGAAGCACAAGCAAGGAAAACATAGACTCGGGAAATGTTTATCAACTTCACAGAAGACTTACATGACAGAGTTCAGATCATTGAGAAAGCTCTGAAGGACTCAGCAATAGCCCAGACTATATTGGCAGTTAATCAACAAGCCCTGAACTCAGTTCTACTAAAAATACTATCCAGGGATGATGCCAATAAAGGGGAATATAATGAGATCTTAAAAGTCAATACTGAACAAATGGAAAAAAAAAACCCTTAAGCAAGTTGCTAAGAAAATACAATAATTGAAAAATGCCCGAGATGTTATTGATGATGATGAAGTGAAGCTGATACTGAAATATGCTCAACCAGATAAGAAAAGGCTCACTTTGGATCCTGTTGGTCCCTTTGTAAGGCTTGAGAAAGTTTAAGGGGGGGGGGGGGTGTGTGAATTAAATTGTCACAAAAAAACTTAACTTCTGAAACTCAAACTGAGTTTGACAGAAACTGAGTTTTCTAAACTGAAAGCTTAGTTCGGAGTTAAGATAACTAAGTCTTAGAAAAGTGTCAACTGGCTTTTTCTAAAGCTAAGTTAAATGCATCGGAAATATAAATTAGCCTTAGGTTATGTTGTTCTCTGAAAGTTTGTTATACTGAGTTTTGGTGAAACTCATCTTTGTGTTTGGTGTGAGTTCAATCAGTTTTTCATCTAAGAGATAGATTGATTGAATAAAATAAATAACTAGAAAAAGTAATTAAATGCGGAAAGTAAATAAAGAAATAAAAACACAGTTTTATAGTTGTTCCAGATGGTGTAATCCTGTCAGTCCACTCTTCCCCTGTGATGTAGGAGGAAAATTTCCACTAGTCTTCTTGAGGTTACAACGGTTACAAAAACACCTAGTTGATTGTCATTCACTAAAACCTAGCTTCACAATCTAAGCAAATGAAAAATAGGTAGGATTCCTGCTCTCCAAAAGCTTCACTAGTCCTTGAAGGGTTGGATTGCCTCTTTACCAGCTCCACCACAAACACAGTCACCCAGACTGCCCTCAACTGTCCTTGGCAATTCCTTGACCGGAATGCTTCATAGTCTCAACCTTTGATAAATCAAAGTTGGGTCTTTGATCAAGAAAGTGATTCAGGCTTGGGGGTTTTCAATTGTTGGATCAGTTGAAATAGTGTCCTAAACCCAATCGGGTTGGACCGGATTCGACCGGGTCGGATCATTTTTACTATTTCTTTATGTTTATATTAAATGACTTTTTCTGTTATTATAATATGAACCAATTTGTGATTGTATATATGATAACGTCCTTAGTGTCAAACTGAGAAAGAGAAACCATTAAAGTGATTATGGTTGATGAGATCTCGACTCACTTAAAAGGTTTGATACTTAAATGGCTCTAGTCGTATGGGCTATTAAATGGGACATTAATAGTATGATTAGACTAGCACGTATTGGATGTCTTCTATCTTATTGAAGGTAGGGATAGATCTCGCCTGTCGAAGTGTAGAGACACTTGGACTGTACGTGGACATGTATTTGAGAATGCGTACGTTAGACTGACCCACTTACTTTATTAAGTGTCGCACTCTGTGGCGGTTGTGTAATTATCTTGAGACCGGAGTCTTCATGACATGCATCTCGGTGTGGATTGTCATACTTTGACACTATTGAGGTTTCCCCTAGCCATGGGGCGATCATGCGGTAGTGATTTGATGACGGTCAAGTTATAAAAATAACTCGATACCTAAATAACTAACTAGCAAGAGAACTAGGTTCAATCGTAGTATAGCTAAATAGAGTCGAGGTCGATCCCACAGAGACTCGGCTTAAATAAGTACAACGTTATTAAACTAAAAATAGATTAAAGGCGGTCTCCACCAACAATAACGTAAAAATAAAGGTTGACACGATAGAAAACACAAAGACTAACAATACGACAAAGAGACACTAAAACACTTATTTTTATGGTTTTATAAGACTCTAACAAACGGTATTGATTACGCTAGTAGTAATTACTCCCCATATACGTATATCTAAACCGAGACAGAAAAAAGACATTAAGGTTGATTATATTTTGGCTACGGAGTCATCCCTAAATGGATCTAATTCGTGAACGGATAGAAGATCTTTATGCTTAATTACGACTCCTTCCTTGGACAGATAGAACATCATATAACAAGCATGTCAGACCAAACTAGGGATGCCGATCTAAAATCGTCACCTCGCTCAGGCAACCACCGTGGACGGGTTGGCACACCTCCTAAACGATCGGCTAACTAATGTCCTAGTAACATGATAATTTTCACAATATATCATATTAATTTACGAGAACGATGTAACAAATTGGCCAGATCTATTACATGTATATATGAAAAGCAGAGCACGCACGACGTGGCCGAAGTCGCTCACGTAAAAATCACTAGAATCTTGATGGCTAGATCTAACCATATAGACCGTGGTAGATCTAGACCGGTGACTCTAGAATTCGCTCGTAAAACGCCCTCGTACGGCTTAGATCTACATGAATATGGGTTTGTTAATTAACTACATCACGAAATCAATACACAAACGACTACTCCATAACGAAATAAAATAGATCTACGAATAAAAATGACATATTTGGATAGACATTACCCTCGTAGATGGAGGGTCCTCCGATCCTTCAATGCAATCTCTAATCGATGAATCCATCGCCTCCGTGATGAAGAAACATATATAAAATAAAAAGAACTATATTGATAAACTAAAAGTATTGTAATATTGTGTTTCTAGAGTGTTTATATGGTGTATATGGCGTGTGGTATATGCCTCTATTTATAGGGGTTCAAGCTAATTAAAAGATACACTTCAAAATATCAAAATAATAAGAGATAACTCCCGGCCGATCTTCGATTTTTGGCAAAATGCGCCCCCCCCCCCCCCCCCTTCATGCATATCCTCAAAGTGGCGCCATCTTGGAGTCTTTTGTCATGCTTATTCGATCTTTTCGTGCTAATCCGATATTTATCTTGAATTTCCTTTGATTTATCTTGAGATTTAATTCTTCCATTTGTATTTATCCTCCATAATTATCCAAATCTGCAAAATAGATATTTATCCAAAAATAAATCATATTTAAATAAAACGGATAAATATAATAAAAATGGATAAATACCAATTTATAAATAAAAACAGATAAATACCAATAGAAAATGGATAAATACCAAATTATATTTTATAAATCACAAAACATTAAATAATCCATATAAACATGTGATTTAATATAAAATACATATTATTAATCTCGATTTAAGGTCAACGTTGATGACTTTTATGGGTATAATTCTACCGTCATCAACTACCCCCCACTTAGACTTTGCTCGTCCCGAACAAAGTATCAATAAGTCATTCTCCAAGACAACACTTCTCATGGTCAAATCATACTTATACAAGAAACTCGAGTCAACTCATACCATTCATGCTCATAAGGTATCCATTATTTGCTACTCGTTATGAATCGAAGTGATGTGTGCATGTGCATTTAGTTTTATATATTCGTGGCAAGATTAAAGTTTATGCTAACTTCGCAGTCTTAACCTACCAACATCAGCATTCCTACTTCTTAAGCCTCGCAATGGGTAAAGACATGGTGCAACAAGCAAGAGCGTCATCCATAATGTTTTTGGACTTGGAGACCGAGAAAATACTCAAGCCTCTTAAAAATTTGAATTTTTAACATTTTCATAGTTTCAAGCTTTAACACCTCTCAAGAAAGAAACTTGCTTTAAAAGTAAAGTATGCATTGCAAGAATCCCTCTCTCACGGATTAGTGGAAGCATTGAATATTACCACAAGCGCGGGGCTACTTTGGTAATGTTACTACAAGCCCAGTGTTTAACATTTCGTCAAAACACAGACAATTCTCAAGCTTATTACTCCGCTTTGATGGCTAGAAGATAAGAATACATTAGCAGATAAATATCGACTCTAAGTCTGCATAACCAATCATCTACGCAATGTACACATAATTCTTCTTAGTTATTATTATTTGTGCGGTATTTGTCGATTCACACACTCAGTAATCGAATAATAAATAACTACTTGCAATAGTTGGCATGAATATCCTTAAATTTACATTCACATAAGTATAAAATGATCATGTAATCATGCAACTTGGTTCATTCCCTATCAATTCTATGTATAAGAACTCACCATTCTAAGGGTACGAGATAATTAATTTGGCATTTGTTCAATTTTTTTCATTTTTTTCACCGTTTCATTCAATTGTTCAATTATAGTATCATGGCTAAGTCTCCTTGGCTAAGTCTCCTACCCCCCACTCAAACTTGGCATTGTCCCCAATGACAAAGGAAAAGGAGAATTTATGAAAAAGACTTAGCTCTGGAAACGGCTCTCAAGTAGATGCAGAATATAGTATTAGTCCAAGCACGATGTGGAGAAGCAAACGAAAACCTGTTTAAGCAAACCAAATAGAAACTCCACGAAACCGTTAATAACATGTCATTGGAAGTAATAAAATAATGTGGCAGTAATTAGATATAGAATATCCAAAAACAATTTAAGCCACTTTATTTCATACAACCAACGACATGTAAAACCAAAGAGTTAAAACTACAAAACACACATGGCGGCTATCAAGGATAAAACCTCGTTTATTCCGAACTTAGAATCGGAACATGGCGAGATGAAAAAAACCTTAACAGTCTCATGCTACTTTATTCAAAGAAAAAACAAAAACAAATCTAAAAGAAAGTTTAAAGAAATAGTTCTATGGTTATAGTCGTTAGCTCGACTGTACTCACATGATGGTCTAGTTGTAACTAGGATTTCCTAGAGTAAGTACTTCTTCCTCCCTATCAAATTGATTCCCGAGGTAATGCTTTACTCGGTGGCCATTCACCACAAAAAGTCTTTCGATCATCCAAGTGACTTACCTCTACAAACTCGGGAAGGAAATACTTTACTCACTTTATAAGGACCAAACCATCTTGATTTTAACTTGCCCGGGAAGAGTTTCAAGCGCGAATTGTAAACAAGAACCATATCACCCACCTTAAAGGTGCGGTCAAGGATCTTTTTATCATGGAATCTCTTAGTGCGCTCTTTATAGATCCGAGCATTCTCATAAGCTTCAATGCGAAACTCTTCTAGGCGAGTCAATTCCAACAATCTCTTTTCTCCGGCTAAACTTTCATCTAAATTCAACATACGCGTAGCCCATAAGGCACGGTGCTCAAGTTCAACCGGTAGATGACATGGTTTCCCAAAAACAATCTGGTACGGGGACATACCTATGGAAGTCTTATACGCAGTCCGATAAGCCCATAAAGCGTCATCTAACTTCAACGACCAATCTTTCCTTGTTGGGTTCACAGCTTTTTCCAGGATGCGCTTAATTTCTCGATTAGTGACCTCAACTTGACCACTTGTTTGAGGATGATAAGTGGTAGCTAACTTATGTCTCACCCGTGCTGGCCATTAACTTCTCAAACGGCTTATTACGTAAATGGCTCCCATTATCACTAATGATGGCACGAGGATTCCAAACCACGTGAAGATATTTTTCTTTAAAACCGCAGTACAACTTTTGCATCATTGGTAGGTGAAGCAATAGCCTCAACCCATTTAGACACATAGTCGACCGCCACCAAAATATAGCGGTTTGAAACAGACGAAGTGAAAGGTCCCACAAAATCAATTCCCCATACATCAAAGATTTCTGGTTCTAGGATACTCTTCAATGGCATTTCATGTCTCCTCGAGATATTGCCCGTCATTTGGCATGAATGACAGGATCTAGCATATTCGTGTGCAGTTTTGTAAAGATTTGGCCAGTAAAAACCACATTGGAGAACTTTAGCAGCAGTCTTGTCCCCTCCATAGTGTCCTCCCGCATCATAAGTATGGCAATGTTTAAGTATATCGAGGAATTCACTCTCAGGAACACATCTTCTAAAGTTGTTGTCTGAGCAATGCTTAAAAAGATAGGGTTCATCCCAATAATAATTTTGTTTAAGGTCCGCAAAGAACTTTTCTTTGTTTCTTTGTTCAAGTCCGTGGCAAATATCTCCCGGATAAATAATTCACATAATCTTTAAACCATGGTTGTTGCTTCTCAGCCTTAACAGTCTCACCTTGCAACGATACTGCGGAGCAATCACTATTCCCTAAAGTGGTAGAGATGGAGGATAATTGCTCGTCGGGGGGCTTTTCTAAGCAGGGTGTGAATGCCTCCTCATGCTCTTTCTCATCATCCCTAACATCTTCTATATTTTCCTCGTTCTTTGGGATTGTTGGAGTAAGCTCCTTTTCACTTCTAATTATTATCGCATTCACATCCCTAGGGTTCCTATCAGTGCTGCTCGGAAATCCCCCAGGAGGTCTAGTTGACGGTTGTTCAGCTAATTGTCCTATTTGATGAGAGAGATTCAGGACTAAGGCTTCTTGGTTGGTGACTTTGGCATCATTCTTTTGACAGTATTGGTGAAAGTTTGTAGCCAAGTCAGTCATGGAATTTGCTAATTGATTCACAGTGTCAGACATTGTGTTACTCATCTTTTCAAGTGCAACTTCCCAACCGTAAGTTTGAGCTTGCTGAGGTACATAAGTGTTGTGTGGTTTTACCCCTTCATTTGGATCACTCCATCGGAATTCAGGTTGGTCATGATTTGGTTTGTAACCTTCATAGTGATTACCTTGTTTCCCAATGTAATTGGCTTCTTTAGTACCCGCATTCTCTAATGGCTTAGTCGTTTCCGTCCCTTTTCCAGTCTCTACTCGTACAATTCTCTCATGTATACCATCCACCTTATCATTTATGAGCAATAGAGTATTTAGGATCTTATGCGATACATCCTCCTCAAGATTATCGGCCATCTTCACAGTTGCTATTTCACCACCTCCCCATTGGCTATTCATTGCTATTTGCTCCATCTTTCCTCGTGCCTCCTCGGGTGATAAAGAACAAACGCTCCATTCTTTGGAGGCATCTACTCTTATCTTCTCCGTATCTCTCAATCCATGGTAAAAGGTTTGCATTAAAATCCATAGAGGGATATCATGATGAGGGCACTTCCTCATGGACTCCTTAAAACGTTCCCAAGCTTGATCAAAACTCTCCCCAGGTTGCTGCTTGAACCCCAAGATATCTTGGCATAACTTAAAGGACTTTCCTATAGAGAAGTACTTATTCATGAACTTTTGCAGCAGTTCCTCCCAGGTCGTGATTGATCTACCCTCTAAAGAGAAAAGCCATTTCTTAGCTTTATCTTTCAAAGTGAAAGGGCGGTACTAACGATCTCTAAGAAATTCATCACGTGAATGCCAGGATCTTCATTCAGGATACCATGAAAAGTGGAATAGTTTGTCACCATTTGAATGATATTAGGTTTCGGGTGATAAACTTCAGCAGCATTTTTAGGCACTACGATAGCAGGAATGAATTGTTCAATGGTAGGCGTTGCATAGCTTTGCAAAGTACGCCTTTCCCATGCAAAACACAAATTGGTTAACAAAATTTGCATTATTAAAATTATTTCCATTTACCTGGCTGGCGTTATTCAGTAATGCATGCATGTCTGAGTCAGATTGATGTGCTCCTTCAGATTTTTCCTTGCCTTGCTCTTCGTGTGGATCCTTGGAAATCCGGGTAGCTTGTTTGTTGTTTTTTATTATTATTATTATTATTATTTTTTTTTTTGCAAGACAAAAACAACAATAACCAATTAAAATACGCCAAGGCTACTGCCTTTGGCGAGACTTTAAAATAGACAAAAATAGAAATAACAAAAACAATAAACAAATAGAAACTTTAAAGGCTAATCCTAGACTCAATAAATAAAAACTAAACTAAAACATACTCTAAAAATACGAAAAATACAAAAACACAAGGCATAAACTGTGTAAAACAAAACAGTAATGTAAACTCGCATGATTTGTTTTACGACTCTTACAGGTTAATTCGATGTTATAAAAACTAATTAAACAGACTTTATTCACAATATTTACGAATCTACTTTTAATAAAATAAGCTATACTCAATTTAATGACACGAGTCCCGCAACGGCGCCAAAAACTGATGACGGTCAAGTTATAAAAATAACTCGATACCTAAATAACTAACTAGCAAGAGAACTAGGTTCAATCGTAGTATAGCTAAATAGAGTCGAGGCTCGATCCCACAGAGACTCGGCTTAAATAAGTACAACGTTATTAAACTAAAAATAGATTAAAGGCGGTCTCCACCAACAATAACGTAAAAATAAAGGTTGACACGATAGAAAACACAAAGACTAACAATACGACAGTAGACACTAAAACACTTATTTTTATGGTTTTATAAGACTCTAACAAACGGTATTGATTACGCTAGTAGTAATTACTCCCCCATATACGTATATCTAAACCGAGACAGAAAAGACATTAAGGTTGATTATATTTTGGCTACGGGAGTCATCCCCTAAACTGGATCTAATTCGTGAACGGATAGAAGATCTTTATGCTTAATTACGACTCCTTCCTTGGACAGGATAGAACATCATATAACAAGCATGCTGTACCAAACTAGGGATGCCGATCTAAAATCGTCACCTCGTCTAGGCAACCACCGTGGACGGGTTGGCACACCTCCTAAACGATCGGCTAACTAATGTCCTAGTAACATGATAATTTTCACAATATATCATATTAATTTACGAGAACGATGTAACAAATTGGCCAGATCTATTACATGTATATATGAAAAACAGAAAGCACGATGTAGCCGAAGTCGTTCACAGAAAATCACTAGAATCTTGATGGCTAGATCTAACCATATAGACCGTGGTAGATCTAGACCGGTGACTCTAGAATTCGCTCGTAAAACGCCCTAGTACGGCTTAGATCTACATGAATATGGGTTTGTTAATTAACTACATCACGAAATCAATACACAAACGACTACTCCATAACGAAATAAAATAGATCTCCGATCCTTCAATGCAATCTCTAATCGATGAATCCATCGCCTCCGTGATGAAGAAACATATATAAAATAAAAAGAACTATATTGATAAACTAAAAGTATTGTAATATTGTGTTTCTAGAGTGTTTCTATAGTGTATATGGCGTGTGGTATATGCCTCTATTTATAGGGGTTCAAGCTAATTAAAAGATACACTTCAAAATATCAAAATAATAAGAGATAACTCCCGGCCGATCTTCGATTTTTGGCAAAATCGCGCCCCTTCATGCATATCCTCAAAGTGGCGCCATCTTGGAGTCTTTTGTCATGCTTATCCGATCTTTTCGTGCTAATCCGATATTTATCTTGAATTTCCTTTGATTTATCTTGAGATTTAATTCTTCCATTTGTATTTATCCTCCATAATTATCCAAATCTGCAAAATAGATATTTATCCAAAAATAAATCATATTTAAATAAAACGGATAAATATAATAAAAATAGATAAATACCAATTTATAAATAAAAACAGATAAATACCAATAGAAAATGGATAAATACCAAATTATATTTTATAAATCACAAAACATTAAATAATCCATATAAACATGTGATTTAATATAAAATACATATTATTAATCTCGATTTAAGGTCAACGTTGATGACTTTTACGGGTATAATTCTACCGTCATCATGATTGGGTGTGATACTGAAGTATGCGTGGGATTTAAGTTGTTTGTGAGGAAATCGCATACCCTATTAGTAGGGGTGAATATCCGTAATGGCCTTGTTGGTCCCTTGGAAAGGCTAGCACAAGTTTAGAGTGGGGTGAATAAACTTGTCACCAAAAACTAGATTTATAACGATTAAGGTTCAGTTTTAACTAGTATGGAGTTGAGCTGACTAAGATGAGCCTAAGTCAAACTGACTTATAACAAAACTGAGTCAACCGGCAGCGGATTTATGTTTTAGCCTTTATCTAGATCTTGTTGACTCTATAAGAAAAAACTGAGTATGTAAAACTGAATTATGGTGAATATCAGTTTGTGAACTGAGTAAGTATAACAATCAGATTCAGTATGCTGTATAAAAAATAATAAATGATGAATAAGTAAATGACTGAATGTAATTGCGTAAAGTTTAAGCCGATCTTTCCCATTGTTGTGAATAAAGAATTTGCTTCCAAAGGCATGAATGTAAGAAATGTTTGGTTTCCTTCCATTCCGTATCTCATCAGGTGTATTTTCATGTCTTTTGTTCATTAAAGCTCTGTTTTGGGTATAACAAGCTGTGTTAACTGCTTCAGCCCAATATTTTTTAGGTAGTTTTGCTTCATTGATCATAGCTCTACCAGCTTCCTTGAGTGTTCTATTTCTTCTCTTAGCTACTCCATTTTGTTGTGGCGTCAGTTCAATATTCTTGATTATTCTATTGAGAAATTCAGTTCTCTTATCTAATCTAATCTGATTTTGATAACTGTGACACTTTTCTCATTATGTAGTCTTTTCAACAAGTCTGTTAACTTTTGTTGAGTTTCACTTTTCTTTGCCAAGAAGATCACCCATGTATATCTTGAGTAATCATCCACCACAACCAGTGTGTACTTCTTTCCACTAACACTGATTGGTGTAACTGGTCCAAAGAGATCCATGTGTAAGAGTTTTAAAACTCTGTTGGTTGACTTTGTCTTTAAGCTTGATCTGATTTGCTTCCCTTTCTGACAAGCATCACAAATGCTGTCATTCTTGTAGGTAATCTCTGGTAGGCCGATGACTAGCTTCTTCTTCACCAGAATGTTATTATCATCAAAGTTGAGATGACTCAACTTCTTGTTCCATAGCCAACTGTTTTTTGATTTGGTATGCACAATTAGCAAGTTTCTGATATTGTAGTTGTCCAATCCACAATGTACATGTTGTCATGTCTTCGTCCAGCAAGAACAACTTGGTGTGCAACTTCACTAATCACAATGCAGTATTCCTTGTCAAAAGTGACTATGTATCCCATGCCACAAAACAAACTTGTACTAAGCAATTTGTATTGTAATCCTTCAACATATGCAACATTCTTGATCTTCAAACCATTTTTCACTAAGATTCCATATCCTCTTGTGAATCCAGGTCTATCATTGCTTCCAAAATTAATTTTAGGTCCATTCTTTTCAACAAAATATTCCTGATAGTCTTTGCACTTGGTCATGTGTCTTGTGTTAGGAAATCTACGCGGGAACGCAGCGGAATTCAAAATTTTGATTTCTTTTTACCCAAGATCGACTTCGTTTAAGCAATAAACAAATAAGGTAGTAGACGGTAGTTACCTTGGTTGATATAAAAGATCGACGCTTTGACCGTCTAAGGAGAGTAGTTCTGCATAGAGCTGCCCAAGTGTTCGGCCTCTACCGCTAGTCCACATGAACAGCCCACCGGAATCCCATCATGGATTGCTATTGGAAAACTCCGGTTGCTAGACCGGCCTTTTTCCCCTCTCTCCAACTCTCTATAGGATGCTCTCTATTTTATACAAGAACTATTAGCTCTTGAAATTGTGATGTACAAAAGAGCTTGACACCACTTCCTTTTTATAGGCAAAGTGGCGCCCCAAATATGAGTGGAGGAGAAGAAAACTTTTTCCCAATAAAATAAGGAAAATATAATTGATTGATTTATCTCATTTAATTCAATATCCTGTATTAAATATTTCCAATATATTGTCAATATCTTATATTGACTATATTTATCTTATTACCAAAAATCAATTTACACATGTGTGCAAATCTATAGTCATTAATATCTAATATTAGTATATGATAATATTATTTATTTTATCAAACAATGTGCACAATCCAAATACATCTAATGTACTTGGAAAGTGGCGCCTAACATATATATCAAATATATATATGTTTAATCAATTAATATAATACTATAATTAATTAATTACAAAATACATGTATATCATATACACACATAAATTCGATATACACATATCTAGAATATGTATATTTAATTAATCAACATAATTAAGATGTTGTATTATATTTATTCATAATAAATAAATACCACCATATTTATTTACCACTATAACCTTTATAGTCGTGAGATAAAATTTCCTTATTTGGTTATCATCTATAACCACATTTTAATCCGGCTAGATGTTCAAATGTGTGTGACCCGATAGGCTTCAAAATATGTTGGCCGTAGACACAAAGTGCAAATTACGAAAATGCCCTTCATACCTAACGATCATGGGATAGCGTCTAGCAACACACCGTGACCCCCATTCATCGGAAGAGTCAAATGTAATGACTACTACCTTTCTTGTGAAATAGTTACCGTGTAACTTACAACCCCATCGCTGTAATAATATCCATATGGTCGTACGTCGAGTGTCAAACATTAACGACCGTATCTTATAATCTGGATATCATGCTCTCTCGAAGTAACTCATTTACTTCCACTTTGCAAAGATTCACGAGAGTAAGACATTCCTTATAAGAAGGCCCTTTCGGATATTCACCCCTACTTATAGGGCACGCGATTCCCAGAAGACCATACATGTATACTCCGTATTCTTCAGTATCATACCCAATCACTACCGCATGATCGCCCCGTGTCTAGGGGAAACCTGAATAGTGTCAAATCATGAAAATCCACACCGTGATGCCATGTAGACTCCGGTCCTAAGGATAATTACACAACCGCGCGTCACATACTGTTACACTTATCCGTGTAAGTGGGTCATCCTAACGTACGTATTCTCTAATACACGTCCACATACAGTCCAAGTGTCTTTACACTTTGATAGACGAGATCTATCCCTGCCCTTAGAAGACATCCAATACATGCTAGTCTGTTTATACTATCAATGCCCTGTTTAATTATACGTCTGCCTAAAGACATTTAAGCATCAAACTTATTAAAGTGATTAGAGATCTCATCAACCATAATCGCCTATCATGGTTTCTCTCTCACAGTTTAATACTAAGGACGTTATCATATAACAATTCATAATTGGTTATTTAAAAGAACAAATATATGACAACAGAAAAGCCATTTAATATATGTATAAGCATAATGAAATAGTAGAAATGATCCGACCGGTAGGATCCGGTCCAACCCGATTGGGTTTAGGACACTATTTCAACAATCTTCCACTTGGCCTAAAACCAACACACACAAGACCAAGTTAAAACACAAGAATCTCATGCAATACTCGTAACTAGCCCTAGCCATGAACGGATCGCTATCCGTGGGGACTCAGACTATCTTCATATCATGCTCCATATGATCAAGTCAAAGGAACCGCCTCAACACACACATGAATCTCTGACGAGACCCTGGTCCTTGCTCCAATCAATGAATCCACTTACTATATCAGCCATATAGAAATGGTACCAGGTTCAGGAATGAACCTTCTACATCCATGTACTGCTCCCGCAGCGCCTCTAAGGCGCTACTATGTTTTGGCTAAGTTGTAGAATATACAATGACCCATAGCTAAGAACATTTCCAGCTCACTGTTTCACTTAATCAAAGTGACTGCAAACCCAGACTGTAGCTCCCACTCACCTTCATAAGACTCAGGATATATGTCTATATAATTACGTTTATTTATTTCCAAGTTTCAATAAACTAAGAACTCTTCCTTAACTTGTTTAAGGATATTCTCGACATTCACCAGATTTACTTTGATACTTTCTCATGACTCTTCATGAACAATGAACATCCGGCATTACTTTTATGATGGTTCCTATCGCAGTAGCAAAGGAAACCTTCCATAACCATCATCTTTCACCTTATCTTTAGGACTAACGCCCTAACATAGATAGATCATGAGAACACCGCTAGCAAGATATCTCCCGTCACGATCTATGCTAAACTCTTTTAGCATCACATCTATATAGGTAAACTATAATCTAACATCGCTTAAATCATCACTATAGATTCTTATTTCTAAAATAAGAACTGCTAATCCAAGTGCTTTCGTAAAGACCTTGAACTACCAAACATTAATTGACTGTGACATGGGGTATTAATTCTCGAGAGAGATATCCAATACCTTACTCAAAAATCGTAACACACTCCCACTTTCCATCTTGCACATTGCGCATCCTTCTTTTGACTAAATCAAACTCCTTTGATTATCAAACAAAGAAATCATCTAGAAAAACTTGTTTGAGTCCATGAATGGATCTTGTGGGCTTACATATCATGTCATCGTCTATGAACATTGAGCTTTCTGCCCAACGTCTTCAACACTATCATATAGCCATGATACGAAGTTATAACAAGCATTATCTCGAATAGAGCGCACACACCGGCAAAGATAAAGATAATTACAAGGTTTACACCCGCACTCTTCAAATTTTTCACTATAGCCTTATGGTAATCATATTACTATCCATGTCACCTTTCAGGACATTCCTCTATGTAAGATGGACTAGGTTCATAACCCGGTTGTCACCGATGAATTCTAATTCGGATATTATCGCTCCCGGCCATATCTCTCAATCTTGCCTTTCAAAGATTCTTTCATAAGTCGTGAGATATTCATTCTTCAAGATGAACATACCAAAGAGCCTTTCAGTGCTTGAGGTTATCCACAGACTTACAGAACTTTTGTGTGAATCGAGCAAAGGTTTCTACACCTCATCACTATGTGGCGCTCGCTCATGTTCCATTGGTTGAATATATCTTTGTGGTTCTCAAACTCTTTTGAGATCTTATTTACTCCCATTTGTGTCTTTTGGAAGTAACACTTCCTCTAGAAAATAGCATGTTTGGAGACAAAGATTTTGCTCCTCGGACAGGTAAATAATACATAGCGTATGTCGCATATGTCGTACTAGGCTCCAAGCCTTTCTGACTTTGCCTATGACAACTACAAAACATCGGTTAAGATAGATTCGACATTATCCTCTTCCATATCTAATATGGTTTATTCAACCTTTATTCTTTGGAACTCGGTTAAGTATAAGGGCACTATCCCGAAACGGGTAAGGGATACTTCGCATGGCTTGCATCACACCTTTATCATATTGTTTCCATTTTGGGAACACAATCTAATTGCGTATCCTAAAGATGGTATCCTTCAAGGGAGAATCTGATTCTATTTCAGACAACTTCTGAAACACCCTTCAGGTATTAATTGCTTCAATCCAATTGAAGATTAATTCCTAAGTAGCTCATCAATCTCATATTCATGCTAGCTCAAACTTTTCAGGCTTTCCAAATTATGCACTTCACTGAGTACACTTGACTATTTCTAAAAATAGTCGTAGAGATCAACAAACAATTATTTGTGGCATTAATTGTCATAAGCCAACAAACACTGTTATGTTTAGGCTTTAGACAACTTTCTAGATTTTATAACATTTTCTTAAAAGGGTATTTTAGTCCTCTTTGGATATGATACGTATAACCCACATGATTCATAATCATATGGTTCAACATCATCAGAATGACGTTTAATTACACGCTTCCCTTCCAGAGAGACTATGTCTAGAACAACCACACATATTAAGGATAACAGCCACACAAATATTTAGTTGAGATCTCATTACATATATCGACTATATAGTGACATCAATCTAGTATGTTAGATTCAGTGACCTTCCAACTCTATCGAATAACATTTATTCTTTACAATTGAATATGTCTACTAAATCCTAACCTGCAACTGAAAACATGTTTTTCATAAGAACCAGAACATAATAACATTTATTTAGTTCCCTTATCGCTTTTACTAGATCCGCAATATGGTAAGTGTTACAACGCTTGCTTCACCTTCCATATCTCAGATTCAATCTTTCTAATTTAATCACACTCGTAAGGTATCATATATCTTAGAGTCGACTTTGATCTTAGATAGATTTATCTCAACTCACTTGCTTAGAATAGAAACTTCAATAAGTTCTCTATTTAAGCACATGCCCTAACTTTCCTTTTTAATCCTTTAAGCACTTGAAAAATGTTTCTTATTGTAGTCTTCATAAGACTTAAGAAAGATCACAAGAGTCATGTCTTTAATTTCCTTTCATAAAGAAAATCTAAAGTTTATTAAATAGTTTATTTAATCTTTTGAATCGTATTCAAAACATTGATTATTTAATTAACCTTTAAGCAATGATAGAATTAAGTCGACACTTAAATCTTATAATTTTGAAAACAACCTTTCAAAAATTAGACGTGGTCATTCTTATCCAACATTTGAATTAATTGTCATCATATGACTGAATGATCATATTCAATCGTATCCAATGTCATGAGCTTCCGCTTTTCACTAATAATTAAAGTCTTGGAGTACTGCATCAAATATGTAGTCTCATTGTCTCTAACTACTATAACGGGATTGCTCGTGTCATTGCTTATTTTAAAAGGATTAAAATTACTTAACCATACTTGAGAACGTTTCTTAAAAGGTAACAGTCATAATTTGATTTTACTAATCGAGAATAAAACATAAACATAAAGTTTGCTAAAACTAGAACATAAAAATGAAAATAAAAGAGTGTTGTTGTTTACACACGCAAAATCAAAAATGGTCTTTTGATTTATGATTTTGCTCCCACTAGTCAACTACTCCCAATTGACTTTCAAGAATCTTTCAAAATCCTTTAGTGGCCAAGATCCCACCTGGTTACCCCGATTCCCGACGAGGGCCGATCAACCGGAATAATTCGAAAGGTATGTAACACTTACCAATCACATCTCTATGTTACTCTTGGTGGTTAACTAGTCAACTCTTTGACAATTCACATCTTTATGTGGTAGTCAACCCCTTGCCTCTAGAATAAGACGGTCCTGACGAGGGCCAATCACCGGAATACTCTAGTCAAGTCATAACCCAATATTCGTGAGATCTCATACGATCATATCTCAATAACGACGATATACCCGTGGTAGGTCAACTCCCGAAGAGGGCCGATCAGTTGGATCTGAACAAAGGCTCTTCACCATCGCTATAATATTGGGAGACAATATTTCGACTTGATTTTTGTTGTGGAAGTATTTACTTAAATTAATTCACTTAATTAATTTTAATCACGGTCTCATCAAATATATTTATCTCTATAGACATACATCCTACACATTTATCTAGATCGTGCCTAGTCATGCATCTATCATATCGTATAAAATAAATACAAGCACAAAATAAATAAATGCGTAAAGTAACCGGTATGATCATGGACATTTCCTAGGTGCGGTTTCGAATACAAACTGACGAAACCGCATGTCACAATCTAAGGTAGCTGCAACCGCCAATAGGATCATTAATGCGTCATTCTCCAAAGGGATATTTATTCTTCTTTCTTTGGTCTCCGTCTTCTGCTCCATTCTTGTTACATTTAATTCTATCTAATAAAATAAATACACCCGCCGCATACGGGGGGAGCCAACGGGAATGGGATAAATGCAGAAAATAAACTAGGTCACGTTCTTCATAACGGCCTAGGACAATTTTTAAACCAACAGAAAAATTAAATCATTTCACATATATCCTATCGGTCGAGTCCATGATCAATCGGGGTCCATATAATCATATTATATCTATTATATCTAAACCATACAATAACATCTTATGAAAAAGAAAAAATTAAAATTTAACTACTTGCATCTTAATTAATCAATTAATATTTAATCTATTAAATAATTTTATCCAATCAATTAACTAATTAACATTTAATAAATTAAATGATTTTAATCGAAATAAAATTAACAACTAATTTTAAACCAATTTTAGTTTTATTTTTAATCAATTAGAACTATTCCAAAAATAACCTAAAATTAAAATTTAGTCTATTTTGTTTCTTTCATTTTGATTCCTAATCAAAAGGGAGGCTTGGTCACATTCCAAAATCAAAATTTTGGAAGTGGCCTAGGCCTAGGCTTTTTACAAATCAAATATTTGAAAAGAGCCTAAGCCTATTCCAAATCAAATATTTAGAAAGGCCAAATAATTTTGGTTTAGGCCTGGCCACTTTCCAAAATCAAAATATTGGAAGTGACCTAGGCCTAGGCCTTTTACAAATCAAATATTTGAAAAGGGCCTAGGCCTATTCCAAATCAAAATTTGGAAATGCCATGTGGCATCCCAATGGCCCAAACTATTTGAACCATTGGTTAGCCACATGACACAACTAAACAAATGATAAATTACTAATCACAACTATGAACCATATTGAATCACAAAATACACAAAACAAAATTTAGGAGATCCGCCAGCATTGACCGGTCAACCGACGCCAGCAGAAGGCTGCCCAGCCGCCGCCGCCGCCGCTGGTGGTGGTGCCGCCGCCAGTCGGCCGAGCACCACCAGATCTCTTTTTTTTTTCGTGTATAGTTTTTGCGAATAAAAATCTTTCATCTTTTAATTACGTGATTAGAACGATAAAATTAACTACACAAAATAACACACTTATTGCTTAAGCTCGAAACTCGCACCGATACCACTGTTAGGAAATCTACGCGGGAATGCAGCGGAATTCAAAATTTTGATTTCCTTTTACCCAAGATCGACTTCGTTTAAGCAATAAACAAATAATCTAGTAGACGGTGGTTACCTTGGTTGATTTAGAAGATCGACACATTGATCATCTAAGGAGAGTAGTTCTGCATAGAGCCGCCCAAGTGTTCGGCCTCTACCGCTAATCCACACGAACAACCCGCGGAATCCCATCATGGATTGCTATTGGAACTCCGGCTGCTAGACCGGTCTTTTTCCCCTCTCTCCAACTCTCTATAGGATGCTCTCTATTTTACACAAGAACTATTAGCTCTTAGAATTGTGATGTACAAAAGTGCTTGACACCCACCTCCTTTTTATAGGCAAAGTGGCGCCCCAAATATGAGTGGAGGAGAAGAAAACATTTTCCCAATAAAATAAGGAAAATATAATTGATTGATTTATCTCATTTAATTTAATATCCTATATTAAATATTTCCAATATATTGTCAATATCTTATATTGACTATATTTATCTTATAACCAAAAACCAATTTACACACGTGTGCAAATCTATAATCATTAATATCTAATATTAATATATGATAATATTATTTATTTTATCAACCAATGTACACAATCCAAATACATCTAATGTACATGGAAAGTGGCGCCTAACATATATATAAAATATATATATGTTTAATCAATTAATATAATACTATGATTAATTAATTTACAAAATACATGTATATCATATACACACATAAATTCGACATACACATATCTAGTATATGTATATTTAATTAATCAACATAACTAATATCTTGTATTATATTTATTCATAATAAATAAATATCACCATATTAATTTACCACTATAACATTTATAGTCGTGAGATAAACTTTCCTTATTTGGTTATCATCTATAACCACTTTTTAATCCGGCTAGATGTTTATATGTGTGTGACCCGATAGGCTTCCGAATATGTTGGCCGTAGACACAAAGTGCAAATTACGAAAATGCCCTTCATACCTAACGATCACGGGATAGCGTCAAGCAACACACCGTGACCCCCAATTATCGGAAGAGTCAAATGCAATGACTACTACCTTTCATGTGAAACAGTTACCATGTAACTTACAATCCCATCGGTGTAATAATATCTATACGGTCGTACGTCGAGTGTCAAACATTAACGTCCGTATCTTATAATCTGGATATCATGCTCTCTCGAAGTAACTCATTTACTTCCACTTTGCAAAGATTCACGAGTAAGACATTCCTTATAAGAAGGCCCTTTCGGATATTCACCCCTACTTATAGGGCACGCGATTCCCAGATTTACCATACATGTATACTCCGCGATGCTTCATGATCATACCCAATCACTACCGCATGATCGCCCCGTGGCTAGGGAAAACCTCAATAGTGTCAAAGCATGACAATCCATACCGTGATGCCATGTAGACTCTGGTCCTAAGGATAATTACACAACCGTCACATACCGTGACACTTATATCCGTAAGTGGGTCGATCCTAACGTCGCGCATTCTCTAATACACGTCCCGTGCATACCCAAGTGTCTATACACTTTGATAGACGAGATCTATTCATGCCCTTAAAGATAGAAGACATCCAATACGTGTTAGTCTTTTTATACTATCAATGCCTGTTTAATAGTACATCGACTGTAGACATTTAAACATCAAACTTATTAAAGTGATTAGAGATCTCATCAACCATAATCGCCTATCATGGTTTCTCTATCACAATTTAATACTAAGGACATTATCATATAACAATTCATAATTGGTTCTTTAAAAGAACAAATATATGACAACAGAAAAGCCATTTAATATATGTATAAACATAAAGAAATAGTAGAAATGATCCGACCTGGTCGGATCCGATCCAACCCGATTGGGTTCAGGACACTATTTAAACATCTTGAGCATCCACTATCAAAACACCATACTCCCTGCAAAACAAATAAATGATTTTTAGGTACCCAAGTCTGTTTGGGTCCATAAGGGTCAGTGGTAAGTACAACTCTTGGAATCTTTCCATATGGTCTTCTTCTGAATGAGTTTCACTTTTTTTCATATATGTATGCCATAGATCTGTAAATTCTTTCATAAGACTGTGATCCATTCATATACGTTCTATAGCCTCTCGGTGTAAAAAGCGATAAGCATAGTGCTTTCTGCTTTTAAACTTATCATATATTCCATTGCTCTGCTTTGGTTTTAATTTCACTTTGAACTATGGTCTTTGTGGACCTCTGAATTGAGCTTTCATTTGAGAGCTTGGGTACGATCTCTGCTGATTGTTTTGCTAAGGCCTAGCCTTAGCAAACTGGTTTCTATTAACTAGTTTAATAATAGAGACAGAAAATCCCAGTCTTTATCAAAAAGAAATAACCTGCCTTTCCCACTGAATTGGTTACCTCTAGAATGTTTCATATTCTTAGATCTTTTAGGATTTTTCTATTTCTTGGATTTTGGTTTAGCCTTTTATGGTCCTACAGATTTTGCATTGAATCTGCTATCAGTTTGTCTCTAAGTACAGCTGACCTAGCTTTGGTTTTACCATTGTTAGGTGTTGCTAACTTCATAGTAAACTGACTTTGCTTATTTGAGACATTCTCAGTTCTAACTGGTCCAATATATTCCTTAGGATGAGGTATTTGTTCAGCTACAAATATTATGCCAATTATGACACTTGATTCAGCAGCTTTGCTAATACCTTTTGAAATCTGTTGTGTATCAAATCCAAGACCACTCCTATCACCATAGGGCTTGCTTGATTTGAATCCAGTTGTAGAATTGATTGTACTTTTGACTCAGCTGCTACTACTGGTGCTGTAGTCTTCTGCGGAGTCTTGGCATAATCAGTTTCCTTAGTTCTTAGAATGTCAACTCAGCATTCAACCTTTGGATTTCTAAGATGAGAGATTCTTTTTTAGATTTTACAGCTTCATATCCTGAGTGTATCATAGTCATTTGTTTAATTAGAAAATCTAAAGTTTCTTCCATCTTAGGTTCTGAACCAGCTGTTGAAGAACAAGCACTTTGTTCAGAAGTGTATTTAGTGTTTGATTGAAATACCTTAATGAATCTTCAATGTGAGCCATCAGTGCTGTGTCATCCGATTCAACTGCTGACAAAGATTTTTCACGTTCTGATTCATCATCAGTTTCATCTCCTGCTATCATTGCTTTTTTGGCTGGTTTTTCCTGCTGATATCTCTTGGATTGTAAGTCTGGACAGTCAGCTTTGGAGTGTCCATGCTTCTTGTAGTTTAAGCACGGATACTCATCATCATTCTTTTTGTATGGAGTCTTCTTGATACATTTCTCAGTGTAGGAATGACCAGATTTCATCTTTCTAATCCTTTTCATCATCAAGACCATTTGCTGCTCCATTTCATCCAGCTCATCAGTGTTGTTGGATGGTTCTTCTAGTTGAGGAGCCACATCAAGAGCTTTATTTTTAGGGACCTCTAGTGTTGACAATTCAACAAAGTCTTCACTGAATTCATATGCCTTCAGATCTGAGAATATCTTGAAGGTATCTTCAGTTTTTAGATCTCTAGATTCCCCCATGGCTGTCACCTTCATTTTCTAACTTGAGGGTAAGGCTCTCTGAACTTTTGAGTTGATTCATTTCTTTGTGTAGACAATGTTGAGCAGTCCCGATTCATCTTGAATTGCATTGAATCTTCCCTCCATTTTCTCAATGGTTTCACCAGGTTTCATCTTAAATTCTTGAAATTTCTGTTTGGTTACTGTGACCTTGTTCTCTTTAATGGAATCCGATCCTTCACAAATTAGTTGTAGCTTACTCCACAATTCCTTTGCACTCTTGCAATATTTCACTTTCAGGTACATATTGCTATCCAAAGTTCTGTAGATGATGTCCATGACAATGTTATCCAAATTTTCTTCTTTTTCTGTCATCAACATTCCACAGTTCTTTGGTCTTTGTAACTCTAACTTGTGCACCACCTTCAATTGTCTGTATCTGCATGATCTGAATTGGTTCATCATTGAGTACGTACGTCCATCATTTCATCATGTGTTCCTGCTAATTATAAGTAAGACTGCAAACATCTCTTATATTCATCAAACCTATCCATGCTACACATCAGCAATCTAGCATACTAATTGTTGTCCATGATCCAAGTTTCGGTAAAACTCTAAGTTCAGTTTTTAAGTCTTTCAAGAAGAACAATAGGAGAATCTACTCAAAATAGAAGAACACTGCTTCGATACCAATTGTTGGCCCCTTTGTAAGGCTTGAGACAAGTTTAGAGGGGGGTGAATAAACTTGTCACTAAAAACTTAACTTTTGAAACTCAAACTGAGTTTTCAAACAGAAAACTTAGTTCGGAGTTAAGATAACTGAGTCTTAGAAAAGTGTCGATTGAATTTTTCTAAAGTTGAGTTAAATGCAGCTGAAATATAAATTAGCCTTAGGTTATGTTGTTCTTTGAAAGTATGCTAAACTGAGTTTTGGTGAAACTCAGTTTTGTGCCTGGTGTGAGTTCAATCAGTTTTGCATGCAAGAGATATATTGCTTGAATAAAATAAATAACTAGATAAGTAAGTAAATGCAGAAATAAAAATACACTTTTATAGTGGTTCCGGGTGGTGTAATCCTATCAGTCCATTCTTCCCCAGTGATGTACGAGGAAAATTTCCACTAGTCTTCTTGAGGTTACAATGGTAACAAAAAGCCCTAGTTGATTGTCCTTCACTAAACCCAAGATTCAAAATATAAGCAAATGAAAAATAGGTTGGATTGCTGCTCTCCAAAATCTTCACTGGTCCTTGAAGGGTTGGATTGCCTTTTCACCAGCTTCACCACAAACATAGTCACCCAGACTGCCCTCAACTGTCCTTGGCAATTCCTTGACTGGAATGCTTCACAGTCTCAACCATTGATAAATCAAAGTTGTGTCTTTGAATCAAGAAAGCGATTCAAGCTTGTGGGTTTTCAAGTGTTGGACCTACATATGTCTTGTATGCTTGATCACTTTGGAGATTTCTTGATGTAACTTTGTAAGCTCAAATTGATATCAATTACTTCACACATGTTTGCAGAACTTAGGCTCAAAACTTGTAAATTCAATGCTTGATCTTTGATGCTAAGTCCTATATTTATAGGGTGAAATCCAACAGCTATATCTTTTGAATTCTTCTAACGTTCAAATTGGATTCCTGGAATGTGCTATCAAAGTGTCAGACTTGTCAGCGACTGTTCTGACTTGTCAGACCGTCAACCAAACACATAACTTGATCTTTAACATTCTGATATCAATATAAAACTGATTGACTGACTTGTTAAGTTGAAACTGGGTATTCCTAGTTTTCAGTTTGTAACTATAATGAGCATTTACTCAGTTTTTACTCTTCTTCATAAACTGAGTACTCCTAGTTCTCCATATAATATTTATTTATGAAATCAGAGTACACCATTACATTTCATAAAATAACTAAGTTACATTGTCCTTATGTAACATAGCCTTTAATACAAGATCCATAAAGTCAGTTCAGGTCATCATAGACTTGCTTGAATTCTAATTTTACAGTCTCGGCTTTTTGTCTTCATAAACTGAGTTTGAACCCTTAGTTCTTCAAACCTTCATTACTAAGTTTACCCCCTCAGCCTTCAGCTTCTAGATAAGCCAACCGAGTTTGATCCCTAAGCAAACTTACCTTCTTCAAACTTCAGTATTGAGTACTTTCGGTTTTTGTAATACTTCCAGCTTCAGTTTTTTTTGTATAACTTCCAGTTTAAGTTTTACGCCTATCTATCTATTACAGTGCTTGTCTGATATAACCTATACAATAATCATACTCTAATAAATCCTATACATTCACTTCTAGACATCTTTTAGCTTTTCACTATAACTGTTAGCCTCAGCACTTTATCAATGGGGTTTAAACAACAATTAATAAATAAGTGATGAATCATCATCGAAACTCAAATTTTATTTCTAACTGATCCTTAACTATACAGAGCGTTTAATGAACAAATGCCACTATCCGAACATGGTTCTACAGAAGAAGATTTAGAAAATTTTCTAAGAAGAAAGAAAACCATCGTGCATTGTTGGCATAAGCTGAACAAATATGAAGCTGAAGGTTTGACTAAAAAGCTGAAGAAACTGTAGAAGAAGCTGTTGAAAAGCCGCATGAAAGGAACTCATTTAGAAAACTATAACGGACGAAGCATTGAGAAACAATGTGCCGAAATTCATAACTCTTTTCAGATGAAAATTCTTTGGAGTAATCAACATGACCGTTTCATGGAAAATCTGGACCAACATCAACAATCTAGATTTCACTCCAAAGCACCAAGCCATGAAAAACTCAAATTTGGAATCTATGACGAAAGAATGGTTGCCAAAAAGAGACCAAGAAAGTGCTTGAAGACAAGTCAATTGAGCATGTAGAAGACTCATTGTTATTTTATTTCGGACTGTTGTACTTTAATACCTTTGATGTACCCCAATCTCAGTTGAATTGAATAAAGTCAGAAGTTTCCAGTTTAGTTATTTTTTGTCTTTTATCTTTTTTGCATTGCTTTTTAGTGAGGGTATTGGCATAATAAAAACGGGGAAATTGTTGGAAATAACTAGCTGTTATAGTGCAAAGCAAAAAGATGTCTAGTATTATTATGTAAGCTTTATTACTGTCTAATTGTTGTATAGGTAAAACAGACAAGCACTATAATAGAAATGATATAGATTATTAGTAGAGTCTTCGACTTTTTCTGAGATCTAATCAAGATTGTGTCTGCTAAGGTTTTCAGACTTAGCTGACTTTATCCATAGCTGATGATTGAAGGCTGAGGGACAAAACTCAGTTATGAAGGCTGAGAGATCAAACTAAGTTTAGAAGACTGAAGGCTGAGGTTTCAAACTCATTTGTAGAAGACTAAATCAGTTATAATTTAGGTAAGTATGTGATGACCTAAACTGACTTTACAGATCTTGTACATAGAACATATCTTTAGATTAAATGGTGTACTCTGATCTAATCAAGTGTGATCTGATGAAGGGAAAGCAAGCTAGCTAAATCAGTTAGACAAACCAGCTGACATTATCCAAGAAACCATGCCAAGCAAATGTGAATAATCAGAAACTAGATGCTGATAAACAATGGAAGAAGTACAATTAACGTCTATATTACAAGTGTAACATTTTCATTTGATGACATCTTGTCAATGTCAGAAGGACACTGACATCTGACATACATCAGTGAGGACCACTTCAATGGCTACTAGAATTCAAATTTGAACATTGGTATCTCACCTATAAAAGGAGCACTTATCTTTCAAGAATAAGCACGGGTGAAGAAAGCAGTGCTATAAACAAGTTTACTCAATAAGAACATAAGAGGGAAGATAAATCACTGCTGTGAATTCATATTGCAAGATGAAGAAATCTTTAAGTGTTGGAATTAGTCAAGTTAATCAAGATCTACAACACTTGACGAAACATGGATATTGTCCATATCATATATATATATATATATATATATATATATATATATATATATATATATATATAGTCAATGGATTTAAAATGATTTATTGATTGGAATATCTTATTTACTATGCGAATAATCATAGAAAGCCATGGGATTTTTATTGGCTAATACTTAAAAGGTTAAGAATTTTAAGTATTGAAAAAAATTCTCTTTTCTTTTAGGAAAATTTTGGGGAATACTTCACTATACACTATATATGAATAGAATCAAACCCTGCTCTCATCGTAAAGAAAATGAAAAGAGCACCTTCCCTATGTCGTGTCAAATTCGTGATCGAAAAAAAGAAATAAAATATTTTTTTCCTATATATATATATATATATATATATATATATATATATATATATCAAGAACAAGTTCATCCACAAGTCGAATCACTTACTTGATGCAAGGAATTAATTTTTTGTTCAGACAAAGGTTTTAGACTGTGAAACACCTGGAGGTGCGTTGTAGCCCAATTCAAGAGGAAGATTGAGTCTTTTATTTAGTCTTTTATTATCCCACATTGGTTAATTGTCTTTTATATTTATTATTATTTTAAGTATTGTTATTTTGTCCCACATTGCTAAAATGGCAATTGGACTTGGAGTCTGTAGCCTATATAAGGCATTTCCTTGTATTTGAATAGGTAGCTTATTATTGAATCAAAAAAACTATTTTGGTTGAAATTCAGAGATTGAATTTTTATCATAAGAAACATTCAGAGATTGGGTTTCTTTCAAGAAGTTTTCAGAGATTGGACTTCTTTCGATTATCCTGAGACGGGGTAATTGGTTGGTGTTCCTGAGATGAGATCACCGTAGTAAATATTCTGAGATGGAGTATTTACATATCATTTTGTTATTTTCGTTAAATATATTCAAAAAGCCATAAAAATATACTTTTCAAAGCTGAATCGTTTGTTGTGCTTTAATCAAAGATCCTATGAGATTCAGTTTATATCAAGTGGTATTAGAGATCAGGCGATTAAAGCAACAACAATTCCGCGTTCTTGACGTAAATCTGCGGCGCTTTCTAAAATTCCTGGCGTTCTTGTTATCCGAGAAACCCTAATCGCAGCCTTATATTCGTCCTACTTGTCGCTGCATTCGATCCTTTCTTGATCATCATCAAGAAGCCCTAATTTGGCCGACCGTTACCACAAGGTAATCAAAGCATCCGAAATAGCCGCTGCGTTCATAATCTGCTGCGTTTTTTACGAATCTTTACGAATTTCGTTCTATTCATTTCCTAATCAAATCATATCGAAAAAATCTCAAAATTAACCAGTAGATATAATTTTGTATTGGCTGTCTTTTGTCTCTTTGGCACTTTTGCAAATTCGGATTTTATCTTGATCAAATTCGGATCGGAATATTCTGCTCGATTTTTCTGGAACAGCTTGTAGTCGACTTTGGTTTTAGGGAGTTGTGGTGGTCAGAATTGAATGAAATTTTGTGAGCACATAGGAAATTCATTGTTCTACAACTTTGATGCTTTGAGTTTTTTCAGAGTCCGGACCGGTTTTGCACAATAGTCACCGTCACCTAGTTGATCAAGCTTCACAAAACCATAACCCGGAGTGATCTGTTTACAAATTCAACTTGAGTGGGTTATACCTTGTCCAAAAATTCTGAATCTTAACAGTCTGAACCACAATTTCGTTCTCTACAAGTTTTGTTCTTTGTGTTTTTCCGAATTCCATATTGTTTGGTCGTGACAAGTGCCGTCAGAGATTAGGCGATTAAAGCTGCTGCATTTATTGGAAGAAATCTGCTGCGTTCTTGAGCACCAAGAACCCTAATTGCAGCCGCACTCAAAACCTCCTTACGTCATCGAATTTTGCTGCTATTTTCGCAACCCTAGCTGTTCTTGAAATCCAAGAAACCCTTGTGCAGATCGTATACAACCAGCATCATAAAAAGTCGCTGCGTTTTTAGTCCTGAACTTCTGTTCTTGCGAGGAATCATCTGCTGCGTTCTTGGAAGATTATTTGCAAGTTGCTGCAATAGATAAACTACGTGCAACTTTCGATAACATCCATACAGACTTCAAGCGACATCAAGTTGAATCCGATCGAAGACATGCCAAATTATATGGTCGCCTAAATGCATTACATGACACCCTCGATCCATGACGCTAATTAGAATGTATTGCGCAATGGAAATTAGAGGCAGAACAACGGAAATTAGAACGTGCAGAACATTGGAGGAAATTAGACGCAAATTGGAAGGCGGACGATGAACTTATCTTTATCCCGTATGGTGTAACACGTGAAGAAGCTATGGCTGGCAAACCGCCCAAATTCTCTCCTTCACGTGCTCAATCGAATAAACAGGTTATTCCCAACCCCCCTACGGCTGTGGTAAACGAGGAGGAAGACATTCTTATTGTGGATTCAGCCATGGAAGAGTTCATTGAGGTTCCTAATGCACTTACTAATGATGTTGTTCCAGTTGCTACTATTGATTCTCCTTTACCGGTACCCGACCATTCGGCGAGATTGCCGACGCCAAGGTGGATATTGGTGTTGACCCAATCACTATGCCCGTGGACTTACTTGTCGAATCGATTGTGGTCCAACCGGGACCGAACCGTGCAATCCGATGGTCCAAAGGTGCACTCGGCAATTTTAGTTGCTGATTTGAAAGCTTTACAAGCGCCACATGTATATGTGGATCCATATTTACAGCATTGCCGCCCTTTGGATTTTGTTGTCGCTGATTTCTCCCCTCGCGCCATTCCATGTTTTTGCGATGTTGTGATTCTGAGTTTCTCCGTGGTTGAGTGGACGTATGGAAACACGATATTCGTGTTTGATCCGGGTTGATTCGAGGACGAATCCTTTTGAAGCGGGATGGAATGATGTAGCCCAATTCAAGAGGAAGATTGAGTCTTTTATTTAGTCTTTTATTATCCCACATTGGTTAATTGTCTTTTATATTTATTATTATTTTTAAGTATTGTTATTTTGTCCCACATTGCTAAATTGGCAATTGGACTTGGAGTCTGTAGCCTATATAAGGCATTTCCTTGTATTTGAATAGGTAGCTTATTATTGAATCAAAAAAACTATTTTGGTTGAAATTCGAGATTGAATTTTTATCATAAGAAACTTTCGAGAGATTGGGTTTCTTTCAAGAAGTTTTCAGAGATTGGACTTCTTTCGATTATCCCGAGACGGGTAATTGGTTGGTGTTCTGAGATGAGATCACCGTAGTAAATATTCTGAGATGGAGTATTTACATATCATTTTGTTATTTTCGTTAAATATATTCAAAAAGCCTTAAAAATATACTTTTCAAAGCTGAATCGTTTGATGTGCTTTAATCAAAGATCCTACGAGATTCAGTTTATATCAAGTGGTATTAGAGATCAGGCGATTAAAGCAACAACAGCTGCTACGTTCTTGACAGAAATCTGCAGCGTTTTCTAAAAATTCCTGGCGTTCTTGTTATCCGAGAAACCCTAACTGCAGCCTTATATTCGTCACTTGCTGCTGCATTCGATCCTTTCTTGATCATCATCAAGAAGCCCTAATTTGGCCGACCGTTACCACAAGGTAACCAAAGCATCCGAAATAGCTGCGTTCATAATCTGCTGCGTATTTTCTGAATCTTTATGAATTTCGTTCTATTCGTTTCCTAATCAAATGATATCGAAAAAATCTCAAAATTAACCAGTAGATATAATTTTGTATTGGCTGTCTTTTGTCTCTTTGGCTCTTTTGCATTATCTTGATCAAATTCGGATCGGAATATTCTGCTCGATTTTTCTGGAACAGCTTGTAGTCGACTTTGGTTTTAGGGAGTTTTGGTGGTCGGAATTGAATGAAATTTTGTGAGCACATAGGAAATTCATTGTTCTACAACTTTGATGCTTTGAGTTTTTTCAAAGTCCGGACCGGTTTTGCACAATAGTCGCCGTCACCTAGTTGACTGTTTCTGTAAAAACCCATAACCCGGGAGTGATCTGTTTACAAATTCAACTTGAGTGGGTTATACCTTGTCCAAAAATTCTGAAACTTAACAGTCTGAACCACAATTTCGTTCTCTACAAGTTTTGTTCTTTGTGTTTTTCCGAATTCCATATTGTTTGGTCGTGACAAGTGCCGTCAGAGATTTATCCGATTAAAGCTGCTGCATTTATTGGAAGAAATCTGCTGCGTTCTTGAGCACCAAGAACCCTAATTGCAGCCGCACTCAAAACCTCCTTGCGTCATCGAATTTTGCTGCTATTTTCGCAACCCTAGCTGTTCTTGAAATCCAAGAAACCCTTGTGCAGATCGTGTACAGCCCTAGCATCATAAAAAGCTGCGTTTTTTAGTCCTAAACTTCTGTTCTTACGAGGAATCATCTGCTACGTTCTTGGAAGATTATTTGCAAGTTGCCGCAATTGATAAACTACGTGCAACTTTCGACAACATCCATACAGACTTCGAGCGACATCAAGTTGAATCCGATCGAAGACATGCTGAAATTATGGCTGCCCTAAATGCATTACATGACACCCTCGATCCACGACGCTAATTAGAATGTATTGTGCAATGGAAATTAGAGGCAGAACAATTGAAATTAGAACGTGCAGAACGTTGGAGGAAATTAGACGCAAAGTGGAAGGCGGACGATGAACTTATCTTTATCCCGTATGGTGTAACACGTGAAGAAGCTATGGCTGGCAAACCGCCCAAATTCTCTCCTTCACGTGCTCAATCGAATAAACAGGTTATTCCCAACCCCCCTACGGCTGTGGTAAACGAGGAGGAAGACATTCTTATTGTGTATTCAGCCACGGAAGAGTTCATTGAGGTTCCTAATGCACTTACTAATGATGTTGTTCCAGTTGCTACTATTGATTCTCCTTTACCGGTACCCGACCATTTTGACGAGATTGCCGACGTCAAGGTGGATATTGGTGTTGACCCAATCACTATGCCGTGGACTTACTTGCTGAATCGATTGTGGTCCAACCGGGGACCGAACCGGTGCAATCCGATGGTCCAAAGGTGCACTCGGCAATTTTAGTTCTTTGATTTGAAAGCTTTACAAGCGCCACATGTATATGTGGATCCATATTTACTGACATTGCCGCCTTTGGATTTTGTTGTCGCCGATTTCCCCTCGCGCCATTCCATGTTTTTGCGATGTTGTGATTCTCGAGAAGTTCCGTGGTTGAGTGGATTTATGGAAACACGATATTCGTGTTTGATCCGGGTTGATTCGAGGACGAATCCTTTTGAAGCGGGATGGAATGATGTAGCCCAATTCAAGAGGAAGATTGAGTCTTTTATTTAGTCTTTTATTATCCCACATTGGTTAATTGTCTTTTATATTTATTATTATTTTTAAGTATTGTTATTTTGTCCCACATTGCTAAAATGGCAATTGGACTTGAGTCTCAGAGCCTATATAAGGCATTTCCTTGTATTTGAATAGGTAGCTTATTATTGAATCAAAAAAACTATTTTGGTTGAAATTCGAGATATGAATTTTAGCATAAGAAACTTTCGTAGAGATTGGGTTTCTTTCTAAAGTTTTCAGAGATTGGACTTCTTTCGATTATCCTGAGACTGGGTAATTGGTTGGTGTTCCTGAGATGCGATCACCGTAGTAAATATTCTGAGATGGAGTTTTTACATATCCTTTTGTTATTTTCGTTATATATATTCAAAAAGCCATAAAAATATACTTTTCAAAGCTGAATCGTTTGATGTGCTTTAATCAACAATCCTACGAGATTCGGTTTATATCAAGTGGTATCAGAGATCAGGCGATTAAAGCAACAATAGCTGCTGCGTTCTTGATAGAATTCTGCAGCGTTTTTTTAAAATTCCTGGCGTTCTTGTTATCCGAGAAACCCTAACTGCAACCTTATATTCATCACTTGCTGCTACATTCGATCCTTTCTTGATCATCATCAAGAATCCCTAATTTGGCCGACCGTTACCACAAGGTAATCAAAGCATCCGAAATAGCTGCATTCATAATCTGCTGCGTATTTTCTAAATCTTTACGAATTTCGTTCTATCTATTTCCTAATCAAATCATATCGAAAAAATCTCAAAATTTACCAGTAGATAGAACTTTGTATTGGCTGTCTTTTGTCTCCTTGGCACATTTGCAAATTCGGATTTTATCTTGATCAAATTCGGATCGGAATATTCTGCTCGATTTTCTGGAACAGCTTGTAGTCGACTTTGTTTTTAGGGCGTTGTGTTGGTCGGAATTGAATGAAATTTTGTGAGCACATAGGAAATTCATTGTTCTACAACTTTGATGCTTTGAGTTTTTTCAGAGTCCTGACCGGTTTTGCACAATAGTCGCCGTCACCTAGTTGACTGTTTCTGTCAAAACCCATAACCCGGGAGTGATCCGTTTACAAATTCAACTTGAGTGGGTTATACCTTGTCCAAAAATTCTGAAATTTAACAGTCTGAACCAAAATTTCGTTCTCTACAAGTTTTGTTCTTTGTGTTTTACCGAATTCTAAACTGTTTGGTCGTGACAAGTGCCGTCAGAGATTAGGCGATTAAAGCTGCTGCGTTTATTGGAAGAAATCTGCTGCGTTCTTGAGCACCAAGAACCCTAATTGCAGCCGCACTCAAAACCTCCTTACGTCATCGAATTTTGCTGCTATTTTTGCAACCTTAGCTGTTCTTGAAATCCAAGAAACCCTTGTGCAGATCATGTACAACCCTAGCATCATAAAAAGCAGCGTTTTTTAGTCCTGAACTTCTGTTCTTGCGAGGAATCATCTGCTGCATTCTTGGAAGATTATTTGCAAGTTGCTGCATTGGATAAACTACGTGCAACTTTCGACAACATCCATACAGACTTCGAGTGACATCAAGTTGAATCCGATCGAAGACGTTTTCGAAAAAAAGAGATGATCACACTTTTTTAGGTATGATTGAAATTGTAATAGATCTCGGTTTTTAAGTATGATAACAACTAAAATAGATCACAGTTTTTAAATGTGTTGAAATTATAACAGATCTCGGTTTTTAAGTGTGATAACAACTATAATGGATCACGTTTTTTAAGTGTGATAACAACTATAATATATCCCTGTTTTTAAATGTGGTTGAATTAAAGTACTTTGTGTCACACATCAATATGCTACAGGGGCGGACCCAAAGGTTAAATGGGGTGGTCTCAAGCCCACCCAAAATTTGAAATTTTTTTTAGTAGTAGTGTTAATATTAGTATGTTATGTGTCTTTTTCTTGATGTTACTAAGACCAAGACCACCCGAAATTTCTATATACTAAGACCACCCCAAAATTTTTACACCAAGACCACCCCGAAACTTTTTTCTGGTTCCGCCACTGATATGCTACACTTTGGAATCCGTGACTAATGTGAATATATCACACTTAAAAACTGTGATCTTTATGCACTTTTGTAGTAGTGCATGTGTTATAGTTCTTGCACTTGAACTTCATGCAAGGTAAGGGATATAATTCTTGCAGTTATATAGACAATTTCAGCCTCATATTCTTTACTATTCCCTACACTATTGGCGAATTAGTGTTTCTTTACAGAAGATAGTCATCCTTGTGAGATTAACAGTGCAAGATTGGCTTAAGTGCCCGTGGAAATGGGCACTAAAAAGAGAAGTAAAGGGATAACCTGAGCTCAATGGGCTAATGAAGGGAATAGTATCGAATGTGGGAAATCCAATTTCAGGGAGAGATGAAACGATATGAGCAACAATATTTAGCTAAGGAAATCTAACCGATTCAGTTAGTGCAGAACAAATAATTTAACGCTAATAAAGTGTTAATTCAAGTGTACCAAAACCGCATTCTTTTTTCAAGGATGTAGTGTTGCTCGTTCAGTGATGTTTACTGGCCAGGGGATAATAAAAAGTAACCGGTGAAGTCAAATGGTATTTACCGATCTGCCCGTTCGTGAGGACAATCAATGTTTGGGCCTGCCAGACTCCGCTGATGCCAATTATGGACCAATCAAATTCTTTTTGACATGTTCTCCATAGTTGGCATCCAGGGAGCCAGGCAGACCAAATTGTGATGCTAATATCTTCAGCTTGCATTAATGCCTAATTCATTGTTGATTCACACTTTCTGCATAATGGCAAAGAAAAAACAGAATGATTATTCCCAATAAAAATATTTTGATTAAGTCCATGATGCATAGGTAAATGGACTCTAGTGAAACTAATCCATAGTTTTAGTCACAATATATATAAATAAATAAACAAGTACAAGTTGTCTTTATGAGGAAAGGATTCAATTGTTTTCTAAGTTCTTGGACTTTAGACCTTTTCTCTGCAAATGGTTAATAAAAAATTGTTTAAAAAAAACAAACCCAAAATGTTGATGGTTTCTAAATTCCAAATTTTTTGGACCTTTCGATTCAAGCTCTTGAACTTTTTAGACTTGTTCTTAGCAAGTGGTTAGTATATAATTAATTGTTGTGAAGGAAACCAGGTCAGAATGCTAATTGTTTCTAAATATCAAAATATTGGAACGGCCAGGCTACACAACGTTGTAAACAAAGCAGTTTTGACCAAGTAATTGAAAAGATTAATAGTAAAGGACAGAGGTCTAAAGAGAGAGAGCTTCGCAATAATCGCTACAGAAAATTAAGTGAACATTATTTTATTCAATTAATAAATGTAGTTTATTATTAAATGATTGAATAAACTATTTTTCATATCCATACGTGCACGTACCAGGGAACGAGTCTCATATAAAAACAATATCCATTTCAATCTCATTTACTCCCTAAAAAAAAAAAAAAAAACAAACAAACAAACGATCAAGACTTATTTATTTCATCAGCTGTGCAACATTTATAACCTGATAAATCATTCAATATAAGACTTGTAAAAGATCAGGTTTTTATATAAGAGGATGCATTATAAACTCAATAGTTAAGAGATTTCACCATGTAAAAGTTAAAGCATATTTGTTGGAATATATATATATATATATATATATATATATATATATATAATTTAAACAGTATATAAAATTTAAAACGAGACCACATCATATATACCGAGCAAAAAAATTGTTTTAAAACGAGACACATATTAATCATTCTGATCAATAATTCATAATTGAATAATAATCAATTATAATGACACAATGTAGTGCCCAAACATTGTAGATTCTTAAATTAAACAGTATCTTTGAAGATTTCCTTATATAGAATGGATTGACTTGGAATCCATCTCACTAGTTCATTGTTTGGATAGCAGAGTAATTAAGAGGAAAGCAAAATTAAAAGAACGTGGATGCAAATTTTACCAAGATAAAATTCTTCAAAACAAATAAATATATAAATAACTTAGCCAACTCGATCTCAAGACTCATAAACAAGCAATATAAATGAAACTAATGAAAACATTAAATTTCACAAGAAGAAAAAAAAAAAAGATTGAAAGAAAAAAAACCTTACATTCTTAATGAGCTTGGAGAAAATGTAGAAAAGCCTAGAATCATAGTGTCGTGTGATCAAACTCTCAAACGATATGGCCCCCCTTCAGCTTAAATAATTTCTTGAAGAAAATATGGCTAAATATATATCTCAAAGTACATTTTGGGAGTTTTCTATATATTTTTCTAATTCGTAGGGGGTTTGGGGACATGTATTTAAAGGTAAAACAATGTAAGTTGAGACAAAAAGAAATCAGAGGTTGAAAGACCTATAAGATTTCTTTTTTGTTTGCTGTAGGCGGCAAAAGGAAGTTTACACCATTATTTAGTAATTCCTCCATCTCAATGCCAACTTTATCAATGGTGGGTTGATACGACCGAGAGATTATTGACGACAATTTTAGTTTGCAAAATGTGTTTTACAACACACTTTTTGGCTTTTTCCCATTCACATATTTTAATTTTATTTTAAAAAAACCATCCAACCTGTTTGTCCAGGACAGACAAACACTAGACTCGGTGTATATTGCGTGTTCGGCTTGATTTTTATTATTATAAAACTTGTGCATATCTTTTCACACAAGGAAAACTCTCAATACATACAACATTTTGTTTTTTTATTTTTGCCGCTCAAATTTACTTTTTTAAAAACCCGTTCAGTTTGACCGAATTATAAGCAGAATGTTGTGAGTTTTTCATACTTATTGTGATGCCCCGTTCCGGATACCGATTATATTGCCAAAATAAATATATTAATAAGCCTCGTAACAATTAATCAGAGTAAAAGCAGAATAAATTAAATTTAAAAGATTACTCGGAAAAAAAAGTCAAACGACAATCAAAAGGATCAATAAGTCCCAAAATCTACGTCTAAGAAAACTGAAACGACAATACAACGAAATAAATGTTGTTCGACTCATTACATACCAAATGAAACAGAAAAGGTACTAAGTCTATGTCTCAAACTGAATGACTAAAAGTGCATAAGATAAATGTCCAAGTCATCGTAACTTTAGACTATCAACTCCATCGTCATAAGCAAAATCATCATTATCCTGTCAATCACCTTCTCAGGGTGGGAACAAAAGAGAGAGAAGAGGGGTAAGTACTTACGTACTTAGTAAGGGGTAGAAGAAACGGTTACATACAATATATAAGAGAAATATATATCACATATGACAATTAAATTCTGCAAACTCTACCACATAGGTTGCATTGAGATCACTCTCATCCTCTACTAGATCACATAGTATAACCTCTCGCACATAAGTTTGTTACACCAATATCAAAGGACACTGTGCATGGTGAGAATGCACCGAGACATATTAAGCACCTCTCAAGGGGGCATGGACTAAGGTCTCTATGTGGGAAGTTACACGTTGTCCCTTGACACATAACTCAAAAGGGTTGCAAGATTCCCACGCTTCAATTTAGAAATGTGCCTTACCAATGATATTGACGTTTTAGGTTTTAGACAACCACATATGTATTAACGAGTTAAGTTCTAACCACCTGGTTCATTCACGTATAAGGCTCCTTAAGGACTTCTAGTCATATACATATAGTTACAGTACCTAGCACGTTGTAAAAACATCAGTGACTACTAATTCAATGTCCCACAAGCCCTAAACAATGCCTTCCGGTGCTCCCACATTCTCCCCGCAGAGGGTCTCAGTTGTGGTGCGATTTGATACCAAGGCTACCAGAAGTCGATGTTCAGCATTGATAACATAGAATGCCCCGAAGGCTTGCATACCATTATGCACAATTGAATAACTAAACAAAGTGGGCAGACACCTTTGGCGCCCACCAAGAACCGATTGGCGTCCGACAACCTTGCCTAGAAACTAACATACCATTCTGCCCCACTCCTGGGGCCCGCCAAAACCTCCTTGGCGTCCGCCAAGAGTGAACAAAGTCACACCGCTTGCTTTTGGCGCCCGCCCACCACTGTCGGCGTCCGCCAATACTTACCAGATTATCCTGTTAACATGCTGTAATTTTATACTCAACGATCACCATCCTTATTACTACCCAAAACCTGCAATTTCACATTAGTAATACATAGCATAACACAAAAAAGATCCATTAAAGAACACCCACTTACCTCGTTGTTGGATGAATTAACGGCTCCTATCCGATTCATTGCAACTTCTCATTATTTAACTACGATTTTCATTGAAGAATGGTGTATCATTTGATGATGAAATCATCCTCATAATCATTCTTCTCCCATTTCTTTCAGTAAGCCGCTCCATCCATCCTTCACGCTCGAATGTTGTACAATTGAACCCCAAACACTACCAAGCAACATATGCTTGCATATATTCCCTTATCCATTTATTACTTTCTTCAAATTTTCTTTTCTCTAGCATTATAGTATCCTCCACTCTGCTGCGGTCATCATCTACGTCCGTACCGCTCCTTGTGGAGTAGATACCGCATCCAACCAGGTCTTTGACCAGGGAATGAGAGAATTCCCACTACATTGCTGTCAGCCACCGGGCGTGGCGCGAGTGGGAACGGGCTTCCCAAAAAGCCAGCCCGGGCCGAGGTCAGCATAAAATGAAGGGGACGGCCCACCAGTTGTGTTGGAAAAGCCAACTTCTCGGGCAGAAACAAGCGGGCGTGGGGACTCGGGTCGGGGCTTTTTTTATAGAAGGAGTAAGGGAGCGGAGTTTGAAGAGTGAAGCGAGCCGCGCTATACCTTGACGGAAACCCTTTGTCCATCCCCTTTTCTTTCTCCCCAACTTGGTTCATCCACTTCTTTCTTTCTTTTTTATCAAAACCCAAGCATCCTTTCTATATAAACAATAATATATACAATATGTATAATACTATCTTTATTCTCACTCATTTCTTCCCCTTATTTCACGTTAAAACACAACCAAGTATTAATATGAGCAATTCATATTGCATTTATCAATATGGTGCTTCTACTCAGTGGCGGACGCAGGATCTCCGTTAAGGGGGGCAATAAAAAATTTAAAGAGACAAATAAAAAATTAAGATGGGGCAATAGACATGCATACTACATACATTAGTAGGCTTTTTCGGATTAAAGAGTGGCAGTTGCCCCCCTTAGGTCTATGTAGGTCCTCCACTGCTTCTACTAATGTCATTAGCCCTTCCGTACTGTAATCCAAACTCCAATTTAAGACTAGAAACGAATACGTATAAAACCACAAATTGTTGTTATGGAAACGATCGCCGCAATGGGAGGAATACTTCTGTTGTCAGTTTTGGTGACTTGATCTCTAAACTGAGAAATATCTGGTGGAACTAATCTGGGAAAACTGAGACTGATATTGATGGTCAGTTTAGTTAAGTATATTCAGTTCTGTGAAAGTCAGTTTGATGAAGTGCAACTGAGTTTCTTCCGTCGATGAGTCGGTTTAGTCTCACCGAGTTATCTTTGAGTATATCGCCGATTTTGTGACTTGATCTATAAATCGAGAAATATCTAGTGGAACTAATCTGGGAAAAGCGAGATCGAGATTGATGGTCGATTCGATTAAGTATATTCGATTCGTGAAAGTCGGTTTGATGAAGTGCAACGAGTTTCTTCAAAGTCGATGAGTCGGTTTACAGTCTACTTGAGTTATCTTGATATAGCCGAGTTCTACATCCGAGCAATCGCTTACAAGTCCAGGAATTCGATTTTGAACTGGTTTCGCCTCAGTGGATAACAATTTGGGCTGGGGTCCACATCTGGGGTATTTATGATAGTTCCGACAAAGATCTTTAGCGGTTAGGGTTTGAGACTTGTGTCTATAAATACCAATGTTGTAATCAATGCAACGTGTGTCTTTCAAGAGTGTTGTTCACACACTTGTGAAAACCTTGTAACTCTGTGCATAATAAAATATCTTCTTCTCTGTCCGTGGAGTAGTCGGCACAACGCCGGAAACCACGTTAAATCGTTGTGTTCTTCTTGTTTATGTGTGTATCAATTCCGCCATTCTTTAACGTTTGCATTGCTATCTGTGTTTGTTTCTTTCTTAAACTGCATATTCCTATCTATGTTTATAACATCTGTCTACTGTGGTCTCAAATCCGAATATTCAACGACATGTATGTAAAACTACAACATGATGATTTCTACGAAAAACCCGTAATTTGTTCCCGGATCGGATTAAAATCTATTTACCGAATCGTTTTCTTTTATTTCCTTTTCTTTCTTTATTTTCTTCTTCTGACGACCTCTGCTCCACGTCTACATTTGCAGCGTATATACATATTTTGGTTTTTTCCTTTTCCTTGCCTTTTAAATTCTCAACGCCCATTTCTTTTCTTGATGCTTTGTTTAATTGCATGAATGTATAAAGCAATGGGTCAACTATCAGCCGTTCACAAACCCACGGAGCATATAACTCAAAACCTAACCATTTTTGCAAGTAATTACTTAATTATTTATATCAATCCTCTACCGATCAAAATTCTAAATTTTATTATTTCCCCTCAAAAATTTTTTTTTTTATTATTTAATTCATTAATTAAATATTAGGGCAAATAAATTCACAGGATTACCATTTTTACACATACTTAAAAATCAGGGGTGTTACATCATTCCCCCCATAAAAGATGTTTCATCCTCGAAACTGAACATAATTAGGAGGTACTAACACTCTGGAACTTCGCAAAAAACATCTCGTCTCCTTACTCTCATGTCGTCTTTGCCGGTGTATGATTGCTTCACTTAACCAAGACTAGTTGTACGCCTTCCTTCTTAACTTTTTTCATCTTCTGTTCTAAAGTGCATTTGATTCTTACGCGTAGGTCAAGATCTTTTCAACCATTTCAAGGTCAAAGCTTACTTCAACATCATTGTCGGTTAAGCATTCCCTTATGATTGACACATGATGGACGTCACGCACCCGTGAAAGGGATTTTGGTAACTCCAACCGGATAAGCTAAAGGTCCGACCTTAGCCAAGATAACGTAAGGACCTTCATAACTAGGGCTTCATTTGTATGTCTGGCCAAACCGTTTTGCTTCCCTCACCGAGGACGCCTTTAGATACACTTTATTTTCAACTTCAAACTCTAGCAGTCTTCTTCTTCCATCTTTTTAACTCTTCTACCTGTCTTGAGCCATCTCGAGGTTGCGACGGTCCACTTCAGTCTTCTCATTGGCTTGCTGTATCAACTCTGGTCTTGTATTCTTTCACTGTTCCATATCATCCCAGACGACTGGCGTTCTACACTTCCTTCTATATAGAGCTTGAAATGTTGGCATGGTAACTATCGTTGTAGGATACAACTCTGCCGTCTCTATCTTCATGAAAGGTCATCAGTAGTACCGTTCCAACCCTTTGTACATCTTGGTTGCTCCGGGATGACTTGCAAACACTACCTGTGGGCTTCATTCATCACTGTCTTCCTCCACTCTCCCATATTTGGGACACAAAGCCGATTATGATGCCAAAGGTTCCAATCTTCATCTAACTAGTAACCACTGGCTGGTTTGGTTTAGGCCACCCACTTGTAATCGACCACAACTGGATCATCGTCTTGTTCTTCATGATCTCATCAACTGCCTCGAATCTTGCAATCAATGGTACTACACCCATAACTTGCTCTTGATGAATATATTCTGAATGATTAAACTTCCCCAGCTGATCAACAACTTCTGGAACACTTGACTTCTTTTGACCTCATTCATCATCAATACGACACAAGCTTATTGAAGAACTGTCCCAACTGAATGTTTTTATAAGACTTTTTAGAGATGGAGAACATGCATTTTCCGTACTTTCTCTCTGGCGGTCTAATCCAAATCTTATGCCAATAAGGGTTAGCTTGGAAGAAAAAAAGTAATAATAAAGTTCAAGAGTGACAAGTTGAGCACCAGGTGGTATGTCAACTTGGTAAGCTGAAGGAGAGGTAATAAGTTCTCAAACAAGAGAGGTTGTAGGGTTTACAAGACAAAACATGGTGATTCCATGTCGAAGGAAGTTTGAATTTGTTCAAAATAGAAGAATGAGGAATTGTGTCATAATACAAAAGGTAGCCACCAGAAGTAATAACAAAGGAACATCTTGCAGATAAGATTCTTTTGAGAGTGTGGAATTCTGCAAGCTATGGTGGTCTGCAAAAGAACTCAAAACATTTGGAAGAAAGGTAATGAGTTTTTCATATAAGCCCTTAGAAAGTGGAGACATTAAGAGAAACATCACATGATGGTCTTGGAAACATCTAATACAAAAAGGAAAAGAGGATTGAACTTGGAAACCTTTAACACAAGGAGAAATGATATCTGACTCGAGAACATTAGGCAAGTGACCTTAATTGTTAATTATTTTGATCAACAAAATGGTTGTTGGTGAACTAAGAGGGTTCTCAATTCGCATGAATGTTGTAGAGTAATCATCCCACAACAGAAAAACAAGGCAAAAGTGCAAGGTCTAGCACTTGAAAGAATAAACAATTTAGAAATCAAGAAGAGAGCAAGAATCTCAACATGAAGGAGCTATGGAGACAAAATGAGTACACCAAAAGGTCTCAGAATGAAATAAACATTTGTCAAGAAGTGTCCAAGTTTGCATTAGTCAAAGAGAGGTTATTTCAGGATTTCCAAGGGATATAAATTTACTCAAAGTAATGTAAAGGGAAACCAAAAGTTTTGAAAAAGAGTCTGTGATAGACAGGATTTTGAGTAAAGGATGAAAAATACTTAAGAAATGACAAATAATGTTTGATTTCATAGAATTAATTCAAACTTCCAATAGAGGTGTAAAAAAAAATAATTGACAGCCCAATTCAGGGGTTCAAGGTTGCACTATTCGAGAGGAATAATACAATGTCAATGAATAAGCGCTCAAGGTTATTCCTTATGAGGGAATGAAAAGGTTAAAACAAAACAGACATTTCAACTAGTTTACCAAAATTGTTCTAGAACCACAAAGACATAAGAGGGAACACCAAAAGGTGTGTCCGGTGGTTCATGGCACTAAATGGCCTGAAAGAGATTTAAAGTTGAAAAGGCGCAAGGTCCATTAACCTGAATTGAAATTAATAAGACTGTGGAGTCCATATGTTGGTTGGCAAGATAGGTTCAGAAGGCATCTTGGCAAAGACTACTTTATGCTTGAACTGGTTTAGCGTAGATTGCCAAAAGGTTGAGGGAAAGTAATTAAAAATGTATGTCATAGTAGGCTTTAATGACATGACTCGCAAGATGGTGAGATGCTACCTTGAAAGAGCAGGCAACATTAGATGAAAAGCTTACAATATCAACACTACCTTTAAGAGGGAAGATGAGAATGAACACAAGTAAGAAGAATGTTTTGTCATTAGGAGATTTAATCAATTTTAGATTTGAAAGGAGGAATGAAAGTACAACAATGCAACATTAGAGAGAACTTGTTTCTTTGATTTTGAAAAGTAAGAAGGAGTGAACTTGTTCACAAAGTAAGGCTTAAGGAGATATGTTTCTGAGATAATTCGTGACAGAAGATGGCGAGAAGTTATTGAACTCAAATACCTCAAGTGAGGAATCGAATGGAAGTAATTTACTGGAAAAGGCATAAAAGGTTTTGAACTTCAAACATGGCATACTGGAATGTAACGTCTTTGTGCTTGTTTATAACTGCAAAAGAAACCATAACGTTAGACTTACAAACATCCTACTAAGAGACTTACTCTAGAAGAAGATCAAACTTCGAGGAAACTTCTAAAACATCACAATCATAACTTATTACTCTCTTAACCCAAACCTTAAGTCAATGAGGTGAGGATTCTTTTTAGGCTGTTGTCAATGATATTTTATTCCGGATCTGATATTATCGACTTGTGCAGTCCAAACCAAAAGGATTGTACGTACGATCAAAGGGGAAAAGATATAGATTCTGGAGTTTCCTAGGTGACAGCAAAATATTAGAATTTTTGGATGAGAAGAAATCGGTCAAAAACAATTATTTTTGCCGAATGCACAAGCTGTCAGAATTTCCAGATAAGTAAACACTGATTTGAATTGCATATTGCGATCAAATGAAAAGGAATTTGAACTTAATCCCAAAAGGAAAGTTATAGATAAAAGTTTTTCCGAAACATATCAAAAATTCAGGTCATGTGAATGCGGTTAACCTATTCAAAACAGAAGAAGAAGTGAAAGTGATGATGCAGATTTTCGGGACAGAGTGCCCAGCATTAACATAAATTTTCTGAACAATCCATAATGATTATCGAGTTGATGTAAGAAGAGAAGTTGTAGATAAAACTGTTAGAATATATGCATTTAATATAAGAATATACGTATTTATTGTAGATTATTCACAGCATTTATTGTGTATATTTCGCATTTACTCTAGTGCCTAGAATTATAGCACATGCCTATATATGTATACTAATCATATTCATTTGGATGTGTGAATACAAAAATATTTCTCCAATCTTTTCTATTATGGTATCAGAGCTTTTCTGATCCACTGGGAAAAACCCTCTTTCGATTAGCCTCCTTCTTTTCTCGGCTACAATTTTCCTTTCTCTGTTAATCTCTCTTTTCTCTGCACAAGCCTCCCTTCTTTCTTTTTCTCTGTTCCTCGTCCATTACCCACAACCTTCCTTCTTCTTTTTTTTTTCTTTCTTTATTGTAGATTATTCACAGTACCAAAAGCTTCACTTGTTTTACCATGGCAGAATCTCTCCCTCCCACCACCACCACCAGTGTTATCCCTCTCTCTGCCGCCCTCCATGCTCCCATCAAACTCAAATCCACAAATTACTTGGCCTGGAAATTGCAATTCACTTCCCTCCTCACCGCTTACGATCTCTACGGTTTCATTGACGATACCAAACCCAAGCCCATCGCCACCATCACCAAGGATGCTGTTACCGCTCCAAATCCAGACTATGGTACTTGGGGCCGACATGATAAATTTATCCTGAACACTATCTTAGACTCGCTTGACGGTGATGAAACACAGCATATAGCCAACGTGGATACCGCCAAAGAAGCTTGGGACATCCTAGCCACCATCTACGCCACTCCTTCTAGGGGTCGTACCAAACAGGTTCAATTTTCTCTTCGTACGCTGACCAAAGGTACTCAATCTATTTCCCAATTTGTTCATGCTGTTAAAGCTAAAGCTAATGAACTAGCTATGTTGGGAGCCAAAATGGCTGATGAGGATGTTATTGATCACATTTTAGCTAACCTTGGTGATGAATATATTGAGTTAGTTCGTGCGGTTCAAGCTCGAGACACGTTAATCCGTTTTGATGAATTACATGAAAAGTTGCTAAATTTTGAAGCAGGGATTCAGTCCAGAAATTACTATCAACGCACCCCCCACCCCGCTGCCTTTGCTGCGTCCCCCCTATTACCCACCCCTCCCCGTCGTCCCCATGGTTCTCCTCAACCCAGCCCCATGCAACAGCCCGCTTTTCCCATGCAAAACAGCCCAAATTCCATGCAACAGCCTTCCCACCCACGTCCATCCACATGATATAAAGGTAAATGTCAATTATGTGGTGTATGGGGTCATAGTGCCAAAAGGTGTCCAACGTATCCTTTATTTTCCCAAAATCCAACTGCCCAGTCACGTCCCTCTACCCCAGCTCGTCCTTTTCCTCCCCCTCGTGCTCACCATGCTGTTGCTCAACCTTGGCTCCTGGATAGTGGAGCCTCGCACCATATGACTGCTGATTTTGAAACATTGAGTCTACATGAGCCTTATTCTGGATCTGACGACATTAAAATTGGAGATGGAAGCTCTCTACCCATCACTCATACGGGTTCCACTACTCTCCTTACTTCTCAATCCTTTTTTATTTTATCTAATGTCTTATGTGTTCCTCGCATTTCCCGTAACTTATTGTCTGTCTCTCAATTCTGTTTGGATAATAATGTTGTCATTGAATTCTTACCGATTGTTTTCTTGTGAAGGACCGTTAGATGGCTCATGTCTCCATCAAGGCCAAGTTAGAGATGGCCTTTATTTACTCTCTCCTCTCGGTTCTAGCTTTTTCGCCAATAAAACAGCTCCCATGACTTGGCATCATCGACTTGGCCATCCAAACTCTCCTCTATCTTGCGTCCATCATTCAAAGAAAACTCATTGGTCTCTGGCTCCTCTATAACCACATCTCCATGTGATGCCTGCTCAAGTCATAAGAGTCATCGTTTACCGTTTTCTATTTCTACTTTACGATCATCCCGCCTTTAGAAATAATTTTTTCGGATGTATGGACATCACCTATTTATTCTGTGGATGATTTCAAGTACTATATTATCTTTATTGATCACTTTACTCGTTTTATATGGCTCTACCCCCTTAAAAGAAAGTCGGATGTTAGTACTGTTTTTCCTCGCTTTAAAACCTTAGTCGAAAAACAATTTGATTCTGTCATTAAAATCCTTTATTCGGACAATGGAACAGAGTACATTGCTCTTCGCAGTTATTTCTCTGACAATGGTATTGCGCACCACACATCCCCTTCTCACACACCACAACATAATGGTATTTCTGAACGTCGACACCTTCATATCGTTGAGACAGGCCTTACTCTTCTTCATCATGCCCAATGCCCTTAAATTACTGGTCATACGCCTTCGCTGCGGCTGTTTACCTTATAAATAGAATGCCTACCCCGGTTCTTCCATGGATTCCCCTTTTTCGAAATTATATGGCATCACCCCCAACTACTCTAAACTTCATGTGTTTGGGTGCTTGTGTTACCCCTGGCTACGTCCCTACAACACCCATAAGCTTGAACCAACCTCTCTCCCTTGCGTCTTTCTTGGTTACTCTCTTTCTCAAAGTGCTTATTTATGCCTCCATATAGATACCCAACGGCTCTATGTCTCTCGTGATGTTCGGTTTGTTGAAAATGTCTTTCCTTTCCATTCTTCACACTCATCATTCTCCATTAACTACTCTTCTGATTCTTGGCTCTCCCCAGCCCTTCTTACTTTGTCGTTACCCGACCCCTCCCCATCCCCTGCACCGGCCTCTTTCTTTCCTTCTCCTCCCTCCTCCCCCTCTCCGTCGCTTTCCCCGACCCCCTCCTCCTCCACCTCGTCTGACTCCTCTCCTACTCCCTCGCCGCCCTCCACCTCCACCTCATCCCATGGTTATTCGTGCTAAAAATAATATCTTTAAACCCCGCCAAATCCTAAATCTAAATTCCCAGTTGGGTTCGAAGTACTCTGAGACTGAGCCTTCTACTTATAAACAAGCTCTCCAATCTTCCCATTGGCGTGCTGCAATGTCCGAAGAATTTAATGCTTTGGTTACTAATGGCACTTGGTCTTTGGTTCCCTCCCCCTCGCAGGTTAACTTGGTTGACAGTAAATGGGTTTTTCGTATCAAAAGGAAAGCTGATGGGTCTATTGATCGTTACAAAGCTCGACTCGTTGCCAAAGGTTTCACTCAACGGCCTGGTGTTGACTATTTTGAAACCTTCAGTCCGGTGGTCAAGCCTACTACTATTCGTCTGGTTCTCTCCCTGGCTGTTTCCTCTGGTTGGCCCCTACGGCAACTGGACGTCAATAATGCCTTTTTGCAGGGTTCTCTAGCTGAACAGGTTTATATGGCCCAACCTCCGGGTTTTGTGGATTCTGATCACCCTGACCATGTCTGTTGTCTGCATAAGGCCATTTATGGCCTTAAGCAGGCTCCTCGTGCGTGGTACCAAGAGTTAAAGAATTTTCTCACTTCCCTGGGTTTCGTTAACTCTGCAGCAGACACCTCTTTATTTGTTTATTCTACAACCTCGGTTTATCTTGTGGTGCTCGTTTATGTTGATGACATTATTGTCACGGGTACGTGTACTGCTGCTGTGGATACTTTTATTGACCAGTTAGGTGCTCGGTTTTCTATTAAGGACCTTGGCCCGCTCTCCTACTTTTTGGGTGTCGAAGTCATGCCCACTTCTTCTGGTATTGTCCTGCATCAGCATCGTTATATTCATGAGTTACTTGGCAGATTTAATATGTTAGACGCTAAGCCGGTCCTCACACCACTCCCACCTGATGCTCTTCAGTTAATGCGTGAGCAGGCTGCTCCTTATGATAATCCATCGGCTTACCGTCAGCTTCTGGGCAGCCTTCAATACTTGCTTTTCACCCGTCCTGACTTGGCTTTTTCGGTTAACAAGCTGTCTCAATTTATGCATGCGCCTACTGTGCAGCACTGGGCCTTGGCTAAACGCCTTCTTCGATATCTAGCTGGCTCCTTGCATCATGGGCTTCCTATCTATGCGTCTTCGCCTTTGGTCTTGCATGCTTTTTCAGATGCAGATTAGGGTGGTGACAAGTCGGATTACTCCTCCACTAGTGGTTATCTTGTTTTTCTCGGTCGTAATCTTATTTCTTGGAGCTCCAAGAAGCAATCCTCTACTGCTCGATCATCCACAGAGGCTGAGTATCGGTGTGTTGCTGACACTGCTGCTGAACTCAACTGGGTCACCTATCTTCTCCGTGCACTTGGGTTTTCTACTTCCACGCACCTGCCTACTATTTATTGTGATAATATTGGAGCGACACAGCTCAGTGCCAACCCGGTCTTCCACTCTCGAATGAAGCACATCGCTATTGATTTTCATTTTATTCGTGATCAAGTCCAGCAGGGCATTTTGCGTGTTGCACATGTTTCTAGTGCAGATCAACTTGTGGATGCGTTAACCAAGCCTCTAGCTTGCGGTCCGTTTCAACATTTCTGTTCCAAGCTTGGACTTCTTCAAGACCGTCCAGCTTGAGGGGACGTGTTAGAATATACGCATTTAATATAAGAATATACGTATTTATTGTAGATTATTCACAGCATTTATTGTGTATATTTCACATTTACTCTAGTGTCTAGAATTATAGCACATGCCTATATATGTATACTAATCATATTCATTTGGAAGTGTGAATACAAAAATATTTCTCCAATCTTTTCTATTAAAAACAGTGATCTATCTTGCTGAAAATTTTCAAAATTTTTGGAGCAGGGGAAATGGGTTTACCTGAAAGGCAAACACCAAAACAAAAGGCATTCACTCGTGTTGGATTATGCCAACCATGAGGATGATGAAAAAAATGTGCCAAAGCAGAAGATCTTTAACACTAATAGTTGAAACGAGTGAGAAGCACTTGGAATGTATAGAATTGTATATGGAGTTCGTGTAGAACTCATTTCAATCAAAGCAAGGTCAAAGAATTTTGGTACACACAAACCAAGTGATAGTAAAAAGAGGGAGTGGAGGATATGTAGAGTTGAGTCAGACATCATTCTCTACGGGAATAGGTCAAGCCAAATTGTAGGCTTTGACATTGAGGTGTAGAAAGAAGTGGAGAGATCACAATAGGGAGTGTAAGGAATATTCAACCAAGAGGACCTCAACTTAAAGGTGTAGGCATAAGACTCCGATCCCAAAGTTTTACTCTAGGTGATGTGGTTTGGTTTAAAGACTTCATCCGTAAGGATTGATTACATAACAGACTAACTTACAAGTGCTCCTTGCAGTTTTCTTAGCCATGTGTCAAGAAGAAAGGGCCAGCTAAGCTGCTAAAGAGACTTATAAAATTCATCTTAGACTACGATCTTAGACGTAAGATAGGAACTTTGGCTCTGATACCAACTGTGACGCCCCGTTCTGGATATCGAGTACTTATATGTAAAGAACGCCCGACATGCATATATTAATTTTTATATTTCCAAAATTAATATATACATAAGCCTCGTAACAATTAATCAGAGTAAAAGCGGAATAAATTAAATCTAAAAGATTACTCGGAAAATAAAGTCAAACGACAATCTAAAGGATCACCAATTCCCAAAATCTACGTCAAATAAAACTGAAACGACAAAACAACGAAACAAATGTTGTTCGACTCATTACATACCAAATGAAACGGAAGAGGTACTAAGTCTATGTCTCAAAAATGAATGAGTAAAAGTGCATAAGATAAATGTCCAAGTCATCGCAACTTTAGAGCTCAAGCGTCAACTCTATCAACTCCATCGTCATAACCAAAATCATCATTATCCTGTCAATCACCTTCTCGGGGTGGGAACAAAAGAGAGAGAAGAGGGTTAAGTACTTACGTACTTAGTAAGGGGTAGAAGAAACGGTTACATACAATATATAAGAGACATATATCACACATGACAATTAAATTCTACAAACTCTACACATAGGTTGTATTGAGATCACTCTCACCCTCTACTAGATCACATAGTATAACCTCTCGCACATAAGTTTGTTACACCTATATCAAATGACACTGTGCATGGTGAGAATGCACCAAGACATATTAAGCACCTCTCCAGGGGGCATGGACTTAGGTCTCCATGTGGGAAGTTACACATTGTCCCTTGACACATAACTCAAAAGGGTTGCAAGATTCCCATGCTTCGATTTAGAAACGTGCATTACCAATGATATTGACGTTTTAGCTTTTAGACAACCACATATGTATTTACGAGTTAAGTTCTAACCACCTGGTTCATTCACATATAAGGCTCCTTAGGGACTTCTAGTCCAATACATCTAGTTACAGTACCTAGCACGTTGTAAAAACATCAACGACTACTAAGTCAATGTCCCACAAGGCCTAAACAACGCCTTCCGGTGCTCCCACCTTCTCCCCGTAGAGGGTCTCAGTTGTGGTGCGATTTGATACCAAGGCTACCAGAAGTCGATGTTCGGCATTGTAAAAATAACATAGAATGCCCCGAAGGCATGCATACCAATAATATCACATTATGCAAAATTGAATAACTAAACAAAGTAGGAAGGCACCTTTGGCGCCCACCAAGAACCGATTGGCGTCCACCAACCTTTCCCAGAAACTAACATACCATTCTGCCCCACTCATGGCGCCTGACAGACCTAAACCTAACCTTGGAAACGGCGCCAGAAAGCTGACGGACATTACCTAGGCTATACAGATCCTAACCGACAGTGTATCGGGTCAAACTGTAGTGCTAGTATGGTGAGTCAGGTGTCGAATCCTCAGGGAAACGTATGGTAATTCAGAGTGTGGCTAAACACCAAGAAGCTATTATTAACTCAATCTAAGTCGCAATTTTTCTTTTTTCTATTTAGTAACCTTAAAACAGTAAATAAGTGCATAAAACTAAAACAGATATATATATATATATATATATATATATATATATATATATATATATATATATATATATATATATATAATACATAAATTTATATATAAATATATAGAAATACATATATATATATATATATATATATATATATATATAAATATATATAGTACCAATACAATATATAAGATATAAATACTAGTAATATTATAAAAGACTAGCCAAGAATATGTCATCAAATCATCTTCTTTTAGTAGAAATAGATGTGCTCGATCTTTCCTTATTTTAAGGTGAATCAATTATATATGAATCGGTGTATTCCTAAGCTAGACAACTCCTCCTCACACGAGCGTATGAAATTGTCATATGTCAAATTGTCATCGCTTAATCTCCACAATTGCCCCATTCTAATCTTAGTTAGTCTCGAATGTGTACCGAGTACAAATCTACCCCGGATAAAAGAGGTTATTCCGCTTTGTCAGCGGCCGATGTTATTCAAGAGGCTCCGGTTGTCTCAAGCGGATCGATTTAACACAAACGGTGTAGTTTTAATCAAACTGTGATTTTAACATTATTATGATCTTGAACACAAATTTAGTAAGATTCATCTTTCCCAAGACAAATCTCGCTCGGGTAGGAAATAGGATTCCGTTGTCACGCTTTCACTCGCCATTTTTACCCTCCGGTTTTTCTATCCTTTATCTCATATCCTAACTTCTCCGGTCGGGTTCATCGTTAGGTTATATGTTGCGATTCATCTTGGTTAATTACGCTCAATCCGAATATTATCAATACGTTGCAAGATAGAAAAAGATTCATTATAATCGATTTTAATTCAATTTTAACTTAGTCATCATCTATTTCCCTAAAAGATAAACTAATTCAATTTCATATCTTGGCTAGATATAGAGTTAGCCTAATATCATTATAACTAATATATAGATACTAATAACAACAAACAAACATAAATACATTAAAAAGTTACTAGATTACAATTGTAGTGTCAGAGCCGTATTCTCCGGAAATAGCAACTCCTTTAGCAACAACGAGCCTTGATAAACCTTTTAAGTACTAAAACGATACTTATACTACAGTATTATTTCGACAGAGTGTCGTTTACGGTATTTACAGAACTACACACTAGATTAAGATAATATATATATATATAGAAGTGATATATATATATATATTGGTACAACTTCCTCAAGCTGCAAATGAGGAGTATTTATAGAGTGGATGTCAAGGCCGGCGCGGGCCGGTGCTACAGTGGAGATTCTCTCCTGACAGTCCCCATGTGCTGGTGGCAGAGAGATTCCGGCTCGGGCCGGGTTTTTTCGGTTCGGGCCGGATCTTGAAAAATATCTTTCTTCCGCTTCGCATCAAGCTTCGGTTTTAATTCTTCGCTTTTCTATCACACGCACTCAAAATATCAAAAACACGAGCCACAGATAATTTTGATCATAAAAACTATAAGTTTTACTAAAATAATAACGATAATATCTATTTATAATGATTTCGGTTTTTATGTGTTTTTAGATGAATTTTTATAGAATTTATACGATATTATCGTAAATACGATATAAAAAGTCATATAATATGATTATATTTTTATCATACATCAACTACTCCCCACTTAGCTTTTGATCGTCCTCGAGCAAAATAAGCGATAATATATAAACTGTTATAATGCAAACAATATAGCTCTTCTAGATTAAATTTCTAACTCAAGAACGATCTCATCAACATTATAATCATATTAATTTTATCTATCTAAGATTATTAAAAAAATAAAAAGTGTGTATAACTTAATAAATTAGTTATAAATATTATCTAAATGAAATTCTACATGAATTACTTAATAACTATAAAATAAAATACTTAGAATAACTTTGTAATCGCCACTATATGAAATTTCGGAATCAAGGACTAAGTCAAGTAGTTGGCAAAATGGCTTATAACGCTCGTGCTCGTGGTGTTTGGCTAATCGAAAGGATAACAAAGGGGAAATCAAAAGAAAATAGAGGCAAGTCGACGTGCTTACACCTTCAACTTTTGATCAAAAATACCTTGATCAAGAACATCCTCGACAATCGCTTTTTTTTTTAACAACAAACATATCCGAACTCATTACCGAGTCGACTATCTTTCAAGTGTCATGAGGTGAGTACGGATACATCAAAGACTTAATTATTCCAACTTTTTCTTTTCTGAGAATAACACTTTTTGTTAATAGATTGCCTTCCGAATAATATTTATTCCAATCTCAAAGATATACCATTATTGAATTTCGATGTCGCCACCGCTATCCATAAGCACATACTAAACTTGCGGGATTTCAAAGAAATGTAGACCAATTTAAGTTAAGGGTCGGTTATATCTAGTTAATCATAATGGCTAATTTCGAGTGAGGTCTTGATCACTCTGCAAAGTGAGGTGGGGACAAAATTGGAAATTACATTCGGGTAGGCTTATTTGGCCATAGTTAGTCAAAGTAATGCCAAAATCTCATCATTCCTAATCCGATTCCAAATTCATACTTGTCTTGAAAATAAAATCATTCTAAAATTTTATTATAATTATAAGTAACTTTTGTCTAATTTCAAAAAAAATAATATTTCACACAATTTATCTAGGTATACATATTTAAAATCTTGATAAAAATCTAACATAGATATAAATAATATAGAAATAATATATCGAGATTACTTTACTTAATTAAAAATTTATTCTATCCAAATATATCATTTTTATTATAATGATTATATATTATTTCGTTTATTTCCTTAAGATTGATTAAACTAAGTGCATCAGTAATTGATATACTAAATTTATTTTATTTACTAACCAATCTCTACTCCCCACTTACGAATTGGCATCGTCTCGATGTGTAATGAGTAGTAAAAAGTTGGTTGAGGAAACAAAATAAATTTTATAACGGGTGAATATTGTTACGTGTCATATAGATTAGCGTTTATATAATATAGCATAATAATAATAAAAAAACATTAACACAAACAAATATATTACAATATTAAAAAATACAAGTGAACTACTAAATACTATTATAAACTAAAAACTAAAACTAAGTTAATCTAGTTATGATTAAACTAATTTATTATAAGTTAATTTATTCTATAATTATTATTATCTTTGATATTCCTTACAACTATCATAACTACCTAATTTTCTCACTTGAAGATCCTCCCGAATATCGATTGGTAGTAGCCCTACCGAGGGAAGTCGAGCCGAAAGTACTCATCGGGCCGCTTTTCGGTACCCTAGCCAAACGAACACTTATTCTCGAAAATCACCATGCAAAGGCATAGGTCGCCGGATCGGTCTGGCTTCCAAATGCAAAACTAATAAATGCTTTCTTTCAATCAATATTCCCCAATCTATAACAACCCCGCTCGTTATAGCATACAACAATAATAATTCATCATCACCGAGTTCCGAAATCATCGCTTGGATAAACTCGTGAATTGATGAAACGCTTCGTGTTCTCAAATGGGGAAGTAAAGCGGCGGTGGAGACATCTCTATCCCTATCATAATGTTGGAATAAAACTTGATAAGATTCCGAACATTTGTTAATAAATCCTTCAATGTGTCAAGTCTCCACCGATACTCATAATGACTAGAGGGTGATGTTTGACCGGTGGTATATGAAAAATTTGATTGATTACGGTAGAAGTAAAAGGAACAACAAGACTCTAATGGTAACAGATCAGAATGACTTCTACAAGATTAGCCTCTGCAAGTACCGAGTAAAACTCTCTTACCATTGTAACATTAATTCTTCCTCCGGGCATACGACAAAAATAATCCCACCCATCTCAGTCCATTCTTATGAATGCCTAATTATCCACTTTTCGAAAATTTAGACCTCTTTCAACCAAAGACCGGTGATTGGTTGAAATTACTCAAGAAAGGGTGTGGATTTGCTTCATTCATATAATTGTAAGGAATGGGGTGGAAAACGGATAATGCGAATTAGGGAGTAATGGAGTTTGGGGTATGCGGAGGAGAATAATCATTAATCGACGAATGATCGGACATTTTATACGGAATATATAAGAAAACGAGAGGCTTAAGAAGTGAATTGGCAAGTCGAGGAGTGAGCCTCGCTTCCTTATATAAGTGCGTAAATAGGTAAGAAACAACCTGAATGAGGTCGGTAGAACACCAGACCGGCGCGGGCCGGTGCTACGATTAACCGGTCACATTTTTGCATTTCAGATGTTCTATCAGGTGTATTCAGTGTGAATGTATGTAATTTTATCTAAAACAGGGGTGGAAAATTCTAATAATACAGAAACAACGAAAAAACGTAAAACTGCGCAGTGTACTAACCACAGAGTACAACAAATTGTCTAAAATAAAAATCAAACCAAAGTATATCGTCGTACATCGTAAAATAGGAAAAGTTTACTTAACTACTCATCTCCATCATAATCCTCATCTTCGTCATAAGATGAGTCAAAATGAGCCGAAAAAGATCCAAACATACTAGAAGTAAAATCAGCCCCGAGAGACTGAGTCGTACTAAAATCATAGTTAAACTGTTGTGGATCCACTGACGTAGAAGCTTGAAATGTAGCCTGAGTTTGCCTTGTCGTCATCGTCACCGAACCTTCTAATCCAAACGAGCCGAGACCTGCTTTGTCACATCCGCTCATCGGTTACTCCTCCCATGCCCATGGATGCATCAAACGAACCTGTAAACATACTACCCTGTCCTACAGATGACGGCATATAGTCCTGGAATAAAACTGGTGGTGGGACAGGTGGAATCCAATCTGGCATAGTATACGGGTCAGGCTGACTCTGAGGGTAACGTGTAGAAATCTCTGCATATCTGGGTTCTATTGCACTGATGAAAGCTCTGTGACCTCTTTGGCCAATCCTAAGATCTTCAGCCCACTTTCTATTTTGTTCACAAGCTAAGGCTATATTAGCATCAGTTCTAGCCTGAGCTTGAATCATATGCTGAAACATAGCCTCTACTTGGCTATTCTGGCCCTGAAGTGGCTGCGGCTGAGGTGATTGCCTAGGAACTTGAGATGTATGAATAGGAGATGGCTGTGGTGGTTGTTGACGTTGCTGGCGGTTGGGATTATTGTAGTTGATTCTACCAAAGCAGCAAGGCGCTTAGTTTCGACCAATAAGTGGAGCAAAAGGTGACATAATCCTATCTCGAGGGTACACTGGTACTTCATGAAGATCACACAAGGCGTAAATAAGATTAGGGGAATGGCGGGCGCCCTCCTCGAGTTCTATTCTTTACAAAATCACATGCCTTGGTAAAATTAACTTCCCTAGATTTATTGGAATGTCATGCACCATAGCCTGTGCCAAAACAACATCCTCACGACCATAAGCACATAGATGAGTTGAAGGATTAACATTATATCCTATAAATTGCTTGATAGCCCTGATGTCCCTTATACACAGTCCATAAGGAAACCTATTATCCTTCCAAATCATTTGTGGAATCAAAGGCGACTGAGCTTCAAATGATTTAGCTAGTAGTCTACCAGTGTGTCTAAATTCCAAACAATCGATAATCATCATCCTCAAGTACCTCGTAACCCATAAAAAGAATTTATCATGACAGGATTGAAGGAGACATTAACCGTCCTAAGAGGGATATTTTCTAGTTCATCACGAGTAGCCATATCATAAGTAGATAAAACAGAATAAAATTCGGCTACCATTGTGACATTTATGTTACTAGTGCGTTCCATCGCAATTTCCATCCATTCCCTATCTTGGAAGATTTTCTTCACTTCTTCTCCCAAAGTCAAAATCAATACCACGTTCTAGAGTGACCCAACTTATCGAAAAAATCCATCATAGGCATTTTTAGCTTCAATACTAGCGGTTTTTTCAAAAGAAACGGCTTCTTCAAGTTCGATTAAGGTCGCGGTTCATGAACCGGTACTACTACAGAGGTTATCTGGTTTTCTTTTCTTAGAGCTTCTCCTAGATGATGAGGCCATCTACGATATTTTGGTATGACAAAATAACAACAAAAACAACAACAAACAACAAACACAAACAAGTACTTAGACCAAATTATAGGAAAAAAATTAAAATTAAAATTGAAAGCTTGATAAAAATTGAAATGATTGATATATATATATATATATATATATATATATATATATATATAGTTACCGTAGAGAGCTAGAAAGAGTAGATAGTTGCCGGAATAAATGGTGGTGCCGCCAAAATTGTGTTGAAAAAGAGAGGAGCTTTGCTTGAAAAATCTATCCTTTTATGGAATGTTGATGAATTTGTGGAGTGGAATGGAAGAGAAGATGATTAATTAAGTAATTTGGGATAGAAAATTTGGTGAAAAGTGATGAAATTTTTGAAGAGGGAAAAGGGGGTGGGGTCGGCCTCCTTGGTGAAGAAATGAGGAAGATGAAGATGAAAGTGTGATAATTTTAGGTTATAAAGCTAATGAATCGAATCGAACTCCTATCGACTCGATTTGTTAGTAATTACTCGATTCTCCTTTTTTTTTTTTTTTTTTTCTCTTTTTTTGTGTAATAATTTAGATTGTATCATAAAAATATTTTTATAAAATCATAAAATTATTTAGTGATAAAATAAATTATTACGATTTTTTTTTTATAAAAGCTTTTTAAAGAAAATATTTTTGGTATGATAAATTTTAATTCTATCATATAAACCATATATGATATAATCATAAATTTATCATAAATTTTTTATGAAATTTTTGAAAATAAACATAAAAGAAAAAAATTAAAATTTAATCTAATTCTACTCCTATCACCTTTAAATCTTCGAGATTTCTATAGTAACGGTCCATCAACCTGATTCCTAGAAATGATGCGTTTGAATTCTCTCTTTGTTGTCCATCGGGATTTTCGGATAACCACCTAGTCGTTCCCATCTTAATTACATTCAAACATTCATCCTGGATTTGGTTGTCTTTGTCCCACATTTTCCATTATGTTCACTTTTGCCACAAATTCTATATCTCTTTAGAAATCTTGCCTTTCTTTTATAGCACTTCTTGAATTTCCATTACAAAGATCTCTTTCTCTGATTTCGCGTATCAGTTCCTTGTTCAGGTTAGAAACTAAGGCTTCTATTCTAAAGGCAACATCTTTATCTAAACCTAATTTTAAAAGTAAAATAAAAACTTCTATTCTATCTATAAAAGGCATTCCAGCTTCTTTTACGCCTATCCGGTAAAAGACGAAATTACTTAAATTGCATATTAAAAAGTGAATTTAGAAAGATAGTACCCGTAATCGGCTGAGTTTAGAATTCCTGCTTCCTTAATCCGCTGGAGGGTCGTTAAGCACTAATATTTCTTCGGTTTGAGGTATCCTTCGCCTACGAATAATTTTACCTGTGACCATTGGCTATAAAAGTTGTTTTTCCATCGCTTAGTTCAACACTCTGCACTTATAGACTTTAGTTACGTCGTAGGGGACTGTCCATCTAGATTTAAGTTTTCCTGGAAATAACTTTAAACGTGAATTGTACAAAAGTACTCGATCACCTACATGGAACTCACGATTATAGATTTTCTTATCATGGAAAGCTTTCGTGCGTGCTCTTGTAGATTCGAGCATTTTCATAAGAATCGAGTCGAAACTCCTCCAGCTTACATTAATCGAAATAATCTATGATCACCAACACTTTAGGATCAAAATTTAGGAATTTAATAGCCCATAAAGCTCGGTGTTCTAATTCAACAGGAGATGAGAAGATTTACCAAAACTAATTTATAAGGAGAACAACCAATTGGTGTTTTAAAAGTCATGTTCTATATGCCCATAATGCATCATCTAGTCTTTCTCGCCTGGCTTTCTACGATTTGAGTCCACTGCTTTTCCACGACTCTTTTAATTTCTCTATTAGACACCTCTACTTGTCCTTTAGTTTGCGGATGATAGGGTGTTCCTAGCTTATGAGTTACACCATATTTCTCGATTATCTTAGTAAATGGTCGGTTGCAAAAATGTGAACTCTATCACTAATGATAGCCCTCGGAGTGCCATATCTTGTAAATATATTCTTTTAAGGAACCTTAGCACAACCTTGGTATCGCTTAGTGGGAAGAGCTTCACTTTTCTACCCATTTCGAGACATAATCGACCATTACAAGAATAAATCTTTTTCCAAACGATATAGGAAAGGTCCCATGAAATCTATACCCCATACATCAAATAATTCACATTCTAAAATCGGTTGCATAGGCATTTCATGTTTTTTCGATATATTTCCCCATTTTTGACATGATTTACAAGATTTTACATATTTATACGCATCTTTATATAGTGTAGGCCAATAAAAACCACATTGTAAAACTTTGAAAGCGCTTTCCATCCTCCATGATGACCTCCCTCGCCTCACGATCATGACAAAACGATAAAACACTTAAAATCTCACTATCGTGAATACATTTTCTAATTATTCCATCCGAGCATCTTCGGAAAAGATCCAGTTTCTCCCAATAGTAAAACTTCAAGTCGTAAAAGAATTTCTTTTCTCACGCCAAGTCCAATGAGACGGGATGTACTTACAAAGTTAGATAGTTAACAATATTCCCAAACCATGGTGAATTTTCTTTTAACGGTACCTATCTTTTAATAATTGCATGGTTAAGGAGTATCTATTCTAAAAGTTGTTCATCGTGAAATGAATCTCGTATTTCATTTCCTCTTCCTTCATCATTTTCCATTCTACTTAGATGATCTGCTATTACATTTTCACTTCCTTTTTTATCCTTGATTTCTATATCAAATTCTTGAAGTAATGTAATCCATCTAAGAAGACGTGGTTTAGCATCTTTCTTACTTAATGATACTTCAAGGCCGAATGGTCTCAGATAAATAATAACCTTAGACCCAACAATATATGATCTAAACTTTTCTAAGGCAAAATTACAACCAACAGCTTCTTTCTCTCAGAGTTGCATAATTAAGTTGAGTCGCATTTAGAGTGTGAGATGCATAGTAGATAGCTTTGAGTATTTTGTTATATCTTTGACCTAAGACAGCTCCTACACATTAAATCACTTGCATCACACATTATCTCAAAGGCAAATCCTACCTGGTGCTACCAAGATCTTGGTGCAATGAGTCAACTTCGCTTTTAGGTCCAAATGCTTCCATACATTTATTATCAAAGTTAAATGGTACCTCTTTTTCAAGCAAATGACTTAGAGGCTTTGCTATCTTCAAAAAATCTGCAATAAATCTCCTATAAAATCCTGCATGTCCGAGAAATCCTCTCAAAGTTCTTAGATTGACTGTGGAGGTAACTTTTCAATTACTTCGACTTTAGCTTTATCTACTTCGATACCCATTTCAGAGATTCTATGACCCGAACAATTCCTTCGATACCATTAAGTGACATTTTTCCCGGGCTTAATACTAAATTGGTATCTTCACAAATAAGTGTAACACTCGTTCTAAGTGTGATAAACATTCATCGAAAGAATCTCCATAAACACTAAAGTCATCCATAAAGATTTCTAAGAATTCCTCGACCATGTCGTAAAATATTGCCATCATACATCATTTGAAATGTAGTCGGTGCATTACATAAACCAAATGGCATTCGTTTATAAGCAAAAGTTCCATACGGACAAGTGAAAGTAGTTTTTCTCTATCTCCTGCTGCAATGAATATCTCAGAAATATCCTGAATAACCATCTAAGAAACAGTAATATTTATGTCCACTTAATCGTTCCAACATTTGTACGATGAATGGAAGTGGATGATGATCTTTCTTAGTATGTTCATTCAGTTTTCTAAAATCAATACACATTCGATATCTTATAATTTCCCTTGTCGGAATCCATTCATTTTTATCATTTTCTTTTATCGTGAAACCTCCTTTCTTTGGTACTACTTGAGTTGGACTCACCCATTCACTATCTGATATGGGAAATATTATCCTCATTTCTAATAGCTTAATGACCTCTTTCTTAACAATTGATTGTAAATTTGGGTTAAGGCGGCGTTATGCGGCTGAATACAAGGTTTAGCTTCCTCATTTAGGATGATCTTATGAACGCATATCTCGGGGCTAATTCCTTGAATATCTCGCCAATCGTCCATCCAAATGCTTTCTTATGATTTCTTAACATTCTAAGTAATTGATCTTCACGCTCATTAGTCAAGGTTGATGAAATAATAATTGGTAGTAGATTATCATTTTCAAGAAAAGCATACTTAAGATTTGTAGGAAGTGGTTTCAATTCCAGATTCCTTGGTGGATCTTCTACTGAAGGTTTTAGAACTGGTCCTTCTAGTTCTAATTCCAAATACTTATGCCACGGATGTTTAGAAAACAACCCCTTATCAAGATAAAGGATCACTTCTTTCATTTCAGTATCATTTTCATCTTCTTTATAGATAGATAATGTTAAACATTCCTCTAGCTTATCTTCATAATCTTGCAATTGATCATCACAGAATGTAGATATCTTATCTATAAACGAACATGATTCTGGTGATTTGTATGGATGATTCATAGCTTTGAAGATATTGAAGGAAACTTTATCTTCATTAACTCGTAGTATCGCTTCTCCTTTTTGAACATCGATTAATGTTCTTCCCGTAGCTAGAAATGGACGACCTAGAATAATTGGCGCTGAATATCCTTCTTCCATTTCCATTATTACAAAATCTACTGGAAAGTAAAATTTGTCTACTTTAACCAACACGTCCTCGATGATTCCCTTAGGATGTTTAATCGATCTATCTGCCATTTGAAGGGTCATTTCAAGATTTGTAATCTCTCCTATGCCTAGTTTCTTATAATCATCATAAGACATGAGATTAATACTTGCTCCTAGATCACATAGTACCTTCTTAAACAGAAACCCTCCAATCTCACATGGAATGGTAAAACTACCTGGATCTTTCAGTTTAGGAGGCAACTTATGTTGAAGTATTGCAGAGCATTCTTCATTAAGGTATATATTCTCATATTCTTCTAACCGTTTTTTGTTTGATAGGATATCTTTAAGAAACTTTCCATAGGTAGGCATGTTGATTAGGGCTTCGATAACAGGGATATTGACATGAATATGACGAAAAGTATCAAGGAAACGAGCATACTTCTTATCAGTTTTTATCTTTCTAATTTGATCCTTAGGTGGGTAAGGTAAAGATTCTAAATCTATAACCTTAGGTTCTGAAGTTATACCCTCTGTTCCTTTTTCCTTAAATCTTTGAGAATTACTTGTCCGCCATGTTTCATTCTCATCCAATTTTTTCTTTGAAACATCTTCTGTATCGATTTTCCCTTTTTTGGTTATTGGCATATCTTCCTTCTTTTCTTTAGTATTGTTTTCTCTAACATGTTCCTTAAATAAGGTTCTCAGGTCTTTATCTGTTGGATCTATTAGAATCCTAGGGATTTTGACCCATTCCTTATTTTTACTTTCAGGTTCAACTTTACTATTTTGTTTCAAGAAATCTTCAATAATTTCTTCTTCTTCATCAAGAAATTCAAGTTCAACTCAAGTTTCCATATTCGTCTCAATTTTTCCATTTAAATCATTCTCTACTTCATTATCTCCTGAGTTTTCTGCTCCAAAGATCTCCACAAAGTTTTCTACTTCTCGTAATAACAAAGATTTACTTCTCTCGGGTTTCTTTCGGTATTACTTGGTAATCCTCCGGAGGTCTAGTGTTTTTACGCTCTCCTTCTCTACTCAAATGGTCTTCCATATTCCTTATTGATGCTTCTATAGTTCTCATTCTCGTATCATGTCCACTCATGGATGTTTTTAACGTACTCATATCCTTAGTATTTCATTCCTATAGAGGTTATCATAGTTTCTACATTTTTAGCTTTAGTAGAAACTACACCCATCATATTTTCCATTAATTTCTCCCATTTATCAACTCCTTCAAAGTTGAGTTGAACTTTGAGTGACCGGTATACTTTGAGTAGTATGTTGTGGATACGATCTAGGTAATGATTGTAGGTTCGATTCATGGTATCTCCTTGATAAACTTGATTACTATATGAATTCTTATATTGAATCGATACGGTGGTTGTCCTTGCTTACTAGGGTTTTCGCACCAACGATAAGTAGGGTGATCTCTTCTAATAGCACTAAACGAGTTTGAATACGCGTTGTTCAAATTCTTATGTTTGTTGTAAAAACTCACCTCCTCCCTTGAATATCCTGTTGGTTCTTCAACTCCTAATGACACATTATCCTGATTTGAGTATTCAGTGGGTATACTATTTTCTGAACTTAGATTTTTGTTTGATTGTAGACCATCAAATTTCCTACTTAAATTCTCCAAGTGTGCTAGAACTTCCGTATTCGATGTACATTCTCCTGCAAATGCTACTTTTCTTGTGCTAGAACCGGTCTCCCACATTCTGTTATTTTTGGAAATCTTTTCTATGGCATCGTAAACTAATTGGGCTTCACTCATCATTAAAGAACCACCACATGCATGATCAACGTCTGCACGTGAGTCTTTCCTTAGTTTTCGACAGAAAAGTTGGATTTGCATATCTAAGGAATAACCATGATCGGGACAAGCTCTTAATAGTTTCTTAAATCTCTCCCAAGCATTCCCAAGCGCTTTTTCAGATCCTTGTCTAAAATTAGCAATTTCGACCTTTAACTCCAAATTTCTACCAGGAGTAAAATATTGCTTTAAGAACTCGGTTTGAATCTCCTCCCAACTTGTCAACGAATGATGTGGGAGTGACATAAACCAATCCCGTGCTCTTCCTTTTAAAGAAAAAGGAAACATAGACATCCTTGTTAATTCACGATGAGCACCTTGACTTTTGGTCAGATTACACAATTCTTCGAAAGATAGAGATGATGATGTGGATCCTCATCATCTTCTCCTAGAAATTGGGCTCTTGTGTCAATTAAACCAAAAAATGAGATTTTATTTCAAATTATTCGCTCCTTCATTTGGTAAAAGAATTGGATTATTAGTCTGATTTCTTCTCACGGTTTGATCACAGATAGGTCTCGGGTTTGGTAGGTTAGGATTATTATGATGATTCTGGTTCCGGTTTTGATTATTAGGATTTTGATTATTTGGTATTGGTGGATTCTGATTAAGGTTTTGTCCATGTCCTTGGGCATGTATAATACCTTGTTCGTGTTTCATCACCGATTTCGCCATTCTCGCTTTCTCGATTTGATGATGATACGTCGATTTCCCGACTAGTATGACCACGCTTACTCTCTACTCTTAACTCGCCTTTCGTGTATTTATGTCGCTTATAAGGAGTGAGTGGGGCCTTACCGCTCTCGGTCATCAACTATCGAAAATGTAAAATAACTTGATAAAGACAGAAGTAAAAAGATTGGTACCTTACCTACAAGGTAAGTACCAACGAAAAATAAAAAGAAATGTGATAAGAAGAGTGTTGACTTATCCTCGAGAATTTTGAGCTAATATAAGTAGAAACCATTCGAACACAATGAATTAGCGTCGTGGTCCCCGGCAACGGCGCCAAAATGCTGACAGACCTAAACCTAACCTTGGAAACGGCGCCAGAAAGCTGACGGACATTACCTAGGCTATACAGATCCTAACCGACAGTGTATCGGGTCAAACTGTAGTGCTAGTATGGTGAGTCAGGTGTCGAATCCTCAGGGAAACGTATGGTAATTCAGAGTGTGGCTAAACACCAAGAAGCTATTATTAACTCAATCTAAGTCGCAATTTTTCTTTTTTCTATTTAGTAACCTTAAAACAGTAAATAAGTGCATAAAACTAAAACAGATATATATATATATATATATAATACATAAATTTATATATAAATATATAGAAATACATATATATATATATATATATATATAGATATAAATATATATAGGTACCAATACAATATATAAGATATAAATACTAGTAATATTATAAAAGACTAGCCAAGAATATGTCACTGAATCAGTATCTCTTTTTAGTAGAAATAGATGTGCTCGATCTTTCCTTATTTTAAGGTGAATCAATTATATATGAATCGGTGTATTCCTAAGCTAGACAACTCCTCCTCACACGAGCGTATGAAATTGTCATATGTCAAATTGTCATCAGTTTAATCTCCACAACTGCCCCATGCTAATCTTAGTTAGTCTGAACAGGTACCGAGTACAAATCTACCCCGGATAAAAGAGGTTATTCCGTTTGTCAGACGGCCGATGTTATTCAAGAGGCTCCGGTTGTCAGGCGGATCGATTTAACACAAACGGTGTAGTTTTAATCAAACTGTGATTTTAACATTATTATGATCTTGAACACAAATTTAATAAGATTCATCTTTCCCAAGACAAATCTGCCCCCGGGTAGGAAATAGGATTCCGTTGTCACGTTTTCACTCGGCCATTTTTACCCTCCGGTTTTTCTATCCTTTATCTCATATCCTAACTTCTCTGGTCAGTTCATCGTTAGGTTATATGTTGCGATTCATCTTGGTTAATTACGTCAATCCGAATATTATCAATACGTTGCAAGATAGAAAAAGATTCATTATAATCGATTTTAATTCAATTTTAACTTAGTCATCATCTATTTCCTAAAAGATAAACTAATTCAATTTCATATCTTGGCTAGATATAGAGTTAGCCTAATATCATTATAACTAATATATAGATACTAATAACAACAAACAAACATAAATACATTAAAAAGTTACCAGATTACAATTGTAGTGTCAGAGCCGTATTCTCCGGAAATAGCAACTCCTTTAGCAACAACGAGCCTTGATAAACCTTCTAAGTACTAAAACGATACTTATACTACAGTATTATTTCGACAGAGTGTCGTTTACGGTATTTACAGAACTACACACTAGATTAAGATAATATATATATATATAGAAGTGATATATATATATATATATATTGGTACAACTTCCTCAAGCTGCAAATGAGGCGATTTATAGAGTGGATGTCAAGGCGGCGCGGGCGGTGCTACTGATGGAGATTCTCTCCTCGACAAATTCCCATGTGCTTTGGTGGCGAGAGATTCGGCTCGGGCCGGGTTTTTTCGGTTCGGGCCGGATCTTGAAAAATATCTTTCTTCCGCTTCGCATCAAGCTTTCGGTTTTAATTCTTCGCTTTCTATCACACGCACTCAAAAGCGATCAAAACACGAGCCACAATAATTTTGATCATAAAACTATAAGTTTTACTAAAATAATAACGATAATATCTATTTATAATGATTTCGGTTTTTATGTGTTTTTAGATATATTTTTATAGAATTTATACGATATTATCGTAAATACGATATAAAAAGTCATATAATATGATTATATTTTTATCATACATCAGCGCCCACCAAACCTCCTTGGCGTCCGCCAAGAGTGAACAGAGTCACACCGCTTGCTTTTGGCGCCCGCCAACCACTGTCGGTGTCCGCCAATACTTACCCGATCATCCTGTTAACCTGCTGTAATTTTATACTCAACGATCACCATCCTTATTACTACCCAAACTTGCAATTTCACATTAGTAATACATAGCATAACACAAAAAAGATCCGTTTAAGAACACTCCATTAAGAATTGTTGGATAATCAACGGCCCCTATCCGATTCATTCCAACTTCTCGTTATTTAACTACGATTTTGATTGAAGAACGGTGTATCATTTCATGATGAAATCATCCTCATAATCCTTCTTCTCCCATTTCTTTCAGTAAGTCGCTCCGTCTATCCTTCACGCTCGAATTTTGTACAATTGAACCCCAAACACTACCAACCAACATATGCTTGCATATATTCCCTTATCCATTTATTACTTTCTTCAAATTTTCTTTTCTCTGCACCCAACTTGGTTCATCCACTTCTTTCTTTCCTTTTTTCAAAACCCACGCATCCTTTCTGTATAAACAATAATATATACAATATGTACAATACTGTCTTTATTCTCACTCATTGCTTCCCCTTCTTTCACGTTAAAACACAGCCAAGTATTAATATGAGCAATTCATATGTATACGTATATGCATTTATCAATATGGTGCTTCTACTAATGTCATTAGCCCTTCCGTACTGTAATTCAAACTCCAATTTAGGACTAGAAACGAATACGTACGAAACCACGAATTGTTGTAATGGAAACAATCTCCGCGATGGGAGGAATACTTCCGCCTACTGTGGTCTCAAATCCGAATATTCAACGACATGTATTTAAAACTGCAACATGATGATTTCTACGGAAAAACCCGTAATTTGTTCCGGATCGGATTAAAAAATATGTTTACCAAATCGTCTTCTTTTATTTCCTTTTCTTTCTTTATTTTCATCTTCTGACGACCTCTGCTCCACGTTTACATTTGCAGCGTATATACATATTTTTGTTTTTTTACTTTTCCTTGCCTTTTAAATTCTCAACCCCCTTTTCTTTTCTTGATACTTTTTTAATTGCATGAATGTATAAAGCAATGGGTCAACTATCAGCCGTTCACAAACCCACGGAGCATATAACGCAAAACCTAACCATTTTTGCAAGTAATTACTTAATTATTTATATCAATCCGCTACCGATCAAAATCCTAAATTTCATTATTTTTTACATTAATTACATATTAGGGCAAATAAATTCACAGGATTACCATTTTTACCCTTACTTAAAAATCAGGGGTGTTACACTTACTTTTAGCAAGAAAGTCTTTCTAAAGGGTATTGGGTATAAAAAAGACTTATAATATGACTAAAATTGGTCATTGTTATAAAATAACGCAGTAGTGGATGTTATGTGATCCAGCTCAAGAAGAATGAAGACAAGCCCATAAAATACACTATCTATGCTATTGGGTTTGAGTAGCATACTATTGGGTTTAAGGAGATCAATTAGAGTTTTTGTTTTAAAAAGGTTAAACTCTAACCTTAAGGGTCCCCACTCTGCCGGTCCTTCAGCTGAGTGGAGAATGTTAACCAGGATCCCCCAATAGCTTAGAATCATGGGCTTGCCACAGAGGGTACAATTCGCCCCATTTAACTAGGCTCTGTTTGTTTTGGGTTGGAGTTTTTTTTGGAGTTTTTTTGGGGGATTTTTTAGATAAAGTGATTGAAGTAATAATTAGAAAGTTAAGATGTTTTTTTGAAATTTGTGTAGATTATGATTTGATTGGTGAAATAAAGTAGTATAATAAATAAAATAATGGTAAAAAAGGTTATAAAGTTGATAAAGTAATATGATGAGAGATAATTTAATATTTTTTTATTTGTAGTTGAAGAAATGATTGGTAAGAGAATTGTAAGATATGATGGGTTATGTGATGTAAAAAAAACCCCAAAAAAAACTTTACCTAAAACAAATAGACTCTTAGAGTTTTTTTTTTAAAATCTATTTTCGGTGTTAATAAGGTCAGACCATCAGTAAGTGGCACCACTTTTGATTATTATAGAGTTATTGGACTTTATTTTACTTATTTTTATTAGTTCTTTATTAATAAATGTCATATTGGGCCTAAGTGAGTCATTAAAGCTCAATAAGGCGTGTTAGGCGAAAATTACAAGTGAAATTATCCCACGTTGCTTAGATGAACTAGTAACTTGGAGATCGTAGCCTATATAAGGCATATGAGTGTTTTTTTACAAACAATTCAAGTTTGAGAGTTATAATGTTAAAGTCTTTTGACTTTGCTTTAATCACATGCGTGTGAGAGTCTCTTCGTCGTAGAGATTCAACTTTTAAGAACTTATCAACGCTTTGAGCAAGCGTTGTTGTGTTCTTGCCAACGTTTCTTAGATTGGAATATCTAAGTTCGTTGTTTTGAGCTCGCTATTGAATCTTTTAGAAGATCCTTGGCAACATTCGTTCCTGATTCATATCATCTAGTATCAAAGCATTTGGTTTACTAAAGGTAATCAAAAATCCCTTTCTTGTTTTTCTTTCTTGCATAATTCTTATTAAAAATCAATTTTTTTTTTAACGTCAAGAACCCTAACCTAGTTCATCAAGGACATCAAGAACCCTAATCCTGCATATCTCTTATTATTTTCTAGTCTGACACACGTTTTTTATGCACGTTTTTTTCATTCCTTAATTACCTCCAAAAATTCTGAAACTTTAACCACATCTAAAATACATATCGTTCTATATTTGGCTTTTTTTACATCAGATCGAAATTCGAATTAGATCTTGTTGGTAACTGCATCTCATTACGAGCATACCTATTCGTAAAAACTACAAAGAAGAATCTTACATGAAATTAGATTCAAAAGGGTTAAACAACTTTGAATTACCTGAAATTTGGTGGTGTTATGTAAAATTGTCTTCTCTACAACTTTTTGCTTTTTAGTTTTTACTGATTTGTAACATATTGATCACAATTTGCAAGTTCATTTCTGGAAAATTTTGAAAAATTGTTGCAGTTGTAGAAAAATGGTTATTTGGTCAATTTATACTCGTCCAAAATTCTGCTTTTTGAGTATCATTTGTATAATCCTTAACCTAAATGTCACCTTTTATTTCAAGTTCAATTTCAACATCATTTGGGCTGCACGTGCCAATAAGTGCAGGGCTGATTCTGGATAACTCATTATGTCTTCTTGTTCTTGTTTATTCTATACACACCCTACCATTCTGATCTTGTTCCTAGGATCCCGACTTTGTGAGAAATTAAAATCATCCTCTCTTGAAACATAACTAAAAGTTCCTACGATCCCGACTTACCCTAAAAGTGAAATCATCCATTCTTGGTTCTCTTTTCACATCATGCAACCTTACCTCACTTCCATTTCCATTCAACTCCATCAACATCTTAGTTTCCTTTTAGGATCTTTGGTTTCGGTAGATACACATTGCTCATCTTTCTGATTGGTTTGAAAAGGGTTATTTTTACAACGTGGAGAGTTGCGAGGATTTGGATTTTTTAAACAATGTCGGGAGACGTTGGTTTGTTTATGGCTGCACAACAATAGGAATATATATATATCTTTCTGCGGACAATAGACGTCTAAATGAGACTTTGGATAGGTTGGTAAAGCAATTTCAAACATTGACCGTGCAACTACAAGTTGATGGTGGCCAATTTATATATTTCACACAACCTGCTTAATTCAGGGCAAGTAATATGAGTTGTGCATTGATCATCTAAAAAAAGAGAATATGATTAGGAATAAGATGGTTAATGAGTTGAACTTGCCGATGGAAAAACATCCTTATCCTTATTACTTTGTTGATGTGAGTCATCGATTTTGTGTCACAAGACAAAGATTGATTCTTTTGTCGGTTGGGAGTCATCTCTCTGATATATTATGTGATATGGTGCCACTACATGGTGAACATTTGATATTAGCGAAGCCATGGTTACAATTGTTTAAGATGCATCATAATTCGTCCTATACTTGGTATTAATTTTATGATTATGGAAAAAAATATGTCCTTGAATCGCTACCCCCTTATACAAGAGAGTGACTACAAGATTCAAGAATGAAAAACAGTGAACCCGCGTGATAACAAGGTGAAAATGGCTGTAAATCCGCTTGTAGATGAGAATTTAATCATTGAATCTCTAACCCCCGAATATAAAGAATTTCTTCTTTTTGGTAAGGTAAACAGTAAAAATGTGGAAATGGTAGTTAAGGAGGGAGAGGAGTGTGAAATTATTTGTCCTCCAGAATCCATGGGAGAATTTTTGGGCGATGTCATTGGAGAGGATTTAGTAGAGACACTTGACGAGTCAAATGTGGATGAGACACACAATTAGTTGATTCTATTTCAGAAATATGAAGTTTCTATGTTCCTAAATTCTTGTTCCAACTTTGTTGAATCTTCGTTGCAATTTGATGAACATACTCCTCAATTTGTGGATGAGAAAGTGGAGGAGGAGATAGAGGAATCTAATTCACTAAGCAATTGTTTGAGCTCTGTTTTATCTTCTTTGTAGGTACATGATGATCAAACACATAAAGGAAAACCCGGATTATTGGCTTTGCTCGATCCAACACCTATATTGCATATGGATGATCTTGCCCTGGTTGATATTGGTGGAAATCCGGCGTACACTTTTGTCAATCCATTTTTTACACATATTGATGATTATCATAATTGGCATTGCTACAATTCTATTGCTGCCACACAAGGGCTTCATCTGCCTCTATATCAAGCCTCTCATGTTTCCTTGGTGATGTGTGCATCATCAGCTTGACGTTTTATGGATTTCCAGTTGTATTTATGCATTGAATTTGATCATGGTATATCATTGATGCTTTTTGAGGGCTATTCAAGATTGGTACATATTGTTGAACTGTATGACATACTTCTGATTCGAGGACGAATCATTTCCAACCGGGAGGGAATAATGTGATCCAACCCAAGAAGACTGAAGACCAGCCCATAAAATGCACTATCGATGCTATTGGGCTTGAGGAGATCAATTAGAGTCTTTTTTATTATTATTTTTTGGTGTTAATAATGCCAACCCATCAGTAAGGGGCACCACTTTTGATTATTATAGAGTTATTGGACTTTGTTTTACTTATTTTCATTGTTCTTTGTTAATAAATACCATATTGTGACTAAGTGAGTCATTAAAGACCAATAAGGTGTGTTAGGCAAAATTTACAAGTGAAATTATCCCACATGAACTAGTTATTTGGAGATTGTAACCTATATAAGGCATTTAGGTGTTTCTTTTGTTCTAGTTTGAGGGTTATAATATTCAAGTGTTTTGACTTTGTTTTAATCATATGCATGTGAGAGTTTCTTCGTTGTAGTGATTCATCCTTTATGAAATTATCAGTGCCTTGAGCAAGCGTTGTGGTGTTCTTGCCAATGTTTCTTAGTGTGGACTATCAAGGTTCGTTGTTTTGAGCTCGCTAGCTATTGATTCTTTTAGAAGATCCTTGACAACATTTGTTCCTAATTCATATCAGGATGTCCATGTAAATGGTACGTGTTTGAATACATTACTTAATATTCTTTAAGCATTCATAAGTTGCAATCTCAAAAGTCATTCTCCCCTTATTGTCATTCATTATGCACATTATTGTAACAATAGTTACAAGTTGTTTCATATTCTATTGTAATATATATATATATATATATATATATATATATATATATATATATATTCTTTCTTTCTTTCATTTTTCCTACATTTTTTGTTTTATTCATTTGGTGTTATACCAATTGTTTTATAACGCGTTATCACCACAAGACTCCACCGATCGACTATTTTTTCATATTAAGTGTTCAAGCATGAAGCGACTGGAATGGCAAGTGCTTGAAGAGCCTGAAGATTGTCCAATTACAATTGCAACTTATTATGGTTGATACAAATACGAAGGTTTTGCAAGATCATCAAACCTTAGTGAGGATGTATTCAGATATGTTTTATTATTACGAATATTTTTATTTAAACTTTGTTATTACTTTAATTTTGGTTTGAACTAAGCAGAAAATTATAAATTAAGGTGAAATCCAAGATTGAATGTATAATTGGAAATCTTTCATATACTAAAGGCTTGTAATTTTATTGTTGCTACTTTTATGTTTATTCAACCAAAAAGGAGATCCATGCAATGTTCTATCACATTTATACTCTCCAGAGCATGGGCGCAAGCATAATGTTATTCCTTTCAGAGTAACAAGATTTGCCATGATGAGGAATTAAAAAACGGTTTGTGTTTATTAGTTTCGGCTATTTTTCCTTTTTTTGTTTATGGTGCTAACACTTATAGTTGCAGAGTTTTATTGGCTCATCTAGTAATTGTTTGTGGATGTACCTACAGATTTAATGTTTCCTCTGATATACGAAAATTATGCATGTGGTTTGGAAACCTCTTAGGGAGGACCAACCATTTAAGAATGTTGAACGAGTCTTTAGCCGGATGAGATTTTTATATGTACAATTATGGAAGAGATCGTTACGTTTACCACATAAGTCTTCATTTTCATGTTCTATCTTATTACTACTATTATTATAACAAATGCTTTTGATCACACTGAAATTAGTACTATAAAGTATACCATTATTTGTCCCGAATTATGCTCAATCGATGAATGACAGTTGGATTATTGTATGAAATATGTGTCAATTGCCAAATGTTTGTTCGTTGGTTGTCGATTCTGCATTTATATATTTTACCCTGTGAATATGGTACTGTTCTATCCCGTTTTGTGTACTTTTTAGGTATATCGTATTTTGGTGTAGAAGAAGAGTGGATCCGGATTAAAAGAGAAGATTGGGCTGAAGTCAAGAAGAGTCTGCTAGGCCAGAAAAAGAGATAATTAGGACCGCAGCTGCACAAACCCTAGCCGCAGTTGCGCCAGCTTGGAGAGCAAGAATTAGAGGCTGCCGTGTTATACGCTAAGTCGGTTAGGGTTAGGAAAAACTAGGTTCGTCATAAGGCTATTTAAAGCCTGCGCTAGATTCAATTATATGTGTGTGAATTTTGCATCAAACACTATTATAATCAAGTTGATGAAATAAAGGGTTCGTGAGTTTCTTTTAGTTCGTTTTCTTGGTTATTTTCTCCAATCCGTCAACTAGCTTGAGTTGATCAAGCTAGATCCGCCATCGATAAAGGTATGAGGTTTTGAACATTCTATTATGTTTTTATCATGGTATGTTAAGTTAGATTAATGCGATGTAATTAATCTGCATGTCTAAACAAACCGTAATTAACCATAATTAATCAGAACAGAACGATGATATTCCATAAGTAGGAACCACCGCTCCCGCGATTGCGGCGGTCTTTACCGCAATTACGAGGCAATATTAGGTCACCCTAAGTTTGGAGATTTAGCGTCAGCTACGTTGAACGACATGTTTAATTCACGGTAGGTTAGATCTGGTCAATCTGCATACTGTTTATCGTAAATTAACATGAAGGACGATAATGTGAAGTGTTAGTTTGTACATAGTCTGGATCAATCCTTAGGAACATGCTAGTCAATCCACGATAGATGCTTAGGGAGCTTCTCGATCTTGAGCCGGCACTTTCTAGAACTTATTGTGTGTGGTTTAATACAACCAACAAAAGAGGTTAACTGCACATAGACGTCTAATGTCCTTTCAATGGAAGTAGATATGGTTAGGAGACTGCACCCATTGATAAAACTGAATTAAAACACAGGTTCTGGTTGAATCGGGTACTTACTGGGAAACATAGACATAAGGATTAATTACACCAAGTTAGGAGATTATTGTAGAGGAATAAGCCAATTACTTTTCTGTCTTTATGTTGGTCTAGAGACCGTTATATGTATTTTGAGCAAGATTTATGGATTCATTATCTGTGTTGAATCGTCTCTGTGGGATCGACCTTGACTCTCCCTTACTATACCGCGATTGACCTAGTACTTTGCTAGTATTTCGTGAGTATAGTGACTTACACCTCGGATCAAGTTTTTGCTCGGTTGTCGGGGACGATGCCAATGTAGAAAATAATTTCATTAAATCTAATTCGTAATTATTTGTTATCTGCTCATTAATTTATTTTGAGAGTCTAGAGTATGTTCTACATCAGTCCCCATAGTTTTAAGATCGTAAAAAAGAGGAAAAGGTTGCGCAACTTCGACGGGTACTCCCGTAATTGTGAGGACCCGAGACTCTGATTCTGATCACTCTCTTGTGTTTTCTATGTTCACCCATGTATGTTAGTAGTTAGTAGGTCCTCATCAGTTGGGTCTGGACCCAACTAAAGTGGAAGTTGCTAACCGTGTCTTTGTTTTTACTTGTCTCTTTCAGGTAGTGCAGAACATTTTTGACTTTTCTTCAGGCAGATTCTCGAATTTGAAGTCAAGAAAGCACCATGCCATGCACAGTTCTGAATGTTGTTCCTATCTCAATGTATCTAGGGTCCATGGTGTGGGAGCAATACCAGGAAGATAAGAAACGATTGGAATTGGAGGAGGAAGAAGCTAGAACAAAGAAGGAAGCAGAAGCAAACTTAGAGGATTATGAAAGCTTCCGCGAAGGTAAGTCTCCTATGCTGATAATAGATGTACCTTCTTCTGATTCTCGATCCGCATTGTAGGCCCCCGATACTATGTTCTCTGAGCCCGAGGATTACCCGGACTCAAATATGGTAGTGAAAGTAGGAGACCCAGGCTCCATTAGGCTCCATGTCTCGTTTAATAGAGTATCCTTAGGACTAGGGATGTGCGACTCAGGTTGTAACTGTAATATTCTTCTCTTTACGCTATACCAAGATGAAGGCTTCCAGGTTGATATGGACCAAAAGTGCAGCATGCTATTTGTCGATCGTAAAGTCGACATGGTTGCTGGCGAGATAAAAAACTGTAATCTCAGGGTGGGAAGTTTCTACTTCCCCGTTGACTTTCTAGTCTTAGCATCCACGATGATCCGAGTGCGAATGTTTTGTTGGGACGTCCGTTCTTAATGACCAGCCGAGCCATTTTGGATTGCGATTGTAGCGACATTACACTTATGTTAAGAACATTCTATTATGTTTTGATGATGGCCATACTAGCTGTTATAGCAAGCCTGAAATAAGTTAGAATTCTCTGTATAAGTCTTTACATAGAGTCCGACAAGTTGTATAAGTTAAGTCGACAAGTATTGTACTAGTTGGTAGGACGGCAAAGCAAGGACAGATATTTCAAAGATAGTGAAGCCACCACCAAGCACCAAAGCAGAGAAGTATGAAGACATTATGGTCTCACTTATAACCAAGGAAGTCTGTGATGACCTTGGATAAGTCTAAGTTATGTTTTAAGTGATGAAACTCAATGTTCAAATATGGTGTACACCGGTCTCACCCAAATCAAGGATCATGAAGTACAAAGACTCTCCAAAAACTAGAACAAAGAAGGAAACAAAGAATCGGCCGAGTAAACTGACTTTCGGCAAAGAGAAAACAAAACAGTAAAGAAAGAACTAACGGCTAAGTCAGAAGGCTCACTCGACCGTTCTAAAAACGGCGAAGAGACATTTACAAGATCAGATTTGATATATGATGAAGATTCGTAAGATCATGCATTAAATGCACAAATCATTAAAGGATCAATCAAGGACGGATTTTCTACTATACGTTTGAAGAAAGAATCCGATCATCAAAATCAAGGAGAATACAATTAAGGGGGAATCAAGAATAAAATCAAGGGTTATTCCTCATTAATATAGCCAACGGACGTAATTTCAAAACCAAGGTTATTCAAGGCTATAAATAGAAGGCATTGACAGAAAAGAAAACAACGATCAAGAAAGAAAAATCAAGCGTAAACTCACAATTTGAAAAGCCTTCTCTCCGAACTTACAAAGACATATCTAGTGATCAACTCAAGTATCGTAACTACAAAGTCATACTCGAATTGAGATTGATCAAGCAAGTGTGTGAATCACATTCACATCAAATCAAGCAAATCAATCAGAGGCAATCGAGAAGGAGTTGAATCTGTGATAGCCGTTGAAGGATCTTAATCTTAAGGAATAAAGAAAAGGAAGATCGAATCATCAAGTCATTGCGCTCAAGGAGTGATAGTCTTGTAGATTGTGAAGCTTGGGAAGCCAAGGACAATCATACTATTGTATCTGTGAAAACAATAGTGAATTCCTCCAATCATCAGGGAGAAGAGTGGATTAAGGATTACACCACCTCGAACCACTATAAGCCTTGTGTCAATTTAATTTCTCGCAATTTACTTTACAACATTTATTTATTGAGCCTACATCATAACTTATATCTCAGGATCGTCTACACCGATTTGAAAACAACATAGTAAGAAGGGACTTATCCGCCGCCTAAAAGCTTTTAATTATAAGAAAAGTTTTTGAAACTCCACTATAGTCATTCACCCCTCGACTATAGTTTCACCTTCTCTCGGGACCAACAATTGGTATCGAGAGCGTTGTTCCTAGTATCGTAACCTGCTCGCATCTAATTTCGTAACAAGGAGATCACATATTTTCAAAGCGGCAAAATCTGAGTTTTCCATTCACCGTCATTTATATATTCAATTATACCGATGGATTCTCAAACTTCTTATCAAAAGTACCTGCTTTTAATGTTAACAATTTTGATGAATATAAAATAAGAATGTCGTTCATCTTGCAAAAGAACTCATGAAGAGATGCTTTGGATGTAATCAATGATGGACCGATCACAATCACTACGGTGGTAGGCACAGAGCGATCAAGGAAAGGAAATTGACAAACCTAAAAAGGATTGGACCAAGGATGACAGAGAAGAGCAAATCTGGACTTTGTTGCAAAAGACATGATCTTGAAGACCCTAGACAAAGAACATGTTCATGAGAATTAAAGACCGCAAAACAAAGAAAGGAGATGTGGGACAAGCTATCATTGATAAATGAAGGATCTCAAGCGCTTAAAGAAAACAAATTATCTCATTGCAAAATGTAAGTTTGAGAACTTTAAAATGAAGGCTGGTGAATCCATTGATCAAATGGACAACAGATTCTCAAGCATCATCAGTGAATTACAACAGACTTGGACACATATATCCCCAAAAAGAAGTATGCTTGAAAATCTTGAGAGGACTACCTGAAAGATGGAAGATCATAACATCAGTAATCAGAGGAACAACAAATCTTGCAAGCACTGACACTCTGACACTGATGTCCCAGTTAAAAGCTCATGAATTCGAATTGAACGGCGAAGATGGTGCTCCGAGACACACAAAATCATCGCATTGGCTGCACTCTCAAAGAAAGTAACTTTGCCGAATGCATCAAAGAAAGAGACACAAGAACTAAAAGAACAGTAGCTTTATTAGTTAAACATTTTGACAGTTTAAAAGAAGCCATTCAAAGGAAATTGGCTATCAAACAAAAAGTCAAGCTCAAACAGAGACATGAAGAAGAAAGATGATGAATACAGATGCTTCAATCAAGAACAAGAAAGGTCACTTCAAGGCTGATTGTCCCAAGAAAATGACAAAGATGATGAAAAGAAGAAATACAGAGCATCCGAAAAGAGAAAGAGCAAGAAGGCACTTAAGGCGTAATCCAAAGAAAGGAAAAGATGAAGAATCATCCGACAATGACTCGATGAAAGTGATGAAGAAGACAAATTTAAAATGAAAAAGCATGCCTATGCCTCATGACCAAAGAATTGGATGAAAATAAAAGTGATGGCTCAGACACTGAGGAAACAAGCCTATGTTTAATGGCTAAAGAATCAGATGAAACTGAGGTAACATCTAGTTCCTGTTCTTCATCTAATGCATCCACATCTAACACTGCACAATCCTCTAGTCTCCCATTAGATACAGCAGACCTAGTCCAAAATCTCATGACTAAATTTGATGAAATTGAAAAGAATCATGAAATTCTGGAAAAGGAATGCAAGGATCTAAGAAAAGAGAATAAGAGGTTAAAGAAAGAACTGATGAAGCAAAAGTTCGAATTAACTAGTAAGAGACCTACTTAAATGATCAACAAAAAGCGATGATCATACATCCATTACTAAAAGATCGCTTAAGAAAATCTCCTCACCAAAGGAAGGTATCCACTGCACCACTAAAAGCACCAAACTTACAAACCCTCAAAAGGTTTGGATCCAGATCTGTCTTGGCTACAACAATGTGATGAAAGTAGGAATAATGATCAACACCATTCTAAATTCAGACCACTAGTGGACCAAAATTTAGAAAGGACGCACTATGGTTCCAACAGATCATCCTGTTCGGTGAAGTCAAGACCCAAAGCAGTGAAACAAAGAAACTAAATCCTCCTTCCAAATAATCAAGAACCACACCCATCCGAAAGGAAAAGGCGGACTTTACCCTTCGTGAGGATGATTGAATGTTGCACCTCCAAAATACAAGAGGAAACCATTCCACAAAATGCATCATGTGTTTAAGAAAACCAAACTGCTCTAGACACATGAAGCAAGAAAGGTTTCCTAATGCATATTGGAAAGTAAAGAAGGATGCAAATGCACCAAAAGGTGGAGAAAAGTATCGAATACCTTCAAAGAAAATACTAGAAGCTATTCTCGCCATGCCTTATACATATGAAGTTGATGACTTCAATTATCCAAAAGAAGACATTTTGGATACACCCTTGGTATGGGAGGCATGATTGCTAACAAGCATGGACCCAAACAAAGGTTGGGTACCTAAACTTAATTAACTGCTTTTTGTAAGATGTCCGGTACATAGACAAAGTGGATGTTCCAGCACACATGACAGAAACAAGAAATGGCTCACCGACTTCAAAGCTTTTGATGGACCCAAAGTCACATTTGGAGGTAAAGAAAACCCTGCAAGATTAAGGGGAAGGCACAATACTCAAGAACAATCTAAAGATTCAAAATGTGTCATATGTCAAGGGACTTAACTTCAACTCGATGAGCATCACCAATTCTGTGACAAAGGCTACAATGTGCACTTCAACAAAGAAGGATGCAAAGTGATTCACAAATAAACCAACACAAAGAGTTCTTGCGTAGAAGACAAGACAACATGTATGTGGTGGATCGAAAACAATAAGGCGTAAACATGCCTACTTGTCAAGAATAAACAATCAACAAGCTGGATTTGGCACAGAAGATTAAATCACCTGAATTTCAAGACCATCAACAAACTATCAAGGAGCAAGCTAGTTGAAGGCCTGCCAGAGATCACATTCAAGAAAGAGAGTCTATGTGATGCTTGTCAAAAAGGAAAACAAATAAAAGTTCATTCAAGTCAAAGCCTCATCAATCTACAACAAGAGTTCTACATCTCGCCGCACATGGACTTGTTTGGACCAAATACACCAAAGTGTGTGAGTGGTAAGAAATACACTCTTGTAGTGGTGGATGACTTCTCAAAGTACACATGGACCATTTTCATGAACAAGAAGAAAGAAACACTCAAGAAGTCGCCAGATTTGTTGAGAAGACTCTGAATGAGAAAGAGCTAAAGATTATCAAGATCAGATCAAATAGAGGCACCGAATTTCTAAATGAAATTATCGTAACCTATTGTGAAGAAAATGGAGTATTACATCAACTATCTCAAGCAGAACTCCACAACCAAATGGTGTTGCAGAAGAAGAAACAGAACCATCAAGGAAGCAATCCAGACAATGATAGCGGCTTATGTTTACCAAAGAGATTTTGGGTCAAGCAAAGAAACACAAAGATGCCATACATAAAATGATCAATCATCAACAAACATCATGGAAAAACTCCATATGAAATATGGAATGGTAGAAAACCCAATATCTCATATTTTCATATGTTTGGATCAAAATGTTTTGTCTTAAACAGAATCAATCGCATACCTTTGATGAGAAGGTCGATGAAGCAATCTTCATGGATACTCGAGACACCAAAGAAAGCATTCAGAGTACTAAATAAATGAACTTTGGTGATTGAAGAATCAATACATGTGGTTTTTGATGAACCAAATACAAATGGTGAAGATCTTCAAGATCAAGAAGAGAAAGCACCACAGAGAGAAATCTATACAAATGCAACCATACCAACTACTATCCCGAATCATCATTTTGAAGATCAAGAGGAGCCACATACCAATACACATGATGAAGCACCTGGTTGAAGTTCTTGCTCAAAGATGAAGGTATGGAAGCACCAAGTGAAGATCAACTTCAACCGCACCTAAATTGGCTAAGAGACCATCCTCAAGAACAAGTCATTGGAGATATTCACACAGAGTCGAAACTGTAAGACAACCTGAGCACATGCTAACTTGCTTTCTATCACAAGTGGAACCTAAGACCATAGATGATGCAATCCAAGATGCAGATTGGATCACAAATGCATGCAAGAAGAACTAAATGAATTTGAAAGAAATGAAGTCTAGAAACTAGTTGACAGACTGAAATGGCCAACATCATTGGTGCAAAATGGGTATTCAGAACAAGATGGATGAGCAAGGAACTGTTGTCGAAAACAAAGCAAGGCTAGTTGCAAAAGGCTATTCCCAAGTCAAGGAATAGATTATGATGAAACATTTGCTCCAAAGAGCAAGATTGGAAGCAATCGACTTTTCTAGCATTTGTTTGCACACAAAGACTTCAAAGTCTATCAAATGGATGTAAAGAGTGCATTCCTAAATGGACTTTTGGAAGAAGAAGTTTATGTAGAACAACCTCCTGGATTTCAAATTAAAGGAAAAGAAGACAAAGTATACAAACTCAAGAAGGCCCTCTATGGCCTCAAACAGGCACCTAGAGCCTGGTATGAAACACTGTCACAGTTTCTGATCAAGAATGGATTCAACAAAGGAACTATTGACAAGACTCTATTTAAACTGGAGGAAGGAGCAAGCACATTGCTAGTACAAATCTATGTTGATGATATAATCTTTGGATCAGAGGATGAAAAACTGTGTGAGAAATTTGCAAACCTAATGAAGAGCAAATTTCAGATGAGCATGATGAGAGAATTAAACTACTTCCTCGGCCTTCAAGTAAAGCAAATGAAGGATGGCATTTTCATTAGTCAAGCAAAGTATACAAGAGATTTGATACACAAGTATGGGATGGATACAAGTGGCACAATAGAGACACACCAATGTGTGCCAGAGTCATACTTGGAAAAGATGATAGAAGAAACGATGTTGATCAGAAAATGTATAGAGGAATTATTGGATCATTATTATACTTAATCGCAAGCGCACTTCGACATAGCATTTGCAGTAGGAGTGTGTGCAAGATTTCAAGCTCAACCAAAAGAATCACATCTTCTAGCAAACTAAAAGGATAATCAAATACTTGAAAAACACTATAAATGTTGGTATTTGGTATCCAAAAGATGGAGGATTTACATTGATATCATATTCGGACTCGACTATGCTCGGATGCAAAATAGATAGAAAAAGCACCTCTGAACTTGCCAAATGCTAGAACCGACTAGTCTCTTGGTTCAAGAAAAAGCAAAACTCCATATCTACATCAACAAATTGAAGCGTAATATATAGCAAACAGTAGTCATGTGCACAAAGTACTTGTGGATAAGACAACAAATAAGGGACTATGGAGTAGAAGAGAAAACAATTCCAATCATGTGTGATAACACAAGTGCAATATCTATTACGAAAATCCAAAGATTGCACTCAAGAACAAAGCATATTGATGTAAGACATCATTTTATCGAGACCATGTTGAAAAGGGGATGTCATCCTAAAACACATACCCACTCAAGATCAATTGGTGACATCTTCACTAAACCACTCGGCTTATGAAAGATTCAGTAAAGCTAAGAACCGAGTTAGGAATGATTGAAATTGAATAAGTATTAAATAAATAATGCTAACCGAGTAATCGGCTAAGTGACTTCATTAATCGGTACGACCTTTGCCGTTACAGAGATGCCGCAAGTAAGGCAATCGGTATCCAAATGAAGGTAACTTAACCGATTGTTAGGAATACAGTCAAATGGCGCAACTAAGTGAAGAACCTATTGGGACGGCTAAGTGACCAAATGGCACTTCACCGAAATAAAGACTTGGACAAATTAAAAGTGTGAACAAAATCAATTCGATTACACGTGGAGAATAAGGAAATTATGGAGGATTATTCTCAGACACACGTGGCGATCAACTTATGATCATGGAGGTAATTATATTATTTTTCAATTATAAACTCCTCGATTCCCGGGCTCTATCATTACTTGCCTCAAACCACACCCCCATTCCACTCGAATATCGTGATTTTCATACACAAAATCACGCCATTATGCCACAAAATCCTTCCATATTCAAAACCACATTCACACTACCCAAATCACACTTTAAAAACAAGACTTAGAGATGTTCAGAAATCTTTACATACTCCTGCAAATTACAAACCCTACTTTTTCTCACTGAAACCTCAAGATATACTCTTCTAATCTTCCTCTACCAATCAATGGCTTCATCCTCGCAAATCACTGCTACTGAAAAATACTACGAAAAATCAATCATAACCGGCTCGTTTTTCAAACCTGAGCACTATCTCTCATTTTGTGACAATGACTCAAAAGCTCAACGTCTGGTTGATTGTCGTCGAATTTGGGGCTGATGACCTTCCTAAATCCTCCAATAACTGGAATCTGCTATGAAAATCTGATAGCGTTTTGGAAAAATGCCAACTTTGTGCCCAGCACAAAGAAATAATCATCACACCAGGTGCACTCAACCGTTACCTGCACCTTCCATTGAAAGGACAGGCTAATGTCAAGCTTGTGACAACTGACATTGCAAAGTTCTGGACTGAAATAGCCAAAAGTCCAAAGAAAAACAGCAAAACATACAATCTACCCAGTTCAACGCTCAAACTTCCGTTTGCTGAGTTTGAACCAGTTATCACCAAAAATATTGAAGGCAGAAAAGGGTCAATGGAAAACCTGACTGAGGTACGAATTAAACAGATGGCCATAATCTACAATCGCATCAAATGACTGGGCAACATTTGTGTTCAATCGAATGAAGGATCAGATTCAAAAGGAAATCGATCTATCCATCACTGCACCAAGCAAGGGTTTGCAGAAAAAGGGTGATTTCTGGGAGAAGAAATCATATGGGTTCCCTCTTCAACATTTGTTCAATCAGTTGAAAGTACGACCCACAAATTTGCAGTCTCCACACAAATCCAAGATGATGTTTACTTACATCAAGGCTTCCTTAAAACCCAAACCCATAGCTAGGAGCAAAAGAAAGCAACCAGAAGGCAGTAGATCAGGAGTGGGACGAAGAACCAGATCTCAAAAGGCACAAGAGAGAGACCAATATGCCTCGACACCAAAGAATTTGGATGAGCCTGTGACAATCGGCGATGACACACGGCAGAAGAAGAAAAACGCACGAGAGGGAGTCACCTACCGGAAGAAGGTGAAGAAGGATACACCTCACCTCATCCGATGAGGAGGAGATACAAGATGAAGGGGATGAGTCGAAGATGACCACTGTCGGAAGAAGAAATCTGAAACAAATCAAGAAGATTTGGGGATTTGACGATGATGAACCGACTCTCCAGAAGTGCTTTTCAAAAGCATGGGCAAAGTTGACAACCACCAAGTGAGCCACCGATAAAGCTCACTCAAATTTAACTTGTCAACTCCTCCACAATTGCACAAGGGGGACCAGTGGTAAATGAAGCGATCCACACACTCAACAACAACTCTAAATGACCCTGTGTCTAATGAGGCGTAACAAGAGCAGAGATGGAAGAAAAGAAGAAACACAAGATGCAAAGGAAGAAGAGGAAAAGGAAGAGCAAGAAGTTGAAGTAGAAAGTGAGGAGAAGCAAGGTGAAGATTATGAGGATGAAAGTGATGAGGGTAAAGAGAATGCCCATGTGGCACCAGAAGAAATTGATCCAGAAAGGGTTTTCAATCTGGACATTCAACCCCTCATTATGGACATAGAAAGGCAATACTACAGCAGGCAAAATCTGAAGAATGCCTTAAGGAGTGAAGCAACCTCCTTCAATCACAAGATTGAGGCCCTCATCAGCCATATCAAAATCCAAGATGAGGTCATGGAGAGACAAGGAAACTTAATTTGCAACTTACAACACCTCATCCCTCACCATGTCCAAACCAATCTTGAATTCCATGCAGAGACGGTTGACAACAATCTCAAGCCATTGGTGGACACCCTCAATGCTCACACATCCAAAATTCAGCATCTGGATGAGATCATGGAGCATTCTGGCAAGCAACTGGACTTTCTCATCAAAGTTGGTGAAGCCAACAACAAAATACTGGAGAGAAAGTATGGGCCTCTCCCTGAATCTGACGCGGCAATTGCAGACCTTGAGGCACGTTTTGATGCTGCCACAAAGGGGGAAGGTAACTCAAAGCCTGAGAGTCCCAGTGGGAAGGGAAAGGTGGAAAGCTCCAGTGGAAAGAGAAAGGGCAGCAAAGGCGAGGACAGCAAAGGCAAGGGCATCAGGTTTGAAGAAATGAAGAAGTAAACCAGTTACCTGTTGCTTAATTCAATTCAATTCATCTTATCATTTGCCTTTGTTCACTTAAATAAAAAGATGCAATATCTTATTGCCCTATGATGGAAGAATAAAATTGTTGAACTTTTAATCTGTTGTGTATTATGAAAATTTTGATTACTTATGTTCAGGCTTATGAGGGTTTTGGCATCATCAAAAAGGGGGAAATTGTTAGGAACATTCTATTATGTTTTGATGATGGCCATACTAGCTATTATAGCAAGCCTGAAATAAGTTATAATTCTCTGTATAAGTCTTTACTTAGAGTCTGACAAGTTGTATAAGTTAAGTCAGACAAGTATTGTACTAGTTGGTAGGACGGCAAAGCAAGGATGATATTCAAAGATAGTGAAGCCACCAAGCACCAAAGAAAGAAGTATGAAGACATTATGGTCTCGACTTATAACCAAGGAAGTCCAGTGATGACCTTGGATAAGTCTAAGTTATGTTTTAAGTGATGAAACTCAATGTTCAAATATGGTGTACACTTGGTCTCACCCAAATCAAAGATCAGTGAAGTACAAAGACTCTCCAAATACTAGAACAAAGAAGGAAACAGTGAATCGGCTGAGTAAACTGACTTTCGGCAAAGAGAAAACAAAACAGCAAAGAAAGAACTAACGGCTAAGTTAGAAGGCTCACTCGACCGTTCTAAAAACGGCGAAGAGACATTTACAAGATCAGATTTGATATATGATGAAGATTCAGAAGATCATGCATTAAATGCACAAATCATTAAAGGATCAATCAAGGACAGATTTTCTGCTATACGTTTGAAGAAAGAATCCGATTACTGAAATCAAGGAGAATACAATTAAAGGGGAATCAAGAATAAAATCAAGGGTTATTCCTCATTAATATAGCCAACGGACGGAATTTCAAAAACCAAGGTTATTCAAGGCTATAAATAAAGGCATTGACAGAAAAGAAAACAACGATCAAGAAAGAAAAATCAAGCGTAAACTCACAATTTGAAAAGCCTTCTCTCGAACTTACAAAGACATATCTAGTGATCAACTCAAGTATCGTAACTACAAAGTCATACTCGTAATTGAGATTGATCAAGCAAGTGTGTGAATCACATTCACATCAAATCAAGCAAATCGAATCGAGGCAATCTGAGAAGGAGTTGAATCTGTGATAGCCGTTGAAGGATCTTAATCTTAAGGAACAAAGAAAAGGAAGATCAATCATCAAGCCGCTGCGGTCAAGGAGTGATAGTCTTGTAGATTGTGTAGCTTGGGAAGCCAAGGACAATCATACTATTGTCTTTGTGAAAACAATAGTGAATTCCTCCAATCATCACAGGAGAAAGAGTGGATTAAGGGATTACACCACCCTCAACCACTATAAGCCTTGTGTCAATTTAATTTCTCGCAATTTACTTTACAACATTTATTTATTTAGCCTACATCATAACTTATATCTGTGGATCGTCTGCACCGATTTGAAAACAACATAGTAAGAAGGACTTATCCACGCCTAAAAGCTTTTAATTATAAGAAAAGTTTTTGAAACTCCACTATAGTCATTCACCCCCCTCTCGACTATTGTTTCACCCTTCTCTGGGACCAACAACTTAGGATCAACAATAATGCTCAAGTTTTTAGGATCCTAGAGCCGCCACCCATTCGACCTGGAGATTGCCATGTTAGCTCAAGCTCTGGAGAAGTAAAAATCATTGAGATAGAAGATGTGCGGGATAGGCAAAAGAAAGTTGTGTTAGAGACTAGTAAGAAGGAATTTATGACGGGTTTACTTCGAGAGAGGGACAATAAAGTTCATGAAAATACGCAAAGGGAAGCGCTCATGTCTAACATGCTTACCTTGTGTAGTGAAAGTTTGAATTCAAAAGTTGAAACCATGAGGTATAAAGATAAATCTCGAAATAGGCATGGGTAGCCTAGTGCACTGGAAAGGCAGGCCAGACGTGCAAAGCAGAAGGCTTGAAGTCCTACCAAAGGGACTGGAGAAGGAGCACTCCTCGATGGGAAAGAATGATGCCTCTTTCTCAGCTTTAAAAGCCCAGGAAGGGCATGAGTCGAGAGAGGAGGAAGATGCACTTCCATGAAGGCCCCCAGAGTGCAAGTTTTGCGAGAGAAATCCCGAGTCTCTGACTGAGGGAAAAGTCGAAAGTCTAGTCGAGCTGGCGGCTTTAAACTCAAAACTACCTCTAAAACCTTAGGTTAGATTGAGTCGAATAAAAGTAACTAGACGGATTCACAAGCTTTTTTCATCCTACCGCATCCTTAGGCCATGAACCGAAGGATGTGGGGAAGGCTTTTTTACTTGTTGATCAGTCCGGTGAAGTAGGTTAGTAGATTCGGAGAAAATGTGCAAAAAGGATAAGAATTGGTCTACGTGGGGTCAGGTTTGGATTGAAAATTGTCAAGGACTGGGTAGAGAAGTCAATTGCACTGGAGTTTGCAGAAACCGGGAGAGTACCTCCTATAATTGCAGGAGTGCCTGAGTCCAGTTCTCGAGGTTTGAAATTATTCTGGGAGATGTGGCAAGCGCATGGACCCCACACGCAATTGCGAGGTCTGACAGGTAGATAGCCGTCCTGTCATCTTCTCTATTATCCCACCTTTCACTCTTCCCCATTACTCCACCTCCATCAATCCCCTCAATCCACTCACCCTCATTACTCCTTCCCACCTTTCCATAAAAATCCTTCCACCTTCACCTCTCCACTATACCTATTTAAACCACCATTCACTCTCACCATTTCCATCACATAAACTATTATCTCCATCTTCATCTTCTTTTTAATTTTCAAATTCGGCCACCACCATCACCAAACCACCATCAATTTCTTCACCACACCATAAAACCATACATTCTTTCCATTTACATACATTATTTTCCTCCTAAACCATCACTGTTTCTGTCAAACTGCCGATTTTGCAATCCTAAAATCTCCATCTTTGTTCTGACAGGTTGCAGAATTCCCAGAAAATTCAACCCTCTATTCTGGTTCTCCGGCAATTTTGAGACCCCCTCCCAAAATTGCGAGTGCTCTTTTTCAGTAGCATCAGAGTTCCACTTAGCAGTTTTCATGGAAGGAATAGGAAACTCGATTTCATGACGCAGAGTTGGTGATTAGAGAGTCCAGGGTGACGCCGTACCAATAATTGACGGTGTTCCTCAGTTCGACTCTATTGAAATTTATGAGTCGTTCAGGACTCATTGGAATGCTCGATCGGTTGCTTAGGAACGAGGAATCAACCTCGATAATTGTGGTGACATTTTACCCCGTGTTTTGTAGAGACACGGTATAGCAGATAAGGCTCTTATTCCGGCTACATTCAACGCCACTATCGTCTGCAAATTCTATGCTTATGTGGCGGCAAACCCTTAGTCTCATGTTGCATTTATTTGGGGGGTTCATATTGATTTCTCTATCGAGAGTATCAATGCCCACTATGGCATTGAGAATGCACCACTTCATGAGGAGGAGTACACTGCTGCTACTAAGGAGCACGATCTGGAGCGCCTGATGGATATAGCTCATCATTTTGGTATCCAGCGGGACTATTGCGCTGATCGCTGATGGATCCCAACTGCCTTCCAATCTAATGAGATAGATTGGAATGCCAAGATGCTACACCGGTTTGTGATTACACATCTAATGTCAAATGCTCATAATGATTCTATTACTTATCGTCAAGCGGAGCTCATGTACTATCTTGACACAGAGAGCGATGTGAACTTTAGTTTGCTGATACACAATCGGAATTGGCAGGTCGCTCAAATGAAGAGAGAGATTTTTCCGTATAGAAACCTGATTGATGCATTGGCGATGGCAGTAAAGTGCACTGTTTTGGCTACTGATGAGAGGTTGGAGCCACTACCTATTCTTGACAGCGATTCAGTCACTGTCACAGGTCGGCGTAGAATACGACCGAGAATACCGGCACGAGGACGAGTTAGGACTCAGTAGGAGTTCCAGACAGAGGTGACTAGAGAGTTGGCGACCATGCACGCCAAGATCGACCACATGATGACTCACCTTCATATTACTCCTTAAGCCCCACCGAGAGCCCCTAGACATGGTCCACCTTCTTCGGGCGTGTTGGTCCATTGAAAAGGCTAACACAAGTTTAGACGGGGAGGGGGGGTGAATAAACTTGTCCTAAAAACTGGATTTAAAACAAATTAAGGTTCAGTTAAAACTTGTGTGGAGTTAAGCTGACTGAGCTGAGTTTAAGTCAAACTGACTTAAGCATAAAAATCGAGCCAACCGGCAATGATATAATTCTAGCCTTTTTCTTGATCTTGTTATTCTATGTGAAAGTTTGAGTGTATTAAATCGAATTCGTGAATGTCGATCCATGAGTATGAGTTGTATAACAATCAATTCTCGAATCTTGTAGATAAAATGCTAAATAAATAAATAAGTGTGTAAAGTAAATGAGGCAAATATTATAGAGGTTCCGTGGTGGTGTAATCTGTCAGTCCTCTCTTCCCACTGTGGTGTAGGAGGAAAATTCCACTAGAACTTCTTGAGGTGAGCTGTTACAAAAAGTCCTAGAAAATAGTCCTTGGCTAATCCCTAGCTTCACTATCTAAACAGTTGTAGAACATGTAGAATTGCTGCTCTTCAATTGCTTGAACACTGGGTCCTTGAAGGGTTACGTATGCCTCTTCACCACCTACCACCACAAACACAAATACCCGATCGCTTGTAACAACTGTCCTTGGCAAAACCTTCCCGGTTTTCTCACAGTCAAACCTTTGATGTAGAATCAAAGTTGGGCTGAGAATCAATAAATTGATTCTTTTTTGTGGGTTTTCAAAGTGTCTAAATCTGGATAAATTCTGTGTAGCTTGAACACTTGAAGAAATTCTTGATATGATCTTGTTATAGCGCACAGATGATAGCAATTCGAATAACTAAGACTAGTGCACAAAAATGCTTGTTGATCTTAATAATTCTTCTTGTTCTTGGTGCAAAGTCCTCTATTTATAGTATAAGGTCCAACATTCATCTTGCTTGAATTCGAATTGTATCAACGTCTATCTTGTAACGGCTATATTTTCTGACCGTTCTGATGTGTCAGTATTTCATCTAATAAAATTGCTTCCTTTAAAACGCTCGATCGTACTTCGCTTGTTGGATGGTGACATATAAAACTCGAGGTTAATCGAATTTCTTCGATCGCTTTATATCTGTTTATCGCTTGTCGGTTTCTTGACAGACTTGGAGCATTGACTGAGATTTTACTCTTCTTCAAATATCAGTACTCCAGTTTACATTTGATTATAATTGACTTAATCAGAGTACACCATAAACAATTAAGAATTCATTGTCCTTATGATTCTTAGGTCTTCATACAAGATCCATAAAGTCAGTTCAGGTCACCACAGACTTACCTGAAGTCTAACTTTATAGTCTCGACTTATAATCTTCATAACCGAGTTTGAACCTCGCTTCTTCAATCTTCTATAACCGAGTCTCAGGACCTCGGTTCTTCTATCTTCCGAGATAAGCCAACCGAGTTTGTGTCCCTTGGCGAACTTATCATCTTCAGTTTGTTTATCTTAACGATTTCCAGTTTTCTAAATGACTTCCAGTTTTCAGTTTCACGACACACTAACTATTACAGTGCTTGTCTGATGTAACCTATACAAATATCAGACTCTAGTAAGACCTATACATTCAATTCTAGACATCTTTTAGCTTTTCACTATAACAGCTAGCTTCAGCACTTCATCAATGAGGTTAAGATAATATTCTGAGTAAATATGATGAATTATCATCAAAACATAAATTTTATTTCCACCAGGGGGCCGGCCCAACTACAGTTGCACCTCCTCGTTCCGATGACGACTCTGATGACTTTGAGGAGTAGACTAGTTTTAGCTTTTTAGTACTTTATCTCCATTGTTATACTTTTCCTTTTTTTTTCTTTTATTTTCTTTTATTCCCGACTTTGTATGGCACTGTATTTTCATTTTCTTAAACGATATATGAAATATTTTGAATGGATTAAACTATTTGCACTATTTATTATATTCTCATGTTATCTCGAGTACTTTGCCCTGTTTTGTATGTAGCTTGATTGCAGATTTTTACAGATTCCAATTGACGTTTGCCCGATATTCTAACAATACGGATTCATTTACTTCGCTCCACGCTTAACCAAAGCTAAGTTCCTTTTCATTCTTAATCTTTTCATTGGGGACAATGCTTCAATTAAGTGGGGGGTTGGAACGTCACTCAGCTATTGACGATGAATTTGTCATTTTTTTGATTTGTCACGACTCTCTTCGATGCATTTTCACCACTTAGTCTTTTCGAGTTGTGTCTGAGTATGACTGTGTTGGACTTATTTCTTAGTTTTGATGATGAGTGCCAGACTAGCTATTATAGTGCAAAGGCAAAAAGATGTCTAGATCAAATGTATAGGTTTATTAGAGTTTGATTCATAAATAGGTTTGATCAAACAAGCAGTGTAATGGTCAGTTGAGCTTTATCAGTAGACTAGTCAATATCAGTAGGGTAGATAGGTCAGTAGACTAGTCAGGAACCTGCTGAAGACTGAAGACTGAAGGCTGAGGGCTCAAACTTAGTTACAGAAGGCTAAGGGATCAAACTTAGTAATTAAAGTCAAGGATATGGAATCAGAATTTAGGCAAGTCTGTGATGACCTAAACTGATTACATATACTTTATGTAGAAGGTCTAAGTTCCACAAGTTGAATGATGTTTGGAACTTGGTTATAATTAAAAAGGTGTAATCTAACTTCACAAGTTAAAGTTAGATAAAAGAAATCAGCTGCATTATATTTTATACACATCAAATTGCGATTCAAAGAGACTAATAGGTATCTCAAAGAGATCAAGAACTCACGATAATATACCTCGTTAATTCAAGATTATATTGGAAGATTACATGGATAAGACAGCCAACTACCTCGACTTATCAAAGAAATCAAAGGCCGAGATTAAAAGAACGTTGGGATGATTCGATCTTTATCCAATGGTTATAAGTCAAAGGGTGGGGCATCGCATCACAAAAGGAATTACGACGAAGGTCACCTATGAATAGTGACGAATGCAAATCAGATGGGACAAAAACAAGGAACGGTTACATTTGAATTTCAAATACAAGTCACATGCATTCCTGCCTATAAATAGAGGACTTTCAACTCAGAAACAAGATGATGAAAATTGATGAAAACTAATAGACTTTGAAGAGATATTACTGAGCTGAAAAACACCCTGCTGAACTTACTGAACTTAAAGCTACTGATCTAGAGAAATTCTTCAAGTGTTTTCTACATTCAAGCTACATCAAGCATACACACTTGAAGTCTGCAAGCTGCTGATTATATCATCCTAATCAAGCTGCTGCACTTGAATCATTTATTTGATTCAATCTTTATTTTATAAAGAACTCTTGAAGACAGTGAAGCACGCTGTGTGAAAGATCTGTTGGTTGTGGTGGAGCCGGTGAAGAGGCAATTCTACCCTTCAAGGACCAAAGGAAGACTCGGGAGCAAACAATCCTACCTGCTCCCGGCCAGCTTGTGAAGCCATAGTTATTGGTGAAGGACAAGCAACCTTAGGAATCTTTGTAAAAGCTACATCAAAGATCTATAGTGAATTTCCTCCAACATCACAAGAGAAGAGTGGATCGACAGATTACACAACCTGGAACCACTATAAAATCTGCTACTTACTTTCAAAGATTTACATTCTCGCACTTAGTTTATTTTACACATCAACCTCATCAATCTAGCAACTGAAACCACACACTTGCACTAATGAGTATCTAATACTTAGTATCATATTTAACAACAGTATCAAGGCTTAATTTTGATATAATTCCATTGCACAAATTCAAAGAAACTCAATCTGTCAGATGACTCTCACATTTTATCGGCCAAAGTTATCGAGGTATCACAGAGACTCATCAAGAATCGCAGATCACTTTGAAGTTGCAGAATTTGTTAACTCCAAAAAGTTTTAAGTGTTAATTTTATTCACCCCTCTAAACTTAACCAAAGCCTTTTCAAGGGACCAACAATTGGTATCGAGCGAAGGCTTCGCTCAAGAAATCCTACTTGTTGTGCTTGTGAAAATTCTTTGAAACTTTCTTTCAAGTTACTGATTTTCAAAGACTTGCATCATGGATAACACACAGTATGCTAGAACTATGCTGGTGTGTTCTCTAGATAAATTTGATGAGTATAAACGTCGAATGTAGGCTTATCTTGCTGCAACTCATGATGAGATGATGGATGTACTAACTGATGGACCACTGGAGATTACCAAGGCAATAACAAGTGGGTGATACAACCGAGTACATTCCTAAACCAAAAGAGAATGGAATGCGAAGAAGATGAAAAAGAGCAAACCTCAACAACATTGCTATTGATATCATTTATAGAACCTTGGATAGCAATATGTACATGAAGGTTAAAGATTGCAAAACTGCAAAGGAACTTTGGGACAAGATACATTTGATCTGTGAAGGCACTGATGCAATAAATAAGAATAAAATCAGTGTGGCCAGAAAGAGATTTCAAAAGTTCAAGATGCTACCAAATGAAACCATTGAGCAAATGGAATCAAGATTCAATGCAATCCTGGATGAACTTACCCTGCTAAGTGTAAGTTATTCAAAAGAAGAAATAAACACCAAAATCTTGGAGGCTCTACATGCAAAAGATGTTTGGAAAATGAAGGTGACTGCAATAGAAGAAATGAGAAAGTTGCATGAAGAAGACACCTTCAAATTGTTTTCGATCTCAAGGTTTATGAATTTAGCAAAAGCTTGTGCCTCAAATCTGAAAAGGAAGAGCCAAAACCATCGCATTTGTTTGCTTCACATCAAGAAGAAACATCTGGAGGACAAGATGATCTGCTGGATGAGATGCAGGAACAGATTGCCCTCCCGAGCAAGAAAATCAGGGATGATGAAGACAGAAAGGCCCCTACAAGGAACTTCACAAAAGGCCTCTTGAAGAAAGAAGAAGAATCAAAGAAAGATAATGACTATCTCATGCTTTCATTGCAAGAAGCCGTGACACTTCAAACCCGACTATCCCGAGTTAAAACAAAGTAAGGAACTCGATTATCTTTGCTTCAACCGCAAGAAGCTTGGACACTTTAGAACTGATTGTCCGACCACTCATCAAGACCAAGAGTCAACAAAGAAGATATGGCAAGAAGGCTATGGTTGCTGAAGATGAATCAGGGTATGAAGTAGAATCTGAAAAGGGAAATGAATCAGATGACACAGCATTGGTTGCTAATATGGAAGATTATGCTTTGATGGCCAATATGGATGAAACTGAGGAGGTATACAACACTATATCAATAAACACTCCTGCTGGAAGTGATTGTGAATCAACTTGTGGTTCAAATCCTAGAAATTCTAACAATAATGAGACTTTGGATGCTATCCTTAATCAACTGAGGATAATACAATCTGGTTATGAGATTGTGAAGGTTGAAAAAGAAGCTCTTGAATTAGAAGTTGGAAGATTGAAAGCTGAATTAAGAGTTCTCAAAGGTAAGGAAAAAGGTGTTGGATAGAATCAGTGTAAGCCTGCTGATCATCCAAAGAACCCACGAATCTATTTGAACCATCTTGCTCCACTACTGTATACAAGTCTGGAAAGCCTTATGGTGATAAAACAGGGCTTGGATTTGGAACTCAACAATCTAAAAGGAGTGGATCTAGTAAGGTTACTGAACCTAGCACCAGAATTGGTCCTAAGTTTGTACCAGCACAAGATCCAACTCCAAGTAAGGTTCTTTGAGACAAGAAAACCTCATCGAGAACACTTCAAGGAAGCAAAATCGAAGTCAAAGAAGTCAAAAGCTCCTAACAAAAAGGACAAATCTAAAAATAGGACTGCTGGACCTTCTAGACCTACTGATAGCAGACCTGCTACCAAGTCTGCTGGACCACAAAAAGGTAAAGGTCAGAAATATTTCAAAGATAAGAATCCCAAATCTAAAAATGTTAATCATTCAAAGGATACTTATCTCATGGGGAAAGGTAGACTGTTCACTACTGATGATGATTGGAATATTCCTGCACCTGCTGATAGATGAGTATAACCATGCTGCTAGGTAAAACCTAAGCAATGGAATCAAAGAAAGGACTCAAGAGAGGACTTATAAGAGGCCTCAACAGGGACCTCAAGCGACTCCATATTACAGTATTTGCTTCTAAGACAAACAAACAAATGGTTATACTAATGCTTCTAACATCAAAAGTCACTTCAAACAAAGATTATAAACCAAAAGGCCGTAAAACATATGTGAATCCTACACAACCTTTGTAAGAACTTATGGATGTGTGGAATACATGTATGAACCAAAGTATGACACTTTTAGGAGAAGACCTTATTGAAACTTACCAAAAGTCATGCTTACCACTGACCACTATGGACCCAAACAGGTTTGGGTACCTAAAATGCATTAACCTTGTTTTGTAGGGTGTCTGGTACTTTGACAGTGGATGTTCCAGACATATGACAAAGAATAAGCACTGTTTAACAAACTTTGTGGCAAAAGATGGTCCAAGGGTGAATTTTGGCAACAAGAATACACCTGGATACACAAGAGGATATGGCACACTTGTAAGAAATGGACTTACAATCAAGAATGTTGCATATGTAGAAGGACTGGATTACAACTTGCTGAGCACTGGACAATACTGTGACATGGGATACAAAGTCACTTTTGACAAAAACAACTGTATTGTCATTAGTGAAAGAGGTGATCAAGTTGTACTTGCTGGTAAAAGACAACAAAACATGTATGTTGTGGATTGGTCTCTCATGAGCCTGAAACACACTTTGATTGTGCATACCAAGTCTAAACTTAATTGGTTATGGCACAAGAAGTTGAATCACTTAAACTTTGATGATATCAATCAGTTGGTGAAGAAGAAGCTGGTGATTGGTTTACCTGAGATCACATTCAAGAAGGATGCTATATGTGATGCATGTCAGCAGGGTAAACAGATAAAGTCAAGCTTCAAGTCAAAAACAAAACAATCAACTAATAGAGTGTTGGAGCTGATGCATATGGATCTATTTGGACCAATAACCCCAACAAGTGTAACAGGAAAGAAATACACCTTAGTGGTTGTGGATGATTATTCAAGGTACACTTGGGTGATATTTATGAACAAGAAAATTGAAACACTCCAAAGCATGCCTAATCTTTTAAAGAGATTACAAAATGAGAAAAGTTTAACAAGAATAAAATAAGATCGGATCGAGGTCTCGAATTTCTCAACAAAGTGATAAGAGAATACTGTGAATAGAATGGTGTACTGCATCAACTTGCTGCTGCTGGTACACCTCAGCAAAATGGGGTTGTTGAAAGAAGAAACAGAACTTTAAAGGAAGCAGGAAGGACAATGATATGTGAAGCATTGCTACCTGAAAGATATTGGGCTGAAAGCGATTAATACAACATGCTATACACAAAAGCAGAACATCATGAACAAGAAGTCTGCCAAGACACCTTATGAGGTTTGGAATGGAAGGAAACCAAACATATCCTATTTCCATCCATTTGGAAGCAAGTGTTTTATCCTAAATCACAAGGTTCATCTCAAAACATTCCAACCAAAGTCGATGAAGGGATCTTCTTGGGATATTTTTCATCGACAAGGCATTGTGGTCTCTTGAACAAGAGGTCATCAAAACATGAAGAAACAATCCATGTTGTGTTTGATGAACCTAAGTTCACCGGTATGGAAGATGAATATTGTGAACTCAATGAGAATCAACAAGTCACCGATCCGGATTGTGTTGAAGTTTTGGAAAGATTCAATGACTTAAAAGTTTCGACATCGCCCCTTGCGAACACCTGCTTTGGTGACATTACCGATGCAACAATGAAGCAATTCAAGGATCTCACTGAACCCCCTGTTGTTAAGAAGCTACATCGAGACCCTCATCAAGATGAGGTTCCCGATAACCAAACTAACCGTAATCCACAAGTGGTTAAGGAATCACCCTGCTGAACAAGTTATTGGCAATGTACAGCAAGGTGTAAGGACTAGAAGACAACTGGAAGCTATGTTTACTTGTTTTCTATCTCAAATGGAACCTAAAGTTTTTGAAGAAGCTATCTCAGATCCAGATTGGATAATAGCTATGCAAGAAGAATTGAATGAATTTGAAAGAAATCAAGTTTGGACACTAGTTGAAAGGCCAAGTCATGCAAATATCATTGGTACTAAGTGGGTATACAGAAATAAACTTGATGAATCTGGTACCATTGTGAGGAACAAGGCCAGACTAGTTGCAAAAGGCTATTCTCAAGCAGAAGGAATAGATTTTGATGAAACTTATGCACCTGTTGCAAGATTGGAAGCTATCAGATTATTCTTGGCACATGCTGCATATAAGAACTTCAAAGTATATCAAATGGATGTCAAAAGTGCATTTCTGAATGGTATTCTAGAGGAGGAAGTGTATGTACAAAGAACTCCTGGATTTGAAGTTAAAGATCAAGAAGATAAAGTGTATAGACTCAACAAAGCACTTTATGGATTGAAACAAGCACCAAGAGCATGGTATGAGACTCTATCTCAATTCTTGGTGGACAATGGTTTTACAAAAAGCACCATTGACAAGACACTTTTCGAATCATGAATGGAGCAAACACCTGGCTGATGCAGTTATGTGGATGACATAATATTTGGTTACAAATATGATTTACTTTGTGAAAATTTTGCAAATCTAATGAAAAGTAAATTCCAAATGAGTATGATGGGAGAGATGAACTACTTTTTGGGATTGCAAGTTAAACAGATGAAAGATGGAATCTTCATTCATCAAACCAAGTATACCAAGAAGTTCTTTGAAGAAGTTTGGTATGGAAAACAAAGACTAAGATATCAACTCCAATGAGTACAAACATCGATTGGATGAAGATAAAGAAGGCAAAGATGTTGTTCGGACTTTATACGTAAGGATGATAGGCGCCCATCAGACTTCTTCGCCAAAGCAGACTGATATATCCTTTCTTTGTAGGTGTTTGTGCAAGATTTCAATCTAAACCTAAAGAAAGTCATTTAGGTGCAATCAAAAGAGTTCTCAAGTATCTAAAAGAGACTTTGGGAGTAGGAATATGGTATTCCAAGGATGGAAGCTTCAAAGTTATATCCTACTCAGATTACGATTATCTTTGGATGCAAAATTGATAGAAAAAGCACTACAGAACTTGTCGATTATTGGGAAGTAGACTGTCTCCTGGTTCAAAGAAGAAATGAATTCAATATCAACTTCCACTTCTTTGAAAATTTGAATATATAGTCTGCTGGAAGTTGTTGTGCACAAGTACTATGGCTAAGACAACAATTAAGGGATTATGGAATTGAAGAAAAGGAAATTCCAATCATGTGTGACAACACAAGTGCAATTGCAATCACGAAAAAATCTGTTTTGCACTCAAGAACCAAGCACATTGATGTGAGACATCATTTTATAAGAGATCATGTTGAAAAGAAAGATGTGGTGGTTCTTTATATCCCTACTTGAAAATCAACTTGCTGATATTTTCACTAAACCACTTGACAAAGGAAAGATTTGCCAAATTAAGGACTCGAACTTGGAATTATAAAAGTTGGTGATAATCGCAGAGTAATGGAATTCACCAAGGGATTAGTCTTTGCTATGTTGGGTGAGCTCACTTAGCGATTAGTCATTGGTATCAACAATTCCATGTACTCATGTTTGAACAATTGAGCAAATGAGGTTGCCAAGGGATTGGTCTTTGTCATGTTGGGTGAGCTCACTTGACGATCGATCATTGGTATTAAACTTCATCTTGTATTATCAATTGAACAAAACAAGATGAATTCAAGGATCAGCAGAGTCACTTTGTCAGCAGGCTGCTGAAGCACCTTTATCAGCAGACTGCTGAACCAACCCTGCTGAGAAGACCCTGCCGAATGGAACGTTACACAGTCAAAGTTATTAAAGTCAAAAAGCAGAATTGGCGGGATATTTATCCTATCCTTTATTACCATAGTTAACACGATCCAACGGTTACAAACGTTATGGAGGAGTAATGGGCCACGTGTCAAGACAGCATTTACTCAGATTAATCGTGGTTAACATCAATGTACGTGCAATGACAGTTGCAACCACTCACTGTCTATATATTCAGACTGTTACACAGCAGATTCTCTACTTGCAAAATATGCTTTATCACTGTGAATTTCACACTGTGTGAACACAGATTCATAATCCATCTTCTTCATCTCATTTTTCTCTTAACAATGGCAGAAAAGATTGATGTCCAGATAGAATCAAGCCAAAGTGTTAGAGGTTTTGTTGTTGATGCAAACAAAACTGAATTGGCCATTAATATCGGTACAAGAATAAGGAGGGTTGCTGGTTTGGAGAATAAACTCAATATCAGATTAGAAACAATTTCATACACCAATGTTATTGATTTATGGAAGAATATGGTTGTGGAAGAAGGAACTGAAGCATTCAAGACAACTGTGAATGCTGAGGAGATTTTAGTTTCCTCTAGTCTACTGAGGGAAGTGTTTGGATTTGAGGAAGTAGTGGATGGTCCAGTAAATCCTGAAGCAATGGGACTATCCAAGATGGCTTTTGTTGATCAAATCAAGACAAATACAGCCACCAAATCCACTCCAGGCATAAATTGCAGACATATTGGAAATGAGTACAGTCTGCTGAGCAAGCTCATTGCAAAGAACATACTTGGACTAGTTGGCAGTATGGACACTCTATCAGGACCCAAGATAGAGTTGATGATGATCATCTGCAGGAGCATGGGATTTGATTGGGCTGGATACTTCATTCATTATATGAAGAAGGTAGCCAAGGAAGAAAAGGAGGGAAAAAGGAAATCCAAGGCCTTGCCCTTAGGATTAATGGTTCAGACCCTGCTGAATCACTTGGAGGTTCCTGATCTTGAACCTGAGAAGATTAATCAGTCTAGATACAAGAAGGAAATTGATTATGCTATTCCTGGTCTAGATGATGATGAAGAAGTTGCTGACCCTGCTGATGATGATGACAGTAATGGAGATGGTGGTGATGCTGGTGGTGAGCAGGTCCAGCAAACTAAGAAGAAATCTGCTAAATCTGCTACACCAAAGAAGACCAGTGAGAAAAGAAAGGCTGTGGATACAAGGAAGATCACTGAGATCTTAAAGCCTAAGAAGACAAAAGCAAGCAAACAAAGACAGATCGTTGAGTCTGCTTTGAGGTCCACCAATCAAGATACCGACCTGCTTTGTTCTTTGCAAGAAGAATCACTGTTGTTGAGATTACGAGGAACAACAGAAGGAAGATAGTAGAAAGAGGAAGTCTACTAGAACTGAAGATGATGAACCACTTTCCAAGAGAAGAAAAGAAATTATGCACAAGAAGAAACATGGAAAGGGGAAAGAATTGAAAACCTTGGAAGCACAAAGAATCCAAGAGGAAGCATCAGTAGAAGAGGAAGAAGAGGCTATTGAGGCTGAGCCCTTGACTATCATCAAGCCTGTGGAAGTTACTGACTCTTCACCTGAAGAGGTTTTTAAGTCTACTGAAGCTGCACAGGTTGTTGTTGAGCAATCTGTTGGAGATATACTGCAGCTCTCACCGACCACGAGCCTGCTGTAGTATCTACTGAAGACCCACAGCAAACCACTGAAACTGAACCTGCTGTGGTAGTTGAAGAATAGGTTGAAGACCCTGCAATTGTTGCAAGAACTCAGGGGGAAGAGCAGTCTGCTGCTAACCCTGCTGATGAGCATGTAAGTCAGGAGGAACCAAGTGTTGTACAGATGGAAGTAGTAGGCACAAATATAAAACCTCAGCAACCTACTGATTTTGAAACATCTGTTGAAGATACAATGAATCTACTTGTTGAGGCCTTTGGAGGTCAACAAGGCACTGAAAAAGCTTCCAGAAGATCTTTCATGCCCTTTGAAAGGCATGTGAAAGAAAGGAATAAAACTGAAGAGTATGTAGATCCCAAACTTTAGCAAATTGCTGACTATTTCCAATGGAAGTTTGGTTTCTACAAGAGACAAAAGCCAGCTGCTGAACCTATGACAGATTTTGAAGAATGGGCTTTTAACAAGTTGGGAGTAGAAAATTTGTTGGACCTAGTTGATACCACTTTGCTGCAATCCAGATTAATGGACTTATTTGATGAACAACAGAAAGAGGAGGGTATCAAGTTTAGGGATCCAAGAGATGGCAATGATGACTCATCCTCATCATCAGATTCTAGAGGAGATTTTCCCTCTGGACCAGGAGGAACCAGTGGGACTGCACTGTTGAAAGAACCACCTGTATGAGGATCTACAGGATCTCAACATGGATGATCTGGAGGCATTGATCAATGAAGGAATGAATCTAAGTGCTGGTAGGCTAGCTAATAAATCTATTACATTCCATGTTGTAGAGCCTACTGCACAAACTGAAGCTGAACAGAGTGAAGATTTGAATGAAGAAAAGGTTACTGATTATAGTGAACCTAGTGCCAGCTCAGAGGAATCCATTGAATATCAAGATGGATTTGACTTTGAGGGCATTCTTACTAAAACAGCCATTATCCTGCACAAGATTGGTCATGCTGAAGGATTCCAAGTGGATAATGAGGCCATATTCTATCCACAGAGAGTTGAAGAGGAGGTACAGGTTGCTGAGTTACAAACAGCACCTGCACAAAGGTTGGAACAGGAGGTACAGGCTGCTGAGTCTCAAACAGCACCTGGACAAAGGTTGGAACATAATTTGGGTTTGGAGGAAACCCCTGTTGCTGAAGAGGCTGCTGTAGTGGAGCCTACTGGAGACAAGACCACTGAAGGGAAAGATGGTCGCAGATCATTGTTAATATGGATGAGCAAATTACTTTGGACTATGACTTCAGTGATGAGGAGTTTCAAATGCCAGAAGAAGAGAATGTGAATGTTGATCCCCAATAGGCATTTGTACCTATCTTTGAAGAACCTGCCATTGATCCTATTCTGGAAGAATATCAAGGACCTAATCCTACTGGATTAGATAGGAGCTGGGCAATGGTTGTGAGCAATCAGTAGCCACAATATAATGTGGAAGAGCTTGCAGATAGTACTGGTGGAAGAGTGGCTGGAGGAGTGCCTGAGGAGGTCTTCCATGAGTTGAGGACTGTAAGGAATGACATGGAACAGTTAAGGACTCAACTGGACAGACAGAAAGAGAGATTTGAAGAACTGATGAAAATGGTGAATGAGAACAGACAATCTACTACTACAGTTGCTTCAAACTTCACATCTACTCAAAATGCTGTGAATGATCTGATACTAGATGTGAGGGGCATCAAGGTTGGAAATACTGCAAAAGATAAGTTTCTGAAAGACCAATTTATTTCCATCCATCAGAAACTTGACAACCTTGCTGCTACACCTAAGCCTGCTGAGCCTGCTGCTACACAACAACTTGTTGTGCCTGATCCTAAACTTACTGAGAGGATAACCCTGCTGGAGCAAACAATGCAAGAAAGGATCACAGCCATTGATACTAGGACTGAAATCATTGAAGGACAACTGAACAACCTAGTTATTACACAGGAAAGTGTGCATGGCCTACTGTCCCGGTTTGTTGATGATGTCAATAAGAAGGAAGAGGCAACATCAGAAGCAAAAGAAGCTGCCAGAATTTTTGCAAAGAAGAGATGGGAAGCTGATACAAATGCTTTCAGACAACCAGCACCTGGCGGACTTCCACTCACTGATGAGCTTCTTCAACAATACAAGAAGGTATACAATAACAGACATAGACCCTATCATGACAAGGGATTTCATGAAGGTCTGAACTCATTTTTGGGACTTAAGTTTTGGGAAGCAAGAATCAAATCCTTGAGGGCCAAACACAGAGGTGGTAGAAGTGGCATTGGTATACCTACCACAAAGGCAAAGGATTCAGTGAATGAATTTAAAGAAGTGTATATGAGGTTAGGCTTCAGGGTAAGTCAAATATCCCTTACTCTACATGAAGCATGGCATTGGTGGAAACAAGTAAATCCTCATATTGACTTCCTCTTTGTTAAGGGTGAATTTATCACTGATTTATAACGTTATATTCTATGGTATTTTCCCTGTATTTGTATGAATTTGCATAAAAGGCAAAAAGATGTCTAGATCGATTGTTTAATGGAAATATTGAGCAAATGATATTTTAAATGAGTTAATATCATAAAAATAGGTTGATTTTGGTGCTTTAATTGTGATTTTATGATTATTTGAGCATTATTACATTTTGATGACCTAAACGATGTTTTTATGTGTTATAGATACATGTTTGAGGCTCAAAAGATGATCAAAAGTTGATTAAGTTCGAGCTAATTGATGATAAAGAGATAAAGATCAAAAAAAATGATCAAAAGTCGATTATATCAAGCGGCGTCGAGGATTCCGTCAAATCGCGTCGAGTGGGCGGGCGTCGATAAGTGAGCAGCGTCGAGGGATGGGAAGTTGATTTCGAGGAAGTTTGGACCAGAGTGAGGCCCTGGATGGGCGAGCGTGTCGATCATGACTCGGCCCGATTCGAAGTTTATTTGAAGAGTGGGCGGGCGTTCAAGGATCAGGCAGGCGTCCGGTAGCCGACTTTCTTTGAACCGACTTAGAAATCTATATATAGGCGGTTTGTTTCTCAACCACTAAAGATACCATATACTCATTATTCAAAACCCTAAACCTAGGGGCGGCTTTAGGCTGCGTTTTCTCCTTTTATTCCGGTTTTTATGCACTTTAGATTTAGGTTAAATTAGTTACCTTTTTATGCCTTTGTTTACGCAAATTTGAGTTCTTGAGGATGTTCGAAGCTAAAAGCTTCATCAAGCGAGTATTGTGAAGCCATCCAACAATTGTTGATTTCGTTTTCATCGATTATCTTGTGAGTTTTATTAAAGGTTGTTTCCTTATTCATGTTTAATATGTTTAATTGCTTTTACATCGGAAGATATGCATGTGTTGATTGTTTATTGTTGATGGAAATCTTAATAAACCTTAGATCACCATGAATAAGAATAGTAATTTGAATCTATCATAACGGAAGTTAATAGGTTTAATTGCTAGATTATAAAAAGTTTGCACTTTGGTTAGAAAGCGCGTTAATCTTGCATTGGAAGATAATAGATTAATAGATGAACTTTCTAAGGAATTAGGGTTCATATTTAGATAAGGTGAATCACAACCTAGATAAAAACCACAATATAATCGAGATAGAAATCAATGCTTGTTGGATAGGTGGATCAATCCTCGTTTGTTAGTTATACACTTGATTTAAATCCTTAAAACTTGAATTTGTTTAGTTAGTTTACTTTTATTTGCATCTTAGATTAGTTAGTTAAAGGTTACTTAACCCGTATTCTTCCTAGCTTTGGACTATATCCTCTGTCTAGTCTTATTTTTTTACATTTGTTTTGTTTTATTATTTGTTTAGATTAGTTTCATGACATAATTTAGTTAAACAAAAACTAGAATCACAATTGTTTAGTTCCCGTAAGATCGACCCGGCATTAACCACTATTACTCGATCCTTATACTTGAGGTTAACGGATTATTACTTGTTTGTTTTGTGTTAATAAAATCCGTGACAAGTTTTTGCGCGCCATTGCGGGAGGAGCGAGCGGTTGTCTAGTTTTGTTTTTCGTTTTTGTTTGTTTTTGTTTTCTGTTTTTATTTAGTTTTAAATTCTGTTTTTAGTTGATAAGCGTTTAGGTAATTAGTTAATTAGGGTTTTAGCTTAGGGTTTAAGGTTCTCTTGTGATTAGTTCTCTGCTCTTCTCTTACGTCTTTACTGTCTTACCTTCCCTTCTTTTACGCAATTTTTACGATTACATTACGATTTTCCCGCTACCAAGCGGGCGTGCAGGAAATTGGGCGCCCGTCATTGAAAAATTATCAATTATATTCTGTTTTATTCATTCACTTAGCGGCGTCCATAAAATTTGGGCGCCCGTTCAAATATTCTTCCTTCAGACGGCGTTTGGACCACTAAACGCCCGTCGATCAAATTCACCGGACGCCCGTCAAACCCTTGGGCGTCCGTCTGGTCCCTGTTTCTTCAATAATTTTGTTTCCTTTTCTTTTTCCTTTTCTTTTCTTTAGGTTTTAATTTTTAGTTTAGGCTTTTAATTTCTTAGTTTTTGCCCGTTTCACTTGTTTTGGTCGGTTTATGCAAACTCGGAGTCAAAGGAACCGTTATTATACACCCACGACCCGAGCGAACCGTAGTCCGGCCAAGCAGTGGATTTTCCGTTCTGCGGTTACGCGAGACGAGCGAGCAAGATCTTGAAGATCAACTAGCCAAGAAATCACGATTTTGTGATAATGGCGCTAATAATAGACGTCGTTGTTGCGGACTCGCCAGGCCAGGCGAAGTCAAAGTCAACCCGACTATTGTTATCCCGGCCATTCTTGCACAAACCTTTGAGCTAAAGCCAGGACTTATCCGGATGATGCGGCATGCATCAATCTTTCATGGCTATCAATCGGAGAATCCATACCCACTTACATACATTCTTAGAGATATGCGGTACTACGCATCAAGGAGTAAATGAGGATGCGATCAAGCTTAAAAGCTGTTTCCTTTTTCTTTGAAAGGAGAGGCTAAAGAGTGGTACACCTCTCTCCCCTCGAATCTATCACCACTTGGGCCGAACTCGAGAGAGAGTTCTTGAGTCAATATTTTCCACCTTCAAAGGCGGCCCGGTGTTTAAATGAAATATTCACTTTCTATCGAAAGAGAATGAATCCTTCTTCGAATGTTGGAAGAGATTCAAGTCTCTTCTTAGAAAGTGTCCCCACCATGGCTTGCCCTTTGGAAGGCAAGTCAACACCTTCTTTAGTGGATTGACCGAGCTCACCAAAGGCATGGTCAATAGTTCTTCACAGTGGGGCATTTACGAAGAAAACACACGAAGAGGATGGGCATTGTTTGAGGACATTGCAAAGTATAACTATGCCCCCTCTTATCAAGCAATCCAAGCACCTCCTCCTCCCAAGGTTGAGGAAGTCAATTTGCAAAGTTTGATCGCCATCTTTGCGAAGCGGATGGCAACACCTCAAGTTTCAAATCCGATAAATCAAACTTCTTCTTTTCCACGAACCCTCGGGTTACATCTTTGCTGCCTTCTTCTTTGTCGGGTGGCCATATGAATGGCGGTGTCAATTAATCCCCACACCTTATCAAGTGAATGATGTTCATGATTATGGGCCAGTACAATCAAGTCACATGTCGAATGTGTGACGAGGTGGGGCACACTTCTAGATTACATCCTATGAGCAGGCGAGAATCTTTGAAGTGAATGCATTCTATGGCGAGAACAATCAAAGGTTCAATCGGTTTTACGGCGAGAATAATTTTCAAAACCAAGGGTTTAGTCAACCTTCAAGTTTTAATCTAATTAATTTTAATTGAATCAAAATTTCAATAGAATCCTGGTTTTAATCGAGACCAAAATTCAAAATTTTCCAATCCTACTCAAAGTTCAATCGAAATTGGCCCGCCAATTCTAATTACTATGATCAAAATCGGCCCGACCACCCTATTCTCCAAATTTCCAAAACTCTCAAGGCCCTCCCAATCTACCAATCTTGAAGCTAAATTGGAGGAGCAAAGTAGATCAATGAAGAATCTTGAGAGACAAATTGGGCAAGCTGGGTGAGCAGTTAGCTTCTAGACCCCAGGGGCATCTACCTGGTTTCACGAGAAGAATCCAAAGGGTGGTCAAGTTGCTCGGTGACTTGAACAAAGGCCCATGTCTTGACCTCGTGCCATCAATTCAATACGGTAAAGAGAGGCGGTGCAATGAATCGAGAAGCGGTACTCAAGTTAGTGGTCCTTCCCATCGGAAACCACTAGCCCCCTCCGACCATTGATAAGGCGGGAGGGAAAGTGAAACACCTACACTCCCCTCAAGCGCAGAGAAAACTCGGTGGCTAATCCTGAGAGGTGAAGAAGTTGGTGATCCTCAGTGGCTGATCCGCTTTGAGAATTTGAAAAAAGCTTGAAAGTCGGGAGGTGATCCACGACTACAAAAAAATCTGAAAAAGCATTCGATGGAAAGATCTGGAAGACAAAGCGTAAGTGCATCCTCAAAGAAAGTCTTTTACGAGTGACCTTAAAAGCTTCCATTTCCACGAGAAGAGCAACATTCCCTTGAGTGAGGACAAAAGTAATGCGAAAGGTCTTTGAACCTTTTGAAAAATACTCGAGTAAATCTTCCATTATCGAAGTCTTGGTGAGATGCCTAAGTATACAAAATTCATCAAGGATGTTGTGTCTTGAAAAAAAGTTAGCGAGGCATGGAAAGGCAAATTGGTGAGGATTGCTCCATGATTAATTATGAAGACTTACCAATTAAAAGAGGTGACCACAGGCAGGATTCGTACTTACGAGTATTAATGGGAGGTCTAGTCTTCCCTAATTCTTTGTGTGATCTAGGTGCCTCTATAAGTCTTATGCCAATGTGCGTATGCAAGCATGACTCGGTTTACAAAGCCTTCTAGAACCCACTACTATGAGTCTACAATTGATATAGATCTTCTAAAAAGCTTGGGGATCTGAAAGACTCTTTGGTTGATTGATAGATTTACCTTTCGGTTGATTGGTATGTTTTAGATATGGAGAAAGATGAAAACGTCCCACGATTCTTGGAAGACCTTTCTTATCTCTGCTAGAGCCCTCATCGATTGCGATGGTGGGCAAGTGACTATCGAGTTGGTGATCAAGAGGTGAGTTACAATGTCTTAAAGTCCATTCAAGTACCCTCGGCCCTCAACCGGCTTTTCCATTGATTATATGACGGATGATTTCACCGATTATATGGATAAGCAAGTCATGGTTTGTAGAAAATTGAATATGAGCGATTGGTTGATAATCTAAATACCCATGGTGTGGTCAATCTAGATCAATTAGCAGGTGATTTTGAGGAAGAATTGTTGGAAGGAGAAGCTTTGGCGGTGGGACCACAAAGTAAACTTCAGGTGATATTGAGTTGAAAAGTGGAGATCTCAAGTCGAGTTTAGAAGACCCCCTACTGATTTGGTGTTGAAGCCGTTGCCTAAACATCTTAAGTATGTGTTTTTAAGAGAAGGTGACAAGCTTCCATTGATTATATCTGCCAAGCTTTCGTTTAGAGGAAATGAAACTAATCAACGTCTTGAAGAAAAATGAAAAAGCCTTTGGTTGGCAGGTAGGAGATATCAGAGGGATATCTCCGGACATCTGTATGCACAAGATCAAGACGAATGAGGGTGCAAAATGTGTTAGACAGCCCCAGAGGAGGCTCAACCCTCATATGCAAGAAGTCGTTAAAAAGGAAATCATCAAACTTCTGGACATGGGAATCATTTATGCCATCGCGGATAGTGAATGGGTTTCCCCGACTCAAGTAGTTCCCAAGAAAGGAGGAATTACGATTGAGAAGAATGAGAAGGAGAGGAAATAGCATTGAGACTTGTCACGAGGTTCTGATGCATCGATTATAGAAAGCTCAATGAGGTAACCATGAAAGATCACTTTCCCTTCCATTCATTGATCGGATGCTTGGCGTCTGGCGGGACACGCATTCTCTTGTTTCTAGATGGATATTCGGGATACTTCCGGATACCCATTGATCCAGGTGACCAAGAAAAGACCACCTTCACTGCCCATATGGTACATTAAACTTACAGAGCGAATGCCATTTGGTCTCTGCAATGCCCACTACATTTCAGCAATGTATGCTAGCTATCTTTGTGCGGGCTTGTAGAAAAGTGTATGGAGATTTTTATGGGCGATTTTTCGGTTTTGGTCGATCTTTTGATGATTGCCTTGACAATCTTGATCAAGTGTTATCGGATGTGTAGAAAAGAACTTAGTACTTAATTGGGAAAAATGCCATTTCATGGTAGATGAGGAATAGTTCTTGGCCACAAAATCTCCGCCCAAGGTATAGAAGTTGTGAGGGCAAAAGTAGAAGCTATCGAAAAGATGAGCTATCCTAAGAATGTGCGTGAAGTGAGAGGCTTTCTTGGACATGTCGGTTTCTCTGAAGATTCATTCAATACTTCTCCAAGATAGCCAAGCCCTATCCACTTTACTAAAGGAAGGCGTTGAGTTCAATTTTGATGAGAGATGCAAGCAAGCGTTTGAGGAGCTTAAGGATCGTTTAATATCTGCTCAAATTCTTATATCGCCCGGCCCGGACCTACCTTTTGAGCTTATGTGCGGCGCATCAAACTATCTTTGTTGGTCTTTGTTCTAGGACAAAAGATCAAGGGAAGTTCCAGCCTATCTATTACGCTTGATCACACATTGAACCCTCTCAAGTTAACTATACCACTCTTGAAAAGGAACTTTTGGCGTAGTCTTTGCTATGGACAAGTTTAAGTAATAACTTGTTAGGAGCTCAAGTGATTGTGTGGGTGATCATCGCGCTGCTGCGGTATCGATGACTAAGAAAGAGGCCAAACCGCGCCTACTCGTTGAATCTTGACCTACAAGAGTTTGGCGTTCAAATAAAGGACAAAAGGCGTTGAAAGCGTAGTGGTGATCACGTTCAAAGGATGCTAAGTGGGGAAAAGGATGATCCGGATGATATAGATCTTTACTTTCCTCTGAGAACAATATGTTGATGAGGCGGTTGTCCTCACGATGTTCCATGGTATTCTTCCATTGTAAATTACCTTCATGCCCGATATCTCGATCCAGAATTGTCTTATCGGGGAGAAGAAAAAAAGTTCTTCTCGATTTGAAATCTTTCATTTAGGATGAACCTTATCTTTTTAAGATCTGTAAAGATGGTTTGCTTAGGAGATGTGTTCTGAATCGAAGCAGCGGGATATTATTGAGCAATGCCACGGTGGACCCACTTTGGAGGTCACTTTGGTCCGTGGAAAACCGTTGCTAAGATCTTCCAATCCGGTTTCTATTGGCCTCGATCTTTAAGGACACGAAGCTTTACGTAAAGCTTGCGATAGATGCCAAAGAACCGGTACTCGACAAGGCGTTTTGACATGCCTTTGAAACCCATCTTAGAATCGAGGTCTTTGATGTATGGGGTATCGATTTTATGGGACCATTCCCATCATCTTGCGGTAACAAATACATTTTAGTCTGCGTGAGACTACGTGTCTAAATGGGTGGAGGCTCAAGCCACTCCTCACAATGATCATAAGGCGGTCATGAAATTTCTAAAGAAAAATATCTTTGTGAGGTTTGGATGTCCGTGCCTTGATTAGTGATGAAGGGCGCATTTACGCAACCGACCCTAGAAAGTTCTCGAAAAGTATGGTGTTAAATCGTAAGGCAGAAACACCATATCATCCGATGACTAGTGGTCGAGTTGAGAGAAGCAACCAAAGTATCAAGAAAATCTGGAAAAAGCAGTCAACGATCATAGAAAAGCTGGAGTTTGAAATTGGATGATGTACTTTGGGCATCTGAGCGCCTATAAAACCCTATGGGTACATCTCCATATCAAATGGTCTATGGAAAGCCATGTCATCTGCTGTCGAGTTAGAGCATAGAGCTTATTGGGCTACAAAGTTTACGAACTTTGATTCCCAATCTTGTGGGAAACATCATTGCGGCGATTACATGAGTTAGGCAATTCGGACTCCAGGCCTATGAAAGTGCGAGGATTAGTAAAGATAAGATGAAGCTACTCCACGATGCTAAGATTAAGAGGAGAGAATTCCACGTCGGCGAACAAGTTCTTATATACAACTCTAGGTTACATTTGTTTCTGGAAAGTTGAGGACACGTTAGTCCGGCCCTTGAGATTCTCAAATCATTCTGGTGGCGTTCTAGAACTTCACGGTTATAGCGGTAAACCGTTTGAGTGAATGGTCAAAGGTGCAAGCACTACATTGGTGAGACCAAGGAAAAGCCTTTGATTGTTCGTTTCCTCGATATCCTCGGGTGTGGTGCTCTGAAGTCGAAGAATTTGATGTGTTTTCACCCGACCTATTTTTAGAGGATGACGGTAATGGTAAATCTGAAGAAGTTCTAGCTGGTAGTTGGGATATGGAAGAGTATTGGAAGGAGCGTCAACATAAACATCATCGAAAGACTCGGCGGGAGAAGAAGTCAACCATGGGGAAGTTTAAGCGTGTTTGGAAAGCCATCAAAGATCTTACCCCATGTGTGAGATCTTTGTTTACTGCGACCACACTACTAATCGAGCTTACGAGGTAGTGGTGGCGAGAAAAAAGTCAAATGGCTTTGATCGGTGAGCTTTAAGCGGTGTCAAGCTAACGACATTAACCAAAAGCGCCACTGGGGGCAACCTAGATATTGTTCTTTTAGTTGTTTTTGTTTTATGCTTTGGTAGTGTTAGTATTTAAGTTTAGTTTATTCGATTTTAGCCTTATTAAGTTTTGTTTTTATATCATCGATTAGTTGTGCTTTCTAGATATGGATTTTGGTGTTCGGCCGGAGGAGTTACCTTTCCTTAGGAGGATTCCACTCATTCTTGTAGATGACGGACCGGGAGGAACCATCGTTTTGCCGCGTAGATTTTGACATTAGTACCCGCGTCAAGGCGGTCACCTATGTTCTCATTGTTCCCCGTTGTTCGGGAGGTGGAGACTTTACTCTTGAGGAGTTCTGAGCGACTCTGGGGCGTCCATACACAATCTGAATGATCCGATCTTGACAGATTTAGCGCTAGTCTTTGCAAAGTGAGCATTTTCGAGGTGTTAATGTACCTGGTGAGGATTGGGGTTTATAAGATGAATATGATTTCCCCGGCGATTGACATGCTCCGTCGTCTTATCGAGTTGTGGATTGGTCGGAAATTTATGAGGACTAAGCGTGGTTAGGTTGTTTAAATCGAGCTAACGACGCATAAAACAAAAAAGCGCTTGGTGGGAGGCAACCTTTTTGTTTTCTATTTGTTTTTCTTTATTCTCTAGTAACTTTATGTACTTCGTTTGATTTTTATTTGTATTTTTGAAGTTTTATTTAAGTTTAATAAGAAAGTGCAATTTTGAATTTGATTTGTATGGAAATTTTATAATTTTTGCACTTATCTTTGCTTGGGCGCCCGTCGAACTCGGGGCGCCCGTCCGCCAGACCAATTTTGGGCGGCGTCCACTAAGCACAGGCGCCCGTCTGCTTTATTCCCTCCAATCCTGTATGTGATTTAAACTCTTGGACGAGCGTCTAATAAACTGGACGCCCGTCCAGTTCATCTGATTTCCCAGTGGACGCCCGTCCACTGAGTTGGACGAGCGTCCAACCTCTGTCTATATATACCCCCTCCGACAGTGAACCTTCACTTTTCTGAATTTTCAAACGCAAAAACCGACTTTTCCCCTCCTTTTGCCCTAAAATCTTCAATTCTAAACCATTTAGGGCGATTCCAAGTGCTATAGACCGCTCTTGACACCCTCTCTTCGATTTTCCTAGCCAAATTCCCCAACACGTCATATTTTAGGAGAATCAGCACCCTCCTCAGTCCGACTTTTTGGAGAGAAATTCGATTTTGGAGGCCATATTTGTGTTGTTTGGACTCGTTTTCATCTCGATCAGCATCTACTCACCCTACTTGGTAAGTTAGTAACAACTTTTCTAGATTTTATTCATGTTTTTGCGAGTTTGATCTTGGTTAATTTCGTTCACTTGAATATTACCTTAATTCGTTTTTTTTTTTTTTTTTTGTTTACGGTGTGTTTATGCGCTCTGTTATGGTGATATGGTGTTGTGATGGGTGATGAATGGGTTGTTTGGTGATGATTATGGTTGTGGTTGTGGTTTGGTTGTTTTGAAATCTCGCTTTGGATGTTAAACGGGTATCTTGTTGCGAATTGGGTTTGTTTGGTTTAGTCTAGGCTTGACCAATGGTTCATAAGAAAGCGATGGTGAAGCGGCATGGTAAGAAGTGGCCGGGAGGCCGGGAAGAAGCGTAAAGTTTGATCCAACCTTAGTTGATCCGAACCGGGGTGTTAGTATTCGAGAGCAACCCCTGTGAGCCACCCAAACTAGGGCTACCTTAAGAGATGAGCCAACCTCGGATTACGAGGCGGATGAGGATGTGCCATTGCACGGATGCATAGAGTTCCCCGAGGTGGAGGATCGTCTAGGGCTGAGGACACTATAGATGCTACCCGGGAAGGGGAATCGGTTGTACCTAGGGCTGCCCAAACTAGAAAGAAAGCTAAAACCGTAGCTCCTATGCCGTTGCCTCGTAGATTAAGTGAACCACAGAGCCCATGATGTTTATACTAAACATTATTTCTCGAGGACAATGTTGATTGAGAGGCGACATTGGAGGCAAAAGTCGATCCGGTTCGTTAAGTTGCTTAAGGATCGGAAATGGGATGCCTTGATGACAATCCCACCTACCCGGTAAATGGCTCCTAGTTAGGGAATTTTATGCTAATTGCTCGGAAACCGACTTGGGGACGAAGGTAGTTGTGGTTCGAGGGTGAAAGTTCCATTTACACGGTGATTAATCGAAAATACAACTTAGCGGCTTTTGAGGTCGGGATTACAAGGAGGAGATTGTTCATAGACAAGTTTGGGGCGGGATCCTTTGGAGGAGTTGAGGTTGCGAGTTTGCCCGGATGTGGCCTGGACATTGAGACCGGGAGGAGACCGGAAGGAGTTGGTTACCACGACTTGGGCGGAGGATTTGGAAGGTCGATGTCGATTTATTGAGTCGGTTGTTGCCTAAGAACAACTTGACACATTTTCATATTGGTGACCTCGGCATCTTGTATGCGTTGACATTTGGCTTTGAATGTGGATGTGGGACAAGCATTGTATGGCGAGATATCTATTAACGAGAAGGCTTACACGCGGAGCTTGATGCGTCCCTCACGGATCCACGGTTTGTGTATCGATGCGGTGTGCTGAGTTTGGAGCCGATCATAAGCCGAAGAACCGAGGCCTTTACAAAGGAAAAGGGTAAGTCTTGGGGACGATCTAAGCGGAGGCACCTCGAGAGCTGGTTCATCTTCGGCACCGCCTCGTGCATCCTCCTTCCCTTTATCTCCTCGCGATCGGGGATGCGGTTCGGCATGGAAAATAGTTTCCGGGAATGGATGGGCGATATTCGGGATCTCGAAACAACATTTTATCGATTCTTCAATGTATGCAGTGAGGGCGGCGGCCGAGGGCAGCAGAACCTTCAATCCGAGATCCATTGATTATATCTTTCTTTGATGAGATTGAAGCGAGGCCATCACGGATGTTCTACGATCAGAGTCTTGGATGAGGAGCGGCTGACTCGGCGAGAGAGGACTACGGCACCACCTTACGGACCGCTTCTTACGATCCTCCGGTGATGATTACTGCGCGCCGAGCCAACCTTGATCTTATTTGTTTGATTCTAGATTTTGTGGTTTTGTATTATTGACATTTTACTTATATGATTAGTGTAATTTTGATGTTGCTCTTTGTTACTTTTCCGATGGATCATGTAAGCCATAAGGCACCCGTACTTTCATTTCTATTTTGTTTATACTTTTGGATGTATTGGATGCTTTATCTTTTGATTTATCTTCATTTTGATATCTCTTTTCATTACGGTATAATCCCCGTTTTCCCGAGATGTTTCCGTGTTTGTCAAGTCGTGCGGTATATCTTTTTAGCGGTTTTGTCGAGCTACATTGTGCAGTTCTGAGTTCTAAGTGTCACTATATAGGCTCGGCGACCGACATTCGAGTAACGCTTGACATCGGCTAAGTCTTTTATCTTTTCTTTAATTACACTGCACAACATGAGGACATGTTGATCTTTAAGTGTGGGGAGGGGAATGAATGGCGTGTATCTACACATTTGCTTATATCAATGTGTTTCTATGCAAAATGAGCTAGAATTTTCAAAATTTTCCGACATTTTGTTTTTGTTTTGTCGAGTGAGCAAATGCATATTCTTTGTTAGTTATTTTTATAGTCATCCATGCTATATATCATATGTTTGATAAGTTAGTTGTTTCACTGATCTATTTTTCACGAGCCATAGTAAATGATGAACTAATTTATAAAGTTATACCCCTTTTGGACGAGTGATTTCTGATTTTCTTATAAGTCATGTGCTTAGTGCTACGTATATATCTTGAGATTTATGATAGTTTGTATTTAGATCCGAAGTATGTCATACTGTGAATATCTAAGGTTTGAATGTGATAAGTGACACGTAACTTAATGTCAAATGAAAAAGTTGAGTTTAAATGAAGTAATTGGGTGTGTCGGAAGCTGGTCGATGATTTGAGTGCGATAGGGTATACCACGTATGTCCTATACCACTATGATGACCAAAAGCTCACGACGGTCAGGAAAAGCTGCCTGATGATTGGAGTAAGGTAGGGTATATCTCGAATATCCTATTCTGCTATGACAGGGCAACAGCTCATTCTGATGTGCGTTTAAAAGTGGAAATAGTTGAATCAACTTATATAAGAATTGTTATGAAATGAATGAGAGACTGAGTTATCGTCTATCTTATCCCAGTGAAAGCCCGAGATATCTTTGTAGGGATTATCCTCTGAGTATTATTTGAAAAGGCCTAGATATATTCGATCATTCTTTTTTAGGATATTTTACGTTTGTAGGGTACATCTTATGAGTGTTATTTATTGCTAGTCTACGAGGGGTATTAGCTAGTTTTGCTTTGAGTTTCTCGAGTTTGGATTTATTGGAAGTTTTCTATGGCTATGCACACACACCTGGTGAACTTATTTATTTATTGGATATGTGTTATATATGTTTAGATGTACATTCTTTTCTCGAGCCTTTATCTTGTCTTGTTTTGCTCGGGACGAGCAAAAGCTAAGTGTGGGGAGTTGTTAAGGGTGAATTTATCGATTTATAACGTTATATTCTATGGTATTTTCCCCGTATTTGTATGAATTTGCATAAGCGATTGTTTAATGGAAATATTGAGCAAATGATATTTTAAATGAGTTAATCGCAAAATAGGTTGATTTTGGTGCTTTAATTGTGATTTTATGATTATTTGAGCATTATTACATTTTGTGATGTTTTTATGTGTTATAGATACATGTTTGAGGCTCAAAAGATGATCAAAAGTTGATTAAGTTCGAGCTAATTGATGATAAAAGAGATAAAGATCAAAAAAAATCAGAATTCGATTATATCAAAGCGGCGTCGAGGTTCCGTCCGGTGGGCGGGCGTCGATAAAGTGAGCAGCGTCGAGGGATGGGAAGTTGATTCGGGAAGTTTGGGCCTTGAGAGTGGGCCCTGGATGGACGGCGTCGATCATGACTTCGGCCCGATTCAAAGTTTATTTGAAGAGTGGGCGGGCGTTCAGAATCCAGGCAGGCGTCCGGTAGCCGACTTTCTTTGAACCGACTTAGAAATCTATATATAGGCGGTTGTTTCTCAACCCTAAAGATACCATATACTCATTCTTCAAAACCACTAAACCTAGAAGCGGCTTTAGGCTGCGTTTTCTCCTTTTATTCGATTTTTATGCACTTTAGATTTAGGTTAAATTAGTTACCTTTTTATGCCTTTGTTTACGCAAATTTGAGTTCTTGAGGATGTTCGAAGCTAAAAGCTTCATCAAGCGAGTATTGTGAAGCCATCCAACAATTGTTGATTTCGTTTTCATCGATTATCTTGTGAGTTTTATTAAAGGTTGTTTCCTTATTCATGTTTAATATGTTTAATTGCTTTTACATCGGAAGATATGCATGTGTTGATTGTTTATTGTTGATGGAAATCTTAATAAACCTTAGATCACCATGAATAAGAATAGTAATTTGAATCTATCATAACGGAAGTTAATAGGTTTAATTGCTAGATTATAAGCGTAAAGTTTGCACCTTTGGTTAGAAAGCGCGTTAATCTTGCATTGGAAGATAATAGATTAATAGATGAACTTTCTAAGGAATTAGGGTTCATATTTAGATAAGGTGAATCACAACCTAGATAAAAACCACAATATAATCGAGATAGAAATCAATGCTTGTTGGATAGGTGGATCAATCCTCGTTTGTTAGTTATACACTTGATTTAAATCCTTAAAACTTGAATTTGTTTAGTTAGTTTACTTTTATTTGCATCTTAGATTAGTTAGTTAAAGGTTACCCGTATTCTTCCTACCCCTCTGTATTCTTCCTAGCTTTGGACTATATCCTATCACAATTGTTTAGTTCCCGTAAGATCTTATTTTAACTGTTTTGTTTTTGTTTTATTATTTAAGTTTAGATTAGTTTATAATTAAAGGTGTACTATACATTTAGTTAGACAAAAACTAGAATCACAATTGTTTAGTTCCCGTAGATCAAGAACCTCGATAATATACCTCGGCATTAACCAAGATTACATTTGATTCAATCTTTATTTTATAAAGAACCTGCTGAAGACAGTGAAGCACAGTTGTGTGAAAGACTGTTGGTTGTGGTGGAGCTGGTGAAGAGGCAATTCTACCCTTCAAGGACCAGTGGAAGACTCGGGGAGCGACAATCTTACTGCTCCCGATTTTAGGTTTGTGAAGCCATAGTTATTGGTGAAGGACAAGCAACCTTAGGAATCTTTGTAAAAGCTACATCAAAGATCTCTAGTGGATTTCCGCCAACATCACAGAGAGAAGAGTGGGTGACGAGGATTACACCACCTGGAACCACTATAAAATCTGCCTACTTACTTTCAGCATTTACATTCTGCACTTAGTTTATTTTACACATCAACCTACTGAATCTAGCAACTGAAACCACACACTTGCACTACTGAGTATCTAATACTTAGTATCATATTTAACAACAAGTATCAAGGCTTAATTTTGATATAATTCCGCTGCACAAATTCAGCAAACTCAACTGTCGATGAGACTCACATTTATCGGCCAGGCTATCGAGGTATCAGCAGACTCATCAAGTATCGCAGATTTGAAGAAGTTGCGAAATTTGTTAACTCCAAAAGTTTTAAGTGTTAAGTTTATTCACCCCCTCTAAACTTAACCAAAGCCTTTTCAAGGGACCAACAGACTGCAAAGATATGAAGTCTTTGATCTTTTGAAGCTAATTCTTTACATCTTTGCTTCACGATAATGGATAAAAGTTATGTCAATTTATGAAGTAGTTGCGTGTTAACCGCATATTCTTTATGAACCGACCTTTTTAAGCAGGTATAACTCACTTTATTCAGTATGTAGTTAGATGACACATTATTTTTACTTTTGTGGACCCTTGTTTTTCCGATTTTTTTTTCACCTATGGTTATTTAGGTCAAGTTGTGGATCTTATAAGGGGCACGGAAAAATGGATTCGGTAGTTTATCAGAGAGTGGACCGCGAGGATAGATAGATTTTAGAGCATTCACCTACCAATATAAGAGAAAAAAGAAAAATAAATGATCATTGTTTACATATGCTATTTCTTTCTCTTTGGCAAGAGGGATAAAAACTCGGAGCGTAAGACTCACGACCCTCGCACAATAAATAGACCGATAAACGCCAGCCTTGAGTAGTACTCGGTTCTCGGTCCACCTTGCCCAGTTGACTTGACCTATGCAATAAAAAGAAAATTAATCAATAAAATCAATGGTGTAAAAGGACAAGTATTCTTGTGATCTGCTAGCTAAACTTGAGTCGATATAATGTAATTCTGTCTGGGTCACTGAGAATCGCGAGTTATCACACACACACACACACACACACACACACACACACACACCGGTTCATGGCTTGAATATTGTTTAATGCGTTACTTATGGATATTTGTTGACGTGTTTCTTATCTTAACTTGGTGACACTTAGTTGTTTATAATTAACTTGTATAATGATCCGACAGTTCATTTTCTTTCAAATTTTTGTTCGGGACGACCAAAAGCTAAGTGAGGGGTAGTTGATCACACTGAAATTAGTACTATGAACTATACCATTATTTACCCCAAATTATGCTCAATCGATGAATGACAGTTGGAATATTGTATGAAATACGTGTCAATTGCCTAATGTCGGTTCCTTGGTTTTGGATTCTATATTTATATATTTTACCCCATGAATATGGTACGGTTCTGTCCTGTTTTGTGACTTTTTAGGTATATCATATTTTGGAAAAGAAGAAGAGTGGATCCGGATTAAAAGAGAAGATTGGGCCGAAGTCAAGAAGAGTTTGCTGGGCTAGAAAAAAAGATAATTAGGCCCGCAGCTGCGCTAACCCTAGCCGTTGTTGCGCCAACTTGGAGAGCGCAAAACAGAGGCTGCCGTGTTATACACTAATTCGGTTAGGCTTAGGAAAAACTAGGTCGGTTGTTAGGCTATATAAAGCCCGCACCAGATTCAATTATATGTGTGTGAATTTTTTTATCAAACACTATTATTATCAAGTTGATGAAATAAAGGATTCGTGAGTTTATTTTAGTTCGTTTGCTTGGTTATTTTCCACAATCCGTCAACTAGCTTGAGTTGATCCAGCTAGATCCGCCATCGATAAAAGTATGAAGCTTTGAACGTTCCTTTATGTTTTTATCATGGTAGATTTAGTTAGATTAACTCGATGTAATTAATCTACATGTCTGAACAAACCGTAATTAACCAAAATTAATTAGAAGAGAACGATGATATTCCAGAAGTAGGAACCACCGCTCCCACAATTAAGGCGGTTTTTACCGCAATTGAGAGGCAACATTAGGTCACTCTAAGTCTGGAGATTCAGCGTCAGCTACATTTATCGACAGGTTGAATTCACATTAGGTTAGATCTGGCCAATCTGCTTATTTTATATCGTAAATTAACATGAAGGATGATAAGGTGAAGTGTTAGTTTGGACATAGTCTGGATCGATCCTTAGGAACGTGCTAGTGAATCTAGGATAGCTTCTTAGGGAGGTTCTCGGTCTTGAGCCGGAACTTTCTAGAACTTATAACGTGTGGGTTAATACAACCAACGAAGGGGGTTAACTGCACATAGACGTCTATTGTCCTTTCAAAGAGACTACACTCGTAGCTAAAACTGAATTAAAACAAACGTTCTGGTTGAATCGGGTAGTTTCGGGGAAACGTAGAAATAAGGATTAATTACACCAAGTTAGGAGATCAGTGATGAGGAATAAGCCAATTACTTTTCTGTCTTTATGTTGGTCTAGAGACCGTTATTTGTATTTTGAGCTTGACTATGGATTCATTATCTGTCTTGAATCGTCTCTGTGGGATCGACCTTAACTCGCCCTTACTATACTGCGATTGACCTAGTACTCTTGCTAGTATTTCGTGAGTAGAGTGACTTATACCGTGGATCAATGCTATGGTTTCTATACAAAACTTTGTTGTAGGATTTGGTAACTGTATTTGCTAAATGATTCATTAGTCCTTGTTCATATAGTGACTGAGAAAATTGGTGATTACTAGTTTTTCCTTGGACTCGTGTACATAAGAGAGTTCTTGGCTGAATTTTGATTGTCATGTCATGTTTTATAAGTCCTTATATGTTGTCTATACTAATACATTTTGACTACAATATATTGTGTTGACATCATAATCATTTTAACTTAAGAAGCAAAATAAACTGGATGAAAAGAAAAAAACTGGCCAAACTAGTGGACCTTAATCTTACAAATATATGGTTGTTGATACTTATATGTAAGTATTTGGATACCTTGTGATTACTTAATGTGTTTTATTTGCTTCTTAGTATCAATTTTTACAAGAAACAATGAGAAAGTTCTCTCATTGAATTTGGGTTAGTACTAGTGATCTGTAATGGTGACATGAACTGTGCTGCTGAGTCTGTGGAGAGGATTTTAGTTAGATGAATGGTGGTCAGTTGAGTTATTCTGGTGGTCAGCTAAGTCTGGTGATCATTCAGCTAAGTTGGATCTTAGCTAAGCGTGATGATCACGTCTACTTGGTTTCTCATCTGGCTAAGGGTTACGTCTGAGTATTTTAGTCATTGTCTATTTTGGCTATTATGGAGGTTAGGGTTTGATTCCCAAGGATTATATATACATATGTTATTGCAACTCTTTGTAACTTTATGTGCATAATAATAAATTCGTCATTTTGCCCTTGGAGTAGTCCACTCATTGTCAGAAATAATGTTAAATTTGTGTTCTCTCTTTATTTGAATGTTTACTTGCTTGTTCTTTCTCAAATCACCATCAGTTCGCTACGATCCGTTATACAAACTGGTATCAGAGGGTCTAGGTTCTATTAGGGATCAATAGTTTGTTCGAAGCAAGCTTGATTGGCACCAAGGTCATAATCAACGCAAGATTTTCTGGCAAGAAAGATGTCTACCTTAAACATAAAAATTGACAATTTTACAAGGATGAACAACTTCTGTTTATGGCAAATAAGGATGTGCGAACTGCTGAAACAACAAGGGTATTGGGCTACCCTGTCAAAGTCATCAGAGACCAAACAGCTGAGATGGACAGTCTGGAGGAGAAAGCACACTCAACCATTATGTTGTGCTTATCAGATGATATTATCACATAAGTTGCTGAAGAGGATACAGCTATGATGTGGTTAAAGCTTGAGAGTTTAACATGACAAAGTCTCTAACCAACAAGTTGATGTTGAAGCAACGTCTATTTAGCCTAAAAATGCATGAGGGTACTCAGCTGAGGGATCATGTTGATCAGCTAAACACAATATTTCTGGATTTAAGGAATATTAATATGAAGATTGATGATAAGGTTGGAGCACTTATCCAATTATTGTCATTCCCTACATTACATGAGATCATTGTGTAATCCTTGATCGTAGGAAAGGTCTCGGTGTCTTTGAAGGGTTTTAGGTCGTCTTTTCACACTCGAGATCTACTCTATAAGTCATCTAGATCTGGTATAGATAGCCAGACTATTGGGTTGGTGGGATAAGCAGAGGACTAGGGTCCTAAGGAAAAGGATGTTTGTAACTACTTTAAAGAGTAGAGGAATTGGAAAAAAAAGAATGTCCAAAGCAGAAAAAGCATCAGGACAACCGGTTAGGTATTGTTGCTTTGGCAGAACAAGACACAAACTCTATAGAAGAAATGGCTCTAGTAAATTCACAATCAGCACAACACGGTGATGTGTGGATTCTGGACACTAGAGCATCATATCATGTGTGTCCATACATGGAGTGGTTCACAACCTATCAGCAGGTGGATGGAGGCCATAATGCTATGGATAATAGCAAGGTCTTCAAAATAGTTAGGATTGGCTCAGTTAAACTAAGGACACATGACGGTAGGTTCTTCAAACTGAAGGAGGTGAGACATGTTACACAAATGACCAAGAACCTGATATCTCTTAGTCTTATAGACCGCGAAGGGTTCCGGTTTAAAGGTGAAGGTGGAATGGTGAATGTCTACAAGGATTCAACAGTGATTCTGAAGGGTAGCAGGCAGGGGACATTGTACATACAGCAAGGGTCTACTATATCAGGTTCTGCTTCTGTTGCATCATCAGGGGTTAATTAGGAGGATATGACATATGAGGCTTGGTCATATAGGTGAAAGAGTGATGCATATTATGTCTAGAACTAATCTTCTTGGGGTACATAAGTTGGAATTTTGTGAGCACTGTGTTTTTGGGAAGCTACATAGAAGAAAGTTCTCAAAAACAACCTAAATCAAAAAAGGGACACTTGATTGTGTCAACTCTGATTTTTGGGACCTTCAAGGGTGGAGTCTTTAGGTGTCCACTGGTACTTTGTGTCATTTATTGATGATTATTCAAGGATGGTTTAGGTAGTCATGATGAAGCATAAAGAAGATGTTAGGAAATACGCAGGAATGCAGCGGAATTCAAAATTTTGATTTACTTTTCCCCAAGATCGACTTCGTTTAAGCAACAAGCATAAAAGAAGTGGACAAAAATTACCTTGCTTGATCCAATTGGATCGACGCTTTTTCTACGGTTGTAGTTCTGCACGAAGCCGCCCAAGTGTTCAGCCTCTACCGGTGATCCACACGAACACCTCGCCGGAATCCCATCATGGATTGCTACCAGAAAAACTCGGCTGCTATACAGACTTTTTCTCTCTCTAAAATCTATCTTTAAGAAGCTCTCTATTTTTTTCACAAGAACTATTAGCTCTTGGAATTGTGTTACACAAAAGAGCTAGCCAAGCCTCCTATAAATAAGGCATGGGGCGCCTCTCTATGATTCCCAATCTGATTTTGATTAGCTTCTAGTAGATAGATGAGAGAGAAAAGCTTTTCATAATAAAACAAGGAAAATCTCTGTCACGGATTTTATGCAATGAAAAATAACAAGTAATAAATTTATAAATCCGGTATTCCCCAAGTGTAGGGATCGTATTATAGCGATTAATACCGGAGTCGGTCACAGGGAATCGGGGTATCTAGTTCATTAATTTTCCTAAGATTGTTACTACTAAAACAAAACTAAAAACGATAAAATAAACTGGACAAAGGATTGTCAGTCCAAAGCCAGGAAGGATAAAAGCGAAAACGAAATCTAAACTATAAACTATAAAATAAATAGTAAACAAGAAGATGATCATGGTGATTAAACAACGAACAAACAATAATCCACCGATCCCGCAACCCTTAATTTCCTCTCTAAAGTTATCTTGTGATGATTTAATTAAAGATGTGGTCCACCTGACGGAGGTATGAATTCCTACTCTCGTAGATAATTCGCCTATCAATCTCTCATCTCTCAATATATAAGATTGACGCTCTCAAACCAAGGTGTAAGATCTCTCAATCTAGCAACCTAGAAATCTAACCTATCAACTCTCGTTATGTCAAGATTAAAAATCCCATCTTTCCTATGGTGATCTAAGGTTTACACTGACTCTCGTCATACGGTAAACATCAATAACAATTCATCTTTCGATATTGATTGCATAACACATAAGCATAGAAAAGATACAACTTTAATCAAATTCATAAAACAAATCTAGATTGAAAATAAAGAACCTGCTGAAACGAATTCACATGGTTTGAACAATTGCTCAGCCTCCAAGCATTCAGCACAACAAAAGCAAAACGGAAAAAAAAAACGAAGAAAAACAACCCTCGGGCGGCCAAGCACCAAGGCTCAGCCGGCCGAGGTGACTTGATCTCGAAATTAGGGTGTTCTGTGTATGCGGCTGTATAAAATTATATGTCCTAGGGTTTACAACACGCTGGTATTTATAGAAAATAAAGTCGGCTGCTGTAAGTCGGTCGAAGGACGCCCGTCCGTCTAGTTGGACGCCCGTCCAAGATACCTTGGACTTGCTTCAGACGCCCGTCCACTCAGCGTCCAAACTCTCTGAATCAACTTTCTTCTCCTGGACGCCCGTCCACTATTCTGGACGCCAGTTCACTGGAAACTTGACTTCTCTGAATCGAAAATCTCAGCCTGGACGCCCGTTTACTTTGATGGACGCCCGTCCAACCTGGACGGGACTTGGACGCTCGTCCAGCTTGCTCAAAAATCGATCTTCTCATCTTTATCTTCAATCGATTTCATCTTTATCTCTTCTCCTCTTCATTAATCCGATTTTTAACCTCTTTTAATCCTCTTTTTGGTCGAAATTGTGTATCTACAATACATCAAACACATTGCAAAATGTAATAATAATCAAATAAACATAAAATCATCAATAAACCACATAAATTAACCAATTTCACGATAAAACCTTTTAAAACATCATTTACTCAATAAATCAATATAAAGCTCGATTTCTATGAAAAACATCCAGATATGGGGGAAATTGACATAAAATATATCCTTATAAAACGTATAAAATCACCCTTAACAATCTCTTTGATTGATTTATCTCATTAATATTCAATATCTTATATTATATATTTTCCTAAAATATATATTGACAATATCTTATATTGAATATATATTTATCTTATTACCATAAATCTATTTTTCCAAAAGTAATTAATATCTAATATTAATATTATGGTAATCTTAATAATTAAATCTGCACAATTCAAATGTATCATATACACATGAAATTGGCTCCACCTTTAGCCAAAGATTTGGCATCCGAATATTCTTTAATTAATATAATGCTATGATTAATTAATTTGCAAAAATCATATATATATATATATATATATATATATATATATATATATATATATATATATATATATATATATATATATATATATATATATTCAAATATGTATCTAAATACATATATTTAATTAATCACCATAATTAATATCTTGTATTATATTTATTCATAATAAATAAATACCACCATATTAATTTACCACTATAACCTTTATAGTATGAGATAAATTCTTTCCTTATTTGGTTATCAACTATAACCATATTTTAATCCGACTTGATGTTCATATGTGTGTGACCCGATAGGCTTCGAATATGTTGGCCGTAGACACAAAGTGCAAATTACGAAAAAGGCCCATCATGCCTAACGATCACGGGATAGCGTCTAGCAACACACGTGACCCCGATCATCGGAAGAGTCAAATGCAATGACTACTACCTTTCATGTGAAACGATTTACCGTGTAAATAGAATCCTATCGCTGTAATAATATCCATACGGTCGTTTGTCGAGTGTCAAACATCAACAACTGTATCTTATAATCTGGATATCAAGCTCTCTCGAAGTAACTCATTTACTTCCACTTTGCAAAGATTCACGAGAGTAAGACATTCCTTATAAGAAGGCCCTTTCGGATATTCACCCTACTAATAGTGTACGCGATTTCCGGACTTCCAAACATGTATACTCCGCATGCTTCAGTATCACACCCAATCACTACCACATGATCGCCCCATGGCTAGGGAAACCTCAATAGTGTCAAATCATGACAATCCACACCGTGATGCCATGTAGACTCCGGTCCTAAGGATAATTACACAACTGTCACATACTGTGACACTTAACAGTGTAAGTGGGCCAGTCTAACGTACGCATTCTCTAATACACGTCAACGTACAGTCCAAGTGTCTCTACACTTTGATAGACAATATCTATACCTGCCCTTAAAGACAGAAGACATCTAATACGTGCTAGTCTGTTTATACTATCAATGCCTTGTTTAATAGTACATCAGCCTAGAGACATTTAAGTATAAAACTTATTAAAATGATTAGAGATCTCATCAACCATAATCTCCTATCACGGTTTCTCTATCACAGTTTAATACTAAGGACGTTATCATATAACAATTCATAATTGGTTCTTTAAAAGAACAAACATATGACAACAGAAAAAGTCATTTAATATATGTATAAACATAAAGAAATAGTAGAAATGATCCGACTCGGTTGGATCTGGTCCAACCCGATTGGGTTTAGGACACTATTTCCACAATCTCCCACTTGGCCTAAAACCAATCACTCGCACACACAAGACCAAGTTGAAACCCAAGAATCTCATGCAATACTCGCAACTAGCCCTAGACGTGAACGGATCGCTATCCGTGGGGACTCAGAATATCTTTATATCTGCTCCGAATGACCAAGTCAAAGGAACCTCCTCAACACACACATGAATCTCCGACGAGACCCCGGTCCTTGCTTTAAGCATTGTATCCACTTACTATATCACCTATATAGAAAAGTTGGAAGAACCATACAAAGTTCAGGAATGAACCTTCTTAGATCCATGTACTACTCCCGATGTGCCTCTAAGGCACTACCGTGTTTTGGATAAGTTGTAGAATTTACAGTGACCCATAGCCAAGAATATTTCCAGCTCACTGTATCACTTAATCAAGTGACTGCAAACCCAGACCGTAGCTCCCACTCGCCTTAATAAGTCTCAGGATATACGTTTGTATAATTATATTTATCTGATTCCAAGTTTCGATAAACTAGGAAACCATCCTTAACTTGTTTAAGGATATTCTCGACATCCACCAGATTTACTTTCATACTTCCTCATGACAGTTCATGGACTATGAACTTCTAGCATTACTTCTATGATGGTTCCTATCGCTGTATCAAAGGAAACCTCCATAGGCATCATCTTTCACCTTATCTTTAGGACCAACGTCCTAACATAGATAGATCTTGAAAACACCGGCTAGCAGTGTCTCCTGTCGTGATCTATGCTAAACTCTTTTAGCATCACATCTATATATGTAAACTATAATCTAATAGCAGTTAAATCAATCATTATAGATTCTTATTTCCAAAAATAAGAACTGCTAATCCAAGTGCTTTCGTAAAGACCTTGAACTACCAAACATTTATTGACTGTGACATGGGGTACGTGATGATTCTTGAGGGAGATATCCAATACCTTACTCAAAAATCGTAACACACTCCCACTATCCATTTTGCACATTGGGCATATCCTTTCTTTTGACTAAATCAAACTCCTTTGATTATCAAACAAAGAAATTGTCTAGAGAAACTTGTTTGAGTCCATAAATGGATCTCGTGGGCTCATATATCATGTTATCATCTATGAACATCGGGTTGTTTGCCCAATGTCTTCAACACTATCATATAGCCATGATACGAAGCTATAACAAGCATGGTCTGAATAGAATCGCTCACTCGGCAAAGATAAAGTTAATTACAAGGTTTATACCCCATACCCTTCAGCTGCCACTATAGCCTTATGGTAATCATATTACTATCCATGCCAGCCTTTCAGGGACATTCCCTCTAGGTAAGACCGACTAGGTTCACAACCTGGTTGTCACTGATAGAATCTAATTAAGATATTATGGCTCCTAGCCATATCTCTTAATCTTTCCTTTCAAACTTTCCTTCATAAGTCGTGAGATATTCATTCTTCAAGATGAACTTATGAGCAGCCTTTTCAGGCTTGAGGTTATCCACAGACTTACAGAACTTTTGTGTGCACTGACCAGTGTTCTACGCCTCATCGCTATGTGGCGTCTGCTCATGTTCCAATGGTTGAATATATCTTTGTGGTTCTCAAACTCTTTTGAAATCTAACTTACTCCCACTGTTTCTTTTGGATGAAACACTTCCTCTAGAAGACAGCATGTTTGGAGACAAACATCTTTAGCTCCGCGGACAAGTAAATAATACCTAACGTACTTGCTAAGATATTCCATAAAGTTGCATATGTCGTACTAGGCTCTAAGCCTTTCTGACTTTGCCTATGACAACTTTAAATCATCGGTTAAGATAGATTCAACATTATCCCCGTCTATGTGTAGTATGGAATTTATTCAACCTTTATTCTTTGGAACACGGTTAAGTATAATGGCACTATCCCGAAACGGGTAAGGGATACTTCGCATGGTTTGCGTCACACCTTTATCATATAAAGTGTTATTTCCATTTTAGGAACACAATCTAATTGTGTATCCTAAAAGTGGTATCCTTCAAGGGAGAATCTTATTCCTTTTCAGACGACTTCTGAAACACCCTTCAGGTATCAATTGCTTCAATCCAAGTATCTCATCATCTGATATTCGTACTAGCTCAAGCTTTTCAGGCTTTCAGAATTATGCACTTCACTGAGTACATTCAACTATTTCTAAAAATAGTCATAGAGATTAATAAACATTTATTTGTGGCATTAAGTGTAATAAGCCAACAAACATCGGTATGTTTAGGCTTTAGACAATTTTTCTAGAATTTATAACCTTTTCTTAAAAGGGAATTTTAGTCCTCTTTGGATAAGATACGTATAACCCACATGATTCATAATCATATGGTTTAGCATCATTAGAATGACGTTTGATTAAACGCTTCCCTTCCATAGAGACTGTGCCTAGAATAACCACAAATCAAGGATAACAGCCATACAAATATTTAGTTGAGTTTTTTCACCTAAATCAACTATATAGTGACGTCAATCTAGTATGTTAAATTCAATGACTTTTCAACTTTGTCGGAATAACATTTATTCCTTACAATTAAACATGTCTACTAAATCCCAACAAGTATCTGAAAATATGTTCATCATAAGAACCGGAACATAATAACATTTATTTAGTTCCCTTATCAGTTTACTAGATCCAGAATATGGTAAGTGTTACAACGTTTGCTTCACCTTCCATATATGTATTTAATCTTTCTAATTTAATCACACTCGTAAGATATCATATATCTGAGAGTTGACTTGAACTTAGATAGATTTATCTCAACTCACTTGCCTAGAATAGAAACTTCAATAAGTTCTCTATTTAAGCACATGCCATAACTTTCCATTTTAATCCTTTAAGCACTTGAAAAACGTTTCATATTGTAGTCTTCATAAGTCTTAAGAAAGATCACAAGAGCTATGTCTTTAATTTCCTTTCATAAAAAAATTTAAAGTTTATTAAATAGTTTCTTTAACCTTTTGAATCATATTCAAAACATTGAATATTTAATTAACCTTTAAGCAATGATAGAATTAGGTCGATACTTAAATCTTACAATTTTGAAAACAACCTTTCCAAATTCGATGTGGTCATTCTTATCCAACGTTTGAATTAATTGTCATCGTATGATAGAATGATCATCTTGGATCGTATCCAATATTTGATTAATTCGTTGAAACTTATTTCAAATGATTTATTCATATCATGAGCTTCCGCTTTCATTAATAATTATGGCCTTGGAGTACTCCATCAAATATGTAGTCTCCTTGTCTCTAACTACTATAACGGGATTGCTCATGTCATTGCTTATTTTAAAAGGATTAAAATCACTTAACCATACTTGAGAACTTTTCTCAAAAGGTCAGTCATAATTTGGTTTTACTAATCGAGAATTAAAAACATAAATATAAAAGTTTGCTAAAAACTACAACATTAAATAAAGATAAAAGAGTGTTGTTGTCTATACACGCAAAATCAAAAATGGTCTTTTGATCTATGATTTTGCTCCTACTAGTCAACTACTCCCAATTGACTTTCAAGAATCTTTCAAAAATTATTTAGTGGCGAAGATCCCATCTTGTTACCCTGATTCCCGACGAGGGCCGATCAACTGGAATAATTCTAAGGGTAGGCAACACTTTACCAATTACATCTCTATGCGACTCTTGGTGGTTGACTAGCCAACTCTTTGACAATTCACATCTTTTGTGATAGTCAACCCTTTGTCTCTAAAATTAGACGGTCATTACGAGGGCCAATCACCGTAAGATTCTTAGTCGAGTCGTAACCCAAATATTTATGAGTCTCATAACGATGATATACCTGAGGTAGGTCAACTCCCGACGAGAACCGATCAGTTGGATCCGAACAAGAGCTCTACACCGTCATTATAATATTGGGAGACAAGTATAACTCGATTTTTGTTGTGGGAGTTATTTTTAAATTAATTCACTTAATTAATTTCAAATTAATTCTCTTGATTAATTTAATTACGGTCTCATCAAGTATATCTATCTCTATAGACATACATCCTACACATTCATCTAGATCGTGCCTAGTTATGCATCTATCGTATCATATAAAATAAATACAAGCACAAAATAATTGAGTAAAGTAACCGGTATGATCATGGACTTTTCCTAGGTACGGTTTCGAATACAAATCGATTTAAACCAAGGGTCACAATCTAAAGATAGCTGCAACCGCCAATAGGATCTTTAATGCTCCATTCTCCAATGGGATCTTTATTTTCTTTCTTTGGTCTCCATCTTCTGTTCCATTCTTGTTACATTTAATTCTATCTAATAAAATAAATACACATGCCGCACATGGGAGGAGGTAACGTGAATGGGATAAATACAGAAAATAAACTGGGTCACGTTCTTCATAATGGCGTAGGACAATTTTAAAACCAACCAAAAATTGAATCATTCACATCTATCCTATCGGTTGAGTGCATGATCAATCGGGGTCCATATAATCACATTATATCTACTATATCTTATTAAATAATTTTATCCAATCAATTAACTAATTAACATTTAATTAATTAATGATTTTAATCGAAATAAAATTAACGATTAATTTTAAACCGATTTCAATTTTAATTTTACATAATCAGAACTATTCCATAAATAATTCAAAATTAAAATTAGGTCTCTTTTGTTTCTTTCCTTTTGATTCCTAATCAAAAGGGATGCCTTTGGTTTCCTAAACCAAAAGGCATCTCCCTTGGTCCTATCCAAAATCAAAATTTTGAAAAGGGCCTAGGCCTAGGACTTTTCCAAAATCAAATATTTTGAAAAAAGGCCTAGGCCTATACCAAACAAAATTTGGAAAGGCCAATATTTTGGTTGATATGCCTCGACACTTTTCAAAATCAAAATTTTGAAAGTGGCCTAGGCCTAGGCTTTTTCCCAAATCAAATATTTGGAAAGAGCCTAAGCCTATTCCCAACAAAGTTTGGAAATGCCATTATTATTTTAATGCCATGTGTTATCCCAATAGCCCAAACTATTTGAACATTAGTTAGCCAAATGACACAACTAAACAAAGGAGATATTAATCACATCTATGAACCATATAGAAACACAAAATACACAAAACAAAAACCGGGGACCACCGGATCACGCCAGCAGCCGCCGGCTGCCCGGAGGCCGCCGATCGGCCGAGCACCACCATGGCCGACCCCCCCTTTTTTTTCTTTTCTTGTATCACTTTTGCGAATCAAAATCTTTCATCTTTTAATTACGTGATTTAAACGATAAAATTAAGTGCAATCAATACTGCTATATGATCTGCCAAGTCTCATACCTTATTGTTGGGATATTGTTGTCTCCACAATGTTCTCGTATGTGGTTTGACTAATATTACAAGATGCTTAATTTATGTGCCAATATATTTTATCTCATCACTAACCCTACCAAGAAGTCTTATGACTTACAAAGGCATTTTTTTTTTTTGCAGTGCGTTGAAATACGCACAAAAATGATTATACACTATTTATTCGATTCATTTATCATCAAACTTATATGATATGGTGTTGTATTCCATGCTGGATAAAAGCTTTAAGTTAAAATAATAAGCATTGGGCTCAACATTACTTTTACTACGGGCCAACACCTATTTCTAGCCGGATAATGCACTGCATTTTATTATTGGGCTTGCTATATACCCGGCCTGCTGAATTAATTCTCTATAATACTCAATCCTACACATACCTATTTACTTGTTTGAGCTCAAAACCCAGAAATAAATCCACCCTATTTAAACCCTAACCATTCTATCACTATTCGCTTCCACTTCCTATTCTACTCCTCCTTCTCCAGAACCCGAAATCAGAAAATATCTTTCCATGAATTTTCTGATCTCTGATATTCGTTTCTCTTTCTCTAATCACTGAAATATCGATTAGATTGCTAAGAATATTTGGTCTTCAATGAAACAAATCAATCGCTAGTACTGCTTTATGTCTTTGCCATTCTGATAATGATGATTTCTCATCTCCAGCCATGTTTGATGCCAGAATCAGATGAAGCAACTTCTGTATTAGCTCTAGTGGATGATTCAAGTCTGAATCAAGGTTTTAAAGATACTAATATATAAAAGGTATGACCTTTTGATCTTAACAAACCGCCAGTTGCTCTACTAATAATCTTCGAATGACATGCATCTCAGTTTATACAATTTGAAGCTCCGGTTTAACTAAACCGGCACTGGTATTGCCTTTATCTCTTATTGCCCTTATTCTCTCTCGATTCACTTATGAAATATCACAGATACTCTTTAGGGTTTAAGTCAATTGATTGATGTGAGTATTATTCAGTTATCTATTCGATTCTTAATCATACTTGCATTCACAAAATTCATGATATTACTGGAGTATTGTCAAATCTGTCTGAAGTATATAGTTCTGTGAACTATATACTTAACAGAATGTTTGATTAAACCTACGGTTATGATTCAAACATGTACATATCTGATCTAATGTTTATCAGAAATGAAGATATTTCTCAATTACATTTCTGAGTCTATGGTGTTCATATATCATCTGATGATGACAAATTGATCGTGTTGAACTGTTCCTTCGGGTATTTGATTTATGCTTACCTTTATGCCTAATTCATGCATAAGTTTGTTATATGGGTATGAAAATTATCCATATATCTAAATAACACTCGTTTATTGCATTTTGCCACAATGGGATTATATGACCTAAACCTCATACTAGTTGTCGGCATTTATAAATAATATCATTTTTGGTTCATGAACACATATTATAAAATCATTAAATCATAGTCAATATAATTCAAAATTGTTTTGACTGACTTTATTTTAAAATTTCAAATTACTGCATTAATTATGGATTGGGAAATAAAATGTGTTTTAAACCTTTGATATAATCAACACTCAGCTGTTATCAAAATAATGGCATTGGTCTTTTAACTGAATAGTCTTCTATGCACTCTTTCTCATAAATTCAATGCATTTCACTTATCACTCATCTCTTACATTAGCCGAACCCATTTAATGTTGTATCCATTACTTGGATATATAATCCCATTGATACCAAACTGATTAAGCAACTAAGATGATGAAACATTTTGTTTATACTAAAAACTATCCTTGTATTTACAGGTGTGTTTTCCGTAATACTTGCATATCTGCACTTCTGTTCAGAGAGGGCAAGTCTAAGTTTCATCTTAGACTCTTGTGTGAGTTTTAGTTTGGAACTGGTCATGGGGATTTCTTCCGGAAACCCAGCTAGAACCTGGACTGCATCCTAGATTGTTTCTGGTACCGGTTCACTATTTCACCCAACTTGAAGCTTAGGGTTCATTGTCAGAAAGTTCACGTTTGTACTTTATGCTTTCAAATTGCTACTTTCATCCATGGATTTGAATTTAGAATTTGTCAGATTAAGTACCGAAGGTTGTATTGTTCTATTGTGTTATTCTTTAGAAACAGAACAGTGATTGAATCTTTTGTGTTTAAGATTCCTTAAATACAGTGTGATCTAAAGGGTTAACTAGTCAGAAACCGATTCATATTTTGTATTTTTCTTTCAGCATCAACAACTTGATTGTAATTTGTAACTGAAAAATATCTAGTGCAATCTGTGTGATTGCTATTGACACTTAGGATTAATTGTTGAGATTAAACAACTCTAAAATCAATATAAGTGCTTGTGAAAAAAATAGAAACACACCTGATTAATTGCATGTTAAAGTGATTAGGATTTAACTCGTTAAATTCCTAAGTCTGTCTCATCACAATAATCTTAACCTATAAACGTTGATCTTAGCTAGATCTTCCACCTAGTTTATTATCAATGTTAGGTTAAGTTAACAAAACTAAAAAAGCTAATTAAAATTGAAAAAGCCATAATATCTTATGCACCCTATCTAGGATATATAATTGTGCATATACGATCCAACAAGTGGTATCAAAGCCTGGTTTCTTGTGAATCAAATTATGATATTAAGATTTTAGGTATCTTGCTTAATTATACCGTTGTATATGCTATTTGCTATAACCTGATTCTATGCTATAATCTGCTAAGGGCTTTGGATTTGTTACTGTGATTTCTGTGCTTATATCTGCTGCCTGTACTGCATGATTTACTACCTTGTTTCTTGGATACTGAAGTGCTCTACCAACATGTGATGTATTTTTGTTTGATTAATTAAAATGTTCTAACCGTGTTTTCATTTTCTGCAAACGATTAAGTTTAAGCCTATTCACACACCACTTGCAACACAATATCGAATCTGAGATCTTTGTTACATCTTATTTGAATCCATCTAGAACTGCAATGTAAATCTGCATTGTATCACTACATTTGCAGTAGGTGCATTGATCAGCATTGTACAACATTTCATTCTCATTCAAAATGCCTAGAAAAGTTAATATTATGTGTCCTTGAACTATAACCCGCCACCTCGTGAAGGCTTATCTTTGGTAAGGCCTCCCTATTTTGATGGTACTAGATATATTCAATGGAAGAGTACTATGCAACTCTATGTAGAGGAAATGGACATCCGTCTATGGTTCATTATAGAGGATGTACCCTTTGTCCCTACTAAGGAAGGTAGAAATGAGAATGTTATGGTACAAGTTAAGAAGAAAATGGGTGAACTTGATGACGAGGATCTTCGAAAGATGTCCTTGAATTATAAAGCCACCACTATCCTTGTTAACCTTCTAAGTGAGGGTAAATATGTTTTTGGATGTCAAACTGCAAAATAAATCTAGGAGCATCTTCAGAAGCATCATGAGTTTACTAATCAAGTTAAGGATAATAAAATTAACCAACTCATGTATGCATATGAATCATTTAGGATGGATTCAAACAAGACAATCAGTGACATGGATACCATATTCACTGATATAATCACTACACTTTCCGCACTTGGTTAAACCTTTATGTCCAATAAAATTGTGCAAAAGATTCTTAGAAGCCTGCTCAAAGAATGGGATGCCATGGTTATGGAAATACAACAGGCTAAAGATATTAACACACTTAAAAAGGACGAATTGATAGGATCATTGCTTGTGCATGATAGTATGTTGAGCTCACGCAAGAAAATGAAACCTGAGACTAAGGGAGTAGCTTTTAAAGCTAAGTCCCAGCACATCGAACCAGAGACTATCTCAAGTGACAGTGATGATGAGGATCATGCACTTATGGTACACAACACCAAGAAATTTTTGAAGTTTAACAAAAGTTCAAAGTCTGTTCCTAAAACCCAAAAAGGCAATGCCAAATGGGTTTCCAATGCTCGTTTCTACGAATGTCAACAGAAAGGACATTTAGCAAATGAATGTCCGAATTTCAAGTCTAAGTCTAAAAAGAAGTATGAACCTGTTTTGAATAATAAAAAGAAATTAAAACCTGCTTTAGCCATTTGGTCCGATAATTCAGACTCCGACGCTGCTTTTGACTCCGACAAGAGTCAGAAAGAAAGTGAATGTTTTTTTGTTGTCATCTTATCAGACCGATAATGACACGGATAAGACTCTTTCTAATACATCTTTCACTAATTAAGAACTTTATGAACTAAAAGAAAATCTAGCTTTTGAAAACACACATATTAAAGCTAAGAATGAACATTTACAAGAAGTCATTTTGCAAAAATGAAGATCATATCTTACAACTAATCAATTCTTTAAGTGAAGTTGAGTTAAAGTTCAAAGACCTTCAAATAGAGAACACTTCTATGAAATATAAGTCTATTACACTCCAGAAAACCATTCAAGGGTTTGAGAAGGGGCCTATAGTCAATGGGTATGAGACTTCTTACAATGAGACTCTTCTCAACGACTTGAAGCTCAAAGACAAGTTCTTGGAACCGAGGCCAATTGCCTAAAAAGAATATGAAACCACTTCCCTTAAAAAGATTTTAGAAGCAATACATGAAAGCACCACACACGCATAAGAGTATGACCAAAGGTATTCAATGAGTCCAACTCGACAGACTACCTCTTGTGAAACAAACTATGCTCCAGGTATGCACCATTATTATAGGATACATCAAGCACCTAATTACACCTATTTAAAACCACATATTTCTTATAACTCTTATAATGATTTTCACCCACAACACCATTATGACAAGACCTATTATCCATATGGATCTTACCATGGCTTTTATGAACAGCCATATAGTTCTTATAGATATAGACCTGCACATACACTTAAAGTTACGAAGATATGGGTACCAAAAGTTAAGAATGTTTCGGTGAGGAAGGATTGCTCAAACATTAACACTTAAGGACCCAAAATGACTAAATTAAGGGGACCTCAACTACTTTTTGGTTGGAGGATTGCCCTAACCCGAGACCATGAAGGATCTAAACAAATGGTGTCTAGACAGTGGCTGTTCTAGGCACATGATTGGAAACTTTGCGCTTTTCAAATCATACGAACCCAAATCCAAAGGAGGCTCTGTCACGTTCGGTGATAGATCCAAAGGAAAGATCCTTGGAGTGGGATCTGTCGGTAACCCTGAAACAGTCATTATACACAACGTGTTTTATGTAGACAATTTAACTCATAATCTTTTATGCATCACGCAACTTAGTGATTCCGATCTGGAGATTACATTCAATCAAAAGACATACAAGATAAAGGATATGTCAGGGAAGCTACTTCTATCCGGTAATCATAAGGACAATAAATATATGATCAAATTAGATAAGCTTTATGACTGTCACATAACTTGTCTTGTCTCTAAGAATGTCAATGCTAATCTTTGGCATCGAGGCCTAGGACATGTTGGTATCTCCACCATGCAGAAATTCGTTAGCCAAAATCTAATTCAGCACTAGCAAAGTTTGATTTAAAAGACTTGTGAGCCTTGTATCAAAGGAAAACAAGCAAAGACTTCTATCAAATTCAAACATGACATCACCAACTCATGAACATTTGAACTCTTGCATCGATTTGTTTTGATCTAGTCGAGTTCAAAGCCTAGGAGGGAACTTGTATGTCCTCGTAGTTGTAGATGATTACTCCCGATACACCTGGGTTCTATTTTTGACTCACAAAATTTACAGTGCTACATCATTTGAAAAATTGGTGAAGCAACTACAGAATACTTTCCATATACCGGTTATAATTGTCTGGAGTGACTGAGGTGGGGAATTCATTGATGCAGTACTCACCGAGTTATGTGAATACTCCGGTATTCGCCATGAGTTTTCTGCTCCTCAAACTCCTCAACAAAATGGGGTTGTTGGACGTAAAAATCACTGTCTCCATGAGTCAGAATGAACAATGCTAAGCGTGTTCAATGTGTCTCGCTTCCTAGGGGCCGAAGCGGTCTCTTGTGCCTGTTATAACATTAACATATTGTCAATTCGAAAGATGTTGCGTAAGACTCCATATGAGGTACTTAGGAATCGACCGCCTAAAATAAACTATTTCCATGTTTTCGGGTCAAAATGTTTTGTCCTAAGCGATAAGGGAAACTTGGACAAATTCACATCTAAGTCCACCAAATGCATATTCATGGGTTATTACGAAACCTCACGGGCATATAGTTATGATCCGTTTTCACAATGCATTTGTTAGTCTATACACGTTTAATTTAACGAATTAAATTATATGCTTGTATTAATGTGGAAGGAATTAAAGAACTTTTAGAAAAATCTAAACTAACAATTGTTCCGAGTTTGAGTTTCTTCCTCCGGCCTTAAATGAAGTAAGTCCGCAGGCTCCTGACATTCCAGATCATGTGGATCCCATTGCGTAAAACAAACCCATGGATGGTGAACCTTAGCAAATAGTGAACCCTATGGTGAACAAACCCCTGAGCAAAATGAGCAACCACCTCCTTCATGATATCGAACATGGGATCGAGCACATACTCAAGATCTCATCATCGAAGATCCTACTGCTAGGGTCTCCACTCGTCGGTCAACTCTTAAACCCCTCTTACTGCTTCAGTGTCTTTAATTGAACTTAAAAACATAAAAGATGAACTAGTAGACACGGATTGGGTGATACCCATGCAATAGGAATTACATCAATTCAAAATAAATGATGTATGGGAACTAGTCCCATTACCTCCTGAGACACACATTATAGGAACCAGATAGGTATTTAGGAATAAAATGGATGAAAAAGGGGTATTCGTTCGGAGTAAAGCCCGACTGGTGGCATAAGGGTATTTCCAAGAGGAAGCATCGACTACGATGAAACATTTGCTCCAGTTGCTCAACTTGAAGCCATTCACCTACTTATAGCATTGGCATCTCCATTATAAAACTGACTCAACTTTAAGGTTCACTTCATGCTCATCAACATGTCGTGGAATCCTAATTGTTTCTAGCTTAGCTTATCTTTGTAACATCAACATTCAAGGGCACTACACATGGTGCCACTCATCACGATGTATATGTGTGCAACCTATTGGTGCATCACACCAATATCCATGGGCTAGCCCCGATAGTGTACACGTTCGGCGAAGTCCCGTACATGTAGTCTTAGTAACCTATGTGATCCATAATTGATTCAAGAACTAATTAGGATCAATGTTTCTAACTATTCAGAACTATGAATTAAACCAATTAAAACCATCAAACTTGATCAAACCACAACTAGGGCAAAAACTAACCTTTCTCCAAACTTCAACTTGTTAGCACCAAAACAATCCTTGTTCTCTCACGATTCCAAGACTCTACTTGAATTTGAATCTATCAAGAAACTTGTGAGATAATTGGAGAAGTCTTTTAGTCTTTTCTTTTGATCTCAACTAGCAATGTTTGAACTTGATCTCCTGAATTCTTTCTGGCATCTACTCTAGTTAATGGGATGGTTATATTCCCCAATAAAACCTCCCAACAACTTTTATTATAATCATTAATTCCATTAATAATAATTCAATTCTCATTAATTCCCCATTAATATATATATATATATATATATATATATATATATATATATATATATATATATATATATATATATTTTTAAATACTTTTAAATCCGTAAATAGAATAAAAATAATATTTTGTTTTGGTAAAATGTCACGTATGTCCTTTCCCGAAAATCAGAATATTACATTCCCCCCTTCGGAGGAGTTTCGTCCTTGAAACTGATGCACCTGGTAAGTCAAGAAAATCTAGGAATTCAAGGATCATATCGTCCTCAACTTCCCATGTCACCTCGTTCGGTAAATGATTGCTTCATTGCACTAAAACCAAAGGGATCAATCTTCTCTTGATCATCTTTTCTTTCTGGTCCAACACCTTGATCGGTTTCTCATCATAGGCAAGATTATCTTGAAGAACTTCTGGATCAACTATAGCTTCAACATGCGTCTTCGTCAAACACTTCTTTAACATTGAGACATGTGACCCATTATGAACCTTGACATTGATTCCGGTAACTTAGTTTGTAAGCCAACGGTACAATCTTCTCAAGAATCTCAAAGGTCCTACAAACCTTGGACATAACTTTCCTTTTTGACAAAAACATTTTACTCCCATCATTGGTGAAGCTCGGAAGTATACTTTTTCCCTAACATCAAACTCTAAAGGTCTTCTACGAACATCAGCCCAACTCTTCTGGTGATCTTGAGTGTCCTTCAAGTTCTTCTTAACCAGAAAACCCTTTCTTTCGCTTGCTCAACCATTTCCAGCCCGGTGACGTGCTTCTCCCTGACTTTATCCCAAAACAATGGTGCTCGGCATCTTTTCCCATACAAAGCTTCAAACATCGGCATACCCAAACTGCGTGATAAATATTATTATAGGCAACCCTGCCATGGGTAGGTAATCATCCCATGATCCGTCTACTTCCAAAACACAAGCTCTTAACATATCTTCAAGTGTTTGGATTGTCCTTTCTGATTGTCTGTCTATTATAGGATGGAAAGTCGTACTCAAATCTAACTTTGTACCCATAGCCTTTTGCAAACTTTTCCGAAAATGACTAATAAAACGGCCGTCATGATCAGATACCATTGAGATAGGTACTCCATGTAGATTTAGTAGAGTGTAGTCATCTTCTTCAAAGACATATCCACTTTTTCCAGTAAGAAATGGGTTGATTTGGGCAATCTATCAACAATCACCCATATCATGTCATGTCCACTCTTTGTTCTAGGTAAACCGGTGATGAAGTCAATTCTGATCGTATCACACTTCTGTTCGGGGATATCAAAAAGTTTAAGCATTCCTCTTGGACTTCTATGCTCGGCTATAACTTTCTGAAAAGTGTCGCATTCAACCAAAAACTTTGCTATCTCCAACTTTATTGAAGGCCACCAAAACCGTTCCTTCAAATCTCTATACATCTTTGTTTCTCCTGGATGCACCACAAAAGCAATCCTATCTGCTTAAGTAACATTTGGTACACAGATCTTGGTACCAAAGGTTTCCGTTCTTGTCTAGAACATAACCAACCATAGGCGTTCTCTTGCAACATGCGTCAAATCAACCAAAACTGGGTATTCGTCTTACTTTTCCCGTATATCATCCATCAACTCTGATCTAGCAAACAACGGTGCCACAAAATGACGATCCCCAAACTGATCAAAACCCCAGATCATCAACTCATCCAATTCTGCCACATCTTGAACCCTTGAAACCGCATAGACTGGCTTTCTGCTCAAAGCATCCGCTACAACATTAGCTTTACCCGGATGGTATTGAATATACAAGTTGTAATCTTTCACAAACTCCATCCATCTTCTTTGTCTCATGTTCAAGTTTTCTTGAGTGAAGAAGTACTTCAAGCTCTTATGGTCCGTGAATATTCTAGCCTCGATTCCATAAAGATAGTGCCTCCAAGTCTTTAAGGCAAACACTACCGCTGCTAACTCCCAGTCATGTGTTGGGTAGTTCTTTTCATGCACCAATAGTTGCCTAGATGCATAAGCAATTAATCTTCCTCCTTGCATAAACATATAACCCAAACCTTGTCCCAAAGCATCGGTGTAAACATCATAGTTAACAAAGATCTCTGGAATTGCCAAAACCGGTGCTGAAGTCAATCTATCCTTCAAAGTCTGAAAAGCTCCTTCACACTCACCTGTCTATTCAAAATTTACATTCTTTTGTGTGAGTTTGGAGAGTGGTGTAGCTATCTTAGAAAGTCTTGCACAAACTTCCCATAGTATCTAGGCAAACCTAGATAACTTCTTACCTCGGAAACCGTGGTAGGTTTAGACCATTTCTCAACCTCCTTTATCTTTGCACGATTTACTTGAATGCCATCCCCAGAAACTACATGTCCCAAAAAGCTAACTTGATTCAACCAAAACTCGCATTTTGAAACTTAGCATACAATTGTTTCTCTTTCAAAGTCTTCAACACAATCCTTAAGTGTTCTTCATGCTCTTTCTTGTCGTTTGAGTAGATAAGGAAATCATCTATGAACACTATCATAGATTTATCCAAGTAAGGCATGAAATACGTTGAATTAAATACATAAATTCCAATGGATCGTTAGTGAGTCCAAAAGGCATAACCAAGAACTCATAATGTCCATACCTTGTACTAAAAGCTGTCTTCGGTATGTTAGCCACAATCATCAATCCTAGGTAGAGGATATTAATTCTTGATGGTGAGGTTATTCAAAGCTCGGTAGTCGATACACATCCTCATGCTACCGTCTTTCTTCTTAACAAACAAAACAGGGGCTCCCCACGGTGAAGTACTTGGATGAATTATGTTCCTTTCTAACATATCCTTTAACTGTGGCTTCAATTCTTTTAATTCAGCCGGAGCCATCTTATATGGTGCCTTAGAAACAAGTGCTACCCCCAGTACTAACTTGATCTCAAACTCAATCTCCCTATCCGGCATGTTACCTGGCAACTCATCCGAAAATATTTTAGGATATTATTTCGCTATTGTAGTTTTCTGTAACTTAGGCTTAACTTGTTCAACATTCATTGCATACAACAAGTAGCTTTTACAACTTTACTGACAAGCTCAAATATCCTGAACTGCTGATATTATCGGATGACGCTTCTTACTCGGCTTGTACACATTACCTTTAAATGTCTTAGACAATTTTCTGGGTACCTTAACGGTCACTCTCATTTATCTACAGTCCAAGTGTACATAATTCTTAGATAGCCAATATCTTCCAAGAATTACATCAAAGTCTAAAAAGTCCAACGCTATTAGATCACTCTTACACTGAAACGCTCCTACACAAACATCCACTTGTGGTATCATCTTAGTCACTTTAGTTACCTTTCCTAAAGACGTAGTAATTTTCAAAGAATTCCTTAAGGTTTCCAAAGGTAGATTTATCTTCTTAGCTATCTTAGTGGGCACAAAAGTGTTAGACGCTCCAGTATCAAACAAGTCCATAACTGCTAGATTCTCAAATATTACCGTACCTAGAAGTAAATTCATTTATTTAAATATGAATATAACATGAATTAACGTGCTATAAAAGTACTTTTCATAAAAGAAATAACTTTAAAGTACCTGAGATGACATTATCGTCTGGTTCCACTACTTCAGCATCCAATGCAAACACTCTAATTGGTCAACTTGAGTTTCCTTTTCCACTTCCCTGGTTCTGATTTCCCTTGTTTCCCCTCATTGGACAAGCTCTTGCAAAATGTACCGAATCTCCAAAGTAGTAGCAGCCACCATATACCTGACACTCACCGGCTTGGTTCCACTTGCTATTTGGGAAACCGGTATGCTTGCTGCAGAGGTAGCTGCTAGAGGTGCTGTCATCTTCTTCACGTTCTGTTGAGGTGCTCCCCGGCTACTGCCTTGACTAGTTCCAAAGGATCTCTTCGCCCCCATAAGAAAATAAGGCTTATTCTTAAATGTTTCCACTTCCAAAACCTTGTTAAGAATTTCAGCCATGGTTCTTGGTGAAGCTCCCAACATGCCTGATTATATCTCCTGTGATAAACCATTCTGATACAATGCCATCTTCTTTTCATCAACATCCATGATCTCGTGGTAAAACCAGCCCAACTCATTGAATCGATTGGTGTACTACATGACCATCATCTGCTGCCCTTGCTTGAGATTCAAAAACTAACTTGCTTTATTTGCTTGGAACGACGGTGGAAAGTACTCAGAGTAGAACGACTCTTTAAACACTTTCAAATTGGTAATCTTACCACGGATGCTCTCTATAGCCACTATCCAACATTCAGCCGTACTCAACAAGAATCCGACGGCTAGTTGGGCTAACTCTGTCTCGGGTACATTCATATTTTTTGCATGCTTTTTCAAAACTTCTTATCCACATCTCAGCCTTATCCGGCTCTACATTCCCGAAAAAGTCCTGAGCACGGTTCATTTTCAACCTTGTGTACCAATCAATTGAAGGAGCTTGATCATGAACTGGTCGAGGTGTAACTGGTTGGTAAACCGGAGGGGTAACTAGTGATATCCAAGAGGTACTTGTGGTGCTCGGGGTACTCGAGGTAGGTATGGAGGTGGATATGGCTATTGAGGAGGAGCTACTGGTGGTACTTGATGGTAAGGGTGGTATCTTTGGTGATGTAGAGGAGTGTGGTAAGGTTGTTGAAATCAATAGGATGGTTAACCAAAACCATACTGTTGTTCAACCCTTGGTGAAAGTGGTATGATGGTAGGTTGATGTGGATAACTTGTGGGTGGAGGGTAGAAAGCTTGATGATGTGGAGGAATTACCGGAGAAGGATGGTAGCTTACCGGTGGAGGAGGTGAAGGATGCACATCTGTCACGGGTCTTAGAAACACAGGTGGAATGTCACCAGCGATAGTGACCAGTATAGATTCCCATGCCAATAGGGGGGATGTTCCTGATGAACTTGAGGTGAGGGTAACGGAGTCTATTGTGGCAGATCAAACTGATGCATAACACCGCCTTACATTGGTATCAGACTATCTTCTCCTTGTCGCACTCCTGAACTTTCTGCTCCATGAATGCCTTTGCGAGTAACTACCATTATAAAATATCAAGGAAGATCAGTATGTTACTAAGTGGTCTAAAGAAATCTTATCTTAAAGGAATAGAAGCCTAGAACAGCAAGGACGCTTCTCTCTGATACCAACCGTAACGCCTTGTTCCCGGATACCGAGTCCTTATTCGGAAAATAATGTTCGGGCCGTATAATATTAAATAAATTCAATATTATACATAAGCCTCTACGTCATCGTGTCGAGTTTAGAAAAACCGGAAGCTAGATAGACTTGGGTGAAATCATAGATGATACTAGAATAGAATACAAAACATACTAAAGATGGAAAGTTATCTTACAACGATGAATCTCCAAAGCTTACAAAAGTAGAATGCCTTAAAGCATTACAACAAGTCTAAAAACGAAAGTACAACATGTCATGAAATCAAAATACAACATAGTTTGGTAAAACATGTATAATAAAAGAGAAATGAAAACGTCAAGTAAAGAATCATCAAACATCGTCCTCAAAATCCTCGTCAAACTCTTGCTCAACTTGTTCATCTTCTCACCCCACAAAGCATACAAAACAAACATGCAATGGAGGTTAGTACAAAGGTACTTAGTAAAGAGGCAGAAGCTATTGATTAATTATGTTTCACAACGAAAAGGTTTGCATTATTATTAAGTTATCTTTATAAGACCGACTCAACTCTAGGGTTCACTTCATGCTCATCAACATGTCATGGAATCCTACTTTTTTCTAGCTTATCTTATCTTTGTTACATCAGCATTCAAGAGCACTACGCATGGTGCTACTCAACAAGAAGTATCTGGGTACAACCTATTAGTGGATCACACCAATAGCCATGGGCTAGCCCCAATAGTGTTCACGTTCGGAGAAGTCCCTCCATACTTGGGGTCTTACTAACCTACGGAGTTATTCACTTGTACTGACCGCCCACACATCGCGATATAGACTTGTGTCTTACCAAGAATGATATGATGTTTAGTCTTTTACTACTCAAGTATGTATTTTATTAATCATTAACTAGACACCTAAGTGTTTTCAAGACAAAGCTCACTTATACTTCAACTCCCTCATTTGAGACAACTAGACACAACATCCTAACACATGCACTGACATTGATGAATACTAATTCATCAAAGCACAAGACAATCATGCTTTTTCGACGGTCCCGAACTTCAACTCTTAGTAAGAATCCATTCGGTGCCGGAAATAAATGCATCAGAAGCTTAATCATGGCTTGTTGGTTTTCATTTAATGTTATTAGATCAAGAAACAGCATTCAAAACTCATCTTGGGGCTTAAAACTCATTAAAACACAAAACATGAGGTTTGGCGCGTGCTACACCTGTTTGCCGTGCGCTAAAACCTCTCTGAAATTTCAACATCAGTTCTGGTTTAATTTTGGCATGCAATAGAATCTTTTGGCATGCGCTAAAAGCACAGAGTACTTTCCTCCTGCTTTCTAGCCACGTTTGGCACGTGCTAAACCCCTCACACGCGCGCTATAACCACTATGCAAAAACACCCACTTTCTCATTTCGTTTTGGCGCCCGCCAAAACCCTCAAAACACCCTAAACATCATTTTTCTACACTTTTTCGAATCCTAACCCAATCCCAACATGTTTCACGTCGATTTCAACAGCAAAATAGCAGAAAACACAACTTTAACATACCATAAAATTTCATACATCAAAGACAACATCTAGGCATGATTTCTAACATTGAAACATCACCAAAACACCAAAAACTTTATAAAACTCAAATTAAAACAATAGGAAGATCCTCTTACTTGTTTCAAGCAATTTCCAAGCAAAACTTCAAGAAAAACTACAACACTTCTTCCAACTTCAAACTAAAATCTGTGTGATCCATATTTGATTCAAGAACTAATTAGGGTCAAGGTTTCTAACTATTCAGAACTAAAAATTACACCAACTAAAACCATCAAACTTGATCAAACCACAACTATGGCAAAACCTAACCTTTCTCCAATCTTCAACTTGTTAGCATCAAAACGATCCTTGTCCTCTCACGATTACAAAACTCTACTCGAATCTGAAATCTGTCAAGAAACTTTTGATATAATTGGAGAAGTCTCTTAGTCTTTTCTTTTGCTCTCAAGTAGCAATGTTCGAACTTGATCTCCTGAATTCTTTGTGACAACTACTCTAGTTAATGGGATGGTTATTTTCCCCAAATAAAGCCTCCCACCAACATTGCACAAGGTGTATCGGTCTAGTGGCGAGCTAGACTATAATCTGAAATGAGACCAGTGTTTAAACCCCGTTAGAGGAAAAAAAAACCTTTCACCAACATTCATTATGATCATTAATTCCATTAATTATAATTAAAGTCTCATTAATTCGCCTTTAATATATACACATATATATATATTCGAATACTTTTAAATCCATAAATCGAATAAATATAATATTTCATTTTCGCAAAATGACACGGCTGCATTTTTCTAAAAATCGGAATATTACATTTCACCCCTTTAAGAACACAACAAAATAAAATGCGGACTATTATTACTCAAGAATAATGAATAAGTTAAGTTACAATGTTGCTGATCATGAGGTATTTATAGTATCATACTCTATATGAATCAGTTAATAAGTAATTTACAACAAAATAACCGTTCATAACTGAACAATTGCCTAATTTCTATTGATACACAACTGAATGCTGAGTCTGCTGACACTCAGCTGACTACTGTGTCTGAAACTCAACAAACTGCTGCCATCCAGCTGCACATCCTCTTGATTCAATCATTCCTTCATTCATTTATTGTAACAATAATGGCTTAACTTAAGGTCATGCTGCGACACTGGAAACATGACTAGTCATATGTTCAACGTCGGGCTGGGTCACGGTACCCGTTCGGTACATTGTCTCAGAAACAACATGGGGAACACAAATAGACACACGTCCGACTTGGATTTTGAAAACCCAGTCCATTTGGCACATCGCGATGTCACTAACTATAAGGAAGTAAGAGCACATAAGCTTAGGTTAAAATCCATATCTAATCTACGTGAGCATATGAAGGCCGCGACAACACCAAACTCCCACCTGTCTCTACTGCCTGTAACCAAAATGCAAAAAACAGTTTACATAAGAGTATCTAGAAAACAAAATTGTCCTTTGAAATGAATATTACAGTTACCCGGTAAACACATAATCATGTCCGTATTCATGCAATTTAACATAAAAAAGTATACAAAACATCTTAAAAACATAATCGTTAAACTAAAAACGAAACATTTTGATAAGTAGAAATTTATACCTTAATGATTATGGGACAAGCCATCCCCAGCTGTAATGATTCATTCTGACAATCAGGCTACTTTATATTCAGTAGCAAGTAAGACTTACAATGGTAAGCAACGACACCTTAGTCTGAGACATCAGTCTATTAGGGGATTACTTAAGCAAGGAGTAATCACAGTTGACTATGTAGAGTCAAAGAGCAATCTAGCAGATCCTTTCACAAAAGGACTACCTAGAGAAATGATTGCAATAACATCGAAAGGAATGGGATTAAGGTCTATGAAACATTAGTTAGCTTTAACGGGAACCCTACTCATGTTTTGAAAATAAACAGAGTTCAAAGTGTACAAACAAGTTAAAGTCTAACTAGATCGAGGCGCTAGAGTATTTAATAGATCCCATTCATAAAATCTCTATTGTGAGTAATTACTGCATGGTAAAGGTTGAAATTAGTTCTTAATAAGTTCTGTCATTGGGAAAAGTGACTCGCAGTATCACTTTAAAAGAACTTACCTATGTGAGTGTGAAAGTCGGGCCGCTTTCTATGAGATTTAGACCGTCTCTAAAGCATTCATGAATCTCGGGATGTACGCATGGCCATTAATGCGTTGGAATGAAGAGACACTGTTTTAACGAAATAGTATGTGTGATAACACCGGTAGCATCTTGATAGGGTCCTTGGTTCAAGATTTATTCACCTTAGCGCCGTGATGTGACTTTGAGTTGTTTACACTAAGTGGAAGTTCAAAGCCAAAAGCTACTTTCATTTATATATGATTTCCTACGATGATGCTTAGTCCGTGTCTGCATGAACTACGGTGGCTTTATCCCAAAAGGGTACGTAGGAAGTCACTTAGGTGATGCAGCCGCTTTTTACATGCAAACTTTTTTTGTGAAAAAAATATTGGGAAAATGTTAGATATTTTATTCACAAAGTCTATTTATTTTTGTTTTGAATGTGTTGTTGCACACTGAGTGCGACAGGTGTCGCCGAAAAGAAACGGGGTTCGATGGTGCATGTTCATTGGGACACATCCTTTGAAGACGAACTGGTTTGTTCTTTCGTGAAGAGGTACAACATCTTTCCGTTGTCTATATATAGAGAGACATCAGCATTCGGTGAAAAAAAAACATGAAGTTTTTTTTTTATAGAAGCATCATCAGTACAAACATATTGTGTCTTTAAAGTAGTACTCCATTGAATCCTGAGAGAGATCTTAAAACATCTCTTTAAAGCCTTGGAGATCATTCAATTCTGTTTGTTTTAACAGAGTTCATTTCGGTTTGAAGAGAAACATCTCTTAAAAAATACACACAATTTCGCAGGCAGCAATGGTTAATGTTCTGTTCATGAATCAATTTTCATTCAACATTTGTTCATGAATTTCGAACTGATGCTTACTGGTTCATGAATTTCGAACAGGTTCAATTCTGGTTCATGAACCTAAATTGAACTGTTGCAATGCTTTGATTCAGACTTGTCCTGTTGGGCTGGCCTAAAAAGATTAATACTGGGCCGGACCAAGCCGTGCCGCGAGCCCGAACCGAGCCGAGACGGACAGTGCACGTGTGGGGTTCTGAACCAACAAGTATCTACGTCTTTCCTAATTCACAAAATTATCTTTCCCTTTGGGCTTACCTTTAAGTGTAACACTACTTCCTAAGTAGTGATTCCACTTGAGTCATTCTTCCAATGTGAAACAAATGTATACACATTATTCATTAACACTCCACATATTTTATTCTACATTTAGGCATTAATTTTTCATTCACTTGATATCGGAATCGAGTGGTTCAAAACCTAATATCAATTACTATCTTAGCAGCTTTCAAACTGCTTTTTAGCTCACGTAAAAATCATTCCCTAAGTCATTCGTAAATCGAGCTTGAAGAGGACTGCTCGCCACTTACACTTAGACCCATTTTGGAGCTAAAATATATTGAAGTTCCAACATGATATAAACCACTCACAACCCAACACACACACACACACACACACACACACACACACACATATATATATATATATATATATATATACCTAAATTAAAAAAAATCCCAAAATTTATCTTCATAATTACCTTTTTAATTGGAATAGTCGTCATCCCGGTCACATGCGTATTGTTTCATGATTCATTAATCCATAAATTCATATATTTACAAAATAACAACAATACCCTTAACTAAAACTTCCGGATTTTACACTAATAATCTACTAAAAATGACATATAATGAAAAGTGATATTATCTATTTAATTATAATTGTGAGAGATTATTACGAATATTCTTATTATCTTTTAGATGAAATGTGTAAGATAATTATAATTTTAAGGATAGTTGTTAGAAGTGAATTTTTTTTTGAGGAAGTGATTATCTTCTTCTTCTTTATTTATTTCTTTATCTATTTTTGCTTAAAGTGATTATCTTCTTAAAATGAAAGATAGAGATAATCACGACAACCAACTGGTCGAACCCCGTTTGTTACGGCAACCCAAATACAAACGATAACAGTATATGAAAAAATATCTAATATCAATGAATTTAAATTTTGTATTTATAGAATTCGGAAGTGCGGTGTAGAACTAATATTTTGAAAGTATGTTTTCGATGAAAAAAAAAACTGCAAACTAAAAGGCTTCCTTCGCTGAAGTTTCCGAAGACCCAAAAAATTCCAGGACAGACCGTGACGTAACGAATGACCTATTTCCGATTAAGCACTCGTTCTGCGAAATAGGTCGTTACAATAAATGCATCACTTCTGTTAAAGCCAATATGCATGGGTCAAGCACTGCTAAGTTGGGCCAATGTAGATTGAACTTCATAGCATTATTCGTATGCGTCCTAAATGACATTATAAACTTCTTTCGGGCATCATATATATATATATATATATATATATATATATATATATATATATATATATATATATATATATATATATATATATATATATATATATATATATATATATTACAGTACTCCACAAACTTACTCTCAAAACCTTACGTATTAATATTTATGTTAGAATTGTCAGTGACCCCCGATTTACAATAATCATCATACACCATCTTTGTTGAATATGGTAGTTAGTTTGGTAATTAGTTTAGAAGTTATTGCGGTTGTTGTACTTAATTAGCCTTAATTGTGTCTATCAGTTGTATATTGGGAAGCTCCATAGATAAAGCTCTCCCTAGACTTTTGGATAAGACAAGTCGTCATTTTCATCAGTATATCAACTTTACCAAATTATCTGAGAAGATGACCTACGTCATCCTCTTCCCCAATTTACTCTTTCTTCCCCAATTTGCTCTTTCAATCGGTTATCAATCTATTGATTATTTTCCACATGGTATAAGAGCAAAATAGATGCACGCTGAGTCTCCATTGAAGAATTAGTCTTCTCTTTTGTTGATTCGAAGGAAATTAGTTTGTTTTCTGTTGATTCGAAGGTTTACAAATGGCGGAAGAAGCGGTTATTCCTATCTCAAGCCCCTACTATATACATCCATGCGAGAGTCCGTCTCTGGTCCTCGTTCAACTTGTTCTCGACGAAAATGGAGTCAATTACCACTCGTGGTCGCGTTCAGTGAAGATGTCGTTGGTTATGAAAAACAAAATAGGGTTTCTAAATGGCTCGATAGTCAGGCTGGAAAGAGGAGATCCTAAATTCAACGCTTGGGAACAAAGTAACACCATTGTTACTTCCTGGTTGCTAAATTCAAGATCAAAGACCATTGCACGTGAGTGTCATGTGGATGAATACAAATAAGGATGTTTGGGAAGACATTCGGAGCAGTATGCAAACCTAGATTCTTTCAGGCTCTCTGATTTACTTGAGGAGTTAAACGGAATTAAACAAGAAGATCTCACAGTATCTCAGTACTTCGCTAGAATCAAGATCATTTAGGATGAAATCAATGTTTTAAGGCCCGTTCCTGGTTGTAAATGCGATCCTGCTTGTCATTGTGACATAATTCCCACCATAGTTGCATATTTTGAGAGAGAATACGCAATTAGGTTTCTGAGAGGGTTAAAAGAAAGTTTCTCACCAGTTAACTCTCAGATTTTGCAGATGTCTCCTATACCTAGTATCAAAGTTGCATTTTCCATGGCATTAAAATTCGAGAGACAAAAGAAGGGTACCTTTCCACCTGGAAATCAGTTGTCAGATCATACTGTGCTGGTTAATAGGTCAAGCATCAGTGATAATTCACAGGTTTCTGGAAGGAATGTCAGTATTAATACACCAGATTCTGGAAGAAGGTTCAACAACTCAGATAACACAGGTACAAGGAGGCCATATCAGCAGAATCAAAGTGGAAAACGTCCACAATGTACTTTTTGTGGCAAGTCTGGCCATGTAGAGGACAAATGTTACTATAAGCATGGTTTCCCCCCAGGTTTTAAACCCAGAGGAAGGATCAATATGGTGGAAGGGAGTTCAGAAGCTGGTGCATCTCGAATTAATCAACCTGTAGGTGCATCATCTAGTGGTGGCTATTCCCTGAATCAACTTCAGTACAACCAACTACTTCTGCTACTCAGTAAACAAATGAAGGCATCACCGAGAATAAGAATCCACACATGGTTAACCAAGCATAGGTTCTGTCTGCTTCTTTCCTGCCAGAAGATGATTTGAGAGCAGGTAATGTTCACAACAGATGGATTTTGGATTCTGGAGCAACAGATCATGTCATTCATGACATAAAACTTTTTTCAAAATTTCACAAGGTTGAGAATATTAGTGTCTGTTTGCCAAATGGTAAGAGTGTCATGGTTTCACATGTAGGTGAGGTTCAAATAGGGACACATATACTACTACAGAATGTATTATGTGTGCCATCATTCAAGTTTAACTAGATAACTATTAGCAAATTGACTAAGAGTGGCAATTTCAGCATAGTTTTTAAATCTGATGGTTGTCACATACAGGATCCAACACATGGGATGATTGGATCAGCTAGGCGGCGCAAAGGGTTATATATGTTTGATGTTTGTCAGAGCCAAAGTAGTCAAGGCATGGCAAGCTGCAATGTAGTCACATTTCAAAACACACCAGGTCTGTCTGATGACATGGTTTGGCATTACCGCATGGGGCACCTATCTGATCAGAGACTACAGCTGCTCAAGGAACATAATAAAGAGATTGTTAGTCCTAGAGATAATATTTGTCATATTTGCCCTTTGGCTAAACAGAAGCTCTTATCTTTTCCTTTGAGTTGTTCTTTAGTTCAATGTGTTTTTTATTTGGTTCACTTTGATATCTGGGGACCCTATAAGCATGCTACTGTACATGGGAATAGGTACTTTCTCACTGTGGTAAATGATTTCAGTAGGTATACTTGGGTATATATGTTACATGATAAGTCTGAGGCAAGGGGGTTAGTTTAGAGTTTCTGTTTTTTTGTGCAAACTCAGTTTCATAAGTCCATAAAGGTAGTTAGGACAGACAATGGCCAAGAATTCTATATGCCGGAATTTTACAGTGCTAAGGGGATCTTACATCAGAAATCATGTGTATCCACACCTGAGCAAAACGGTGTAGTGAAAAGGAAGCACCAACATCTTCTTAATGTGGGAAGAGCACTTAAGTTTCAGGCCAATCTCTCTATTAGATTCTAGGGGTATTGTGTCACACATGCCGCCTACCTTATCAACATCACACCTACACCACTATTACATGGTGCCACACCACATAAGATGCTTTATGGTATAGATGATGATTTGAAAAGGGTAAAGTATTTGAATGTTTAGCCTATGCTTCTACCCTCCAACAGAATAGATCCAAGTTTGATTCAAGAAGTGTGGCCTGCATTAATTTAGGGATATCACAATCCATAAAAAGGTTATATTTTGCTCAACCTGGACACTACACAAATATTCATTTCTAGGAATGTATTCTTCCATGAGAAATGTTTTCCATATGATCATACATGCAAGTCTGATTTAGCAGCAATACAGGTACCTTGTTTGCATGTGCCATTTAATGAGGATAGTGCTCCTACATCACAATGTAATTTTGACCAGCCCACAGCACCAGCTCCAGAGGTTCCCAATGACATTGTTGGTGTTCCACCAGAAAATTCCTAAACGGTAACATATGAACCTACTAGGAGATCTAATAGATCTAGACACACACATACCCATTTGACTAAGAGAGTTTCTCCCCATGACTTTAGTCATTCCCTTAGCTATGAGTCACTCTCTAGCTCCCACAAGATCTTTCTTAATAATATAGACAAAGAAACAGAACCATCATCTTACACTCAAGCAGTCAAGTCTGATAATTGGAGGACTGCTATAAGCAAGGAGATATAGGCCCTTGAGGATAATCATACATGGGAAATAGTGTCTCTCCCACCAGGCAAAAAACCCATAGGGTGTAAGTGCTAGAAGTAATAGCACCGATCGAGACACTCGATCTTAGCACAACGGAAGCTTATGCGATTTACAATATGAAACATAACTAATTAATCCTACGAGAGGGTAAAAAGTGAACTTACCCAATAATAAGAGAAGCCCTAGCCTTCCGGTTTGTATCTCCAAGCGACGACCGGTGGATGTCGATCCTCGTTGAAGAACCTCCTCGAATATGCTTGCAAAAAAACCCTAAGTTTTTCTCCTCTCAATGACTACAACAAGAAACTAATTTTTCTCTCCTTTTTTTGTTTAATGGCGCAAATTGTGTTATGATATTGTGCTAGGAGAAACTCTCTTTATATAGAAAAATAACAAGCCAAAAGACTTATTCTTTTCACACCACAAAAACCTATTCCCATAAGAAAAAGATATTTTTCAACACAATTACCTATTCCCATAAGGAAAAGATAATTTTGCTACAAAATAAGAAATAATTCCCAAAAAATCAATCTATAATTAATTAATTACACATGTGACATAATCTAGAAAAAATTATTTTCCTAAATTAATTACAAGTGTGGCGCCATTATTTTATCATTTTTAATAGAAAATGTCTTTTCTATTTTTCATATTATTTACTAAATAAATAATATTGCATATTCATTAAATAGACCAACTATTTAATTTATTCTCGAGGTTCCATAAAAATAGAAAACACTCGCGTGTTAGGAGCCAACCCGGGGACCATGGACCTATAACCAGTAGCAACAATAAATTAAATAAAATATTTATCGAACAGAATATTTCTACTTAATTCATTAATTCTAGAATTACGCCACCATAAATCCGAAAATGAACTCTATCGACTATAGATATAACTTATTCTCAAAACGTTGAATAGAGTCGATAAGTGTCCATTGATATAATCATTTCATATAAACTAACCCTCCATAGACTATCCGTACTGAAGTAGGATTATTTCCGTAAACCTTCTTCAATACATCTTATCCTTATTTACCATTAACTCACTAGTGATCAATTAGTGCATAACCAATACGAACTCTCGGGATTGATCGCTTTCAGGACTAACAAATAAGGGGATTGTCTTTCGCTTCCCGCGAGAAGGAATGAATTCCATATCTGTGAGACACACACTTCTACTCATTCCAGAATATTGTCAACGTGAAAGTGATTCGGACCGCGCCTCTTAGCGATCCTTATTGAACACATCAAACCCTATCCTGAAACAAGTAGGAGTCTATAATCACTTCAGGATTAAGGTTAATCCATATATGATCATCTTGTGATTTAATAAGATTTCTCAATCACGGAATTATATGAGAAACTCGGGATTAAATCGGTCCAAATCCTATATGATTCTTATCATATATAAATGCCCTACTTAGACAACCAATGTCGACGGTCCGGATAAGACGGTCACACCATTAAGTGTTCTGGGCGCATTAATGGTGGTTTAATCAATAGACCCCATACTTTGATTAAGTTCACCACGGACTAACATTTCAAGTGTATCACCATAAATTTAATCCTCATGTGTGACATGCACACTAAGTTATATGGCTACATATGATACGACGTAGGGTTTTCAGTAGTGTATTACTTACAAGCACGAAGCAAGTAATAAGATGAGAATAAATCTGTCATTTATTAATTCTAAAAACAATTACATAAATTATCTTTCAGGCGCTACTTCCAACAGTAAGTTGGTCTATAAGATCAAATACAAGCCCAATGGTGAGATAGAGAGAAATAAAGCTAGGTTGGTAGCAAAGGGATACACACAAACTTATGGCCTAGACTACCAAGAAACGTTCTCACCCGTAGCTAGGGCTGTAAATGAACGTCAGTATTCGATTCGATTCGCTGTATTCGGCTCGAAAAAAGCTCGATTCGAGTTCGATTCGAACCTTCGAACGTCGAGCCGAACGTTAGGTATTTGATATTCGTCTATCGAGCCGAACAGTATCGAACACGTTCGGCTCGAACTTTTTATATTTAAAAAAAAACTATATATATATAATATATATATATTATATATATTATAATATATAATATAATATATTATATATATTCGAACGGTTCGAGCCGAACATGTTCGAACGGTTCGAGCATGTTCGAGCCGAGCCGGACCGAACATGTTTCCTAATATTCCAGTTCGAACCCGAGCCGAACCTTGCTAAACTAAGGTTCGATCAGTTCGAGCCGAGCCGAACCTTAGGTTCGAACCTTTCGAGCCGAACTCGAACCCTGCACATGTTCGGTAGGGTTCGGCTCGTTTACAGCCCTACCCGTAGCAAAGACCACCATCAGAACTTTATTGGCCGTAGCAGCTGCACTAGGATGGCATCTTCACCAATGTGATGTAAACAATGCTTTTGTGCATGGTGAACTTCATGAGGAAGTCTATATGAAACTACCACATGGGTTCCAAACAACAGTCAAGTCCCTGTATGGCCTTAAACAGGCCAGTAGGCAATGGAACTCTACACTGAATACGGCCTTACAGGATCTAGGATTTTCAGCAATCCAACAATGACTATAGCTTGTTCACCAAGACCATCAATGGTAGATTTCTGGCACTGCTCGTTTACGTGGATGATATCATCCTAGCTAGTCAATCAGTTGAGGACATTCAGTCTGTCAAAGCTTATTTGCACGATAAATTTCGAATCAAAGACATTGGTGAGCTTAATATTTCTTGGGCTTGGAAGTGGCAAGAAGCAAAGAAGGTATATTCATTTCTCAACGCAAATACGCTTTAGGCTTGCTGGAAGATTTTGATCTAATGGGGGCCAAACCTGTGTCCACCCCATGCAAAGCAAATCTAATTGCAGCATGGTGACTCCACTTTATTAACAGATAGTACATTGTATATAAAACTCGTTGGTAAGCTGATTTACTTGACTTTTTCTAGACCGGATATTGCATACGCCGTCCAACAGCTTAGCCAATTTTTGGACGCACCAACTGTGTGTCATTTTAGAGCAGCCGGAAGAGTTCTTAAATAATTAAAGAAGAATCCAGGCCAAGGTATTTTATATTCTACCCATACATGCTTAGTTCCTTGTGCCTTCACCGATTCAGATTGGGCGGGATGTCCAGAAACTAGCAGATCAGTCACAGGTTATTGTATTTTTCTGGGTAATTCCTTAGTTTCTTGGAGAGCCAAAAAGCAAACAACGGTCTCTATAAGCTCTGCGGAGTCGGAATATCGTGCCATGGCCACTACGGTGTCTGAAATTCAGTGGTTATTTCAATTGCTTCAAGATCTCCAGGTTGCAGTCCCTTTTCCCATTGCAATGTATTGTGACAACCAAAGCGCTATGAACATCTCCACTAATCCGGTGTTCCACGAGCGTACCAAACATATCGAAATTGATTGTCATGTGGTTCGAGACAAAGTTCAAGCTGGTATGATCAAGTTGTTGCCTGTCTCCACACGGAATCAGTTAGCGGATTGCTTCACAAAGCCTTTGGACTGCCCTGCTCTTCACCAAGCTATTCAGAAGTTTCACTTGCTTGATATTCATGCATCCCATCCCAGCTTGCGGGGGGTGTTGAATATGGTAGTTAGTTTGGTAATTAGTTTAGAAGTTATTTCGGTTGTTGTACTTAATTAGTTTGTACTTAATTAGCCTAAATTGTGTCTACCAGCTGTATATTGGGAAGCTCCATATATAAAGCTCTCCCTAGACTTTTGGATAAGACAAGTCGTCATTTTCATCAGTTTATCAACTTTACCAAATTATCTAAGAAGATGACCTAGGTCATCCTCTTCCTCAATTTACTCTTTCTTCCCCAATTTGCTCTTTCAATCGGTTATCAATCTATTGATTATTTTCCACAATCTTCCCCAGTGGATGATGTTTTTCTAATCACCGGTATTTCTTTGTGCAGTAAAATAATCCGGATTCCATTTGAAATTTCATGACCCTTGTAATAATAGTGTTGTCCTAAGTAATTGATGTTGTCAATAAAAATAGCCTAATAATATTTTGTTATATATGAAGTGCCGATGATGTTTTTTCGGGGGGTTGAGGAAGGGGGTGGGGGAGTGGGAATAAAGGACAATAAAGAGGAAAAAATATGAATCACGACAGCGGAAAAAAAAGAGTGATAAGAACAGATCAGCTGTTCGCTGCCTTAAATTCACTATTAGCTATTATGTTATGCAGTAGTATATACCCCAAATCAATTGTTTCGCTGTTTTTCTATGAAAAAAGACATTGTAAAAATATCAAATGGGATGACAAAATATGGAGGACGAAAAAAATGAAAAAAAGGTGGAAAAATTACGATATTTTGATGTTTAATTCAAAATGTAAGTTGTTGTTGTGTTCTTCTTCTTCTTCTTCTTTTTTTTTTTTTTTTTTTTTTGATTGATAGAGTAGGTTGTAACAAGGGCGGATCCACCCTATGGACAAAGGGAGCTAAGAACACCCTAAAAAAAAAAATTACACCACACAATCGATATATAATCAGGTTTGATTCATAAAATATTCTTAATCGCAAAATACCCGACAAACTCGATATACCATTACCCACCCAGATTAAAATCACATTCACGCCTTGAATTGTAACGTGAAATGTTGTGGAATAGAGATTATTCTTCTTACAAAAAAAAAAAATCAATGGGCTAAATGATTATTTTTATTGCTACATTGCCGTTTTTACCTATTTAATTGTTTGGGGACTAACAGCAATTGATTTCTCTATTTAATGAAAAGCCCAGTAAAGAATAAAAAGGAGAAAATTTTGGACCAGACATTTACAAATATGATAAGGTTTTGACGGACATATATATATATATATATATATATATATATATATATATATATATATATATTGTGTGTGTGTATTTTGACGGATATTTTAAGAGTCTGCAAATGCAATACATATGAATTATAAATGCAACTACAAATATAATTTATTTTCAGGATAATGTTTAATAATTATACAAATTGCAGGGATTATAAAATGTTGGTCGGAGGCTCCAGTAATATCCTGCAAGATGCCTGCTGGGCTTGACTACCTCACCCCGCCCACTGGATAACGTTAATATATTTAGACAGACGAAACAAAACGCGTCTAAAAAAAAATTAAAAAAATAAAAATTTAAAAGACTAATCATAAAATAAAAAAAGACGCAATTATTTAAAAGGACGCATATTGGACTTAATTAGGTAAAAAGGGCATCCAAAACAAACACTTACTTATAAAGAAAAAAAATATATAAATAGACTTAAATACCCTTAATGAAGGGAAAAAAAAAAAACAAAACAAAAATAGCGGAACAGACGGCAATCACATGCTGAATGTTTATTTACTGCTGCTTGCTTTCTTATTTTTTTATTTTATTTTTTTTTATTTTTTTATTTTTTTATTTTACTTGCTTTCTTTTTTTTCATTTTTTTTTATTTACTGCTTGCTTGCTTTGAGATTTTTTTTTTTTACCACTACGATGGTGTGACCATCCCGATATATTGACCACCGCGATGCATTGACCACCCCAATTCATTGACAACCGCGATGCAGTGATCATCCCAATGCATTCACCACCGCGTTGCTGTGCCCACCCCGATGCATTCACCACCGCGATGCATTGACCTCCGCCATGCAATGACCATCGTGATATATTGACCACCCCGATGCAGTGACCACCACCGATGCAGAGACACCGCGATGAAGTGACACATCGATGCACTAACAACCACGATGTAGTGACACCGTGATGCATTAACCACCACGATGCATTGACCACCCCTGATCCATTGAAACAACGATACATTGACCACCCCCAATGCAGAGACACCACGATGCACTAACAACCGCGATGCATGACCACCGCGATGCATTGACATCGGCAATCATATATGCAGTGACATCGACAATCATATTTGCAGTGACATCGGCGATCATATAAGCGTGACATCAACAATTGTTCACAGATTTATCTAATGAAAAATAACAAGTAATAATTATAAATCCGATATACCTCAAGTGCAAGGATCGTAGTAAAGAGGTTGATACCGGGTCGATCTTACGGGGAACTAACGATTGGTAATCCTAGTATTTGTTTAACTAACTATGTCACGAGAAACTAACCTAAACAGCGAATAAAACTAAACAGGAATAACTAAAACGAAAGATAACAATAAGTGAAATCGACGTAAGAATAAATCTAAAGCCAGGAAGATACGGGTTGCGAACAATTTAAACTACAACTAAACCTAAGATGCAATAAAAAGATTTAACTAAACTAAGCAATCCAAGTTTTAGGGATTTGATCAAGTTATAACAAACAAACGAGCAATTGATCCACCTATCCTATCAACATTCAATTCCAATTCAGATTATTTCGTGATTTCTAACCAAGTTGTGATTCACCTCATCTAAAGTATGAACCCTAATTTCTTTGGTAGTTCGTCTATTAATCTCTATCTTTCAATCTAAGATTAACGCTTTTTCTAGCCAAAGATGTGAACTTTAACGTTTCTAATCTAGAAATCTAACCTATTAACTCTCGTTATATAGATCGAATAACTATTCTTTATCATGGTGATCTAACGTTTAGATGATTCTCATCAAATAAAACAATCAACAAAGCAACGATCTTTCGATATGAAATTGCATAAACCATAATAAACATGATAAAAGAAACAACTTGAATTAAAAACTCACAAAATAATTAAGGACGGAACTGAATTGTTGAATCGGACGGCTTCACAACGCTCGTTCAAAAGGCTTTAGCCTCTAAGCATCCTCTTGAAACTTGGAATTGATGAATAAAAGTGCATAAAAACTATCTAAACTAATCTAGAATTTAGAGTGCATAAACTGAAGAAAAATAGAGTAAAAACGCAGCCTAAGCCGCCCCTAGGATTAGGGTTTTGAATGATGTGTAATTGGTATCCTTAATGTGGAAAACAATGCAGCTATATATAGAATTTAAAGTCGGTTTCACAGATGTCGGCGGCTGGGCGCCCGTCCACCCTTCCGACGCTGCTCAATTGACCAAACGCCCGTCCAACCGACGCGCTTGATTCAAGCTGCCGGACGCCCGTCCAGGATCGACTTCATCTTGATTTCTTCATCTTTATCTCTTTTCATCAATCCAAATCATCATTATCTCTTCCATCATCAATAAAATTCGACTCTTATCTCTTTTTGATCATCATTTGAACATAAAACATGTACCTACAACACATCAAAACATCGCAAAACGTAATATCATCCAAATAATCATAAAATCAAGATTAAAACACCAAAATTAACCTATTTTGCGAATAACTCATTTAAAATATCATTTGCTCAATAAATCCATTAAACACCCGTTTCTTATGCAAATTTATACAAATAAGAGGGAAATTATCATAAAATATAGCATTATAAATCGTATAAATTCACCCTTAACAACTCCCCCACACTTAGCTTTTGCTCGTCCCGAGCAAAACAAAACGAAAATTAAGGCTCGAGACAAAAACAAACATCTCAGACAATATAGCATAGATCCAATAAATCAGAAGTTCACCACTGTGTGTGTGCAAAGCCATAAAAAACTTCCACTAAATCCAAACTTGAGAAACTCAAAGCAAAACTAGCTAATACCCCCTCGTAGACTAGCAATAAATGACACTCATAAGATGTACCCTACAAACGTAAAATATCCCGAAAAGAATGATCGAATATATCTAGGGCCTTTACTCAAATACTCAGAGGATAATCCCTACATCATATCTATCGGTTTTTCACTTTGGGATAAGATGAGACGATAACTTAGTCTCTCATTCATTTCATAACACTTCTTATTGCAAGTTGATTTAACTATTTTCACATTTAAACACACATCAGAATGAGCTCTTGCCCTGTCATAGCAGAATAGGATATTCGAGATATACCCTACCTTACTCCAATCATAAGGCAGCTTTTTCTGACTGTCGTGAGCTTTTAGTCATCATAGTGGTATAGGACATTCGAGATATGACCTACCTCACTCAAATCATCGACTAGCTTTCGACACACCCAATTAATTCATTATATTCTCAACTTTTTCATTTGAACATAAGTTACGTGTTACTTATCACATTCAAACCTTAGATATTCACAGTATAACATACTCCAGATCTAAATACAAACTATCATAAATCTCAAGATATATACGTAGCACTAAGCACATGACTTATAAGAAAATCAGAAATCACTCGTCCAAAAGGGGTATAACTTCATATATTAGCTCATCGTTCACTATGGCTCGTGAAAAATAAATCTCAGGTGAAACAACTAACTTATCAAACATATGCTATATAGCTTGAATGACTATAAAAATAACGAGCATTGAATTGAATTGCCTACTCGGGACAAAACAAAAACAAAAATGTCGAAAAATTTTGAAAATTCTAGCTCATTTTTAGCTCATTTGGCATAGAAACATAACGAATTAAGCAAATGTGTAGATACATATCAAATCATTCCCCACCCCGACACTTAAAGATCAACATGTTTTTATGTTGTGCAGAATGAAAGAGAAGATAAAAGACTTAGCTGATTTCAATCGATACTCGAACCGAAGGTCAGGCCGGAGCCTACGTAGTGACAATTCGAACTCGGAAGCATACAATGTAGCTCGACAAAACCGCTAAAAATATACCTTCACTACTCGACAAACACGGAAAACCTCGGGGAAAACGGGGAATCATACCAAAGTGAAAGGATATATTAAAAATGAGGAAAATCAAAAGGTGAAACACTCAATACATCCAAAATATTAAACAGAGTAGGAATGAAAGTACGGACGCCTTATGGCTTACATGATCCATCGGAAAAATAAACAGTAACTAAATGAAAAGTACCACGAATCAAGTAAGGAAAAGTATCAATAATACACAACCATCGTATCTAGGACAAAGCAAAATCTAAAATGGAAAAATAAGATCAGGGCTACCCCGGCGTAGACTCATCAGTGGGAGGTACAGCAGCCGTAGAAGTAGTCGATGAAGGTCCCGGCTGTGGAGTGGGAACAGTAGTAGCAGCAGTCGGTGCCTCCTCCTCCTCATCCTCAGAATCAGAATCTTCCTTCTCAACTCGAAGCACATCTTCAATCGCTCGCTCGATTTCATCATGGAAAACATAATCCTTCAGGCTAGGCGTGAAGATGCTCTCGTCCCTCGGCGGCCGGTCTTCGCTGATACACTTCAGAATTGTCAAAATGTTGTTCTGTGTATCCCGAATATCACCCATCCATTCCCGTAAACTGTTGGCCATGCTCAACCGCATCCTGACTGCGGGAGATAAAGTAGGAACGAATGAAACCGCGGGTGGTGCAGAAGTAGACACCGGCTCTTGCGTAGCCTCAACATGCCCCGGAGTCCTAACCTTTTCTCGTTGAATTGCTCTCGGGTTCTTCGGTTTAAGATCCGGCCTATACTCAGGAACACCGGAATCCACACATAGGCTATGTACCAAGTGGGAACAATCAAACACCGGGTATAGACTTGCTGATTGGTCACAATCTCATCGAATAAGGCTTGGCCGACATCGACATTCAACCCGAAATTCAATGCGTATAACATCTCAATGTCACCAATGTGGAAATGTGTGAGGTTGTTCTTTGGCAACAACCTACTCTGTATAAAGCGACACTGGACCTTCCAGTCCTCTGACCAAGTCGTAGTTACTAACTCCTTACGATCACCACCCAGCCTCAGTGTCCACGGAACATCCGGGCACACTTTCAGACGCAACTCCTCGAACGGATCCGCGGCATCCATCCCTCCTCTTAATCTCCTCCTTGTAGTCCAAACCCTCGAAAGCGTCAACCCGTATTTGGCATTTATCACCGCGGCGTAAAGGACCTTTGACATTCCTAACCATTACAACTCCGGTTTCCAAGTCCGTCTCTCGAGCATTTGCTATAAAACTCGTGAACTAGTGTATCATTCACCGGAGTAAGTGGTATTCTCATCAACGCATCCCATTTCCTATCCTCAAAAGCTTCACAAACGCCAGATCAACCTTTGTTTCCATAACCGCCTCTCTATCAACATCGTCCGTGGATCGATAATGCTTGGTAAACACCTCGTAAGCCTTAGGGTGATAAATCTACTGAGCCAAAGGAATGGGAGGACCAGGAGGTCTAACAGCTTGTCCTAACTGGTTCGGCTCTCGTGACGCCTCTTCCTGTCTCAGGAACATTCTCAGCAGGTTCGACTCTAGATGACGCTCCACCTCTCTGAACCCTAGGCATCCTTACTAGAGGCACATCTTCCTCCGTATCCGACCTTGACGTAGACTCATCTCGTAGTTGTGCCCTAGCTTGACTTTGTACAGCCCTAGGAGGTTGGTCTCGTATACTAACACCTCGGTTTCGATCAACTACGGGAGGATCTACCGCCTTCCTCTTCTTACTAGGCTCCTAAGCCATCTCCTTACCATGCCTCTTAACCACTGCCTTCTTATGGACCATGATTCAAGCCTAAACTAAACCAAAACAACCCCAAATCAAAGCAAGGTACCCGTTTAACATCCAAACCGGGATTTCAAATCAACAAACCAACACCAACACAATCTCAAACCACCCATCATCACCAAACAACCCATTCATCATCCATCACATCACCAAAGCACAGGAAACAGAAAAAGAAACATGAATAAATTAATTAAGGCATTATTCATGTGAACGAGCCGACCCGAAGATCAAACTCTCAAAACGTGAATAAATTCAAGAAAAATTGTTGCTAACTTACCAAGTAAGATGAGTAGATGATGATCGAGACGTTCTTCAATCCTAACAACCCCAATTCGACTCCCAAAATCGGATTTTTCTTGGAAAAAGTCGGACCAATGAGGGCTCTGATTCGTCCAAATGAGTGTTGATTGAGGAATAAGGCTTAGAAGAGTGAAAAGAAGGGATCAAAAGCGGCCTATAGCAACTGAAATCGCTCAATTTGGTGTAATATCGAAGGATTTAGGTTGAGAGGAGGGCAAAAGTCGGTTTTTCCGTTTGAAATTCTGAAAAAGTGAAGGTTCATGGGCTGAGGGGGTATATATAGGCAGGTGATGGACGCTCGTCCAACTCTGTGGACGGGCGTTCAGTAAAGAACATATGGACGGGCGTCCAGTGTATCAGTCGCTCGTCCAAGCTTTCAAATTAAATACAGGATTGGAGGGAGAATTTCAGACGGGCGTCCAGGCATAGTGGAGGCTCGTCCAAGAATTGGCCATGGTGGACGGGCGTCCAGATCTCTGGACGGACGTCCAAGGCAAAAAAAATGCAAAAATTATAAAATTTCATACAATTTAAATTCAAATTTGCATTCTTTATTAAACTTAAATAAACCTTAAAAATACAATTGAAAAACGACGAAATACATAAAATCACTAGAAAATAAGCAAAAACAATAGAAAATAGTGGGTTGCCTCCCACCGGGCGCTTTTGTTTTACGTCGTTTGCTCGACGAAACAACCTAACAACGCTAGTCATCGTAAATTTCCGACCAATCCACAACTCGGATAAGACGGCGGAGCATATCAATCGCCGGAGGGAAGTCATACTCATCCTGCAAACCCCAGTCCTCACCAGCTACATCAACACCCCGAAAATGTTCAGCTCGCAGCACTAGCGCTAAATCTGTCAGCATCGGATCATTCAGGATTGTGTATGGACGTCCTAGAGCTGCCTGCAACTCCTCAAGATGGTGAAATCTCCACCTCCCGAACAGCGAAACAATAATGACATAGGTGACGATCCCGATGCGGGTACTAATATCAAAGTCTACGTGCAAACGATAGTCCCTCCCGGTCCGTCATCTACGGTAATAAGTGGGATCCTCCTAAGGAAAGGTAACTCCTCCGGTAGAACTCCAAATCCATATCTAAAAGCTCAACTAATCGATGATACAAACAAAAACTTAATGAGGCTAAAAACTTAAACAACTAGAGTAATAGAAAGTATAAAACAAAAGCAACTAATATAAAAATGGATATCTAGGATGCCTCCTAGTAGCGCTATTGGTTAATGTCGTTAGCTCGACACGCTTCAAGGTTAGCTTGGATCAAAGCCATTTAACTTTTCGCGCCACCCACTACCTCGTGTAAGCTTTGATCAGTAGTGTGGCTGCAGAAACAGCATTTAACACATGGGGTGAAATCTTTGATAGCTTTCCAAATACGTTTAAACCGCCCCATAGTGGACTTCTTCTTTTTCTGGTTATTCTGATGACGTTTCAGCTTACGCTCCCTCTCAAACTCTTCCATATGCCAACTACCGGCTAGAACTTCTTCAGATCGACCACTACCGTCATCCTCTGAAAACAGGTCGGGTGAAAACTCGTCAAATTCTTCGACTTCTTTAGTACCACACCCGAGGATATCGAGGAAATGAACAATCAAAGGCTTTTCCTTGGGTTCACCAATGTAGTGCTTACACCTTTGACCATTTACTCGAAACGGTTGGTCACCATAACCTCGTAGTTCTAGAACGCCTCCAGGAATAATTTGGAGAATCTCAAAGGGACCGGACCATCGTGTCCTTAACTTTCCAGGAAACAGATGTAGCCTGGAATTATACAAAAGAACCTGTTCCCCGACTTGAAATTCTCTCTTCTTAATCTTGGCGTCATGGAGGAGTTTCGTCTTTTCCTTACTGATCCTGGCACTTTTGTAAGCCTGGAGTCTGAATTCGTCTAATTCATGCAACTGTTGCAGTCGATGCCTACCACAAGATTGGGAATCAAAGTTTAAAAACTTTGTAGCCCAATAAGCTCTATGCTCTAGCTCGACTGGCAGATGACATGGCTTACCATAAACCATTTGATATGGAGATGTACCCATAGGAGTCTTATAAGCGGTTCTGTATGCCCATAGTACATCATCCAATTTCAAACTCCAGTCTTTTCTATGACTATTGACCATTTTTTCCAGGATTTTCTTAATGCTTTGGTTGCTCCTTTCAACCTGACCACTCGTCATCGGGTGATATGGTGTGCCTGTCTTATGACGAACACCATACTTTTCGAGCACTTTTTCTAAGGGTCGGTTGCAAAAATGCGTTCCTTCATCACTGATCAAGGCTCGAGGACATCCAAATCTCACAAAAATGTTTTTCTTTAAGAACTTCATGACCGTCTTATGATCATTGTGAGTTGTGGCTTGAGCCTCCACCCATTTGGACACGTAATCCACGCAGACTAAGATGTATTTGTTACCACAAGATGATGGGAATGGTCCCATAAAATCGATACCCCATACATCAAAGACTTCGTATTCTAAGATGGGTTTCAATGGCATGTCAAAACGCCTTGTCAGAGTACCGGTTCTTTGGCATCTATCACACGCTTTCTGTAAAGCTTCAGATCTTTGAAGATCGTGGGCCAATAGAAACCGGATTGGAAGATCTTAGCAACGGTTTTCCAAGGACCAAAGTGACCTCCAGTGGGTCCACTGTGGCACTGCTCAATAATATCGCGCTGCTCGGATTCTGGAACACATCTTCTAAGCAGACCATCTTTACAGATCTTAAAAAGACAAGGTTCATCCCAAACGAAAGATTTCAAATCAGAGAAGAACTTTTTCTTCTCCTGATAGGACAATTCTGGATCAAGATATCGGGAATGAAGGTAATTAACAATGGAAGAATACCATGGAACATCTGGAGCGCAGCCATCGATGAGCATGATGTTTTCTAGAGGAAAGTAAAGATCTATATCATCTGGATCACCCTTTTCCTCACTTAACATTCTCGAAACGTGATCCGGCACAACGTTTTCACTGCCCTTTTTATCTTTAATTTGAACGTCAAACTCTTGTAAGGTCAGTATCCAACGCAGTAGGCGCGGTTTGTCCTCTTTCTTAGTCATCGACATACGCGAGAGCGGCGTGATCGATCCACACAACCACTTGAGCTCCTAACAAGTAACTCTTAAACTTGTCCATAGCAAAGACTACGCCAATAATTCCTTTTCGTGAGTAGTATAGTTAACTTGAGAAGGATTCAATGTGTGATCAGCGTAATAGATTGGCTGGAATTTCCTTTGATTCTTTGTCCTAAAACAAAGACCAATCGCATAGTTTGATGCGTCGCACATAAGCTCAAAAGGTAGATTCCAGTCAGGTGATATAAGAATTGGAGCAGAGATTAAACGGTTTTTAAGCTCCTCAAACGCTTGCTTGCAATCCTCATGAAAATTGAACTCAACGCCTTCCTTAAGTAAAGTAGACAGGGGCTTGGCTATCTTGGAGAAGTCTTGAATGAATCTTCTATAGAAACCGACATGTCCAAGAAAGCCTCTCACTTCACGCACATTCTTAGGATAACTCATCTTCTCGATAGCTTCTACTTTTGCCCTGTCAACTTCTATACCTTTGGCGGAGATTTTGTGGCCAAGAACTATTCCCTCATCAACCATGAAATGACATTTTTCCCAATTGAGCACTAAGTTCTTTTTCACATATCTGGATAACACTTGATCTAGATTGTCAAGACAGTCGTCGAAGGACTGACCAAAGACCGAAAAATCGTCCATAAAGATTTCCATACACTTTTCTACTAGCCCGTCAAAGATAGCCAGCATACATATTTGAAATGTAGCTGGGGCATTGCAGAGACCAAATGGCATTCGCCTGTAAGCGAATGTACCATAAGGGCAGGTGAAAGTGGTTTTTCTTGGTCAGCTGGATCAATGGGTATCTGGAAGTATCCTGAATATCCATCCAGAAGCGATGAGAATCGTGTCCCGCCGCACGCCAAGCATCCGGTCAATGAATGGAAGGGAAAGTGATCTTTCATGGTTACCTCATTGAGCTTTCGATAATCGATCTGCGACTCTGTAAATCCCGGTGACAAGTCTCAACGCTATTTCCTCTCCCTTCTCATTCTTCTCAATTGTAATTCCACCTTTCTTGGGAACTACTTGAGTCGGGGAAACCCATTCGCTATCAGCGATGGCATAAATGATGCCCATGTCTAGAAGTTTGATGATTTCCTTCTTAACCACCTCTTGCATATGAGGGTTGAGCCTCCTTTGGGGCTATCTAACACATTTCGCACCCTCGTTTGTCTTGATCTTGTGCATAAAGATGTCCGGAGATATCCCTCTGATATCTCCTACTTGCCATCCAAAGGCTTTTTCATTCTTTTTCAAGATGTTGATTAATTTCATTTCCTCTAACCGAGACAGCTTGGCAGATATAATCAATGAAAGCTTGTCACCTTCTCTTAAAAACACATACTTAAGATGTTTAGGCAACGTCTTCAACACCAAATCTGCAGGGGGGTCCTCTAAACTTGATTTGAGCTCTCCACCTTTCAACTCAACATCGCTGAGTTTACTTAGTGGTCCCACTGCCAAAGCTTCTCCTTTCAACAACTCATCCTTAAATTCAGCTTCTAACTGCTCTAGACTTACCACACCATGATTATTCAAATTATCAACCAGTCGCACATACTCAGTTGCCACAGCCATGACTTGCTTTTCCATCAAATCATCGAAGTCATCAGACGAATCCTCAATGGAAAAGCCGGTTGGCGGACTAGAAGGTACTTGAATGGATTTGGAGACAGTATAGCTTACCTCTTGATCACCAACACGTATCGTCACTCGCCCACCATCGCAGTCAATGAGGGCTCTAGTCAGAGATGCAAAAAGGCCTTCCAAGAATCAGGGGGACATTTTCATCCTTTTCAATGTCTAGGACGTACCAGTCAATGGGAAAGGTAAATCTATTGATTTGAACTAGTACGTCTTTTAAGATTCCCGTTGCTTTCTTAGAAGATCTATCAGCGAATTGCAAATTCATGGTAGTGGGTTCTAGAAGATCAATTAAACCCAGCTGTTTGCACACAGACAATGGCATGAGGCTTATAGATGCACCCAGGTCACACAAAGAGTTAGGGAAGACCAGGCCTCCCATTAACAATGTAAGCACGAACTTCCCAGGGTCACCTCTCTTGGTTGGTAGGTTTTCATAATTGATCATTGAACAATCCTCACCAATAAGCCTCTCCATGTCTGACAACTTCCTTTTTGAAGAAACAACATCCTTGATGAATTTTGTATACTTAGGCATTTCAACCAAGACCTCTGATAATGGAAGATTCACCTGAGTATTTTTCAAAAGATTCAGCACCTTTTCATACTTCTTATCTTCACTCAAAGGGATGTTGCTCTTTCTTGGTGGAAATGGAAGCTTACTCAGATCGCTCTCAGAAAAGACTTTCTTTGAAGACGCACTGACCTCTTTGTCTTCCAGATCTTTCCACCGAACAGCTTTTTCAATCTTTTTATTAGTCGGGGGTCAGCCTCCTGACTTCCGCTTGATTCTTCATTCCTCAGGGGATCAGCCACCTGAGGACTTCCAGCTTTTTCACCTCTCAGGGGATCAGCCACCTGAGTTTTCTCTTTCGGCCAAGGGAGTGTAGGTGCTCGGCTTCCCTCCCGCCTTATCAATGGCGGGAGGGGCTGAATGGTTTCCGGTGGGAAGGACCACTAACTTGAGTACCGCTTCTTAAATTCATTGCACCGCCTCCTCTCTACCGTATGGAATTGATGGTACGAGGTCAGTACATTGGCCATTGTTCAAGTCGGTTTGAGCAACTTGACCGCCATTTGGATCTTCTCAGTGAAATCGGCAATGCCACTGGGGTCTAAGCTAATCGCTCGACCGATTGCCCAATTTGTCTCTCAAGATTTTTATTTGTAGTCATCAGGAGTTGGATACTTTTATTTTGCTCCTCCAATTTAGCTTCAAGATTGTTAGATTGGGAGGGGCCTTGAGAGTTTTGGAAATTTTGAGAATAAATTGGTTTGGGCGAATTGGGACAAGCAGGATTAGAATTTGCGGGCCAATTCTGATTGAACCTTTGATTAGAATTGGAGAAATTGGAATTATGGTTCTGAGGAAAACCAGGGTTTCTATTAAAGTTTTGATTCTGATTGAAATTAGAGTTTGGATTGAAACTTGAAGATTGATTAAACCCTTGGTTTTGGAGATTATTCTGGCCGTAAAATTGATTAAACCTTTGATTGTTCTCGCCATAGAATGCATTTACTTCAAAGATTCTCGTCCGTTCATAGGACGAATCTGGATGTGTGCCCCACCTCGTCCACAATTCGACATGTGACTTGATTATACTGTCCCATGATCATGAACAAAGATTCACTTGATAAGGTGAAGGGGATTGAATTGACATCGCCAATCATGTGGCCGGTCGACAACAACTCTCACAATATAGAACCCGAGGGTTCGTGGAAAAGAAAGCTTGATTCGTGCGATTCAAACTTGAGAAGTTGCCATCCGCTTCCAAAGCATGGCGATCAAACTTTGCATGTTAACTTCCTCAACCTTAGGAGGAGGAGGTGCTTGAATGGCTTGATAAGAGGGAGCGTAGTTGTATTTGGCAATGTCCTCAAACAAAGGCCCACCCTCATCAGTGTTTTCTTCAAAAACGCCCACTGTGATGAACTATTGACCATGCCTTTGTAAGCTCGGTCAATCCACTAAAGAAAGTGTTGACTTGCCTTTGCAATGGCAAGCCATGGTGGGGACATTTTCTAAGCAGAGACTTGAATCTTTTCCAACACTCGAAAAAGGATTCATTCTCTTTCTGATCGAAAGTGAATATGTCGTTTAAACACTGGGCTGTCTTTGAATGTGGGAAATATTGACTTAAAAATTCTTTTTCAAGTTCAGCCCAGGTGGTGATAGATTCGGCGGGGAGAGAGGTGTACCACTCTTTATCCTCTCCCTTTAGAGAAAATGGGAACAGTTTCAGTTTAATAGCATCCTCACTTACTCCTTGGATGCGTGTAGTACCGCATATCTCTAAGAATGTAAGTGAGTATGGGGATTCTCTGACTGATAACCGTGGAAAATAGATGCATGCTGCATCATCTGAATAAATCCCGGCTTTAGCTCGAAGGTCTGTGCAGTTATGGCTGGGATAACAATAGCCGGGTTGACTTTTACTTCGCCTGGCATGGCGTAGTCTGCCAACGTACGTCTATCCTCAGCAGCCATGATTATGAAGTTTTTGAATTCTTCGGCTAAACGATCCTCTAGATCTTGATCGGCTTCTTCAGAAGGAGCCGCAGAACGGAGTTTCCGCCTGTTTGGCCGGACTATGGTCCGCTCTAAGTCAGGGGTATACAGTAATGGTCCCTTTTGACTTCGAGTTTGCATAAACCGAACCAAAATCAGGTGGTTGAGACCTACAAACTAAGAATTTAAAAACCTAAACTAAAAATTAAAGCCTAAGAAAATAAAAGGAAATAAAATTAGTTAAGACAGGGGAATAGACGGACGTCCAGAAAACTGGACGGGCGTCTGCCTAGAAATTGAGCTAGACGGGCGTCTGGAAGTCCAAACGCTCGTCTGATCAGCTGAAGACTTGGACGGACGTCCAAATTGGATGGACGCTCGTCCGACAAGTTGAAAACGATACAGAGTTGAGAAAAATAGAACAGACGGGCGCTCATCGTCCGGGCCCGTTTGGAAGCAGAAAAACGAAGCAGGAACAGAGAAAAACAAGCAGGAAAAATGGGGAGAAAACAGAAAAGACGAAAGCAGATGGAAATGAAAAACTAATCACAAGGGATATAAAGAGAAGACCTTAAACCCTAACTAAAACCCTAATTACCTAATTAAAATCTACCTAAAACAAGAACAAAAGCAATTAAACACAGGAAAAACAGAAACAAGACAAAACAAAACAAACACTAGGCAACCGTTTGGTTCCCCGGCAACGGCGCCAAAAACTTGTTCACGGATTTATCTAATGAAAAATAACAAGTAATAAATTTATAAATCCGATATACCTCAAGTGCAAGGATCGTAGTAAAGAGGTTGATACCGGGTCGATCTTACGGGGAACTAACGATTGGTAATCCTAGTATTTGTTTAACTAACTATGTCACGGGAAACTAACCTAAACAGCGAATAAAACTAAACAGGGAATAACTAAAACGAAAGATAACAATAAGTGAAACTGGACAGAAGAATAAATCTAAAGCCAGGGAAGATACGGGTTGTGAACAATTTAAACTACAACTAAACCTAAGATGCAATAAAAAGATTTAACTAAACTAAGCAATCCAAGTTTTAGGGATTTGATCAAGTTATAACAAACAAACGAGCAATTGATCCACCTATCCTATCAACATTCAATTCCAATTCAGATTATTTCATGATTTCTAACCAAGTTGTGATTCACCTCATCTAAAGTATGAACCCTAATTTCTTAGGTAGTTCGTCTATTAATCTCTATCTTTCGATCTAAGATTTACGCTTTTTTTAGCCAAAGATGTGAACTTTAACGTTTCTAATCTAGAAATCTAACCTATTAACTCTCGTTATATAGATCGAATAACTATTCTTTATCATGGTGATCTAACGTTTAGATGATTCTCATCAAATAAAATAATCAACAAAGCAACGATCTTTCGATATGAAATTGCATAAACCATAATAAACATGATAAAAGAAACAACTTGTATTAAAAACTCACAAAATAATTAAGGACGGAATCGAATTGTTGAATCGGACGGCTTCTGGCGCTGTTCAAAAGGCTTTAGCCTCTAAGCATCCTCTTGAAACTTGGAATTGATGAATAAAAGTGCATAAAAACTATCTAAACTAATCTAGAATTTAGAGTGCATAAACTGAAGAAAAATAGAGTAAAAACGCAGCCTAAGCCGCCCCTAGGATTAGGGTTTTGAATGATGTGTAATTGGTATCCTTAATGTGGAAAACAATGCGGCTATATATAGAATTTAAAGTCGGTTTCAGCATGTCGGCCGCTGGACGCCCGTCCACCCCTTCCGGACGCTCGTTCAATTGACCAAACGCCCGTCCAACTGGACGCCAGTTCAAGCTGCCGGACGCCCGTCCAGGATCGACTTCATCTTGATTTTTCATCTTTATCTCTTTTCATCAATCCAAATCATCATTATCTCTTCCATCACCAATAAAATTCGACTCTTATCTCTTTTTGATCATCATTTGAACATAAAACATGTACCTACAACACATCAAAACATCGCAAAACGTAATATCATCCAAATAATCATAAAATCAAGATTAAAACACCAAAATTAACCTATTTTGTGAATAACTCATTTAAAATATCATTTGCTCAATAAATCCATTAAACACCCATTTCTTATGCAAATTTATACAAATATGAGGGAAATTATCATAAAATATAGCATTATAAATCGTATAAATTCACCCTTAACAACAATTTATGCAGTGTCATCGGCAATAAGATATGCAGTGACATCATCAATCATATATGAATGACATCAACAATTTATGTAGTGGTATCGACAATCATATATGCAGAGACATCGTGACATCGCGATCACGATGGCCACCCCGATCTGAGAGACACCGCGATGAAGTGGCCACCCCGATCACGAGACACCGTGATGCGAGAGACCATCGGGATCAAATGATCACCGGATCTGATGACATTTGATGAAGCAACATCGTGATGACATTTGATATTTTTCCAACTTAATTTCATAAAATCGATTTCTTTTCTTCATAAAATTGACTTCAAATGGCTATATCTTTTGATATAAAACTACAATCAACAAGAATCTTTCACCTTAATTCATATTTTTATGCAGTGACATCGGCAATCATATATGCAGTGATATCAACATTTTATACAGGGACATCGGCAATCATATATGCATGACATCAACAATTTATGCAGTGACATCGGCATTCATATATGCAGTGATATCAACATTTTATGCCGTGACATCGGCAATCATATATGTGTGACATCAACAAATTATGCATCGGCAATCATATATGCAGTGACATCAACATTTTATGCAATGACATCAACAATCATATATGAATGACATCAACAATTTATGATGTGACATCGGCAATCAAATATGCAGTGACATCAACATTTTTGTTGAACTTTTTGTCCCAAAATTAGGAAGATTTTTCAGGGGAAATCGAGCTTATGAGCCGCGTCGAGCTATATCGAGTACTTAGCTAGTCGAGTTCGATGTTGCCTTTTTATGGCTCAATCGAGCCCAAACTTTTTTAGTCGATTCGAGCTCGAGCCCTAGGGAGTATCAAATAACACACATTAACACCAATATTTTATGAAGTGACATCAACACCCAAATTGCAAAAACAAAAACTTTGTAAATTGTATATGCAGTGACATATGTAGTGACATCGATATCACTGCATCAATTCTCTAACTGTAAATGCAGTGACATCAATATCACCGCATCAATTTTATTCCAAATCATACACAAACCCACCATCAACGTATATCTTTTCTTTCTTTGTTTCAAGGTGATGCATGTTAAATTGATCATTATTACATCATGATCAACGGTGTCGATACATGATGTGAGACTCGTTGTATCCCAATGGTTTTGTCCGGATCATTACTCAAAAAAAAGAAAGGAAAAACTATAACATCATCCAAAGCCTTTCATAATCATACCAATGCACCCGACGTGAGGCTTATCAAGCACCGTTCTGAAGCCGATGTTGCTCCAAATAGGACAACAATAGGAAAACATCAAAACAAGTTTACATATACACTAAAGAAAGTAATTAACACATAACAAGTGAATGTATTAATGTTAAAAGAAAGTGATGACGTGGTCAATCAGGTTATAATATACTTGACCACCATAAACCAATACTAGCAAGAGGACTAGGCCCATCGTAGTATAGCTATAGTGAATCAAGGTCGATCCCACAGGGAACCAATTGTGGATCATCTTATATACAAACAATTAATTAAACATGTCAAGGACATAGAGGCGGTCTACGACCAACATAAGACAAGAAAAGTAAAGACACGACTCGACACAACGTAATTAACCTCCCCAATTATAGTCTTTATCATTTGGACCTAGATAATTTATATAATAAACTTAACTTATTAACTGTCAACCCGTTTGTATCTATCTTAGATTGGCTACGGGAGTCATCCTCTTTAACTTGACTTAGCACCGGTAGGTCGCTAGATCACTGTGATATTGTTACGTGACTTCGCCTTTTGGTGCCTCCATCTCATATAACTCACACGCTTACGACTCTAAGGATGCCGATATTGACCGTACACCTCGTCCAGGCAACATTCCTATGGTTAGGCGTACTTCCTAAACGATCACTCAAACTCTCGTCCAACTAACAATTACCAAGTTATAGTCTCATGCTAGTTTACGATCTACGTATAACAAGGTGCATGCAATTCCCAAATATAAACCTACCTAGATAACGCTGAACGTCCGAAGATCAATTCATAAGCCTACCTAAGAGTTTTATATCGGTATTTCCTTTTTACACGTTTTAATTAAACTAAGCGAGTAACGTAGCCATAGCCATACCTACTGAGATAATAAATTCTATTAAGTTAACCTAACCATAAGGACATGGCTATCTAACGGATGAAAACAGGGCTCGGTCGACCGAATAGGTGGGCTCGGTCGACCGAGTGAACTCATTCGGTCACCCGAATCAATTTCGTCCCCAGTTACATCCTGAACGTATCTCTCAAATAAGCTTTCATCATACGAGCAGTTAAACGATAACTCGTAAAGCATTCATATAAACTAACTTAGATACACATTAATTAAACAATACAGATTCATGAATAAATACTAAGTCTATGACGTAGGTTATGGGACCCCATGTATGACAAGGTATCGCCATCCCCTAACGTCATAGCCTAGATCTACATCATCTAGCTATGAATTAACTAACTCAAACAATAAAGCATAATTGGGAGGGATTAATTACTTAAAAGAAAAGAAGCAGAAAAATAAAGGCTTACATAACTCGCAGCCTTTAAATTGCTTTGAAACCTTCAATCTACTTATGCTACATTGTATTAAAATATCAAAGTAGAATTATATTCTAAAGTATGAGAGGTGTGTTTTACAATTGCTCATATTTATTGCTTATATAGGAGTTTCGGCCGACTTAGGAAGGATCTAGAGGATAAACACGATTAAAGTCGAAAACCGCCCACTGCCAGGAGGCTCGGTCAACCGAAGGGATGCACTCGGTCGACCAAGCATGAGGCTCGGTCGACCGAACCTGGATTTTCAAGTTCTCCACGTTTTCTTCGCCCCGCCTTGCTCCCCACTCCACGCCGTCTTGATCCGATTACTTCTTTCGTTTAATGCTCCGATTTTCTTCCTTTATCATCTTGAGATCATTGATTAATTAACATTAATCCTCCCGATTTGTTGTGATCTCGCAAAATAAGCAATTATCGCACAATAAATCGGTCTTTAATAATAAAAACATCTAAATACCAAATATCATATTAATAATCACTTAACATTAAATAATAAATATAAACGAGTGATTTAATATGAAATATACATTATTAATCTCGATTTAAGGTCAACGTTGATGACTTTTACGGGTATAATTTGACCGTCATCAACTACCCCCACTTAGACTTTGATCGTCTCTCAACAAAGCATCAATAAGTCATTCCCAAGACAACATTTTCTATGGTCAAATCATACTTACACAAGAAACTCAAGTCAACTCATACTAGTCATGCTCATAAGATATCCATTATTCACTACTTACTATGAATCGAAGTGATGTGTGCATGTGCATTTAGTTTTATATATTCGTGGCAAGATTAGAGTTTATGCTAACTTCGTAATCTCAACCTATCAACATCAGCATTCATACTTCTTAAACCTTTTATTTTTGAAGCACTAGAACAATAAGCAAGAGCGTATCTATAGGGTTTTTGGACTTGGAGACCGAGTACTACTCAAAGCCTCTTAAAGAGTTGAATATTCTTTTCATATCTTCATATTTTTCAAATACTATAAATCTCAAGGAAGAAAACTTTTTAGAGTATCCCCCTATCTTAGATCATGTATAGCATCGAATATTACCACAAGCGCGGGGCTACTTTGGTAATGTTACTACAAGCCCAGTGTCTAACATTTTGCTAAAACACAGTGCGTCTCAAAGCTTATTACTCCGCTTTTGTTGGCAAGAATATCGAATACATCAAGGAGATAGATATTGATACTAAGTTCACATAACCAATCATCTATGCAATGTACACATAATTTCTTCAGTTATTATGATTTGCGCGATATACTCGATTCACAGATTGAGTAATTGAATAATAAATAACTATTTGCAAAAACGGGCATGAATATCCTTAATTTACTTAACATAATTATAAAATGATCACGTACTCATGAAACTTGGTTCCTTTCCTATCAATTCTTAGCTAGGAACTCACAATTCTAAGGGTACGAGATACCTAATATGGTATTTATTCAATTTTTTCAATCATGTGTCGTTTCATTCAAATTTCAATCATAACATAACATAGCTAAGTCTCCTACCCCCACTTAAACATGGCATTGTCCTCAATGACATAAATAAATGAAATTTAAGAAAAAGACTTAGCTCGGAAACGGCTCTTAAGTAAAAGCGAGAACATCGGAGTAAATTTCAAAGACGTCGTGGAGAAGCAAGTGAAAACTCAGTATAAGCGCACAAACTCCACGAAACCGTTAATAACACCATGTCTATGGAAGTTATAGAATAATGTGGCGATAATTAGGTATGAATACCGAAAAACATTTTAAGCCACTTTATTTTATACAACCAAAGACAAGAAAAATACTAAATAGAAAGAAAAATAAACAAGCAACTAAAGATGGTGGTCTTCATCTACAACCTCCACCGCCTAAATATTCTTAAAATCGCTGGGTGGAAGACAAAGATCAAAAAGCATTACCCGACGTGGGGAAAACACGAGGTGACTCGATCGAAAAGGTATTCAATCCAGGAAAAGAGAAACTTGGTAAGGCATAACAGATTGAATGCGACCTATTGGCTAAAGATAAAATCAAATACTTAGCGCAGAAACTTCTCGCTTGCATTGGATATCAACAACTTAGGGAAATGTAGCTACTCCTCGAAATTACTAATAACCCAATGTATCACGTAAAAGTCACAAGGTCAGATCGGTGTGATAGTTCAGAACAAAACTTATCATCTAGAAATACCGGAATAGACGGAAAAAATGTGAAATTTAAAACTTCCGATAGAAAGATAAGTTGTACTTTGATCGAACCAAAAACCTTTAAAATCTAGCTAGGGTCAGAGCTACACTAGGATCATGAAAATCAAAATGATAAAAGATAATCATTAAAGCTTAGCAATATTTCAAATTCCGCAACACATAGGTATTGTGTAAACAAAATAGAGGTTGAGAGTATGATGGGTTTAGAAAAAGATACACATAAAGGTTGGGAAGAAAAGATAAAGGGTGGGTAAGAAATTGTGTTTATGGGTGGGTTGAAAATGGTTAAGGCATTGAGATTGGGAGGGAGAGTGAAACGGATGGAAAGAAAGAGAGGCGATGCAAGAATGGTTAGAAATGTGAACTGTTGTGGCAGATTGGTGAGAGGATCGAAAAGTTTGAAGGTGAAAAAGTGGAAAGGGAAAGATAAGGATAATTGCAGAATGAATTGCACATCACTTTGGATTTTCACTTGGATCACCATTCTAAAAGATTTTGGAAGTTGTCCAAAATTGTTCTTGTTCGCACCAATCATTCTCTCATTACATTTTCAAGAATTCTCAAGCTCTCTTAATGCTTCCATCTTAAGGTTGTTTGCTAAATTTCCTTTTCTTTAGCAATTTCTTGACTCTCCTACGGAACTCTATTTCACGTGGCCTATATTGAGTAAAAAAGTTTTGCACATCCTTAGCCCAATGGCCATCGGAACACGGCAAAATAAAAAACCTCAACATACGTCACGTTACTCTTATTGGACTCAAAGAAAGAAAAACCTAAAATCCTAAAAAGAAATCCTAAGGGTTTTTAAAGAAGTAGTTCTGAGTTTAATGTCCTCAGCTCGACTTTCCAAAAAAATATCCTTGTCAGTCATCATTCTTGGAGCACAAGATATTGACCCCTCTGAGCACTATAAGAGGTGGGCTTTTCGCTTTTGCGGATTAATACCCTTCCCTTGGTTGTGAGACCTAGGAAACGACATTTATCCATACCATTTATCCAAAGCTCTTACCTCGGCTCTCGTTTTAGGAATTAGTGAATTCTAAGAAACTTGGTTGAAATTACGGTTTTGGCCTTGACAATAAGAAACAATGAATCTAAGTACTCCGAATAAGGTCGGTTATGTAGGCAAGCCTACGCCGTCTTATTCGTTGGAACATATGTGACAGATTCAGGCCAATCCGTCAAGATTAAGCCTGTTTAGCTTTGAAGGCTTATCGGCTATGCTAAGTCTTGTTGAATCGTAACGCATACATCACACATGGAGGGAGTTGATTGAGCGAAGCTCGTTTGAACTCGCCCCACCATGGTTAAACCATTTCGAACCTATGTACAAAGATTCTTCGATTTCTAAATTGTCACCCAAAGCATAATCTCGTTTTTGTTTAAGGTGGGTTCACCGAGAAGCCATCACCATAAACATCAACGAAAGCCGAAGATGCGTTCTTTCAAAACTCAATGTCTTCTTTAGATTGTGAATGCTTAAACTACACAATTTGTTGCTCCCATGGCCAGTAGAAGCAATTTCATGCATGGGACCATGAGATTTTAACAAAACTACGAGGAACTCTTTATTCACTTTGCTTCCTTCAACTACTACATGTTTCCTACACCTACTAGATGAGATAGATTTGAAAGGTAACCTTCGACACTAATAAAATTAATCTTACAAACCAACTCCGGGCTAAGATTCTTACTAAGATTCATGTATAGGCTAACTTATGCTCAAAAAAAACCAAAAGGTAATAAAACATAAGCAAAAAAGGTAGTACCTTGCCTTCAACATTGTACCACGAAGAATTTAAGCCTTAAAATTTTTTTCGGAGCCATCTTGGTGCTTTAAAGGTATTGCTTCCATCGCTTTTCCCATCTTAGATTCGTAGCTCCACATGTTTCTTTGGGTTATTTTCTCGGCGCCATGAAAAATTATCGACTCAGTTATTGCTTCCCTGGTTTCGCAAAAGCGGAAGAAAAACAAAACAGCAGACCGTGGCGATTTTAACATGGTTTCCCATGTCGCTATCGGACCTCACGGATTAAACATACTGAGGATAAATGAGACACGCCAAATTCCGACTCAAAAACACAAATCGAAAACCGTGTAAAATGAGCAGACAAAACAAAAATATTATAAGTGCTCGGTCGACCGAATGAGGTCTCTCGGTCAACCGAATAAATTTTTTTTTTTTTTTTTTTTTTTATATTATATATATATATATATATATATATATATATATATTTTTTTTTTTTTTTTTTTTTTTTTTTTTTTTTGGAATTTTCGACGATGAAGGCATAAACTGGAGGGACTCAAAACGTAAAAGCAGACTAAAAATGTAAAACTCGACATGAATAAAAAATTATTTATATATAAAATTGACCGTTGGTTCCCGACAACGGCGCCAAAAACTTGATGACGTGGTCAATCAGGTTATAATATACTTGACCACCATAAACCAATACTAGCAAGAGGACTAGGCCCATCGTAGTATAGCTATAGTGAATCAAGGTCGATCCACACAGGAAACCAATTGTGGATCATCTTATATACAAACAATTAATTAAACATGTCAAGGACATAGAAAGGCGGTCTACGACCAACATAAGACAAGAAAAGTAAAGACACGACTCGACACAACGTAATTAACCTCCCCGATTATAGTCTTTATCATTTGGACCTAGATAATTTACATAATAAACTTAACTTATTAATCACAACCCGTTTGTATCTATCTTAGATTGGCTACGAGTCATCCTCTTTAACTTGACTTAGCACCGGTAGTCGCTAGATCATTGTGATATTGTTACGTGACTTCGCGCCTTTTGGTGCCTCCATCTCATATAACTCACACGCTTTTACTCTGGGGATGCCGATATTGACCGTACACCTCGTCCCAGGCAACATTCCTATGGTTAGGCGTATTTCTAAACGATCACTCAAACTCTCGTCCCAACTAACAATTACCAAGTTATAGTCTCATGCTAGTTTACGATCTACGTATAACAAGGTGCATGCAATTCCCAAATATAAACCTACCTGAATAGCATTTGAACGTCCAAGATCAATTCATAAGCCTACCTAAGAGTTTTATATCGGTATTTCCTTTTTTACACGCTTTAATTAAACTAAGCGAGTAACGTAGCCATAGCCATACCTCTTGAGATAATAAATTCTATTAAGTTAACCTAACCATAAGGACATGGCTATCTAACGGATGAAAACGAGGGCTCGATCGATCCGAATAGGTGGGCTCGGTCGACCGAGTGAACTCATTCGGTCACCCGATCAATTTCGTCCCAGATTACATCCCCTGACGTATCTCCGGCGTTTCATCATACGAGCAGTTAAGCGATGGCTTCGTAAAGCATTCATATAAACTAACTTAGATACACATTAATTAAACAATACAGATTCATGAATAAATACTAAGTCTATGACGTAGGTTATGGGACCCCATAGACAAGGTATCGCCACATCCACTAACGTCATAGCCTAGATCTACATCATCTAGCTATGAATTAACTAACTCAAACAATAAAGCATAATTGGGAGGGATTAATTACTTAAAAGAAAAGCAAATGAAAATAAAGGCTTACATAAACTCATGACCTTTAAATTGCTTTGAAACCTTCAATCTACTTATGCTACATTGTATTAAAATATCAAAGTAGAATTATATTCTAAAGTATGAGAGGTGTGTTTTACAATTGCTCATACCGTTGCTTATATAGGAGTTTCGCCGACTTAGGAAGGATCTGAGGGATAAACACGATTAAAGTCGAAACCGCCCACGACGGCAGGCTCGGTCAACCGAGGGATGCACTCGGTCGACAAGCATGAGGCTCGGTCGACCGAACCTGGATTTTCAAGTTCTCCACGTTTTCTTCGTCGCGCTTTGCTCCCACTCCACGCTTCGTGCTGATCTGATTACTTCTTTCGTTTAATGCTCCGATTTTCTTCCTTTATCATCTTGAGATCATTGATTAATTAACATTAATCCTCCCGATTTGTTGTGATCTGCAAAATAAGCAATTATCGCACAATAAATCGGTCTTTAATAATAAAAACATCTAAATACCAAATATCATATTAATAATCACTTAACATTAAATAATAAATATAAACGAGTGATTTAATATGAAATATACATTATTAATCTCGATTTAAGGTCAACGTTGATGACTTTTACGGGTATAATTTGACCGTCATCAGAAAGCAAGTTGTATAAAGAACATCTGAAATAAGAACAAGCTATCAGCCCAAGAAAGCAATCAGATATGTAGTGACATCAACATTTTATGCAGTGACATCAGCAATCATATATGAATGACATCAAGAATTTATGCAGTGACATGGGTAATCAAATATGCAGTGACATCAACATTTTATCTGCAGTGCAATGCACATAACTGATAAAATAGATTTCGACCTAAACATCTGACTTTTCAACAAATTCTGCAATCTGAATTTTCTGGGCATTTCTTTAAAATCCATTTGCAAAAACGAGAGCACATTTTTGTAAATAGTGTTATGATAAGAAAAAAAATGTCAGTGCTTTGGATGAAAAAAAAAATGTCACTGTATTTTTATATACAAGCAGAATCAGGGTTCATGGATGCAAAAAAAAAAAAAAAAAAAAAAAAAAAAATAGTCAATGATTTGAGATTGAAAATTGAGCAATCAAAGAAGAAAACTAACACAACAATTAGCAATATCCAAACTTAACGCAGTACTAGACATATACTTAAAACCAATGTCTTCAATATCACTTTGTACGAGATATTCTTAGTAGGATGACCATTATGGCACAATATGATACTAAAGAGAGAAAATGTCTACCATAGGAAGAAATAGGTAATATGTTGCAATCTGATGTGCTTATCATTAGTGGGGACCGAAAAAGAAAAACATGAGCAGAATACAGTGAAAAAAAAGGGAAAAGAACAACTATAACTAGAAAAGGTAAAAGTAAGAACATTCAAAGCATATCATCTACCCACTGAAGCATTGAAGCAAAAAAAATAAAATCCAAACACAAAGGAAAATCACCAGAAGCACAACTAAAAACGCAATCATCATACTGTGAAGAATAAAAACCAAAAAACCAAAAAATCCAACAACTGTGTGTGAAAAGCTAGAATCCAGAGACTTCAAAAACATTAATTTCCACCCTCCAATGCACATAATTACCCACCTAGAAATCCACTAAAAAATCTTAACAAGAAAGCAACCTAAACAGAATCAGCTACGGAGATTGGAGATTTTGGGTGAATTTTGTGAAGAAATTGGAGCAGAGAATTGCTGGAAGCTAGTTCACCGAGAGGTACAAGGTTAGCATTTTTGTAGTAATTGATCTTAGAGTGGGTTAAATACTCCAACTTTGGATTCACTGTGGGATCTGAGGTGTCGCCGTCGGAGATGGCAACGGCGGTCTGAATTTGGTAACGGTTTCATTGATTTGTCAAATATGTTCTTCACTACTTCTAGGGAAATAGGTCGCAGAATACACAATCTTGAATTAATTGCAAGGATTCCAAACCCATCAGATTTCATTGCCATTACTGTTGTACTTGATTTTGCATTAAGCATGGATGAAGATGAAGCCATTGGTGAATGGTGAAGCTTGAGGAGGAAAAAGATGAACGTGATATACAAAATCAGATGTATTTAATGTTAGCAGAAGTAAGGAGAAAAGGGTAATATAGGAAACTAATATAAAATGTGTCATTATAAACGATGATCTTTATTGGGTGTCCTAAATGTCTAATTAAGTCTCAAAACACGTCCTTATAAACAAATAACACCTAAAAAAACCTTCCCTCACCCACCCACTCCTAAAGGGGAAAAAACCCTGCAACCTCCATATCAAAATAGAAAAAGAAGGGAGCCATACATGTGGATGAAGGGAGATTATTGTGTGGTGTCTCTATACTGATGAGAGACACCGCAGTGTGTGCTTTCACACCACACGATTTATTTTGTATTTAAACTGTGTGGTTCTGATCTTTTCACCCGTCACTTCATCCTTAAATTCTCTCACCACACAATAACTTCCCGTGAATGAAACCAAATTAATTATTCTCCCTTACATCTGTTTTGCTTTGGACCATAGACTAGGTCGTCAAAGTCCTTACTTAAATCCCAACTTGCATACATATATATATATATATATTAAAGAATACATCAGGGTGATTGTGTTTTTCAAGAATAAATTTGACCTATTAAAATAAAAATACACGGAAGATAAAATTTACAATCTATACACTTTATGACAAATTAAAAGAAATGCATTAGAAATATTTATTCTAAAAGTTATGCAAATGAATATATTAACAGAATTCGATATTTTTAGTAAGTTTTATGCTTAATTAGAAGTTGTTTAGTCGCGTATGATTGTTAGATTCTGCTTCTTCATAAGGTGCTTAATCGTGTATCTCTGCTAATTGTATGCTTTAATGGAAATATTCATGTTTGCTTCATAAGGTGCTTAATCGTGTATCTCTTCATAAGGTGTTTAATCGTGTATCACTACTTTTAATTTAATTTGAGCTAAAAAGACAAGATTAAAAGATAGTGGTTTTAAAAGAAAAAAACTAGTGAATATCCAACAATACCCTCTATTAATATATTCCTATTTTTTCCTTCCATTATTAATTATGAGTTAATGATGCTGAAACTGTCTGCGTAGATCATTCTGCCGATTCTTCTGCGAAGATATTCCTGCCGAACTCCCAAAAATATTTTATGAAATAAAATAATATCTGCCAAGGATCGTGCAGTTTTTACCAGATTAATAAACAATCAGTTTTTTCTCTTTGCCTCTTTTCATTTCTAAACAAGACATTAAGAACAATATTCCAATATGACTTTGGCGGCTAGAGAATGCTAATTCTTACTTGTGTTCTTCTCCATTCCAAGCCTATTTTGTAGCGATTTCTTTATGGTTTTAATCACATTTTGATGAAACTGTGATATGCTAATTCCGGTGACCGAAGGTATTCAGCTTTATTGTTTTTGTTTTCTGAATATCAATCCTAGGGGTACGCATGATCATTCATTGCTTTCTGGGATTTCGTTGTTTGTCTAACCTGTAATTGAAAATGATATGTTTGTTGTAGTTTTATGTTTTATTGAACTGTTATATCATTTTGAAATCGTAAATTGGAATTGCATACGCCATAAATTGTTAATGTACAGATCAACACGTGGAGAATGTACATGGTGAAGTATTAGATAATTGTGTTATGAATTTTTGTTCTTGAAGAATTCATAATGCAGTAACACCCGAAAAATTCCTAAAATCATGAGATGCAAGTGTGAAAAAAGCATATTTATTTGTAATCATGTCAATCACATAACAAGTGCGAAATATGTGTTACTACATTAGGGACTTTCACTGTGTCACTACATTATGTGTTACTACGTCTTAGGGTGTGTGCATCGTCGGGCGTCTGTCTTATGGTGCGTGTATAATGGGGTTATTGTATATCCTAACCGCAATGAGTATGCAGTAACAATTTTCCTTTTTTTTCCTATTGTGCAAATTATTGTAGGAAAAAGCATATTTATTTGTAATCATGTCAATCACAATACAAGTGTGAAATACGTGTCACTACATTTGGGGAGTTTCATTGTGTCACTACATTATGCGTTACAACGTCTTAGGGTGTGTGCATCGTGGGGCTACTGGATTTTGCCTCTCAGGATGTGTCGAGTCGGTATGTGTTACTACGTCAAGTATGCAGTAATAGATTTCCTTTTTCTTCCTACAGTGCAAATTCTTGCATTTTTTGTCCTTGTTTCTTCATATAACTGGTGTGTAGGAAAATGATTTTTCATTTTATTTTACCATATATTTTTGTGGGGGTAAAGATGTGTCCTTTTACACAAACAATATGTAAGGAAAAGACCCAATATTTTTTTTTGCAATTTATTTTAGGTTTTGCTCCATAGGATCCATGAAATTTATAGAATGTAAAATATGATGTTGGGATTTTTTTTTAGGTGTCTGTTTAGCAACGATGCTGATTGTTATGTGCTCGTTCAAGGAGGAGACATGTGTCCTTAGAGTCAACTCCGATGATTCTTTATGTTCAATTCATGATAGGATTTCAAACAGGTGGTCTTAATTGAAGCATGTACATATGATGCTTTATTATGCATTTGATGATAAACATAAGTGCATGTTATGTTGTGATGATGATATGCGATCCGTGATAGAACTAGCTGATTCATATGGAATTAAGAGTGTTGATGTAGTGGTTCTAGAAGACGGGGTGATTGGTTCATCAGCTTCATACGTGTCAGGTAATAACATTGTTGATGAGCAAAATAAGATTAACAGTCAAGATGCTTTGATACCGTCGCTTTCAAGTAACAACCAGTCTCATACAGTCAATTTAGGATGGGATAAGATTTTTATTATGGGAGGTCAAATATTTCATGGCGGTGCGGGTTCTTTTAGGGAGTGTTTACTGAAACTGTCAATTCAAACAGGGTTCCAGTTGGTATATACCAAGAACGGTGCTAATAGGATTATAGTTGTTTGTGCTTTGATAGTCCAAACAAATTGTGAATGGAAGGTCCATGCAGGTAAAAGACCTTCAAATTGACTATTTTATGAGAAGAAATTGTACAACGTCCATAAATGTGGAACATCTGCTTGATCTTTCAAACATTCACATTTCACATATGATCTTGTTTCAAAAGAAATTGTAGACACAATCTGTGATAAGCCAATGACTACACCATCGGACGTGAAACATTTGTGGTCTTCTCAATATCATTTCAAGCTACCTTACGATATTGCAAGGGGTGCCGTGAAGAAAGCTAGGGAGATTTTGTACGGAAACGAGCGTGATTCTTTCAATAAGCTACCAGCTTAAGTCGATAGTGTTTTGCAGACAAATCATGAATCTGATGTTGTGATGACGCTTAAAATGATACACCGTACGGCATCAACATTTTGCCCATTCTAAGCTAAAAGTAGTTGTTTTCGGCCGTTTATATGAACCATTTGTATTGGATGTCACATGTCGGGTTCATGAGTCGAGTAATTTGCATTTAGCATTTTTTTGGAAGGGGGCATTTAGTATTTATATTCCCTGAATTGGTATTATTTCGTGCGTTGTTGGACTATTTTCAGGTTACGAGAATTGGGCCAAGCATTTGGACGAATTATGGATCGGACTTGATGAGGAATGGGGCCTAGGGTGATCCAGAACCTTCAGCTAAGTCGGAAAGAGAAAAAAGTCCGAATTTGCCCTCGAAGTTGCGTTGAGGGCAGCCGCATTTGCGAAGGATCCAGAAGCCTCTGGAAACGCGTTTCTGGGATAAAGGGTAGCTCTAGGGCTAGTTAAGTCGGTTTATTCACCTATAAATAAGAGGCACCAGCCTTAGTTTGCAATGTACAATTTTCTCAAGACAATTACACTATGCAATAAAAGTCTTTCTTTCTTTTTATTTATTTTATGAGTTCTAGTCACGGATCCGACGGATTCACCTCCTAGGGAGAGATCTGCGGAGGATCTACGCTCGTCTTCGAGGTATGCTTTTCTGTCTTTCTCTAGATGTAAATCTGTCATTGTAATTGTGTGATTAGTATGCTTTGATTGTTTAATTAGGTTTTAATTATGTAGTAGTTTGTTTATTTACCCCATTTAAGTATAGATCTGATTCGTTGGTGAAGAAATCATGAAACAGTGGTTGCGCTCTTTAGATCTGCTACGGTCTTTATCACTAGATCTAAATACCTAGTAAATCCTAGTTTATAATAATCGGCGCGTTACATCTGATCGACTGATTTAATTTATATGTTAATAGCTTGATCAACTGTTTGCATGTTATCGTAAATTAGCATGAAGGACTTACAAGGTGAAGTGCTAGTTAGGAAATGGTCTTGATCGATCCTAAGGAACGTGCTAGTCAATCCACGATAGCTGCTTAGGGAGGTCCTCGGTAGCCTGCTATTCCTAGATCTTATTGCATATGAATTAATACAACCAACGAAAGAGGTTAATTGCATATAGGTACCTACTGTCCATCCCATGGAAGTAGCGTAATATTAGGGGATAGCACCCGTAGTTGTTGAATCTAAAGTTCACCATGGGGTATCATTGCATAGATTGTGGAAAATAACTAACGACTCGTAATTAGGAACTAATACATTAAAACTCATTATTTTGGATTGATGTTTAATTGATCTTGTGATTGATGTCTACCACTATCTACTTCTTTGCACCATTGTTGGTCGTTGACCACCCTTGTTGTTCTTGATTTTGGTTAATTTGCATTTTTATGAATCTTTGTGGATTCGACACCCTTGCTACACCGTTCACTATATTACCGATAGACCTAATACTCTTGCTAGTAGTTCGTGATTTCACATCCATGATGCATCAAGGTTTTTGGTGTTGTTGTCGGGGATTCGTGTCAAAAATACCTTTTATACAAAATAAAGAACTTGTATATATTCTGTTTCCTGTAAATTATTTTGTTTTCTGTTCATCGAGTCTATTTTGCAGTCTATGAATATTTGAGTTGTAACAGGTTATATTAAGTTTGTTTCTGGAAGATTTGGCCTCAGAATTGCGAGAGATGCTCCTGCAATTGTGGAGTTCTGGGAATAAACATGATCGTTTCTATTCGGTCAAAGTCGAGTCAATAGTCAGAGTCGGTATATTTTTTAGTCTGCCAGGCGAGTGTAACAGACACCAAGACAAGTAACTAACTTTTTCTTTTTCTTTTTGTTTTGTGTTGGTCCCTTGAAAAGGCTTTGGTTAAGTTTAGAGGGGGGTGAATAAACTTAACACTTAAAACTTTTGGAGTTAACAAACTCGGAACTTCAAGACTTCTTTGATAGCTCGATGGTCTGTGACACTCGAGAGTCTGTGACTATTGACTTTCCTGAATTTGTTGCAGCAGAATATATTTAAATTAAGCCTTATTACTTGTTGTTTGAAATATGATACCAAGTATTAGATACTCAGTAGTGTATGTGTGTGACTCAGTTGCTAGTTCAGTAGATTGATGTGCTTAATGTACTAAATGCGAGAATATAAATGCAGAAAGTAACTAGGCAATTTTTATAGTGGTTCCAGGTGGTGTAATCCTGTCAGTCAACTCTTCTCCTGTGATGTTGGAGGTAATTCACTAGAGATCCTTGAGGTATCAGTTACAAAAATCCCTAAGTTGATTGTCCTTCACCAATAACTATGGCTTCACAAACTGAACACTTGGAACAGGTAGGATTGCTGCTCCAAAGTCTTCCACTGGTCATTGAAGGGTAGGATTGCCTCTTCACCAGCTCCACCAAAAACAACAGTCCTTGACACACAAAGATGCTTCACTGTCTTCAGCAGATTTCTTATAAAAGAAAGTTTGAATCAAATAAGTGATTCAGCTTTCAGCAGCTTGATCAGGATGATATGATCAGCAGCTTGAGGTCTTCAAGCGTGTAAACTTGATGTAGCTTGATAGCAGATTACACTTGAAGAAGTTTATTGGATCAGTAGCTTTAAGTTCAGTAGGGTCAGCAGGGTGTTTAATAGATTGAAATATGATAGCTCAAGATAGATCCTGAATTTTCATCACTTGTATCTGAATTAGGAGTCCTCTATTTATAGGTAGGAATCCTTGTGACTTATGTTTGAAATTCCAACATAGCCGTTTCAGCCTTGTCCTTTTCTTGACTTGCATTCTGTCTCTGTACATAGTACTGACACTATCAGAATGCTTTTTGACAGTTTTCAGTCTGTCCACCCTTTGACTTGTATCCATTATATAAAGCTCTGTTTCATTCCAACGTCCCTTTAATCTTAACAATTGATTTTTTTGATAAAATCAGAGGTTGTTATCTGTCTTTATCCTTGTATTCTTCCAATGTAACCTTTGAATAATTCGAAATATATATCAGCAGGTTCCTGTGAATGTAAGTCTGTTGAAATGCATATCAGTCAGCTGTTCCAAAGTTGTTGTGTTTATAAAAACACTTCAGCTGGCTTCTCTTATATCTAACTTTTAATTGTGAAGTTTGATTACACCTTTTTAAATATAACTAAGTTCCAAACACCACTTAACTTATGGAACTTAGACCTTGTACAAGGTATATGTAATCGATTTAGGTCATCACAGACTTCCCTAAATTCGATTCCATATCCTTGACTTTAGATACTAAGTTTGATCCTTAGCCTTCAATAACCGAGTTTGAGCCCTCACCCTTCGAGTCTTGATGAGGTTCATAAACTAGTCTACTCGACTCAAAAACCCTCTTGATATAGATGAGTCTGTGATGAAAGTCACCACCATTTACAATGCTTGTTTGATCAAACCTATACAAGATCAAACTCTAATAAGCTTATACATTTGATCTGTACATCTTTTGCCTTTGCTCTATAACGACTAGTCGGCACTCATCACTAAAACTTAAAAATAAGTCCAACATTTTGTCATGTGTACAAACGGAGATCGAAGCGAGAAGGATAGAGAGAAGGAGATTTCACCTTTGGAAGATCCAGACGAGACGATGGTAGAAAAAAACGGAGTGAATGGACAGCCGAACGGAGTGAATGTACAGAACGGTGCTAATAGAGAAAGAGCATGTGCAGTTGTACCTGAAGAAAGAAGAATATTATAGAGCTATACACTACCGATGATCGGGCAGTTTGTGCCAGCAATTGTTCAGCCAGAGGCGGGAGAGGTGTATCACCCGAAGCCTAATGTTATTCAAATGGTGACCAATTACACTACCTTTCACGGAATGACGAATAAAGATCCTAGTGCTCATGTCACCAACTTTCTGGAAATAATCAAGACAAATAAAGCGGTAGGAGTTCCAGAGGACAACATCAAGTTGAAGTTGTTTCCTTACACATTGAAGGATAAAGCAAAGCAATGGATTTTGTCTTTGACAGCAGGTTCTATCCAATCTTGGAGGGATCTACTATGGATGTTTATCAATAATTAGTAATGTCCACCTGGGAAGTCAATCCAAATGAGACAAGAGATAATGAATTTTAAGCAGAAACCAAATGAAACGTTCGAATAGGCTTGGGAAAGATTTAAAGAAGCGCAATTTTAGGAACATTTTATGGTTTTGATAATGGCCATGTTAGCTGTTATAGCAAGCCTGAAATAAGTTAGAATTGAATGTATAGGTTTTACTTAGAATTTCATGTTAGCTGTTATGGTTTTGGTGAATTCCAGTACATTGCTGATCAAAGATGTATCAGTCAACTTTTATAATTCCAAGTTCTGTCCTTAACTTAGGAAATCTTTCACTGTCTAATGGTTTTGTGAAAATATCAGCAAGTTGATCTTCAGTAGGGATGTAAAGAACCACCACATCTTTCTTTTCAACATGATCTGTTATAAAGTGATGTCTCACATCAATGTGCTTGGTTCTTGAGTGCAAAACAGATTTTTACGTGATTGCAATTGCACTTGTGTTATCACACATTATAGGAATCTCTCTTTCTTCAATCCCATAATCCATTAATCGTTGTCTTAACCAAAGTATTTGTGCAGCAGACTTCCAAAGAAAATGTGTATTCAAATTTTCAAGAAGTGAAGTTGATATTGAATTATGTTTCTTGCTAAACCAGAAACCAATCTATTTCAAATCAACTGACAAGTTCTGTGGTGCTTTTTCTATCAATTTTGCATCCAAAGATAATCGAATCCGAGTAAGATATAACCTTGAAGGTTCCATCTTTTGAATACCAAATTCCTCATCCAAAGTTTCTTTTACATACTTGAGAACTCTTTTGACTGCAGCTAAATGACTTTCCTTAGGTTTTGATTGAAATCTTGCACAAACACCTACAACAAAGGATATATCAGGTCTGCTGGCAGTAAGTTACAGCATACTGCCTATCATCCTTCTGTATAAGGTCTGATCAACATCTTTGCCTTCTTTGTCTTCATCCAATCTAATGTTTGTACTCATAGGAGTTGATACTTTGGTGTTGTTTTCCATACCAAACTTCTTCAGCAGCTCCTTGGTGTACTTGGTTTAATGAATGAAGATTCCATCTTTCATTTGTTTGACTTCCAAACTCAAAAAGTAGTTCATTTCTCCCATCATACTAATTTGGAATTTACTTTTCATCAGATTAGCAAACTTCTCACATAGCAATTGATTTTCAGAACCAAAAATTATGTCATCAACATAAATCTGTACCAGCAGGGTGCTGTCTCCTTCATTGATTTTGAAAAGAGTCTTGTCAATGGTACCTTTTGTCACGGATTTTATCAATGGAAACAACAAGTAATAAATTTATAAATCCGGTATTCCCTAAGTGTAGGGATCGTAGCATAGCGATTAATACCGGAGTCGATCTCAGGGAATCGGGGTATCTAGTTCATTAATTTTCCTAAGGTTGTTACTACTAAAACGAAACTAAAAACGATAAAATAAACTCGACAGAGAGATTGTCAGGTCAAAGCCAGGAGGATAAAAGCGATAATAAATAAATAAAGCTACAACTAAGAAAACAATAAAACTAACTATCATGATAATGATGAAGCAAATCAACATAGAACAAACATGATCCACCATCCCGCAACCCTTAATTCTTCCCCTAGATTATCTTATGATGATTCAATCAAAGTTGTGGTTCACCTAATCAAAGGTATGAATTCTACTTCCGTAAGTAATCCGTCTATCAATCTCATCATCTTCCGATCTATAGAGATTAACGCTCTCAAAACAAGGTGCAAGATTTATTAGATCTAACAACCTGAGATCTAACCTATCAACTTCCGTTATGTCAAGGTTAAAAGTCTAATCTTTCCTATGGTGATCTAAGGTTTACACCGATTTCCATCATCACGGTAAACATCAAATAGCAATACATCTTCCGATATCGATTGCATAAACAAATAAACAAAGGAAAGATACAAACTCTAAATAAAATCACTCACAAGATTATCCAAGAGAGAAATCAAAAACGTCTGAAAAGTAACCATGGATGCTCCAGTTCACGGCTTGAAGGCCATCGACATGGACGAACAAGAATAAAAGAAAGCGAAAACAAAACCTAATCTAATCACCACCCCACCTCCTCCCAAAAAAAGGGGTGGCGCCTAAAACTCCTCTCAATGTTTGTGTGTCAAGAGGGATCGAATTGTGTATGTTTTAGGGTTGAAATCGCGCTGCTATTTATAGGAAAAATAAGTCGGTTTCAGCATGGCGGTGCCTGGACGCCCGTCCAGAGTGTTGGACGCCCGTCCAAGTACCTTGGACTGCTCCAGACGCCAGTTCACTTCACGTCCAAACTCTCTGTACCAAAAATCTCATCCTGGACGCCAGTCCAATATTCTGGACGCCAGTCCAGCTGCTTTTTCTCCCAAATTCATCTCGATCTTCATTCCAACTTCATCTCTATCTCTTCCCTTCCATGCAAATCATCACTTGAACATCTTTTAAGCTCCTTTCACCTCATGCAAGCGTGCCTACATCATGATAAAAACATGCAAAATGTAACATCTTACGTCTAAAGATATTTATCCAATAAAATCACATAATTAGCTCGATTTTGCACTTTAATACTTCTAAAACTCATTTGCTCAATATTTCAATATAAAGCTCGATTTCTATGAGAAACATACGAATATGGGGAGAATTGATATAAAATATATCCTTATAAAACGTATAAAATCACCCTTAACAACTCCCCCACACTTAAACCTTGCTCGTCCCGAGCAAGACAAAACATAATCAAGACTCGAGACATATAAACATTTGCAACTTGTCACGGATTTATCTAACAAAGCAAACAAATAATAAAATTTATAAATCCGGTATTCCCCAAGTGTAGGGATCGTAGTATAGCGATTAATACCGGAGTCGGTCTCAGGGAATCGGGGTATCTAGTTCAATTAATTCTCCTAAGGTTGATACAATTATTCCTAAACCTAAACTAAAATGGAAAATAAACTGGACAGAGGATTGTCAGTCCAAAGCCAGGAAAATATCGTTGCGAACAAAAGCAAATAAAATAAAACTACAACTAAGAAAACAATAAAACTATCATGATAATGACTGAGGCAAATCAACATAGAACAAACATGATCCACCATCCCGCAACCCTTAATTCTTCCCTAGATTATCTTATGATGATTCAATCAAAGTTGTGGTTCACCTAATCAAAGGTATGAATTCCTACTTCCGTAAGTAATCCGTCTATCAATCTCATCATCTTCCGATCTATAGAGATTAACGCTCTCAAAACAAGGTGCAAGATTTATTAGATCTAACAACCTAGAGATCTAACCTATCAACTTCCGTTATGTCAAGGTTAAAAGTCTAATCTTTCCTATGGTGGTCTAAGGTTTACACCGATTTCCATCATACGGTAAACATCAAATAGCAATACATCTTCCGATATCGATCGCATAAACAAATAAACAAAGGAAAGAAACAAACTTTAAATTAAACTCACAAAATATCCAAAGGAAAGAAAATAAAAGCTGCTGGAAAAAGTTGCTCATGCCTGCTCCAAGTTCACAGCTTCAGGCCATCTTCATGCGAACAAGAAGAGAAGAAAAAGAAAACAAAAACCTAACTAATCCGCAACCCTAGCCTCCCCAAAGAGGGCTGGGGCCGCCTAGGGTTTTTCTCTAATGATTGTGTATCAATAGGTCTCAATAATGTGTGTTTTAGGGTTGAAATCACGCTGCTATTTATAGAAAAGTAAGGCGGCTGCTGCTATGTCGGCTTAAGGACGCCCGTCCGACTTTCTGGACGCCCGTCCAAAGTTCTTGGACTGCTCCAGACGCCAGTTCACTTCACGTCCAAACTCTCTGTATCAAAATCGCACCTCCGGACGCCAGTCCAATATTCTGGATGCCAGTCCAGCCTGGACGGGACTTGGACGTTCGTTCACTGGCTTGATCTTCGATTTTCTTCTATCTTTATCCTTTCCTTCCATCTTTATCTCCTCTCCATCATATAAATCTTCAGTTAATTCATCTTTAAATCCTCTTCTAATCCATATCTCGTGTATCTACAATAATCAAAAACATACCAAAGCGTAACATAACTCCAAAATAATATAAAATCACAATTTAAGCACATAATTCGTTACGTTTTGCAATTTAACTATTAAAAACACCATTTGCTCAATATTTCAATATAAAGCTCGATTTCTATGAGAAACATACGAATATGGAGAGAATTGATATAAAATATATCCTTATAAAACGTATAAAATCACCCTTAACAGTCAGCAAAGTCAAGTGAGCTATCTTTGATCAATCAAAAAGTGGAAAATATAAAGGATCACAACATTAATTGCAAAATCAATCAAGAACAGATTTTATGATGAACGTTTGACTAAAGCCCAAACCAGACTGCCCGCAGCAGCACGTGGCAACACGCGCTTGAGAATTGTTCTAGAATGTGTTCAAACCTCGGGAACTGGGTCCATACATCCTCGCACTAGCGAAGGAATCCTCACAATTGCGAAACCTTTTTCCTTCTAGATTCCATCAGGCTCTGATTCTGTTTACTCCTTCACTTGATCCTTGACAAGTATCACTCCATGTTGATTCCCCTTATCCATTTTCCATTCTCTTTGTCTTTTCTCCAACTCTATCCTAACCCACTTCACCGGACTGACCAATGAATAAAAAAAACCTTCCCTCTATCCGTTGGTGATTATCCTCGGGATGCAGCAGGATAAAAAATCTCGTTGCTCATTCTGGCTATTTTTATTTGACTCTATCTATAGGAATGAGAAGTAGTTCTGAGTTTCAAGTCACCAGCTCGAATTTTCTTCTGACTCATACTCAGTCAGATTCTCGGGCTTTAACCCGCCAAACTTGCACTCGTGATACTTTAATGGATGTGTGTCGTCCGTCCCTCTCTATCCATGCTCTTTCTCAGTTTTCAATGCCGAAGAAGAAGCATTCTTCCTTGTTATCCAGGTTGGCACCCTCTCATGCTTGCTTTATAGGATATTGAGCTTTCTGTCATGCATGCTTGGCTCTCCTGGCTAGTGCACTCGTCTTACCTCTTCTACTCCATGATTTTCCTTTAACGCTTAGAGATTCCACTGTATCGTCCTTTAAACCAAAGCTTTCACCACGCGGTGTGGGCGTCTCCATCTCAAAATGATGATGATTATCCGTTTCCCTTGAGTCAGAAGAAGATATATCATAAACAAGATTACCTCTTCTGAAGTCTTCATACTCCTTTAGGCTTTCTTTAATCGCTTTTCTGTTTTTAGCTTCATCTTCTTCCAACTTTATCCTCTTTATCTTTCTCGTACTGCTCTCTAAATTTAGAGCCTGGATACATTGAGATTGGTGGAACACTCAAAACTAAGCGTCTATGGAGGCATGGTGCTTTGTTCGTAATCGTCTGTAGAGAATTAAACTGAATAAAAATTAGTAGTGTCATGTACGTCCTGTATAGGAATTGAAAGAAGACAAAAACACGGTTAGCAAACTTCCGCTTCAGTTTGGTTCAAACTCACCTTTTGCGGACCTACTAACTAAAAACAAACAAGGATAAACACAGAAAAACAAGGAAACAATAAGAATTGAGTTTCAAGGTTCGATTTTATGAAGCGATGCTCACAATTGCGAAGCCTGTTTCCTATTTTCTGATTGTAAAACGATACAGGATGCTGCAGTTATGACTCAAGACTCAAAATAAAAGAAGACGAAATAAAAATAGAAAGTTCTTAGTTAAAGTCATCAAATTCACTATCAATATTGGCCATTGTCCCCAGAAATGGTGCCAAAAACATGATACGCGTGCCACCCCATGAATGACTAGCAAGGGTACTAGGTCAATCGTAGCATAGCTAGGGTGAGTCAAAATGGATACACAGAGACAATGCAACACTGATAGGGAATACGTTAACTAATTAAGAACACACAAAGTGGTCTAGGACCAACATAAAGATAGGAAAGGAATTGGCTTCTCCCCTCCTTACCGATCTCCTAACTTGGTGTAATTAATCGTTATGCTTACTTTTCATCGTAATTCCCCGATTCAACCATATATTTTATATCATTTTTAGCTACGAGTGCAATCTCCTAAACTTATTTACTTTCATGGGACGGACAGTAAACGTCTATGTGCAGTTAACAACTTTCATTGGTTGTATTAACCCACATGGAATAGGTTCTATAAAGTGCCAGCTCAAGACCGAGAACCTCCTTAATCAGCTATCGTGGATTGACTAGCATGTTCCTTGGGATTGATCCAGACTATGTCCAAACTAATACTTCACCTTGTAAGTCCTTCATGTTAATTTACGAGTACAATAGGTAGATTGGCCAGATCTACCCTACTGTTAATTAAACATGTCGATCAACGTAGCTGATGCTGAATCTCAAGATTAAGCTGACCTAATTTTCCTCACACTTGCGATATAGACCGTCGCAACTGCAAGTGTGACGGTTCCTACTTCTGGAATATCATAGTTCCGTTCTAATTAATTCTTACGGTTCGTATAAACATTCAGATTAATTACATCGCGTAAATCTAAGATAATCTACCATTATAAAAACATATTGGAATGTTCAAAGCTTCAAACCTTTATCGATGGCGGATCTAGTTCGATCGACTCAAGCTAGTCGACGTCTTGGAGGAGAAAACCTTTGGAAAGAACTCAAAGCAATAATAAAGAGACTATTTTATTTCATAAACTTGATAATGAATTCAGGTTATGTTACAATGGATATGTACAACCTTTATATAGAGCTGTAAACCGACTTAGACTCGCTAAACCCTAGCTTACTTAATGCAAAAACTCGCAACTTCTATTTCGTGTTCCTCACGGCTCAATGATGCGGCTAGGGCATCCGCAGTTGCAGGCCTAACTTTGGCCTTTTCAGCTTCATCAAACTTCTTCACGGACTTCATTGTCTTGGCCCAATGACTTTTGATAGCTCGGATCCATCTTTCCCAGCTCCAGAATAGGGTACACCTAAAAATCACGGGAAATGAGGCAGAACAAAACCATACACGAGGGATAATTATGTAGATATGGAATTATTAACCAAGGAACACGCACTAAGCAATCGTCATATATTTCATACAATAATCGAACCATCTCTAGTCAACTGAGCACGATTCGGGGCAAAAACTGGTGCAGTTTATAATACTAAATATGGTGTGATCAATAGCTTAGCCAGTCCTCAAGCTATACACACTCCAACTGAGAATCCAACCAAGTTATTGACACTTCAGGCAAGTGCAAGAACACAACCACGAACTTCAAAGCCTTTTAAGGACTCAGAACATAAAAAAACTTTGAAAGAATAGAAAATATGGGATTGTGATGAGAGACAAATTGCCACTCATTATCAAGATATTTTACCTCATTTCTGATACCACTGTGATCATTATTGTACCCATTCCAGCCAGTATGTGCTTAGTTTCATCCAAATACGTAGATAGTAACTATTATATAAAACATCATGTTTTGATAGGTTTTGTACATGTTATTGTATCCGAATAGTCGTTTCGGGTTTACGCTTGGTATTTTGGTGATTTGTTGGAAGATTGTAGATTGACGAAGAGCCCGAGTGATGACACATTTTAGGCATAAACGCATCTTTTGAGGGCTATAATAGTGTGCCGGAAGCTATCAAATTCAAACGGATCATTTGTCATTAATGCTTCTACTGTAGAATATCTTCAACGGAAATTTGACTCTCTTTAGATTACTTTTATGGAGAGTACTTTTTCATGAGAGTTATATATCCGAAAACGATCTTTTCAACGCATCTTGAATCGCATCAATCAGAGGTCTACAACTCAAGTTATTGCCATTTTACTTAACTGGTGTGAAGGTTTGTGGGCGCCAGACTATAGTGGCGAACGCCAAACGTTGGAAGAAGCTGTCAGAGATGTTTTGGTGACAGTTGACGTCCGCCAAACGTCGCAGAATGCAGTTTTTCAGCTTATGAACTCCATTTTGGGCATATTTTACATATCTCCCCAACACCCAACTACACCCCCTCTCTCCAAGCTTGAAGACAACTTCTCCAAGGGCTCTTTTAGTTTAGCCATTAATTCTACTTCTAAACATTGAAGCAGCCTTATTTAGACATTTTAAAGGAAAAATTGTGGAAGAATCTTCATCTCTTTGGTGTAATTTCTCCATGGAAGAATTTTGAGGAATTTATGCATTTATCTTCTTTGAAGTTCTTGCAATCTTGATTTTGTAACTTCTTTTCTTACCTTTAGTGCTTATTTCCTAGTTTTGAAATCCTCAAGTGACATTTGGATTTCATAACCATGTAAGGCTAAACTTTTGCATAGCCAAGATTATGCATTTGTGATAGTTGTTTATCTCTATTAGTTGATTGAGAATGGTTGTGCATTGTTGTTAGAATATTGTGTTTGTTAACTCTCCTTGTTTGATTTTAATGCTTGTTTGTGTCAGATTAGCTACCTAGAATTTTCACACACACACACACATAGATGAGTACTAGGGGAGATTATTTGTGTTAGAAAATGGATAGGGAGACTGAAAAGTAAAACCGACCTTAAGTGAAACTCGGTTTCTTATTTGGGGTTTATAGTTCACCTATGCAACCTTAGAGCTTCATCATGTTGAATCATTAGTCTAGAGTTCCTTTAGACCAATGAGGAGACATGAAGTAATTATGGACACTCGTATGAGGGGTAATTGCTAGATTAGAGGTTTGCACCATTAACACTACACTTGATCACTAATGGATGGTTGGTAGGTAGCATTATTCCCATGACACTATAAGAGATATTGCTTGAACATTGCATTGTCTTGGCTATGCCTTTTTCCATTTAATCACCATTAACATATTTTAGTCTTTACCTTGATTGAGCATTATAGCTTGATCGTAACACCTTTACATTATTGTCTTTTGTTGACATGGACCAAAATAATATAGTCTTCCGGTAATAAACCTAACATCACTGTGGGATATGACCTTGACTCGCCCTTACTAGACTATGATTCACCCGGTACACTGCTGGTAAGATTGGACACCTAGATAAGGGCGATCAAGTTTTTGTCACCGTTGCCGGGGATGTTTAACGGTTGATACTTATATTGACATAAAATTTTTGGGATTAAGTTGTTCTCTCCTTATATTTTCTCTTTATTTCTTTTGTTGGTGATTACCTCTTCGAGGTAAGTCACCATATTGCTTTGATTGTGTTTTTGTTGTTTTTACTTTTTATAGTAAATTTTATGCAAGAAGGAGAGATGATAAGTAATGCATTGAAAAGCCAAGTACCGGGGAAAGTAAGTGAAAAAGACCCAAATCAAAATCCGAATCTCCTTAAAAATCCAAATGTCTATCCTCCACCACCACCACATGTACAAGAACCTTACCCACGAGCTCCCCCACTCCCACAAAATCTACCTCCACAAATTCCACCACCTCCACTAGAACCAAGCACACAAATTCCACCACCACCCTAAAAACCCTACTCAATAATTGCCCCACCTCCACAAATTCCTCCAACTCCACTTGAACCACCTCCACTTGAACCACCTCCACCAATTCCTCTACCACCCCAAGAACCATATCCAAATTATCCAAAACTTGATTTGAGCACTCATCCTTATCCATCTATTCCTTAAAATAAAGAAGTTTTCTTTAATAAATTTCAAAGAGAAAATCACCCCAATACTCTCATAGAACCATACTCTTTCAAGAATAGTGTGCATTCTTCGGGTATGAAGTGTACTAACCCGCAGGTACTTGAAGATAATTTTAGCAAAGATGGTGAGTCTTTAACGATGATGGATCATTCCAAGTGCAAAGTAGATGAGAGAATGGTGACTAATGCTGAAAAGTATTTTGAGACGGTGATGGTTCGTGAACCGAGGGAACGAAATTTGAAGAGCGAGGTCATGAAATGTTTGGACAAATGAAATCCATCCGGAATCAATTGTGGACCATTTCATTGATAAAGACGAATGCGGTGCATATGTATGATGCCCCTCCTGTGCACTGAAAGGTGAAGATGAAGAAGTCTAGCTATAGACTTTAAATTTAGCAACTTTGGGTACTTTATTTCCAATTATTCATTAAGCATTATCTTTCAGTAATTTTTTGTGTGAAAAGTTGTTATGTACTTACGTGACGTAGTTGTTAGTTAGTATCCATGCACGATTAATCAGTATAAATCCATGTTTCTACTGTATAACTTCATCACGTAGAGAAAATGATGTTAAACAAAAGTGCTACCGGGAGGCGGCCTGTAAAAGTTTGGTATAAAATTTTTGCTCTTTTTCGAGGCCGGGTGTGGCCGATGATCCTTTTGTCTCTCCATTTTGGTTGATACTTTGCTCGTACTAGGGATTGCTTCTCATTTCATTGGCTATCTTTCTTGTTCACACCCACCCTCCTTTTATAGCATCCCGGTACTTGTTTTGACTCGTTTTGGTACGCCATTGCTTTCCCAACCACTTCTTTACCCTCACTATGCATTGAGGACGTCGAAAGTTCATAATTGGGGAGTGGTGTCAGGGTTGGTATATCAATGGCATTAATGCTTATTTTTGTATGTGAAAAATCCTTAGTTTTTTAAATATTTTTTGAGCATTATCTAGTTGACTAAAATAACCTGTATAAGGCATATATTTCATGGATTTGAAGATGTAATTATCAATTTGGATTTGTGTAACCAATGTGAACCGTAGGTTCACTTTAACCCCAAATCTATTTGTGTAACATGAATACCTCGTGCACGTATAGTCTCAATCTTTTGTTAACATGCAAATTTTGTATGATATCATGTGAGCATGCTTCAAGAAATAAGAACATAGGCTTGATATCCTTTCGAGGCGAAATATAAAGGTGTTTAGAGTCAAAGGTAGGGATGACGGTCCTGGCGCTACTTTGACCCGACCACAACCAAATGGAATTCCCATACGTATTTTTCCACCAATCTCCATCTTAGCCTTTGTAGAGTAGTGAGACTCCACTTGAAACTAGCCATTTGTTTATAATCTTATTATAATCTGACCCTTAGCCCGATTTTGATCAATATTTCCTTGATGTCACCGCAAGTTTAGCAAGTTTCTATGTAGTGATAGTAGTGACAAAATTTGAGTCAAGTTAAGAGTTGGATGATGTGTGTGACATAAGGATGAGGTGGTATCTAAGCAAGTTCGAAGGCCCGTTGGTGTATCTTTCTAAAAAAAAGTTAAATTCTACAAATAAATGGAAAGTCATGTTGAAGGAAAAATCATCAAGTTCAAGTAACCAAAGTTTGGGAAAGCTCAAGTCAATTGAAGTGGTATCTTATCACATATGTTTATTGTTGAAAAGATGTCATTGACAATTATGCGAAGGATTTGGAGATACCAACTCAAAGTTTTTGCAAAACGAAGGTGTAGATTCTTGCTATCTTGCATATGTTTTTCTTGTTATATCCATTTATCCCTTCGATTAGCCAATACCAGAGCCTAAAGTTACAAGCTAAAAGTCCTACAGGATCTATCTTCATGACTCTGAAGGCCTCGATTAGTGGATATTGGTATCATTCTTAAGCCTATGGATTGCATTTTTAAGTGTTGCATGCATGATTTAATAATTTAGTTGCTTGATAACAATTTTGTGAGACTATTCACACACACACACACACACACACACACACACACACTCTATTACACACTTAGATTGAGTTAATGTGTGGTTATGGATCACATGGTTGCATCGTCTGGTTGTCCCTTACATCTTATATCTTTATGAATTTCTCCCTCATTCATTTTGTTTTAATTTAACGCTTGTTTTGCTCGAGGACAACCAAAATTTGTGTGGGGAGTTGTGATGAGAGACAAATGTCCACTCATTATCATGACATTTTTTACCCCATTTATGATACCACTGTGAGCATTATTGTACCAATTCGAGCCATTATTTGCTTAGTTTCATCCGAATACGTAGATATTAACTGATGGTCCCGTGAAAAGGCTAACACAAGTTTAGAGGGGGATGAATAAACTTTTCCCTAAAAAATGGATCTAAAAAAAATTAAGTTCAGTTATAAAATTGTGTGGAGTTGAGCTGATAGAGCTGAGTATAAGTTTAACTGACTTATGCTTGAACTGAGTCAACCGGCAGCGGATATAAGTTTTAGCCTTAAACTGATCTTGTTTATCTGCGAAAAGGCTTGTATGTAAAACTGAATTCTGGTGAATGTCAGTTTGTGTACTGTGTGTGTATATAACAATCAGTTCTGTATGCTTGAACAAACAATCACAAGTACTGAAATGTAAATAACAATAAGTAAATGCGTAAAGTAAAGTAAGACAAGAATTATAGAGGTTCCAGGTGGTGTAATCCTATCAATCCTCTCTTCTCCTGTGATACGGAGGAAAATTCCACTAGAACTCCTTGAGGTACAGGGTTACAAAAATTCCTAAACTGATAGTCCTTGACTAATCCTAGCTTTACTATCTAAACAATCAAAGAACAGGTTGAATTGCTACTCTCCAAATCCTTGCACACACTGGTCCTTAGAGGTTTTTATTGCCTCTTCTCTAGCAACCACCACAAACACAGTCTACCCAGACTGCAAATACAGTTCTCCTTGGCAAATCCTTGACTGGATTGCTTCACAGTCTGAACCTTTGATAAAAATCAAAGTTGGGCTGAGAATCAAGTGAATGATTCTTGCTTGTGGTTCTTCAGAGTGTTGGATCTTGATAAAATCTTTGTAGCTTGAACACTTGAAGAATTCTAGTTATGATCTAGTTGATCACAAAATTGATAGCAATGCAGATGAATAGAACTTGATCTAAAAAATGCTTGCAAACTTGTAATGTTGTTCGATGTTTGATCCTTGATGACAAGTCCTCTGTTTATAGTGTGAGGTCCATCATTCATCCTGCTTGAAATGTAAATCCTCTAGCTATCAACGGCTATATGTCCAATTTCAGTGACCGTTCTGACATGACAGTCCTTCATCCAATGAGAATGCTTGATTTGCAATGGTCGAATTCTCTTTCAGATTTTTGGATGTATTTTAGTACTAAAATTGAGTTGTTTATGAATGATCAGTTTTAAGCTTCGGAAAACTGAGTGAGTCAGTTTTCAGTTTAGAGCGTTAACTGAGTTTTTACTCTTCATCAAAACTTAGTACTCCATTTTCCATCTGATTCATATTGACTTAATCAGAGTACCCCAAAACTTATAAATCATCTAAGATATCATTGTCCTTATGTATCTTAGGTCTTGATACAAGATCCATAAAGTCAGTTCAGGTCATCACAATCTTGCCTGAATTCTAACCTTATAGTCTCGGCTTTGGTCTCATAAACTGAGTTTGAAACCTCAATTCCTCATTCTTCAATAACTGAGTCTGTGTCCCTCAGTTATTCACTGAGTTTGTTCCCTCAGCCTTTTGCTTCTAGATAAGCTATCTCGAGTCCCAAGGCCCTCAAATGAACTTACCTTCTTCTTCGCCCGAGTAAACTTGATTCTTGGTTTTGATTAACTTCTTCAATTTGCAGTAAGTTATCATTTTTTCTAAAGTATAATCTCAGTTTTCTAGATTATTTACAGTTCTCAGTTTTACGACTCTCTAACTATTACAGTGCTTGTCTGATTCAACCTATACATAGATCAGACTCTAATAAATCCTATACACATTATTTCTAGACATCTTTTAGCTCTTCACTATAACAACTAGTTTCAGCACTTCATCAATGAGGTGTAAACAAGAAAATAAATATATAAGATGAATCATCATCAAAACTCAAATTTTATTTCTAACATTAACTTTTATATAAAATATCATATTTTGATAGGTTTTGTACAGGTTATTGTAACCGGAGTGTCGTTTCGGGTTTACGTTTGGTATTTTGGTGATTTATTGCAGGATTATAGGTTGACCAAGATCCCGGGTGATGACACGTGTTGAGCATAAACACGTATTTTAAGGGCTAGAAGAGTATGCCGGAAGCTATCAAATTCAAACGGATCATTGCTTCTACTTTTGCATATCTTCAACCGAAATTTGACTCCCTTTCGAGGCATTTTATGGAGCGGACTTATTCATGAGATTTGTAGATCGGTATATAAGAATTTCAACGCATCTTGAATCACATCAATCGGAGGTCTACAACTCAAGTTATATCCATTTTACTGAACTACTGTGAAGGTTGGCGGGCACCAGGCTTATAGTGGCGAACGCCAAACGTTGGCAGAAGCTGTCAGAGATATTTTGGCGATAGTTGACGTTTGCCAACTTATAATGGCATCCGCCAAGCGTCTCAGTGTGCAGTTTTTTCTGCTTATAAACTTCATTTTGGGCATATTTTACCATATCTCCCCAACACCCAACTACACCCCACTCTCAAAGCTTGAAGACAACTTCTCCAAGGGCTCTTCTAGCTCAACCTTAGCAGTAGTTTAGCCATTAATTCTACTTGTAAACATTGAAGAAAACTTATTTAGATCTGTTAAAGGAAAATTTGTGGAAGAATCTTCATCTCTTTAGTGTAATTTCTTTATGGAAGAACCTTGATGAGTTTATGCATTTATCTTCTTTGAAGTTATTGCAATCATGATTTGGTAACTTATTTTCTTAATTTTAGTGCATATTTCATAGTTATGAAATCCTCAAGTGACATTTGAGTTTCATAACCATAGAGGGCTAAGATTTTGCATAGCCAAGATTATGCATTTATGATAGTTGTTTATCTCTATTAGTTGATTGGGAATGGTTGTCCAATGTTCTTAGAATATTATGTTTGTTAACTCTCCTTATTTGATTAATTTGAAAGCTTGTTTGTGTTAGATTATCTATCTAGCACTTGCACACACACACACACACACATACACACACACACACACATACACTTAGACGAGTCCTAGCGGAGATTCTTTCTGTGGGAAATGGGATAGGGAGACCGAAAGGTAAAACCAACCTTAATTGGATTTCAGTTTCTTATTTGGGGTTTATAGCTCACCTATGCAACCTTAGAGCTTCATCATGTTGAATTATTAGGTCTAGAGTGCAGGTTCTTAGATCTAAACGAATTAGATCTACGCGCAGCGGATGGATCACGATTTATATATCAAAACACATAATTAAAGGACTTAAACTACTACAAGGGGGTTTAAGGTCATGTTACCAATAACGGTAAGAGAAGCCTTGATCTTCCGATGTGTTCTCCAAACGGCGGTTGGTTGACACCCTTCTTGATACACGAACCTCCTTGATATGCAACACATCCTCTAAAATCCTAGACAAGAAAAACAAATTTTCCTCTCTTTTTCTAAGGTGGTGGTCGAAATTATGCCTCGCAATTTCCCTTGGAATAACTCTCCTTTTATAGGAGAGTAAATCCTTGGCCTCCAAGTTTCTAATTAATTAAATAATTAATTAAAAAGAAATCACAATAAAGGATAATTCCATTTATAAAAGATTGTGATTAATCAATCAATCAATTACAAATCAATTATCTTTTATTAATTAATCACTTACCAAGTAAATAATTAATCACACAAGAAAATCAATTCTTGCATTTTAAGAGGTAGGAGGCGCCACCTAGTAGGGTTTCAAGCCCACATAAAATGTCTTTTATGTGTATTATTTTATTTAGCCCAACTAAATAATATCCATGCATATCAATTAATTAGCCCAAATGCAATTAATTATCAATGAGGCCCAAATAACAAGAATATCATTCCGAATTATAGAAGCCACATCGGGGACCTGGACCTATAACCAAGTAGCTCCAATAATTAATTATTCATCGACAAGAATAAGTACATTAATTATTAATTCCGGATTACGCCACCATAAACCCGAACCGAACTCTACCGATTATAGATGTATTCTTATACTCAACCCATGTAGAGTAAATAAGCGTCCATTGATATAATCACTACATACGGATTAACCCTCCATAGACTCGTCCATTCTCGAGTGGGAAGTCTCCGTGAACCCGACTCGTAATATCTTATCCTTATTTACCATCAACCCCTCGATGATCAATTAGTACACATATATATCGACTAGTAGCTAATTAGTCAAATGTGAACTCCGGGATCGATCACTTTCTTAGTGCTAACAAATAAGGGATTGTCTCTCTACTTCCCGCAGAAGGAATGGATTCCATGTCTGTGAAAATCGAGAACTACTCACTCATCCTGAGATAGTGCCAATGAGAAGTGGCTTGGAACACATATTTAAGTGAACCGTAATTCAACACATCAAACACTACCCGGGACAAGTAGCACCTCGTGATCACCTCGGATTTAAGGTTGATCCATATATGATCATCTAATGATTTAATAAGATTCGCCGATTACGGAATTATACCGAGAAATTCAGATTAAATCGGTCCAAATCCTATATGAATGCCATCATATATAAATGCCCCACGTAGTTACCCTCACCGACAAACCGGATAAGACTATCACACCCTAAGGTGTTCAGGCGCATTATTGGTGTTTTAATCAAGAGACCCTAAACTCGATTAAGTTCACCACGGACTAACAGCTTTAAGTATATCACCACTAACTCAATCCTCACGTGCATGCCATTCACTGAGTTAAGCGGTTACATACTGATATACTTAGGGTTTGCAGCAGTGTATTATTTACAAGCACAAAGCAAGTAATAAGGTGAGATAAAATTTGTCATCCATTGTTAAAAACAATTACACAAATTGTCTTTCGGGCACTACACCTAACAATCTCCCACTTGCACGAAATGACAAGTAACGATTGTTTTTAGAGCACACCCTTTCTTATCTTATTCACAAAACTCTCCCACTTGCTCTAAAAGCAGTTGAGATATATCCCGCAATGCCGCACCTCCAAGCACTCGACTTGGTACACTGATCGCTTAGGTTGTCGGCTCAAACGATCTTTAGGATCGAAACGTCGCCGGTCCATCTAATCAGCGGTACTCTCTCTCAATATGCTTTTGACCTTTAATGTGACCGAGAAGATCCTTCTAAGCTATCACTTCACTGTTTTCACAATGAAGTGATATCGGCTCACTAGACCTGGAATTGCTCCCAGATCAGAAAGGAAATTCCTAAGCCATATCACCACTCTTGCTGCTCCGAAAGCTACTACGTATCCGATTAACTAAAATCGAATTGGCGATTCTGGATTTCTCCAGACTATAGCTCCATCACAATGATTAAACACTGAGTCCGAGATCGTCCCAACGATCATCCTTAATCTGACTATAAGTCAGAATCAGTGTAGTCAACCATATTCAAGTTTGCACCCGAATATACAAGCACATTATTCCTCGTTCTTCAAAAATACTTGAGGATGTACTAAAACCGCTATTCAATGCTCGACCGAGATTTGACTATTATTGACTTGTGACAACTGACTTGCCGTCATCCAAGAGAGACTCTATCCCATTTTCTCTTTATCCGAAGATTTAGAGAATCATTCCTGAGAGGTAGGGTTGGACTACTCTTGATGAATGTTGCATACGTATATGCATGATCATCTTATCCAATAAGATAGGTGGGATAGCCAATGACTCGTTCTCGTGAATTTGACCGAATCAAATTCTTAGAATATAGTCCAATTCTCTCATCCAGAGAATCTTGGTGTGTTAGTTTCCGACTTCAGATAGACACCCATGTTGTTTCCAACCGTTTCAGTGTTATCATTCATGATCACTAATACTACTACTTTACCAATATTGATATCCAGTCTACAAAAGACTTATTAGTATTTTGGTCAAGTCCACATATTTTAAAACATGTGACTTTTAAATGACCGAGAGGTTCTCTTAAATCCACAAAGGATATAAGCCATGGAAGGCTTCCTACCAATGGTTCTTTCTGAATAAATTAAGATATCGTTAGTCTCGCAAAAAAGGTATTAGGGAATCACCCCTATCTTCTGCTTTGTAACGAATCCGTTATTCATTCTTAGCTAAAACCCTTCTGTTCTGAATGAATTCAGATTCCGTTGTTCGGCAAGAAAGTCTCAGGGAATCACCCCTATTTTTTACTTTTTAACGAAATCCAGCAAGATTGAGTGGTGAGAGAGTTCAAGGTCTAGTTAACTCTCTCCTTTTTAGGGAATCACCCCTAGACCACTCAGCTTTGTGCTGAAAATTAAACTTTCCTATTCATTCGACTCTTTTCGGTGTAGGACCAATTACTCCCACTGGGCCTGAGACACTCGGTGGTTCTACAAGAGGCTGAACAGTTGGAGTACCACAACTCCATTCACAGGGATAAGGTTTTCGAACCAACCTCTCTCGATCGTAATCTGCATGCACCCACAAAGAGCCACAGTTATCAATCACCTCAAAGAGACTATAAAGTCCACACAACCATAATGGGTCAATGGTTAAACCATACTCCCACCACTGCGCTTAGGTGGATTGACATTCGATCTAGTAGTATTTATCAAGTGTAGTCACCAACAACCGATGTTGGACGTGGTCCGATTAAATCGATAGTAACTTCCTTTGGGTAACCGTATTCCAAGGTCTAAGGTCATTACTTATAGATTTTATCAAAAGAATTGTGACAAATTCAACTCGTCACTTTCTGATCTCAAGAATCTTACAACCAACCTTCACTGCCTCATTAAGGCATTTCACTAACAAATAAAATTTGAACGTATCGCAAAATCTCCAAATCCCTACCTTCAAGCATTAAATGCTAAATGCCTACATTTACGGAAATGGTGTGAACCGAATTCACTCCTTATCCATAAATTCACTAGCATCTTCTAGTAGACTTCTCGGTTTACATAATAATGTTAACCGTTATTTTGCAACCAATTATCTTAATCGAGTTTAGCAAAGGTATTGTAGTACATCAATAACTATATAGGGCAAGTCTGTGGTTTCTTTCTCAAAGAGAAACATTCCACTAGGAGGCAGGTGAGCATCACCCCAAGACTATGCTATAGCCTATTTCTGAGCATGGAATACTCTATTCTCTGCTAAAATCAGAGACTCCTCCTCGTATTCTTTTGATAAACTAAATCGTGTTTCGAGTAGTTATCAGACAAAATGTCACCACTCAAAAACTACCACTAGCTTGTATCTCTCACTAGACCCTGAAGGTCATGATGAACAAGCTATGTTACCCCTTCAAATCTATTACCCTCTCCCGATTGAAAGGAAACTTAGTCATTGTTCTTTTGAGATAGTGTTCCTAGACTGGGAGATAGGAATCACCCTTAGCTAGTCGTTAGGTCTTATCTCTAGGATATATGCACTAATTAATAGATATTGAAGGGTCGTTTATCTTAATACGGAAACCATTCGCCTATAACAGTTTAAGATGTGTATATATATACCTTTTCAGCATTTCTTAGTGGTTCTGACTTTATCAAACAAAAGTCCGAGTCTCGGATTTGTACTACAAATGTCATTTTCACTTTCTATGAGGTAACAATATATCGAGTTGAAAGTGAATCCATTTGTTTCAACGAATCTGTAAACAGAAAATAAATTTTTCTGTGATATTCAAGGATAGAATCCGAAATTCATTTCCTTATATCACTCCCACTATTGTAGCTGAAATTACTACCCGTTGTTACTCTATCAATCGTTAATGCACAGCTTCCTTGTTCTTCCAAAGAACTAAGCTACCGAGTCAAGTTACTCGATTAAGAAAGTCGCTAAGGATTCATTGGTTAGTGATCCGAAATCACTTTCCTTATCCTATACTTTCTTTATTTAATGTTTCGGTTTAGCCTCAAAACTTCAGTTAAGATGATTAACACTTATAGACATTCTTTCCCATTCTTAACTTTCCTTAAAAGGAAATAGTCTTGAACTAGCAGTTCGTATGAGTAGACACTACTCGTGAACTGTGGGATGTCTAATGAAAGTGTTACCCAGTGGGACTAATTTTCTAAATTAGAAAATTTCTCGTGTAGACACTACACAATTAAAATTCACTAGAAGAATTTTGTCGTCCCAATCATCTTTCAAACTATTTATGGTTGTCTCTCGTTCAACACGAGTGACAGCAGTGACATACTTGTTTACGTCACTTAAGTCTTGAAGGCTCAAGAGAAATATCTCTTCCGAAAAATTAATCGCATGTGAGATTAATAGGTACAACGTTCTAGTTACTAACCACTTTTTAATGAAGTCATTACTAGTCAATTTTACACTAGCAGTCTAGCACCTTAGAGAGATATATATAACAGTTGTAAATAAAATTGACAGAATAAATCAAAATCATACACTACTAATAAATTTTAGGAACATAAACTAAGTACTTATAGTCTATCCTACCGTTCCAAGGATTTAATCTAATGTCTCAGTGCCGCCTTAGGGTAGGTCAAAGAGGTTTCGATTAATATTGAAGATCAACTTGAGAATCGAACATCTCATTTGTGATCGTCAATCACCTTTCCTTTTTCAGCCAAGGTATTACCAAAATACCCTTTATGAGTGTGACCTCATCTGTTTGAGATCTTTAGATAGACCCGAGTGTGTGCCGCCTAGGGTCGGTCGGTGACTCAATGAGTACCCAAAATCCTATCCTTTCGGAGACCAAGCCTTGAATTTTGATAGCGGTGAAGGCCTTCCTTAGGGGGTCAAATCAAAGCCGCACGAGGCGTCACCATTCTCTCACGTTGCTTGTGTCAACAAGAGGCCGTGGGGTCGGTTGTCGCCTCTCCCGCTCCCACTCAATATTTTGAAAAAGTGGTGGGTTTCTGATCACGTTTTTGGACTTGATGTTACATTAAGGAACAATAAATCATAGGCCCGAATGTTGTCGGTTATGTGGGCTAGCCCACCCGACCTATTTGTTAGAACATATGTGGCCGTCGGACAGGTCAAGTCTAGGAGAGCTCCGTTGAGCCGTAGTGGCTCTTCGGATGGCTCAAGATTGCTGCACTTCGCAAACGCCACACGTGGAGGGGTGATGTCGATTGAGCCGTAGCTACTATTGACCACCCAACCGTGGTTAAACCACTTTCAACCTCGCTTGCCCATGATTATCCAATCCTTAAACATCAAACATTCACGTGACACTACGGAACAAAAACGTAATCTCGCCTTGTGGTAAGGTGGAATTCACCGAGAATCCAACACCTTAACCACGAGGTTTCGGATTTTACTCCTTATGCTTTTGCAGAGTGGGATTCACCGAGAATCCATCACCCAACCTCGACGATTGAAAAAACCCGTGTTCCTCGGTTTTTACCCTAATTAGTTTCTAATTAATATCAAACAATTAATTAAAACTAATCGTGTGTTTTACACATGCCTAACTAATTCCTCGAATTAATTTCTACATGTATGCATATGGAGTGGAATTCATGATATGATGCATGTCATGGCAATTTTCCGGTTCTACTCATACAATCTACACATGTATACTAGGGCGGAAAATAAACACCGAGATGGACCGTTGGCACCCCCGTAAGTAATCTATTCGAAAATAAATTAAAAAAACCCTAATCTGCAGCTGTTTAGAATCTTCGACGATCGGCATATCAAATAAACTTGGATCGGGACGAAAATTTCCAGATCTGATCTTCATTCTTCGGACTTCAAGATGGACGGTCGGATCGGAGCTTTGACTTGTCAATCTTCCTCAGTGAGCCGCCCAACTTGCTGCTGAAACAGACTCTTACAGCAGCGCATCATATACTTCCCGAGGCCGATCGGGGATCAAGATGAATCCCGATCGTCCTGAAAATTTTATCTCAGGTCCAAAACTACATGATTATCGATCTAACTGGTCGGATATTCGTTTCAACGGTCCAATAATTTCCAGAACATCGAGGAAGTCACAGTTAGGGTTTCTGTGACTCCTGCGTTTTTCTGTTACAGATGCCTCTTCTCATCAACGAACGGACATCCAAACGGACTCTGATCGACGCCAAATTTTGTAGGATTGTTCATCAACTTCCAATCTTGATTCTGACCGGAGGGATCTTCGTTTTAACGGCTCAAACAACGGAAAAAATGAAAAGACTAAACAGCTACTGTACAGATCTAACGTAATTAAACTACAATAAAAATAAATTACATAATTTCCTATACTCATGTAAACGAAATTTTCATCGTTTATATGAGTTTACAATAGATCTAACGTGTAAACAGTGCAAACCCCCAATCCATCTCTTCAACCATAACAATTAATCATTATCAATGCATAAAACAATAAATAAAATTTACCTACATGCAATTCCACTCCTTTAAATCGTTTAATTATGATTATGACTATATAAATCGTGGAACCTGTCTCTGATACCACATTAAGGATGCAGGTTCTTAAATCTAAACGAATTAGATCTACGCGCAGCGGATGGATCACGATTTATATATCAAAACACATAATTAAAGGACTTAAACTACTACAAGGGGGTTTAAGGTCATGTTACCAATAACGGGAAGAGAAGCCTTGATCTTCCGATGTGTTCTCCAAGGGCAATAAAAATAAATTACATAATTTCCTATACTCATGTAAACGAAATTTTCATCGCTTTATGAGTTTACAATAGATCTAACGTGTAAAAAAGTGCAACCCCCCCAATCCATCTCTTCAACCATAGCAATTAATCATTATCAATGCATAAAACAATAAATAAAATTTACCTACATGCAATTCCACTCCTTTAAATCGCTTTAATTATGATTATGACTATATAAATCGTGGAACCAAATCGATACCACATAAAGGATGCAGTTCTTAGATCTAAACGAATTAGATCTACGCAGCAATGCCAGATGGATCACGATTTATATATCAAAACACATAATTAAAGGACTTAAACTACTACAAGGGGGTTTAAGGTCATGTTACCAATAACGGGAAGAGAAGCCTTGATCTTCCGATGTGTTCTCCAAACGACGGTTGGTGGACACCCTTCTTGATACACGAACCTCCTGGATATGCAACACCAAGAAAAACTCCAAGTTTTTCTTCCTCTAAAATCCTAGACAAGAAAAACAAATTTTCCTCTCTTTTTCTAAGGTGGTGGTCGAAATTATGCCTCGCAATTTCCCTTGGAATAACTCTCCTTTTATAGGAGAGTAAATCCTTGGCCTCCAAGTTTCTAATTAATTAAATAAATAATTAAAAAGAAATCACAATAAAGGATAATTCCATTTATAAAAGATTGTGATTAATCAATCAATCAATTACAAATCAATTATCTTTTATTAATTAATCACTTACCAAGTAAATAATTAATCACACAAGAAAATCAATTCTTGCATTTTAAGAGGTAGAGGCGCCACCTAGTAGGGTTTCAAGCCCACATAAAATGTCTTTTATGTGTATTATATTATTTAGCCCAATTAAATAATATCCATGCATATCAATTAATTAGCCCACCAATTAATTATCACTGAGGCCCAAATAACAAGAATATCATTCCAATTACGTAAGCCACATCGGGGACCATGGACCTATAACCAAGAGCTCCAATAATTAATTATTCATCGAATGTAATAAGTACATTAATTATTAATTCCGGGATTACGCCACCATAAACCCGAAATCGAACTCTACCGATTATAGATGTATACTTATACTCAACCCATGTAGAGTAAATAAGCGTCCCATTGATATAATCACTACATACGGATTAACCCTCCATAGATCGTCCCATTCTCGAGTGGGAAGTCTCCGTGAACCCGACTCCAGAATATCTTATCCTTATTTACCATCAACCCCCTGATGATCAATTAGTACACATATATATCTGACTAGTAGCTAATTAGTCAAATGTGAACTCCAGGGATCGATCACTTTCTTAGGGCTAACAAATAAGGGGATTGTCTCTCTACTTCCCGCAGGAAGGAATGGATTCCATGTCTGTGAAAATCAGAACTACTCACTCATCTGGAGATAGTGCCAATGAGAAGTGGCTTGGAACACATATTTAAGTGAACCGTAACTAACACATCAAACACTACCCCGGAGAAGCAAAGACTGTGATCACCTCAGATTAAGGTTGATCCATATATGATCATCTAATGATTTAATAAGATTCGCCGATTACGGAATTATACCGAGAAATTCAGATTAAATCGGTCCAAATTCTATATGAATGCCATCATATATAAATGCCCCACGTAGATACCATCTACCGACAATACCAGAGATAAGACTATCACACCCTAAGGTGTTCAGGCGCATTATTGGTGTTTTAATCAAGAGACCCTAAACTCGATTAAGTTCACCACGGGCTATCAGCTTTAAGTATATCACCACTAACTCAATCCTCACGTGCATGCCATACACTGAGTTAAGCGGTTACATACTGATATACTTAGGGTTTGCAGCAGTGTATTATTTACAAGCACAAAGAAAGTAATAAGGTGAGATAAAATCTGTCATCCATTGTTAAAAACAATTACACAAATTGTCTTTCGGGCACTACACCTAACATAGAGTTCCTTTAGACCAAGGAGGAGACATAGAGTAATTACGGACACTCGTATGAGGGGTAATTGCTGGATTAGAGGTTTGCACCGTTAACACTACACTTGATCACTAATAGATGGTTGGTAGGTAGCATCATTCCCATTACACTATAAGAGATATTGCTTGAACATTGCATTGTCTTTGCTAGGCCTTTTTCCATTTAAACACAATTAACGTATTTTAGTCCTTACCTTGATTGAGCATTATATCTTGATCGCAACACCTCTACATTATTGTTTTTTGTTGACTTGGACCAAAAAAAATATAGTGTTTCGGTACATAACCTCACATCCCCGTGAGATATGACCTTGACTCATCCTTACTAAACTACGATTGACCCGATACACTATCGGTAAGATTGGACACCTAGAAAAGGCCGATCAGATTGCTTGTATTCAACTGATCCAATCATTGTTGATGTGTAGAGGTGAAGAGCTCTAAACCCTACTAGTGTGAAACCAAAATTTAAATTTGAACAGAGGCACATGTGATACATCCGGCAAACGCAAGTTAAGTATGGTTACGAGTGTATCAACATGTATTTCCTATCTAGGTGCCGATAGGCAAATGATTTATAGGAAATAAACATGTGGATGACATTGAAGTTTAAACAATGCCTTTCATACCATTAGAGATTCCAAAGTTTTCTACTTTACACATAGTCACTGGATCGGATTCAGCCACTAGTTCAACCAAGACACATCAAGTAGCAAGCACACATAAATTTGGTTGAATTAAGGGTTGAATTGACTAACCCATAGACAGGTTAGGCCAAGGTTTGGATAAAACCCGGTTTAACTACTTATTTGGGGCATTATAGGGCATAAGCCCTCAGCATGAGACTCGAACCAACCATTATTGGGTTAATGAACCCTAGGTTAAACCGAAATAACCCACTGAGGAGGTCAAGCCTCTTTACCTGAGCGGTTTGGGTGGAGATTCACCAAACCGGGAAGATTTTCATAACGTGACTGAAACTTAAGAGCCCCACCTTGTCAATACTTCAATCTTTGACTGGTAGAGTTGTGATTGAATCCAAAGTAGCGATCTTTCGCAATAACTCCATGAATCTTCAGTCAAGATTGCACCTTTGTCAAGGCCATAACGTTTAAAATGTGTTTTCTCCGCATATAAGGCACAAAGAGGCAAACAGGGCAGATATACAATTTGAATTAGTGAAACATCAAGGATATTAACAAATAAGGAAGGAATCAACCTGTATTAATTGCCAAGAAAGTCAACCTTCGAAAATGGGGAGTAGTGGTTGCTGGAAAGTCGAGTAGCCTTCACAAATCATGTTTCTATGTTGCTTCGATCTTCAATTTGCATGAGGGAAAATGAAATAGGAAGCTAGTAGGTTTCGAAGAAGGAACATCATCCCAGAAATCATGGGATTCGAGGAGCAGAGCAATGAATATGGGAGATAAGAGGATTTTCCGGGGAGTAGCCGTTTTAGGGTTGCACAAAGACGGAAAATGATTTAGGGTTATAAGATTTCCGGGTTATAGGGGTTTTATAGTGGTTATAGGATTTAGGGTTATAGATTTCCGGGTCAGGGTTATTGGATGTTGGTAAACAGACCGAGAGATATTGGGCCAAGCTGTAAACTCGGGCTAGATGATTTAAGGCCTACCAGATTGTTTATTTAATCGGATTCGAATTATGTTAATTATTTAATTATCTGAATATTAGTAAAATTAATTTTATAGAATATTCTAATTAGTAAATAATTAATTTGATTGATCCAATCATTTCCTACAAAACAGAAATAAGACAAGGGGTGCCATATAATTAATGTAAGCTTTAATTGCTTCATGGCCAGTTAATGAAGGGACAAAATAGTCAATTAACACATAAGGGGTATTTTGGTAAATTAATCAAACTTAATTTCAACTAGGGCTCATTTTCCAGCAATTCAATGGCTTCAGTCATTACTGTCAGAATTATGCATTCCCAGCCAAAGACTTCCCTTATTTGGTGTGACAATCTAAGTGCACAATCTTTGGCTTACAATCCCGTGTCTCACAACCGCACCAAACACATAGACATTGACATTCACTCTATCAGGGACAAAATTATGCAAGGGTTCATCGATGTTCAGCATATCCCTTCAGAAGACCAAATTGCAGATTGCTTCACCAAGCCGCTTTCTATCACCAAATTTGCTCATTTCAGAGACAAACTACAAGTGGTCAAGACTCAAGCCTCCTTTTCGTTTGAGGGGATGTTAGAGTATACGGGTAGTTCTGTCATTGCACAATCGTATTAGGTGGCATCTTATCTTCTAGTGTGTGCTGTCATGTAGAACAAGAATAATCTAGTACCAAATCTAGCTAAGATACTGTGGCCTTTAGTAAGCGTAGTTGATATAAGGTTGTAATCCTATTCTGTGAAAATTAATGGAATCATTATCTAAAATATGAGCATGTTCGTTAAAATAACATGATGTTTCTATAAACAGCAGTCTTATTCTTAACTCTTTCTACATTCATTTTATCAGTTGCAGCAGCAGCAGCGAATTCGCCTCCATCAGTAGGAAACCCATGTTCATGGATACCGGTGAAACTCGGGCCTTGTATTGTATATCTTCGGGGTGACCTGGTGGCACCTGTGGTTGATGATCCGTCCAACATATGTTGTGACGGTTTCAGGTTTATTTATACCATAGTAAAGACTCGACAAGGTCGAGTAATCATATATATGCAAATATATCAAACAAGGTCTAAGCTTCGTCCAACTTTATGATCCTAAACGCATCCCTCTTCTCCCCGCAAAGTGTGGCATGCCTTAGATTATACATCCTCCTATCAATTATTACACCAAATGCTCTAAGTACGTATGCAGACACACACACACACGCAGGATATGGCACATGAAGCAATTGAATATTATAGGAGTATTTTTTTTACCTTAACATCTATTTCTTAGCTGAGAAGGGCGTAAATCATTTGTGACTTTTATGGCATATGATTGTGTCATTACAGACTTATAGGTAGATCATTGATCATTTCGTGTTTTTTTTTTTTTTTTTTCCGCAGGGACATTACGGGTGTAGGAAGAGAGGCAGGAAGCAAGAAAGCTATCCTTCCATGAGGCAGTCCTGATATATATGGTTTTATTACATATTAATGAATACTGAACATCTCTTTTGAGTTATGTTGTTAAAGAATAGAGCATGTTTCGTGGTACCACACTATCAATCCGGAGCGTTAAAATCAGGCTGAGTTGGCTTCTGAACAAGTAGCAAAGGACGATTATCGCTCAGTGCATTGGCTTCTTGTTCGCGCAATGACTGCCATTTTCTTCCTACGATGGCATCGCCAAGCCGCTTGTATGAAGCAAGCTGCCCATGTCCTCCATTGTTGTGAGTAGAACCTGAGATTCATTTACGAAATCAACACATGTACACGAATGAATACGAGGTCATCAGTTCAAACATCTCTCTGTTTTTACTTTTACACTATAAATAGATATTGTTTAAATAAATATATTAATTATTTACCTCCCTAACGGTTTAAAGAGATGACGGTTAAACTTGCCTGAAAGTATGCCGAAGCTGTTTGCTGTGGAGAAGCCTAAACTGGGAAGCAACAAATTTCAAATCATTAGCCTTCAATGCAAAAGCTTCCACATCTGTCACAGCTTCTACTGTTCTTGTTGAACATGGTAAAGAACAACAAGAACTCGAATTAAAATGTAAAGCCCATGTAAGAAGCTCTTCACCACAAAAATCACCAGCCATTAGACAAACCGAGTTGATAAAACCAGTTCGTCCACCATTGGTAGTCGTTGTCAAAAGATTTCCTCTCATTATAAATAACATTACATCAACAGGATCACCTTCTCTAATTATTATGCTTTTTTCTGTGTATAGAATCGGTTTCAGACGGTCACACAATGCATCCAATAAACGATCATCCATTTTCTCAAACATCGGCACCTGCAAGAAACGAAAAAAAAATAAAAAAATATTAAGTATAGGGTTGTAAGTGAATCAAGCCATTTTGTACTCAAATCAGTAAAGATGATGTTGGACATGATTTGATTTGATTTTCGAGTTTACTCTCAAATTGCTGATAGCATAATTTTGGTATATAAATATTAGTAGAGAGTGTGACTAATATAACTAACTCTGGTTAATAAAGCCCAACAGAGATGACGATTAATGTCCCTTCTCAAATCCTTTTGAAGATTTCCAATAAGAAAATTTTGATCAACACCAAGTGTCTGCTGCCATTTATACTGTTCATAACGCCTTATTCTTTCTTTTAATTTCTCCGGGAGCATACGGTTTGACATCCATTGCTCTGTATCTTGCCTTTTCACTCTCATTTCTTTTACTCTTACTGTTATTGACTGCAGATACTTCTGTTGTATATATATATATATATAGCAACATGAATCAAACAATATAGTTACACAGACACAAAAAGAGATAAAGATTACGGTTTTTAACTGTGATATATGAGTATTTAAACAAACCTGCATGTTTCCGATTAACAATGAAAATAAAACCAGACCGATTATGGAGATGAAGATCGCGAAGAGATTCTCCCATACAAAATCACTTGTCTTTAGGTTCTGCCCCAGGGAACTGAATAAAAACAATATTTAAGCAAGAAGTTTGCTTTTCTTTGTTTTGTTTTGTTTTTTTTTTTTCTTTTTTGTTTGGTTTTTATGTAAAAATACTTTGCGAGTATTACTACATGTATGGCACAAAATATGTAATTCCTTATTCAAATTATGTGCTGTAGAGTTTCTGAGGTTTGTGCTCTGAACAAAGACTATGTAAAATGGATACAGCAATGTTTAAGTCTATGAAAACGGCTCAGACAGGGCGTTTTTTTTGGTAAATACAGGGCAAATGTGTCGCTAAAAATCTTTTAGCGACACATTTGCCCTGTATTTACCAAAAACGCCCTATCCATACCAGCTGCCTATGAAAACAAAGAATATATATATATATTAAAAGAAAATTAATAAAGCAAGAAGATGTACAAACCTCAAATTTACTTAATCCCCACCAGAAACAGTAAACAAATTTCTGTAAACAGTCTCTCTTTTCAACAATACGAGATCGAAGAGCATCGAGGAATATCCCAAAATCAAATTGTGTATGGCTTTTTATTTCGTTTTGATCAAGGAGAGGACAAGAAGAATTCAGAAACGAATAGTCTTCTCCCGTACGATGAAATCCGCAATAAAGTATGTCAGCATCAAAGTTACGTTCTTTGCATGCAATTTGCCAGCATTTTTCTTGACGTTCTATACTGAACAGATACCAAAAAGATCCTAGTACCTGCATAATTAATCAGATTACAATTGTTATTTGTAAAATAATAAATCTGATGCCAATGCTGTAATACTAAATAAAAAAAATACAGGAAAAAAATCACTTACATGGCTTGCCAACATATAATAGAAGAGATTGAAAAAAGCACCAGACCATACACTAAGTGTATATATCCCAGAATTGAGTTTAACTTGTTTGTACAATGGATATATTCTTACAAGTCTAGGAACATACTGAGTGAAAATGGTAATCTGTAACAAGTCTTTTGAAACCAATGAAGTTGGAGCTTTTAACCCTGGAATGATCATCAATATCATTAACTGCACATAATCGAAAACAAAATTTAGTTCAATCCCAAAAAAAAAAGTTAATCTTTGATGCAACTTTGACGGAGGTAAGACTGCACATCGTCACGTGTCATCCTCTCATTGACCAAACATTAAATGAAACTATAACATTAAGGGTCAGGAGCCCCACTTTGAGCCTAAGGGCAGATCTAAACCCTAGGTGAGAGATCGGCCTGATCCGCTTCTCAGTCCACCACTGGTCGGTCAGGACGCAACGGAGCTGGGTCAGTGCAGATCGGGCCTCAACAGCCTAAGCGACTCGACGCAGGTCGACCTGAGTATCTCTTAGATGAAATAGCCCACGTGCATAATCTACAGGATAAACATGGAAAGAATCCTCAGCCATAAAGGCTCTAATCCTGTATTCAAAATATCATGATTATCTCCTGAAATCAAGGGATTGACACGGTATAATTCTATACTTGAGGGATACGAAAATAGAGTCCACACTAGACAAGGCACATGCATGCCTAGGGCAAAGCCCCTCTATATAAACGATCCCAAGAACTATAAAGAGACTTGATTCCTGAACAATTCCAGGATACGTAGGCAACTTGGAATTAAACATCTCAGCCTCATTCTTAATGACCACAAAACCACCCCCATCTCACATCTTTTCTAGGTTTTAGTCTTGATTAAAATTGTCACTAGGTAAAATCAGTCCTGGATTTATCATCAAACGATTTCCAGCATCGTCAAACTTGTGTGGATGACATTGATCAAAGACGGAAATTGATCGATACCGGAGCAAAATTCCCTTGCTTGATTTCATGATTTCCCCCTCAAAGATAGTAAACAAAATGCAAAATTACATATATAGGAAAAGGCATAAGTGCTAGCTATTTATATATACCTGTGGAATGGGAAGAACAGCTAAAATGTCAACAAAAAAGTAAGTAGACAAGTATCTTTTTGCAATAGCAGAAAAATCTTCAATCAACTCCCCTCTTCCAAATACTCTTGAAGAAGGAGCATTATATCCGGTATGGAATTGCAAGAATATATGAAACATGTAGAATAAATCCGTCATTGATCGAAGAACACAAGCTACAATCTGTAAATCTTTGTCCAAGTCAAGGCACTTCCTTTTGTTGTCAATAACAGGGATGTAAAAGAATAAGGGATCCAATGAAACTGCTATGATACTTGATACTACAAATATTTTATTCCATTGCTGATGAAAAAGTCCATGTGGATCAACAACTTTTCTGTGAGTAATAGTATAGCCCACCAGCTGTCTCCAATATGAAGCCATAATAATATATACAACCTGCAAAATGGTAGAACACCTTAAATATCTTGTAAATTAAGAACTAAATTAGGTACTAGTAGTAGAAATTATGATACTTACATGTACAGATATGCTAACAATCTAATCCCCTGAACTTGAAAATCACATAAAGGCCACATGAATAAACATGTTTGAAGAGATCATGGATATATAATTAATTCAAGAAAATATGTTTTTGCTATACAAAACCAAGTAAAAAAACTTACAACTTGCTGATCAAACTGAGCCCAAATGGCTTTAAATCTAGACAAAATAATAATACAATGCATAAAAATAAAAATAAAAACACTTTTGCATGATGAGGTGAAGAAGTAGACATTAAATGATTAAGAAACTTACTTGAAAAAAAAAGAAGTATATACGATTTTGGAATAAAGGTAATAATATATGGGAAATTTTTAGGTAGTGTGTCACTCACGTGAGTGCATCTTCACGCACAATAAATCAGGCCAGCGGGATCGGATCACAGAATTGTTTGTGTGGTGTGTAGTTACGATCCTTGTGGCTACTGATTGTGCTGCACGTAGTATGTCACGCACGTGAGTGCACACTACCTAAAAATTTCCCATAATATATAACTGTCAACTGATGAGACTAAAAGCTTAAATACCTATAACTTCGGGAAGTTGTCCACAGATAATGAGACAAAGTCAACACCATTAGCCATGGCAGTTTATGGGGGAGGATTTGGTCTTCATTTCTTGCTTTGTCTGCTTGTACAAAGCTTTTTGGTCAATGAAACTAGTGGTTTTTTATATTTTTATTTTTTAATAAAAACATTATCTTATGATGCAACATGTATTTGATAGTTATATAAAGTGGAGATCGAGGTGTGATTAACTAGGTCTTACACGTACACTCACACATATTATGTGTGTCGAGAATACTCTAGAAGAATAGATATTTATGTTATTGTTGTTAAGTATGTTGTGGTAGTAAAGTTATAAGTTGATTAATTTTCAAAAATAAACATTTTCCTCGTTAAAGCTTTTAAAAGTTCTATTATTTTAGAACTACTATTTATACATCATTCTTGTGAGTTTTATAATTATCTGATTACATCATTATTTGTCACACTAACTTGCCATGAAACATATTTGTTTATATCGTATGGCAACCTTTTTTATTAATTATTTTGCAGCAATTTAAGATATAATTAATTAGATATTTAATTAATTATTGTGCCAATTTAATTGGTCAATATTTAATTTAATTATTTGACATTATATATTTTGCTGGACCAAAATAATTACAAGCCCAACAAACTCCTTATTAATTTAAGGGGTTCTAAAGGCACCTCCAAAATTACTTACAGCGCGTTTATTTAGAATATTTTTGGACGAAAAAATTGTCGTTAACACCGGCGTTCTTTGTTGAACACCAACGTCGGTGGTCGGCGACAAGAAACGCCGGTGGGAAATCGTGGGTGACGTTTCACGAGTTTTAACACTTTTACATAAGGAACGTCGGTGATCTTGGTGTGTTCACTTGTGGAGCACCAATGTCGATGACATCGGCGTTGGTGCTCCTCACTAACGTTGGTGTAATATTCCGATTTTCGGAAAGAGCGGGGCGTGTCTTTTTGCAAACGAAATATTAGGTTCGGTTTCCTTTTATTCGAGTTAAGTATTTTGGACGTTTTATATATATATTCGAGTGTTATATATGTAATTAAGGAATTAATGAGTTTTGTAACCAAGAGCGTTTTGGGAAAAAGGGTTAATGTGGAATTAGGTATTAAGGGAAATTAATCACCTAATTACTTCTTTTCGATTTATTTCTTCCCATTACCTTGTGCGACCTTGAGAGGAAAAGAGAGAGAACAAAAGAGTTTTTCATAATCCGGAGAAGAAGAGTTGATCATTTTCGAACCGGTGCAAGAATTGGAATCGTTGTGAGGAAGGCTACGTTTTGGTATCTGTTTGGTGGTGTTCTGACGTTTTACTCTGAGTTTGGAGGCGATTTTGGGGGCTGTTTAGAGGTAAGAAAAGTTATCCCTATGATCTCATTCTTTTGAATAAGGTTTAGATGAATTTGTAGGCGGTTTTGGTGCTAGAATGATGTATTGTTGGTTTGAGTTTTGCTGTAAGTATCATGGCATGTTTAGATACAAGTTTCTTTGTGTTTTACGTCTTTGTTTTTCTTTGGTTTTTGTTTGAAATACGATCCGGGATTCGAATGATGAAGAATTAGGGTTCTAGTCGAACCCGGTGGGCGGGCGTCCGGTATTCAGACGGGCGTCCACTAGGTTCCACACTTGACGAGCGTCACGCCTGGTTGCATTGGGCGGGCGTCTAGGTGCTATTTTACATTCGAGATTGAACTGTTTTGGGTGGGCGGGCGTCAGGGTATAGTGGGCGGGCGTCCAAGCTTTGGACGGGCGTCGATAATGTCCAGGCGGGCGTCCATGGCTTAAAACGCGGACGTCTGCCGGTTTCACTATTTCTTTGTGGGTTGTTGTTCAACCTTATAAACATGCTTTAACTACATGAAACCTTTATATATGATATGTTATTATGGTATAAACATAGACAAGCCTGAATTGAGCTTACGATTCGTTCGATTAAAACACCGAATGTACTCTTAAAGGGAGTTGAAGTTCGGATCCGTCGGAAAGAGCATGATAGGCTTGTGCTTTGATGAATTAGGATTCATCAATGTACGTGAATGTGCTAGGACTTGTCCGTGTCTAGTGGTCTAGGAAGAGAGTAGTATGTGTGAGGAGATTATTTGAAAACACTTAGGTGGCTAGTTAATAACTTAATAAACAACGTATGTGACTAGTAAAAGATTAAACAACATGTCTCTCTTGGCTGGGCACCGAGGCTAAATCGCGATGCATGTGCTACCTCTGAAGGTGGAGGAACTTCGTAGGTCAAAAGACCCTGGTGCGGAGGGACTCGATGAGGTGTGCGTGCTATCGAGAGTCTACCTTTCTAGACTTCGTGGGTATTGGTGTGATCCACTAATATGTTGCAAAGAGTGTTCCCAAGGTAGAGGAGCTCAGTGGGTCGAAGACCACAAGTGCTGAGGGACTCTGCTTTGAGAGGATCTTGGCGTAGTGCCCTTGAGTGTGGTTGTAACATAGATAGGTTAAGCTAGAAAGCAGTTAGTCACAACATGTTGATGAGCATGAAGTGAACCTTAGATTGAGTCGGTCTCATATAATCAAATAAACGGCTTAAACATCTTCCTTATAATTTCTTTTGATATCATAGCTTCTCTTTCTTTCTAAGTCGTTGTACTTACCTCGAATGCATATTTGTTTTTATGTGTTTGGGGTGAGAAGGCGAAACAGTTTACGAGGAAGGATTTGACGGCGATATTTGAAGACGCTTGTTGGAAGTTCAAGATGTTCCTTTTCTGTTTCTCGTTGGTTGTTATTTCAGTACTTTTGAGGTAGACGTTTGGTTTCTTTCTAGACGTTGGATTCTCGTATCGTTTTGGGATTTTCGTACTTTTCCAAATGTAATAATTTACATTTCTACCCTTAGATTCCTTTCTACTCTTAATTTTGAAAAAAAATTGTATACCCGAGTTTTGCTTCCGTTTTGCCTTTAATTTGATACGACGTAGTAGAGGCTTACGTATAAAATGAATTTACTTTTGTTTTATACGTGCGAGCGTTCTTTCCGGATAAGGACTCGGTGTCGAGGAGCGGGCGTTACGATTGGTATCGAGCTGAAGCGTTCTTTGAGACTTCCTTTCTTTAAGATAAGTTTCTTTAGATCTTTAGTAACGTCTGGTTTTCTTGATCTTTCAAAGCATGGTAACGACAAGAAGAGGCGTTAAGTGGAGCCGAGCTCTCGGGGTTAGACAAGGGGCGAGAGGCCCGGTGCCCGTAGTAGGAGGCGGATTTGTGAGGCGAATCCTTCGCCTCGTTTGAGTCTTTCACCACCACCCCATACAGCCACACCTACACCAAGGTCTCAACAAGAGGTGTCACCAAGGCGCATCGAGAATCGCCACCCCGACCACCGCCAAGATACAACTACATTTATGGAGAGCCTGGACAAGCACCTATTCGTGTCACCAGTAGTAGGCGACATTCCACCGATTAGTGTGCCTCCACCGTGACCAATGTGTATCCCCACCATCTAGTGCTTACCTCCAGGTGTATCCTCGGCGGCGGGGTCTTTTACCCTCCTCTTGTAGGTCATGTTCCTCAACCTCTGAGTACCACCTTCACCACGCTTTGACCACCAAGCAAGGCGTTGGTCATCCACCCTTTGGTTTTATCGGCCTCAACGGCACCAGGTTTTATCGAAGTACTATCCGTATCGGTGAGCCTCAAGTAATTCCACCTTATCCTCAACATCGGCAGATGTCGGCCGCATGTATCTTTTGGTTACCCTCCGGTTCACCCACCGATTAGACCGAATTTCGAGCAAGCACCGGTGTGGATTGGTATACAAGATTGAGGAGAAATCGAGTTGAGAACTTCTTTGGTAATGTGGAGCATTCTAAAGCGAGAGGAATGGATAAGAGGATTCGAGAAAGCTTGTAGGAACATACATGTTCTGAGGCAGAGATGGCACAACTAGCGATCGGTTTTATGTTGGGAGCAAGCGAAGCATGGATTGATGCCATTCAAAGCGACAGCGGTAAGGTAGCGGATTGGGAAGGGTTCAAGGCGATGTTTTATAATGAGTACTTCCCGATTCTGATTCAAGCGAGATAAAGCAAGTCAATTCTGAAGCACAAGCAAGGTAATAATCATTGTGTCCCAAAGACACTAATAAATTCAATGAGTTAGGAAGGTTCTATCCGGAATTGATGAAGGTGGAAGAGAAAAGATGGCCCTACATAAGGATGGGTTGGCCTCACGAGATTGATCGGGCATGCTAGGTTTCACGGCAAGGAATATGGCGAGTTGATGAATAAAGCCTTGGAAGTCGAGACTTTCGGGAAGAGAGCTACGATGGTTGTCAATAATAAGAGAAATTTTAGGACAAGTCAAAGCGATTATAGGGAGCGCCACGGCAGCGACCAAGAAGACTACGGCTCCTACAGCAGCCTAAGGCCCCGAGCAGTGCACCACTTTGCCCCAAGTGCAATGAAATCATACGAGAGAGTGCAGGCGAGTAGTAACGGTTGTTACGTTTGTAGTGAGCAAGGACACTTTTCTAGGCGTGTCCAAGCAGAGGAAACAAGAGTGGTTCGAGCCAAGGTAGCGGGAGAGGCGGCCCGAGCCGACCGGTTCGAGTTTTTACGGCGGATGCTAATTTTGTGGAACCAGAGGATGACGTTATTTCGGTACCATGTTTTGTTTCATTCCTTTATTAAAATATTTTATGGCATGTTTATTCATGTTGTGATGTATTATGAATGAATGAATGTGCATCTTAGATACGATAATGTTAGAAAACCTAGTGGTCAAGGCTTTGTTTGATACTGGGAGCGTCAAATACTTTTGTGTCAACCAAGGTAGCTAAGAAGTTGAACTTACCTTGAAACCTTTAAGGAATACTTTGGAAATAACTACACCGTTAGGGAAGGTAACAAGGGTAACTAGAATGATACCTCAAGTGGAAGTTCGAGTTGGACCTTATCGATGTAAGAGTGACTTTCTGATTTTGGACTTTTCGGATTTTGATGTAATCCTCGGAATAGATTGGCTATCCGAGAATTATGTTCATTTGGATTTGTAAAGAGAAGAAAGTGACTTTTAAAATACCCGGGAAATCAGATAAGACATATCAAGGTATTGTGTACAATCCGAGTAAGAAGCGACATCCGATCATATCGGTTAAAGCGATAAGGGCTTGTCGGAAGGGTTGTGAAGGCTACTTGTTGTATCACGTGGGCGTGGAACAAGTGAAGCCTAAGTTAGAGAGACTCTATAGTGAAGGAATACCTGAGGTATTTCGGAAGAGTTACCGGAAACATGCCGGACGAGAGAGATAGAGTTTGAGATCCAGTTGTTACCAGGAGCGGCACGATTGCTAAGGCACCTACGAGAATGGCACCGGCTGAATTAAAGGAGTTGAAAGCTCAACTTAAAGATATGCTTGAAAGGAACATAATTCAGCCCGATTACCTCGCCTTAGGAGCCCCTGTTTTGTTCGTAAAGAAGAAGGATGGCGGCATGAGAATGTGTATCGACTACTGAGCAATCGAACAACCTTACCATCAAGAATAAGTATCCTCTACCAAGGATAGATGACTGTTTAATCGGTTTGCAAGGTAAGAAGGTGTTTTCCAAGATCGACTGAGGTCCGGATATCATCAATTGAAGGTTAAGATAGCGAGATATACGAAGACGGCTTTGATGCGAGATATGGACATTATGAGTTCCTTGTCATGCCTTTTGGACTCACTAATGCTCCATCGGCATTTATGGATTTGATGCGGCGAGTTTTCATGCCATACTTGGATAAGTTCGTGATAGTGTTCATAGGCGATATCTAGTTTACTCTAAGGATGAGAAAGAACACGAGGAACACTTAAAGATAGTGTTGGACACACCGAGGAAGAATCAGTTGTATGCAAAGTTTTCTAAGTGTGACTTTTGGTTGGATCGAGTGAGTTTCTTGGGTCATGTCATTTCTGGAGATGGCATACAAGTTGATCCGGCAAAGATCGAAGCAGTTGATAATTGGCCTAAACCTACCACAGCGCTTTGAGAGTAAGAAGTTTTCTTGGGTTGGTGGGTTACTACCGGAAGTTCGTGCAAGACTTTTCGAAGATAGCTACTCCACTCACCAGGCTGACACAGAAGAATGTGAAATTTGAATGGACTAACGAGTGTGATAGGGCTTTTCATACCTTGAAGAGTAAGCTGACTACGGCACCAGTGTTAGCAGTTCCGGAGATTTTTGATAACTCGATGTCTACGGATGCTTGGGGACGGGGTTTGGGTTGTGTGTTGATGCAAGGAGGAAAAGTGATAGCTTATGCGTCTAGGCGATTGAAGGTGCATGAGAAGAATTACCCGACACATGATCTAGAGTTGGCGCGTAGTATTTGCCTTAAAGACTTGGAGGCATTACTTATATGGAGTTAAAGCAAGGATCTTCACTTGACCATAAGAGTTTAAAGTATTTCTTCACACAAGAGAACCTGAATATGAGGCGAGGCGATGGTTAGAGTTCGTTCGAGACTATGATTTGGATATTCAATACCATCCGGTAAAGCGAATGTAGTGGCGGATGCTCTGGCGAGAAACCGGTGTTTGCGACTTCGGTGTTGAGGTAGTGGCAGAAAGGTTAGGTGGGCTGGAAATCAGAAACTTTGATCAGATTGAAGACCGGCAGTTTGTGGCACCGTTGTTAGCAAGGTCAGAGTTGATGGATGATATACGGGGAAAGCAAGACGAAGACCCGATTTTGTTGGACTTGAAGCGTGTTGCTTGAGAGAAGCCTACGGTTGGTTACGTGTTGGATAAGAGTGGAAATCATGGTATCGGGATCGGCTATGTGTGCTAATGTTGGCGACTTGAGACAAAGAATTATGGAAGAAGCACATAGGATAGCTTTTGCGGTTCATCCGGTGCTACTAAAATGTCTGAGACTTAAAGGAAAGATTTTGGTGGCCTCGATGAAAGTGGAAATAGCCAAGTTTGTGGCCGAGTGTGATGTATGTCGAGAAGGTTAAGGCGGAGCATAGAAGACCAGTGGAATGCTTAAGCCATTGGATATCCCGGAATGGAAATGGGATAAGATCACAATGGACTTCATCACCGGATTACCTAAGACAAGAGGCGGACACGACGCAATTTGGGTAATTGTGGATAGATTGACCAAATCTGCCCATTTCTTACCGTACAAGGTTGACATGCCATTAAAGAAGATGACGACACTATATCTGGACAATATAGTGAAGCTACACGGAGTTCCAATCTCGATAGTTTCAGACCGTGATTCGAGATTTGTAAGTCGGTTTTGGAAGAGCTTGCAAGAAGCCTTCGGGACCAAGTTGGATTTGAGCACGGCTTTTCACCCTCAGACAGATGGACAATCTGAGAGGACCATCCAAACACTCGAGGGCATGTTGAGAGCTTGTGTTTTGGAGGTAGGCGGATCATGGGATGATTACTTATCGGTAGTGGAGTTTGCCTACAACAACAGCTTTCATGCAAGTATAGGCATGCCGCCGTTTGAAGCGTTGTATGGGAGAAGATGTCGCACGCCACTTTGTTTTGGGATGAAGTCGGGAGAGAGGCAGTTACTGAGGGCGAGATGGTTGAACAAGAAAGGAAAGGGTTCAGTTGGTCAAGAAGAATATGAAGGCAGCTCAAGACAGGCAGAAAAGTTGGGCTGATGTTAGAAGAAGACCTCTTGAGTTTGAAGTCGGCGATAGAGTTTACCTCCGGGCTTCACCGATGAAAGGAGTGAAACGCTTTGGACAAAAAGGAAAGCTAAGACCAAGGTATGTTGGACCTTTTGAGATTTTGGAAAGAGTTGGGGCGTTAGCTTATAAGCTTGATTGCGAATCAATGTCGAGGTCCATAATGTGTTTCACGTTTCAATGTTGAAAAAGTGTCGGCGAGGAATGATGTTGAAACTACGGTTGATCCAGAAATTCTACAAGATAATCTTGCTTACGACGAAAGACCTATCAGGATTTTAGACCGAAAAGAAAAGATGATTAAGAGGCGGATGATTCCGCTTGGTGTTAGTCGGTGGAGCAATCATTTACCCGAGGAAGCAACTTGGGAAGTGGAAAGCGACATGATCAATGAATTCCGAGAGTTTGTTGATTTACCAGGTATGTTCTAGTTTCGAGGACGAAACTCCTTTTAAGGGGGGGAGAATGTAATATTCCGATTTTCAGGAAAGGGCAGACGTGTCTTTTTGCGAAAACGAAATATTAGGTTCGGTTTCCTTTTATTCGGAGTTAAGTATTTTGGACGTTTTATATATATATTCGAGTGTTATATATGTAATTAAGGAATTAATGAGTTTTGTAACCAAGGGCGTTTTGGGGAAAAAGGGTTAATGTGGAATTAGGTATTAAGGGGAAATTAATCACCTAATTACTTCTTTTTCAGTTTCAGCCCCTTCCCCATTACCTTGTGCGACCTTGAGAGGAAAAGAGAGAGAACAAAAGAGTTTTTCATAATCCGGAGAAGAAGAGTTGATCATTTTCAGAACCGGTGCAAGAATTGGAATCGTTGTGAGGAAGGCTACGTTTTGGTATCTGTTTGGTGGTGTTTCTGACAGCGTTTACTCTGAGTTTGGAGGCGATTTTGGGGCTGTTTAGAGGTAAGAAAAGTTATCCCTATGATCTCATTCGTTTGTATAAGGTTTAGATGAATTTGTAGGCGGTTTTGGTGCTAGAATGATGTATTGTTGGTTTGAGTTTTGCTGTAAGTATCATGGCATGTTTAGATACAAGTTTCTTTGTGTTTACTTTCTTTTTTTTGCTGGTTTTGTTTGAAATACGATCTGGGATTCGAATGATGAAGAATTAGGGTTCTAGTCGAACCCAGGTGGGCGGGCGTCGGTATTGCAGACGGGCGTCCAGCTAAATTCCACCTTGGACGAGCGTCTGGTTGCATTGGGCGGGCGTCGAGTGCTATTTTACATTCGAGATTGAAGCTGTTTTGGGTGGGCGGGCGTCAGGTATAGTGGGCGGGCGTCCGGCTTTGACGACAGCGTCGATAATGTCGAGACAGGCGTCCATGGCTTAAAAGCGGACGTCTAGCCGGTTTTGTCACTATTTCTTTGTGGGTTGTTGCTCAACCTTATAAACATGCTTTAACTACATGAAACCTTTATATATGATATGTTATTATGGTATAAACATAGACAAGCTGAATTGAGCTTTTGATTCGTTCGATTAAAACACCGAATGTACTCTTAAAGGGAGTTGAAGTTCGGATCCGTCGGAAGAGCATGATAGGCTTGTGCTTTGATGAATTAGGATTCATCAATATGCGTGAATGTGCTAGGACTTGTCCGTGTCTAGTGGTCTAGGAAGAGAGTAGTATGTGTGAGGAGATTATTTGAAAACACTTAGGGTGGCTAGTTAATAACTTAATAAACAGCGTATGTGACTAGTAAAAGATTAAACAACATGTCTCTCTTGGCTGGGCACCGAGGCTAAATCGCGATGCATATGCTACCTCTGAAGGTGGAGGAACCGTGGGTCAAAAGACCACCTAAAATGCGAGGGACTCTGTTTGAGGTGTCGTGCTGCTATCTCGAGTCTACCTTTTCTAGACTTAGTGGGTATTGGTGTGATCCACTAATATGTTGCAAAGAGTGTTCCCAGGTAGAGGAGCTCTGTAGGTCAAAGACCACTAAATCTGAGAGAGACTCTGCTTTGAGGATCTTGCGTAGTGCCCTTGAGTGCGGTTGTAACATAGATAGGTTAAGCTAAAAGCAGTTAGTCACAACATGTTGATGAGCGTAAGTGAACCTTAGATTGAGTCGGTCTCATATAATCAAATAAGCGGCTTAAACATCTTTCCTTATAATTTCTTTTGATATCATAGCTTCTCTTTTTTCTTTCTAAGTCGTTGTACTTACCTCGAATGCATATTTGTTTTTATGTGTTTGGGGGTGAGAAGGCGAAACGAGAGTTTACGAGGAAGGATTTGTGACGATATTTGAAGGCGCTTGTTGGAAGTTCAAGATGTTCCTTTTACTGTTCTCATTGGTTGTTATTTGATTACTTTTGAGGTAGAGCGTTTGGTTTCTTTCTAGGCGTTGGATTCTCGTATCGTTTTGGGATTTTAGTAATCTTTTCCAAATGTAATAATTTACATTTCTACCCTTAGATTCCTTTCTACTCTTAATTTTGAAAAAAATTGTATACCCGAGTTTTGCTTCCGTTTTGCTTTAATTTGATCTGACGTAGTAGAACTACGTATAAAATGAATTTACTTTTGTTTTATACGTCTTGAAGAGCTTTCTTTCAGAATAAGAGGCTCGGTGTCGGGAGGCAGGCGTTCTGATTGGTGCTCCACAAAGAACACCTTACCACTGCAGGCGTTCTCTCACTAACGTTGGTCTTTCTGAGAACAGCAGAGTATCACCAACGTTCCTTATGTAAAAAATCGCGGATATCAAAATAATTTTTATGGTCTTAGGAGTAGGGAGGATCTGGCTAAATAAATAGGGGTGCCGATGGACCCCCTAATTTAATTTATCTCCCATATGTGTCCGGCCCTTTTATTATTTCCTCAAAACAAATAAACCTCGTCTAACGTAAAAAAGCCTTCAGCCTAACCTTTTCTTTTCATTGTGCAAGACTTATCCTTTATTCTTTCCGTCTTCTCCTCTTGCACGTTCTTTAGATGTGAAACGGGTCTTGAATCCTCCATCGCATTAACTGCTAAATCAAGTCCCGATTTTCTGCTATTACCTTTCCGATTCTGCAATCTTGCCCTTCCGTGCATCTTTGTTCCTCTCTCATCTTCACGTACTATAATCCAGAAAGGGCAAGAGCTATATACTGCCTTGAATCGTTTTTGAGCAACCACGTTTAAATTTCAAAATTGGAAGGCTTGAAGATGAAAATATGCTGCCTTTATGACTGATTCGTCGGGATTTCGTTTCTGCAACGTGTTGATTAACACGAAGGCTTGATTCGATGCATTAATTCTCTGATTCGATCGATTTGAAATAAAGGTGCATTCTTTCCTTTTTGTATATCATATTCACATCTTGTATTATTTTGATTTTAGAACGGTAATCTGCCTGATTTGTATGCTAGTTGTCTTTGTGAAGGTTCGGGCTTGAAAGATGTTACCGTTTCCATTGTTTTTGCTGCTGATACGAGCTTTAAAGCTTTGATTTTGAACGCCTTCGCAGTCAAGGGTATGACCCGTCTGGAAAGCAAAGACTGAATGTCTACACCATTTCAGTCCTGATTCACTGTGAATCGAAGTGTTGCCATTCTAAGAATTCTGTGGTGCTCTTTTCAGTGACTCAGTCCCATAAAATCCGTGAATCTCTACCCGGTTTGCTCAGGTAAAATGGCTTGACCCTCTGGTGTACGGTTTAAGTCAAAGCTGAGGGTAGTGACCCAATGGAGGCTGGATCCCCTGAGCCCGGATCCCCGCCGGTACAATCTCCCCCGCCGGTGCAACGGTGCACCGAAACGACGTCGTTTCGATCCAAAACTACACCGTCCCGATACACAGGGGCATCAATACTGCGTCGTTTTGATGCGGCATGGTCGCACCTTTTTCTTTTGTGCCGGCGGGGATCATCGATCTGGATCCCCTACGGTTCACTATGTGCTGTGCTAAATCATGTGCATAATCTCAGCACAAGTTAAAGTTTTTTTTTTTTTTTTAGTTTAGTACAGTAAGGTTTAGCCTATTATTTTATACTAATAAGTTAAAAGGTTTGCTCATAGCTCAATTAATTTTATAGCCCTAAAAACACATTTTTTACAACATTTTTTTTTTTTTTTGAGGGCTACAACATTTTTAATGACATTATTTTTTGGTTCAATTGTAATGACATTATTATTTGTCTATTTGTATCGATCAATATCTATACAACACGGATGCAAATCGGACATATCCAGTGCCAGCTCTATGCTAAAAAAGGCCTAAAGCGAGTTGGTTAGACATGACTTTTATCGGTTTGTTGGTCAGGTCTTTGATCGCTCAGACGATACCGATTTTTATATATAGATATATAATAAAAAAAATTAAAATTAAAACCCAACATAAATCTAATATAAATTAATATAAAATACTATGATAAAACAAGAATCACTTTATAGCTTTATCTAAAACAAGTTTTGTTAGAAAATACAACAAATTTTTTTGAGGAAAGAACTATTATTAAAGAATATCCAGCCAAGCAGTAGTAGGAAACGTCATCACCGAAGCGAAATGCCCCAAAATTTCCGAGTTAAAACTAACAAAGCGTGTCGAAATTAAAAGGTGCGAGGGGCGTTCCCATCGTCGAATAAAAGTAAAGAAAAGAAGTGAAACTAGATAACGTGGTCAAACAGATTTATGCTGAGCATCCAGTGCCTTAGTAAGATCTTCGACAGTCTGCGGGCCTCGAGATCTGTGCCAAACAATCATTTCTCTACATATAGTCGTTGAATCCCCAAATGGCGCGCATCCTCTAAAGCCAAGGAAATAGCCTTTAGCTCCATATATTCCACCGAGCCCCCTGGATCAATGTGATATGCAAAAGAATGAAGAACTGACCCATGAGAATCTCGAAAAATGACTCCTACCCCTGCTCCCGCCTCAGTAACTGACGCATCAACACAAATTAAACACAATTTTTACTCGGATCATAAGAATATAAAAATATTCATTAAGTCATATTCGCATCATTTAAAATTTGTTAAGAAAATTCAGACACACTTAATATTTATTTATAGATCAAAAGATACACTTAATATTAAGTGGTTATATGACACAATTATCAAAATATTTCAGTGTAAATATCACGTAGTATATTCGTATTAAGTGGTAAGTGTTGTTAACAAACATGGCCAAAATTCAACGGTGTTAGCAATGTTTATTTTTATTTTTAAGATTTGAAAATAGTTACTACTAAAAAATCGTAGAAATTAGCATTATAATTTTTATTTATATACGATGCCGATCGAAATTGTTTAGTTTTGATTTAGGAAGCACCGAGACTTTAGTTTAAGTGTAAATGCGCGATGTCAAATGACTTTTTGACACTGACAACGCTTTGACAGGTGTCGGTTGGCTTAAGTAATTATACTAATCAATATTTTTATATATGACACTTCGACACGATGTCGACACATGAACACAAACTTTTTATTTTAACGACAAGATATGTTACATACGAAATGCGATGAAAAATGATTTTCAATATGAATTATAATTTGAAAAGTACTCTATCTTAATAAACTTATCACCGTTCACAAAAGATAATTGTTTATCACTATTTGATGTATCGTGTATTTCAATTTTGAATTTAGATATATTGTGTCTTGTACCTTAATAAACTTTTATCTTATTAAAAGACAATAAACTAAAGCTTAATAAACTAAACCCAAAAGAAAAAAGAAAAAAACTATGAAAGAAGAAGAGAACTTTAACTTGTGGCTGAAATTTTGCAGATGATTTTGCACAGCACAGAGTGAACTGTAGGGGATCCAGCCCCTGACCCAATGATAGCTAAATAACTCAGTTAAACCAGTGTTGGTTGGCATCATAGCCTTCAGTGGTTTAACTCTGAGTTAACCCTTGGTTCAATTAAGGTAAGAATGCATTCTATGCAAATTGAACCAGGTCTCGGGTGCCTTACACTGTGCTATTAGAACTAAGTCAAAAGAAATCAGTTGGTTTAAAATTTAAGTGATTTGCGTGGTTAACCAATTTGGTAAGGTTCATTGTTTGACATCACTATCTCTCTCGTTTGCCTAACGGTAGTATGTTTAACACTTTGAACAAAGGTTGGTCTCGGGTAACCATGGCTGGAAAAATCACTGTATTGATTGCCTCGGATTTTCAGGATTTCTTTTGATTGTGTTCACACAAACCTTTGAGGTTCAAGTCATACCTCAAGTCTATAAATAGCCAGTCACATTAACTAGGATTGCAACAACTCAGAATTCCATTTCTTGAGCAATCCGACATTTTTAATCACTGCAAAACTTTTCTCTTTTCTGCTCCTGTAAGTCTTATAGCACAGTAGTTGAGAATAGCTTGGCAATTTGCTGAATTGATCAAGCTTGATTCTGGTCCTTGCTGTTGAGAAGTGTGGTTACGATCAACAACTTAGACGAGAATCCTAGGTGTGAGTCTTAGTGTCCTTTTCACGCAAGGTATCACTTTGACTCACTTTGTTTACGTGTTTTAAATTTGTTGTGATTGCCTTGAATTCACATTATAGTAGTCTGTGTTTTGATACTGATTTTGCTGGTGTGTTTGTCTGAGTTTGTTCATTGTGTGAAACCTTGATTTTGGAATTGATTCTTGCTAATCAGAGTAGAAGACAACAGCCTGGTTGATCTGAAGTACCAAGTCAGGCTGCCTAGTGAGGTTTATTGTCTATGCTTTGAGTCTGAATAGAATCAGTCCCTTAAGTCCTTGTTTCTGCACTTGGACAGAAGTCTTGTGAGATTCTGGTCCTTGTTTTGCTTTTGTGTAAGTTTTGTGGTCTTGTTTGTTTATCCCCATAAACTTGTTGATTTTAAGTCTGATCATCAGCATACTTTGTGTTGCTGTTAATCAAGCTTGAAACACCCTGTTTATGGTATTTTATTGAGTCTGCAAGTCAGTCTGTTTTCCTGCTGAATCTTAATCCATTGCTGAACCTGATTTGCTGATCTTGCTGCACCTTTCTTGCTATCCTGATGAAACTGTTGTGTTGAACACCTTGTAATAGTATAGGCTGTTGTTTTCTTCTCCTTCGTTGATTGAACAGTGTACTCAGTGGTGTACAATATCAGGTTGGATAATCTAGGTGTTGCATCTTGATTATCATTCTTGATCATTGACTGAGAGTTCAGTCCAGCCTTTTTTTTGTGCTTTAGATCTGTTATTGTACTAGTTCTTGTAATAGTTGAAATCTGCTGGTTTGTGTTTGCTCTTCAGCTATTTTTTTTTTTTGCATAACCTGGACTCGTATTGCCTCTGTACTATTACTCCTTGATATATTTATTAAATTCTTTCTGTAGCAATTTATTGCTTTTTCAGTCCTTCAATTAACAGTGTTTTTCTTCATTAATTGAATTGAACCTGCATATTATATCAATCAAATACACCTATTCAAGTGTAATAAACTTTGGTCATATTGATATACTACCTGAACCGAATTGTATCCTCTGCACATTATATCTACACTCAAGTGCTTTATTCTGTGCCTAATAGTATCAATCAAACTGTGATATAACTTGATATAGGTTTATAGTTAATCACTTTAACTTAGATAAAGTCTTGTTTCCAACTTTGTCTAAGTGTGTTTAATTATTAATATACTCTGATTTAACATATATTGTTTGCCTGCAATTTGTTAAAGTGTAATAAATTTTTTTAAAGACAATTTTTTACCCACCCTCCCCTTCTAGAGTGTGTCTGCGTATTATCGATCCAACAATTGTTATAACAGGATAGAGAGAATCCAGATGCAAGAAGATAAACATAGAAGCATTCTAACATAAACAATCACATAGAGGAACAGAAACAAGAAGAACACAGGATTTAACGTGGTTTCCAGCGTTGTGCCGACTACTCCACGGACAGAAAAGAGTTATTTTATTATGCACTGAATTTCAGACGGATTACACACATTACAATGATCAATACAGTTGTGATAACACTCTAAGTAGTACCATTAATTATACCTTTATTCACCCCGATAGGCTCGTTATTATATGGAATATGTGTTAAATGCTATGTGAGTGTTCCTAAGTTAAGTAATTTTGTATATGTGTCATTATCCGAAGATTTGGTATTGTTTTGCCTCGTTTTATGTATTTTAGGATGTATCAAATCCGGAGCATTTAAGACGCCAGGCTTGGACGGAGAGAAAGAATGTTGGGCCAAGTAAATAAAGTCAAGAAGAGATCTGCGAGAGAAAAGAAGAATTGAAGGCTCGGTTTACCGTGGGTTAGGCCCGATAAACCGAGGGTCTTGGGGGACAAGAAATTGATTCTGCCGCATCTACTAGGTCGGTTAAGGTTTCTGAGAGTCATAAGTCGGCTATTGTATCTATATAAGGCCGCATAAACTGATTATTACATAAGCTCAAAAATATATTCCATCTTTTATTATATACATTATACAATTCGATGAAATAAAGTTCTTTTAAGCTCTTGAAGTTTATTTTCTGGTTTCCTTCCCTTCCTTGCCATCTCTAGATTGAGTGGATCAAGCTAGATCTCCATTGTTGAAGGTATGAAGCTTTGAACGTTCCTTTATGTCTTTAATATGGTCGATTGTTTGTATTTACGTGTTTTAGTTAATCTGCATGTTTAACGACCCCATAATTTACTTATATTAATCAGCATTGAGCAATGTAGATCCAGAAATAGGAAAATCGGCCCCCGGCAAACCAGCGGTCTATACCGGTTTACCGAGGCAAAATTTAGAAAACCTAATCTGGAGGTTCAGCGTCAGCTACGTTGATCGACAGAAATAATTAAAACGAGTAATAGGTCGGGCCAATCTAGTATTCGTAATTCGTAAATTAACATGAAGTACTGATAGTGAAGTGTTAGTTAGGACATTGTCTTGATGGACCCTTGGAACGTGCTAATCAGTGTCGATAACTGTCTAGGCGGGTTAGCGGTATGAGTTAGCGCTCAATACTGGAAATTCTAGTTCTTTATGCATATGGGCTATTACGGACCAATTAAGGAGGATAGCTTGCGTATAGATTATCTACTACCATGGTCGGAGTAGATAGGGTTAGGGATTGCACCCGTAGCTTAAACTGAATTAAAAGCTCGCTCGATTAATTTAAGGAAATTATGTGGGGAAATAAACATAAGGATTAACTTAGCCAAGTTAGTAGATCGGTGGGATGAAGGGGAGGAATACCATGTTTATTTATGTTAATTGTTGGTCAAACACCATATATGTGTCTTCTTAGTTAGATTAGAATCGTTTATGCTTGAGTTGCATTGTTTCTGTGGGATCGACCTTGATTTGCTCTTGCTTTACTGCGATTGACCTAGTACTCTTGCTAGCAATATCGACGTAAGTGACTTACACGCGATCAAACCTGCATTGTTTAACTTCCAGAATAAGAAATTCTAGGCCGGTTTACATGGGGTTAACCCCGATTCACCGAGGTCTAGAAAATCGAATCGGACGACCACTGTTATTACGTGTGTATATCGGTTGATTTTAGTTAGTAGGTCCGCAACAGTTGGGTTCATCTCCAACTTAAGCGGGAGTTGCTAACCTATTCTTTGTTTTATTTTGTCTCCTTCTCAGGAATATCAGGACACTTCGGAAATTCAGTCAAGCAAGAGCGATTAAGGCTAGACGAGTCAAACGCAATGCCTTGTACCGTGTTGAACATCAAGCCAATCTCTATGTATCCTGGATCAAAAGCCAGAGACCAATATGAAGCAGACAAGAAGCGTGTGGATGAGGAAGCGAAAGCGCTTAAGCGAGGAAGCCAAGAAAAACCGAAAAATGCGAGACTTATCGGCCAGGTACGTTTCCTATCGAGCTAATTGATATATCATCCGACTACGACTTCGATGATCCGGAGAAGGATCCGGACATTATGTTCTCAGAGTCTGAAGATTACCCGGACTCTGACATGGTAGAAAAGTTAGGAGACCCTGGGACGTTTCAACTCCCGATCTCTATCAACGGTATATCTGTAGGTTTAGGCCTTTGTGATTCCGGTTCAAGTTGTAACATTCTTCCTCTATCCCTCTTCCAGAAGATTAAGATTCTGGTTGTCATGGAGCAAACCTGGTCCATGACCTTTGTCGATCGAACCAGAGATATGCCTGCCGGCCTGCTAAAGGATTGTACGATTAAGGCAGGAGGATTCGTATTCCCAATAAATTTTACGGTTTTAGACGTACATGAGGATCCGAGTGTTGGAAGTAGCGACCGAAATATAATTTTTGTAATTGTTTTTATAATTAATAAATGACAGATTTATTCTCATCTTATTATTTACTTCGTGCTTATATTTAATACACTGCTGAAAACCCCAAGTCGTATCATATGTAGTCATATAACTTAGTGTGTGTCACACATGAGGATTAAGTTTATGGTGATACACTTAAACTATTAGTCCGTGGTGAATTTAATCAAAGTATGGGTTCTATTGATTAAACCACCATTAATGCGCCAAGAACACTTTAAGGTGTGACCGTCCTATCCGGACCATCGATATTGGTTATCTAAGTGGGGCATTTATATATGATGTAATCCTATAGGGCTGAACCGATTTAATCTACATTTCTCAGATAATTTCGTGATTGAGAAATCTTATTAAATCACAAGATGATCATATATGGATTAACCTTAATCCTGAAGTGATTTCATACTTCTACTTGTTTCAAGATAGGGTTTGATGTGTTCGTTAAGGATCGCTAAGAGGCGCGGTCCGAATCACTTTCATGTTGGCACTATTCTGGAATGAGTGAGAAGTGTGTGTCTCACAGATATGGAATCCATTCCTTCCTGCGGGAAGTAGAAAGACAGTCCCCTTATTTGGTAATCCAAGAAACTGATCGATCGGCCGAGTTCGTATTGGTTATGAACTAATTGATCACTAGTGGGTTAATGGTAAATAAGGATAAGATGTAATGAATAAGGTTTACGAAAATAATCCCGCTTGGTTACGGATAGTCTATGGAGGGTTATTGTATGTAATGATTATATCAATGGACACTTATTGACTCGACACTTTGAGAATAAGTTATATCTATAATCGATAGAGTTCAGTTCCGGATTTATGGTGGCGTAATTCCGGAATTAATAAGTTGAGTATAAATATTTGTTCGATGAATATTTTATTCAATTTATTGTAGCTACTGGTTATAGGTCCATGGTCCCCGGGTTGGCTCCTAACACGCGAGTGAATTCTCGTATTTTAGAACCTCGAGATAAAATTAAATAGTTGTCTATTTAATGAATATGCGAAATATTATTTATTTGGTAAATAATATATAATATAGAAAAGACATTTTCTATTATCCCAAATAAGCTTAAAAATGGCGCCATATTTTTTTGGTTTTGGGAAAAGAATTTTTCTCTAATTAATTATAATGTGGATAATAAAATTATTCATGTGTTAAATAATTATAAATAATAAATTTGTTTTCTTATTAGATAAATAGAAAATTTGTTTTCCTTGTAGTTAATAGTTTTATTTTCCTAAAAGGAAAAGATAAATATTTGTGTATAAGATAAACTCTCAAACTATTTGGTTATTATCCTATTTAAAAAGAGAGTTTCTTCCAACACAAAATGGGCCTAGAATCCAATGCATTTTTTAATGAAAACTACGACGCCACTATTTTTGAAAAAGAGAGAAATTTTGTTTTATTGTCTTAGCCATTGGGAAAAACTGAAGTTTTTCTTAAGCATATTCGAGGAGGTTTCAAATGCGGGATCGACGTGCACCAGTTGTCGTTTGGAGATACAATCCGGAAGATCATGGCTTTTCTCCGGTTTGGTAAATCTGCTAACCTTCTTGTAGATTATTAATTATTATGTGAAACATATCGTGATAAAATCAAAAAACGAATTTTAATTCGTTGCTTCCGCTGTGCATGACCGAGCGTCTCGATCGGTGCTGTGAATCAGATCTGACGATCCAATTATGAATCGGATCCGGATTCGGGTTTCTGTATATCCAGCATGTGGTATTAGAGACAGGTTAAAGCGATTTTGCGATCTTGATTGCATAATTAATTAATAAGGTGTGGAATTGAATAAAAATTACATTTTTATATGTTTATTATATATATACGTGATTAAATGATTTGGTTGACGAGATGGAGGCTTGGTATTTGTTTACTGTTAGATCTGTTGTAACCCGTTTTTCCAGGTATAGGAAATTGTAACAATTTTTAATTTCCTAGCAAAATAGTTCCTTTTACGTCGCCGCAGTTACTATAAATGAAATCATCGACGCCTTTTCAAGTATAATTGATTATTTATGTGATATAACCATGCCATGTATCATATTCATGAATTCCACTCCTAGCATATGCATACATGTAGAAAATTAATTTTGGCATTAATTAGACATGTATGAAAACAATAATTAATTTAGATTAAAAAATTAATTAAAGGAAACATAATTTTATCGAGATATAAAATTCACATGATAAAAATAAAATTTACTTGGTAAATTTGTTTTTGAGATCTAAAATTCTTTGAGAATTTTGATTATGTAGTGTCTACATAAATATGATTTTAATAACCGAAAATTTGGAATATCGTGAAAAGATGGACACTAACTAGACGGTATTTAGAACCGATAAGTTGGTGATTTCTTTTCATTATTTATTGTTTTCGATTCCAAAATTTTATCATGACATTATTAGGACTATAAAATTTTTGGTGAATTTTAATTGTGTAGTGTCTACACAAGAGATTTCTTCGGAAAATTGGAAAATCATTAAAAGTGTCACTAGTTAGGCGGTATTTGAAACCGATAAACTAGTAGGAGTTTTAAATTTCACGATTTCTTGTTTTTCGAATTATTAGAAAATTCATAAGTACTAATATATTAGGATTGTAAAATTCTTGATGAATTTTAATTGTGTAGTGTCTACACAAAGAATTTATAAATCTGAAAAATTGGAAAGTCATGAATAAGTGACACTAGTTAGACGGTATTTAAAACCGATGAACTAGTGGGATGATTAATTTAAATATTCGTGATTTATTGTTTTTCCGGATTGAAAAGGAAATTCTGAAAATCCTAATGAAACTACCTAAATTTTAAAATAACGAGTGGGAGCGGGGAAGGTGACAACCGACCCCACGGCCTCTACTGTTGACACAAGCACGCGAGAGAAGGGTGACGCCTCGAGCCTCTTTGATTACGGCCCCCTACGGATGGCCTTCACCCCTATCAAAATTCAAGGTTTGGTCTCCGAAATGATAGGATTTTGGATACTCGTCGAGTCATTGATCGACCCTGCAGCAGCATACTCGGGGCGTACTTTGAGATCTGAAATAGTAGGTCACAGTCACAAGGATATTTCTGGAAATATCTTGGCTGAAAAAGGAAGGTAATCAACAATTAAATAGAGATGTCTGATTCTTAATTGTTTAATTGTTGAGAGAGATTGTCTCAATTTAATCGTTATTGTGCTGATACCGACCCTGCGGCAGCAGTATGATATGAGGTTAAATCCTTGGAATGGTAGGATAAACTGCATGCATGACATCACGTTTATAATTAATTCCTAAAATTTCTTATTTGTTGTGGTGTATGATTTGATTTATATTTCTGTCATAATTTATTTTTGCAACTACATATCATTTCAAGGTATCTAAACTGCTAAACATATTATATTGACTGATAACGACTTCATAAAAGTGAAAAAGTAACAAGAACGTTGAACTTATTAATCGAGAATGCAACTAATTTTCGGTAGAGGATTCTCCTCTTGAGCCTTCAAACTTAAGTAAAACTGATAAGAATGTAACTGCTGTCACTCGTGATGAGCGAGAGACAAAACAATATTAGTTCAAAGATGACGAGAATGATTTGGTATCAATCTTACTAGACATCCCACAGTTCACGAGTAGTGTCTACTCAAATGATTTGCTAGTTCACGGCCATTTCCTATAAAGAAAGCCGAGAATGGGAAGGTAAATGTCTACAAGTGTAAGTCATCTAAACTAAATAAGTTGGAGGCTAAACCGAAGCATTAATAAAATAAAGCATAGGATAAGGAAAGTGATTTCGGATCACTAACCTATGAATCATTAGAGACTTTCTTAACCTGGTAATTTGACCTGGAAGCTAAGTTCTTCTGCAAGAACGAGGTAGCTAGGCATCCATGATTAGATAGTAGACAAAGGACAGTTATTTCAGCTAAGATAGTGTGAGTGATATAAGGAAGTAAATTTCGGATTTTAATCCTTGGATATCACAGAAATTTAATTTATGTTTTTCTAGATTCATTGGAACAAATTGATTCACTTTCACATCGATAATGTAGTTGTCTTAAAGAAAGTGAATATGACATTTGTATACGATTCAGAGACTCGGACTTTTGTCTGATAAAGTCAGAACCACTAAGGAATGCTGAAAATGTATATGTAACACATCATAAGCTATTAAGACAAATGGTTTCCATATTTAGATAAACGATTCTTCAACATCTATTGATTAGTGCATATATCCTAAAGATAAGATCTGAAGACTGGCTAAGGGTGATTCATATCTCCCAGTCTAAGAACACTATCTCAAAGGAAAAATGACTAAGTAGCCTTTCAATTGGGAAAGGGTAATAGAGCTAAAGAAGTATCATAGCTTGATCATACTGACCTTCGGGGTCTTGTGAAGGTACGAGCTAGTAGGAGCTTTTGAGTAATAGACATTTTGTCTAATGAATACTCGAAACGCCGATTAGTTTATCTAAATATTTGGAGGAATCTCTGATATTACCAGAGAAACGAGTATTCCATGCTCAGATATAGGCTATATCATAGTATTTGGCACTGATGCTCGGCCTACCTCCGAGTGAACCGATTTCACTGAAAGGATAAACCATGGATTGTCTTGTATAGTTATTGATATGCTGCATTACACTGCTTAACTCAATTAAGATATTAATCGCAAAATAACGGTTTACATTATTATGTAATACCGAGAAGTCTACCTAGAAGATGCTTATGAATTTATGGATAATGAGTGAACTATGTTTACTCCACTTCCATAAATAAAGGCGTTTAGCACTTGGTACTTGAAGGTAGGACAGGAGATTTTGCATACACGTTCAGATGGTGACTGTTCGTGAAATATCTTAATGCAATGAGTAAATGTTGGTTATAAGATTCTTAAGATCGGATAATGACGGCTGAACTGTCACATCCTTTCTAGAAGAATGTATAAATAACAACCTTGGACCTTGGAGTAAAGTTACTCAAAGAGTTACTATCTGATTTGATCAAACCACATCCAACATTGGTTGTTGGGGGTTACACTGATAAATACTACTGAACCAGATCAGAATGTCAATCCACCCAAATACAGTGGGAGTATGGTTCATCCATTGACTCGCTGTGATTATGCAGACTTTACAGTCTGCTGGGGGTGATTGATCACCTATGGTCTTTTGTAAGAACTGTATATAACTCTGATGACAAGAGGTTGGTTTAAAGCCATATGCCTGGAAATGGAGTTTTGGTACTCCAGTTCTGTTCACAATCTTATACCTGATTGTCTCAGGCCCAGTGGGAGTAATTGGATCTACATGAAGAAGAGATGAATGAATGAGAAAGTTTATCTTTCTAAGCAAAGCCAAGTGGTCTTGGGGTAATTCCCTGAAGTAGATAGTTTAAAAGGGGTGATGCCCTGAAACTTTCTCACCACTCAGCCTTGCTTGACTTCATGGAAAGTAGAAAGATTACCAGGGGTGATGCCCTGAAACTTTCTTTCCGAACAATGGAGCTTGAATTCATTCGGAACAAAAGGGTATTAGCTTAAAGCCAATGACAGATTGACTGCTAATGCTTATATCCATTGGTGGATTAAAGCAAACCTCTAGGTCTAAAAGCCACATGTTTTGAAATGTGTGGGCTTGACCAGAATATTGATGTGTTTTTGTAGACTGGAGAATCAATATTGGTAAAGTAGTAGACGTTAGTGTTTATAAAAGATAACACTACAACAGTTGGAAACAACATGGGTGTGTTATCTGAAGTCAAGAACTGACGAGCCAAATTTTCTCTGAATCAGAGAAGTGGACTATATTCTTAGAATTTGATTCGGTCGAATTCATGAGAACAAGTTCTTTGGCAGTATCCCATTCATCTTATTGATAAGATGATGATGCATTTTCGAATGCTAGATCAATGAGAGGTTTCCTACCCAACCCCTCATGGAATAGTTCTCTCAATACTCAGATATAGAGAAAATATGACAAATTCTCTGGAGGATAGAGAATGTTAGATTGTTAAAGGTCAATTAAAGTCGAATCTTGGATTCGAGCGTTGGAAAGTAGTATAGTACATCCTTAAGTTTCTTTAGAGAACGAGGAATCATATGCTTGTATACTCAGGTGCGAACCTGAATATTGTTGACTACACTGATTCTGACTATCAGTCAGATTAAGGATGATCATTGATCGATCTCGGGCTCAGTGTTTTCTCATAGTGATGGAGCTATAGTCTGGAGCAATCTAGCATTGCCAATTTGACCATGTTAGTCGAATACATAGCAGCTTTCGGAGCAGCTAAAGAGGCAGTGTGGCTTGAGAAGTTTTTTGTTGGATCAAGAAGTGATTCCAGGTTTCGATGAGCCGATACCATTTTACTGTGAAAACAGTTGAGAGGTAGCTCGTGCAAATGATATTCGCAGTCATAAGAGGTCCAAAGCATATTGAGAGAGAGTACCACCTGATCAGACAGACCGTGTAGAGAGGCGACGTTTCTGTCCTAAAGATCGCCTCAAAACCGACAACCTAGCTTATCAGTTTACCAAGTTGCATGACATCTAATGTCCGCTTGGCGGGTATAAAAATGGGAGATATGTCTAATCTACTTTAGAGCAAATGAGAGAATGTTGTGGATAGAAAGAATAAGGGTGTGGTGCTATAAAAATAATTGTTGCTTGTCTTTACCGGCAAGTGGGAGATTGTTGGAAGTAGAGTGCCCGAAAGACAATTGTTTTTTGTCTATACGGGCAAGTGGGAGATTGTTGGAAGTAGCGCCCGAAAGATACTTTTTGTAATTGTTTTTATAATTAATAAATGACAGATTTATTCTCATCTTATTATTTGCTTCGTGCTTATATTTAATACACTGCTGAAAACCCCAAGTCGTATCATATGTAGCCATATAACTTAGTGTGTGACACACATGAAGATTAAGTTTATGGTGATACACTTGAACTATTAGTGCGTGGTGAACTTAATCAAAGTATGGGGTCTATTGATTAAACCACCATTAATGCGCCCATAACACTTTAAGGTGTGACCGTCCTATCCGGACCGTCGATATTGGTTATCTACTTGTAATCCCGCTTCGTTACGGATAGTCTACGGAGGGTTACTCTGTATGTAATGATTATATCAATTGACACTTATTGACTCGACACTATGAGAATAAGTTATATCTATAATCGATAGAGTTCAGTCCGGATTTATGGTGGCGTAATTCCGGAATTAATAAGTTGAGTAGAAATATTCTGTTCGATGAATATTATATTCAATTTATTGTAGCTACTGGTTATAGGTCCATGGTCCCCGGGTTGGCTCCTAACACGCGAGTGAATTCTCGTATTTTAGAACCAAGAATAAAATTAAATAGTTGGTCTATTTAATGAATATGCAAAATATTATTTATTTGATAAATAATATGTAATATAGAAAAGACATTTTCTACTATCCCCAATGGCTTAAAAATGGCACCATATTTTTTTTGGTTTTGGGAAAAGAAATTTGGATAATATAATTATTTATGTGTTAAATAATTATAAATAAGAAATTTGTTTTCTTATTGGATAAATTGGAAATTTGTTTTCCTTTTGGATAATGGTTTTATTTTCCTAAAAGGAAAAGATAAATATTTGTGCATAAGATAAACTCTCAAATTATTTGGTTATTATTCTATTAAAAAAGAGAGTTTCTCCCAACACAAAATGGACCTAGAATCCAACGCCTTTTTAAATGAAAAATACGACGCCATTCTTTTTGAAAAAGAGAGAAATTTTGTTTTCTTGTTTTAGCCATTGGGAAAAACTGGAGTTTTTCTTAAGCATATTCGAGGAGGTTTCAAATGTGGGATCGACGTCCACTAGTCGTCGCTTGGAGATACAATCCGGAAGATCATGGCTTCTCTCCGGTTGGGATCTACTAACCTTCTTGTAGATTATTAATTATAATGTGAATCATATCGTGGTAAAATCGAAAAACGAATTTTAATTCGTTGCTTCCGCCGTGCATGATCGAGCGTCTCGATCGGTGCTGTGAATCAGATATAACGATCCAATTATGAATCGGATCCGGATTCGGGTTTCTGTATATCCAGCACCGAGTGCCCCCGTTCTATTAGGTAGACCTTTCTTAGCGACCAACAGAGCAATAATGGACATTGATAATAGGGAAATCACTCTAAGGTTGAAGAATGATGTTGTATCAATGAAAATCCTAGAGCCCCTAGATAATAGGCCGGAATGTAGCAAGACGACTTATGGTTCAGGGAAAGTGGAAATCATGGAGATAGAGGAGGAAAGGCATAGGCAACGAGAGGTTCTAGTGGAAACTTGTGAGCAGGAATTCATGAGATTAATGCTTAGAGAACACGAAGAAAAGGACCACAACAAGGCGCTCACGGAGGCTAGTCCTTGCGTAGTGACAGAGTAGAGCTTAAAGTGGAAAATGTGGAATCCTACGGCATAAAGTTTAAATCTCAAAACAGAGGACGATTTAGCACACGAGCAAAGTGAGCAAGGCATGCTAGGAAGAAAGCTCATAAAGTTTCTAGGAAAACCGGGAAATGTCACTCCTAAAAGATAATGACCGACGAGAAGGGAAGTGCATGACGGTTGAAACATAGAAGATGCAAGTTAAAGCCCCAACCTTTGACTGAGTTTAGATCCGAAGGTAAGTCGAGCTGACGACTTTAAACTCAAAACTATTCTCTTGAACCCTTAGTTAGGATAGAAGTCAATAAAAGTAGCCGGATGAAATGACGAGCTTTTTTTCATCCTACCACACCCTTAGGCTTTTTCTATCATTTCATCATTTCTCACACTCCACCATAACTCCACCTCAATCCCATCAATCAAACCCCTCAAATCCCTCACCCTCATTACTCCTCTACCCACTATCCCACAAAATCCTTCCACATTCTACCCATTTCTCCTATATAAACACCCTTGCACCACCATTATTCATCATCTTCATCACCTATCTTCTTCTTTATCACAAAAAAAATCTCCTTTTTCTTTTCTTTTTCAAAATCTAGGCCACCATCACCGCCACTATCACCACCAAAAGCCTCTATTTTTCTTCATTTCCAACACCCAAACACCATTTTTTCCAACCTCTGCTGCAAAATAGTGCTATTGTAGCACGTTGATGCTGCAGTTCTTCATCTTTTATCATCAGCAACACAGTCCCAGAAGAAACCGGGAAAAATCAGCTCCGGTAAATCGGGGGTATAGGCCAATTGACCATATGTGGACATCAGCAGACCAATACAACAGGTGTCCACATATGGTCTGCTGACTGATGACCAAAATAGTAACGTCCAACCTTAACCGGCAGAGTACCGGGTCGGAAGTACTATAGAGGTGAGCAAGGTCGTATCCCACGAGGAATTTGTCGAATACCAAAGTCGTTTTAGGATTTAGTTTAGGTCAATCACGATGTAAAACGAAATATAAACTAAAGATACCAAGGATAGAAAGAGACATAGCCAAACCATGATCCAATTGACTACTTTCGCCCCTCTAATTGATTATTCGGGAATGGGATTAACCAACCTACCAACCTAACACATATATCGACTCATTCATGGGTGCAAACTCCTAAGCTAGTGTAAGACGCCATTCAACAATCAAACACCCTTTGCCCGGTTCAACAGTTCGCCTTTAAGAATTTAATTGACCGAAACAAGATTAACGTGCTAGAGTTGCCCGATTTACACCGACAAACCCCGTTACCCAATTGATCTAAACAACTCAGTCAATTGTAAATAACGATCCCAAAACCCCTTTTCCCACACCCCTTCACAACATACATTTATAAAAGTGGTGTGTGAGTTCATGAACTATGTGTACAAGCTAATTCGAGCATTAAGAACAAGTTTTAAGACATGAATTCATCAATATAACAAAAAATAAGCACTACCCATTCCCAATTTCATCAATTAGAGGGTGATTTCTTCAACCTTCACATGATTTGACTATGAAATGTTTAGCTACTCATAGTAAAACACGAAATAACAATCAAAGAGAAGATTAAAGCCATAAAAGAGAAAGAGGAATGAAATTAATTACCAAAAACGCAGGAAATTGAAGTTGAATTAATCTTCATCCAAACCCATTGTCACTTGGGGAAGAAGACTTCCAAAACACCAACAAGGATGAGAGAATCTATGCTAAATTGTGTTTAATCTAAGGGTAAGAGTGAAAGAAGATCTAATCTAAGGGAGAAAAGGGAAGAAAATCGACCTAAGGGTGTCCTAATTAAGTCTAGGTATGAGTTCTTATGAAATGGGGGTGAAAAAATCTATTTATAAGCGCCCAAAAATGTGCAGAAAAAGTGATTTTGGCGCGCCCCAAAACTGGTTCTGTGATTCTGGGAGCTCTCTGTTCTACTTTGGCGTGCCCCAAAGTCTTCAGCGCGTGCCAAAAATCTGGACTGATACACCTTCAGTAATCTGGCAATATCTTTGCGTGTAGAGCTCCGATTTCAGTGATTCAAAACGCGTTGGAAAGCTCATTCAATTATCTAAAACTTTCTTGAAGGCCACAAGTCCATAAAATTCATGTATCTGGGAGAAAAGGTCAGATTAAGTGAACAAATGGTAAGAGCACCAACCACCTTTGATCCGTTTCCATCCCCGGGCTTTGGTTTCGCCATTCTAAGTCTCTTATGCCTCATCTTCCGGGCTTATGAGTCACCTATTTCCTGCATTTCCATAGAAAAATATACCAAGCATAATCCTGCAAGATAAATAGGGCTCGAATAGGGCCAAAACACCGTAAAATGATAAGGTGTTCCATCAATTTGATGGATTACCTATAAGTAAGTGCTCAAAGCGATTTTACCCTATAATCGGTCTAAAACCACCCAAAACAAGCCAAGAGTGTCATAAACGGGGGTTAAAACATGCACCAAAACATAGTAAAGTTGACTCTCATCAACCACCCCCCACTTAGCGTTTGCTCGCCCTCGAGCAAAATGAGCGTTTTAAAAGAATCCAAAGAGTCAGCGTTACATGCGTAGGTCAAGACAATCACATATCAAGGATAACCGAAAAGTAATTGAGTAAATGCATGAAACTTAACCCTACCTTATCAAGCAAACATGATGTGAGTGTGTGAATAGCTTCTCCTACATTTACCACGGTTCACCGGTTTGAATTATGGATGGTAGGTTATTGTGACTACACCATAGGCTCATACTTCATAAGCATCTCCACTAATCGGGGCCAACCGAGGCTAAGCAAGGTCGAGTAGGACTTGCAAGGTTGTAACGTTAGCCTAGGGATAGGGCTAACCGAAGGAAATTTCTGGGGAATAAACAACAAAGAGATAAACACGAGCAAGCTTAATCTTGGGGTGTACCAATACAAAACATAGCTAGCTCCACCCTTCTCTAGCTCAAAACAACTATAGAAACATGATTTATAAAGTAAAGTGCCATATGATACCATGTTTCATGTACCATTAGGCAAAAATGAAGAACTATCATGTTTCTATATCACAAGGACTCATCCCAAACACCATCATCACATAATATATCAAAACATGAGTCCTAAACTTTTGGCTTTCTTTGACTCAACCTTTTATTTACCTTTCATGACTTTTTTTCTTTTCTTTTATTTTTCCCTTTTTTTTTCTCTTTTTTTTCTGATGATTTTTGAACATGAATTTTTATTAGGTTTGAGTCAAAGGTTATCACATACACATAAAATGAATCGAGCTCCTACCCTCCAATATCATGAAATAGCTCATAAAACCAACTCCTCTATAAAAAACACACCACTCTACCACCCCACACTTTCCTAGGCAAGTGTGATCTAGATGAAAAGATTAAGCTTAACTCGTAGGGTGTTCAAGGGAATGTAGACCACAAATAAGGCTTGGGGTCAGGAAATTACGGGCTAAATACGAACGGCTAAGTGTCGGATGGGGGTCTAACCATCCTACCAAGGCTTAGAGGGGTTACTGTAGAATATCTCACGGGATGGCTATTTGGCTCTGGTCGGGTCAAAAAATGCCATAACTGCCATCCCAAACTCTACCAAGGTCGGCCTTTCTATTTCGTCTCGAAGTTAATGATATGAGTTCTAGGTAGCCAAATTGTGCCTAAGTCTACCATAATCGGTCACTAGTTACCGCGGTTTATGAAATCGAAGCTATACGTGCATAAGTGTCCCATTCACAAGGCATGCATTTAAACATTTACTAAACCATTTATCTTATCAATGTGATGGCTCAACATACGAATGCAACATCAAAACTTTGGAAAATTTTAAAAAATGCTCAAATTTTGCTAAATAAGTGACCAAACACTAAGCATATAACACAATGGCCAGAAAAACAATGAAGCACATATCAAAGCTAAGCCTACCACCCCCCTTTAAATGCAACACTGTCCTCAGTGTGTGAATGAAAAAAAGGAAAGAAGGCTTAGCTTAACCCGGCAGAAAAGCATGAAAGAATGCATGTGACATATCCACGAAGCTCCATCTCAAATATCTAAAGCCCTGAAACCAAGAAACACGAAAAACTCATGCACGGTGTACAACCCTCGCGCCTTTCTGCCGGGTTAAGCTAAGCCTTCTTTCCTTTTTCATGCACACACTGAGGACAGTGTTGCATTTAAAGTGGGGAGTGGTAGGCTTAGCTATTGTTACGCACTTCATTGTTCTTTTTGAGCCATTGTGTTGCATGCTTAGTGTTTGGTCACTTCCTTAGTAAATTTGAGCAATTTCTAAAATTTTCCAAGGTTTTGAAGTTACATTCGTGTGTTGAGTCGTCACGTTGATAGGGTAAACGGTTTAGTAAATGTCTGAATACATGCTACTTGACTTACTACCTTATCTTGAAAATGGATTTTCACGCACGTGTAGCTTCGATTTCATGAACCACGGTAACTAGTGACCGATTATGGTAGACTTAGGCACAATTCGGCTACCTAGAACTCATACCATTAACTTCGAGACGAAATAGAAAGGCCGACCTTGGTAGAGTTTAGGACGATAGTTATGGCATTTCTTTGACCTAACCAGAGCCAAATAGCCATCCCGTGACATATTCCACAGTAACCCTTCTAAGCCTTGGTAGGATGGTTGTTAGACCCCCATCCAACAGTTAGCCATTCGTTTGTAGCCCGTAATTTCCCGACCCCCAAGCCTTATTTGTGGTCTACGTTCCCTTGGACACCCTACGAGTCAAGCTTAATCTTTTCATTTCGAGCGCACTTTCTAAAGCAAGTGTGGGGTGGTGGAGGAGTACGTATATATAGAGGAGTTGGTTTTTACGAGCTATTTCACGATTTGGAGGGTATGAGCTCATTTTTATATTGTATGTATGTGATGGCCTTTGACTCAAACCTATTTAAATTGTATAGTGCAGCTTTCTAAATTCAAAAAGTTTCTTGTCTTGAAAAAAAAAAAAAGAAAAGAAAAGAAAAGAGAAAAGTCAAAAGAAAATGAAATCAATCAAAGAAAGCTTGCAATAAAAGTCAATAAAAGTGTAATAAATGTTGAGTCAAAGAAAGCCAAGTATTTTGGGATTCATGTTGTGATTTGTTATATGATGTTGGTGTTTGGGATCAATCCTTAATATAGAATCATGATTCTTGTATGCTTTTGCCTCGTTACACTTGAGACATAGTGCAATATGGCATTCTATTTTCTTGGATCATGTTTCAAGATTCTTTTTTTTTGAGCTAGAGAAGGGGAGAGATAGCTATGTTTTGTATTGACACACCCCGTGATTAAGGTTGCTCATTTTTATATATTTGTTGATTATTCCCCAAAAATTCCCTTCGGTTAGCCCCGTCCCTAGCCTAACGTTACAACCGTGTAAGTCCTACTTGACCTTACTTAGCCTCGGTTGGTCCCGATTAGTGGAGATGCTTATGAAGTATGAGCCTATGGTGTAGTCGTATCAACCGAGCATCCATAATCCAAACCGGTATACCGTGGTAAATGTAAGAGAATCTATTCACACACACACATCTCGTTTTCTTGATAAGGTAGGGTTAAGTTGTATGCATTTACTCATTTACTTCCGGTTGTCTTTGATGTGTGATTGATTTGACCTACGCGTGTGACGTTGACTCATTGGATTCTTTTAGAACGCTCATTTTGCTCGAGGACGAGCAAACGCTATGTGGGGGGTGGTTGATGAGAGTCAACTTTTCTATGCTCCGGTGTATGTTTCAACTCCCTTTTACGGCACTTTTGGTTCATTCCAGGTAGTTTTAGACCTCATTTAGGGCAAAAATCGCATTACACGTCCACCATGGGGTAAACTGTCATATAGATGGAAAACCTCAGCATTTTACGATGTTTTTGGCCCTTTTCGAGCCCTATCTATCTTGTGGAATTATGCTCGGTTTGTGTAGATGTTGTGACGCAGGATCTAGGTGCTCGTAAGCCCGGGAGACAAGGCGTGGAGCGTATGAAGATGAAACCAATGGTTGGAGATAGAAGAAAAGAGAGAAAAGTGAAGAAATTGGAGTTTGAAACTGTTGGGCACGCCAAAGTTGAAGCAGAATGCACAATAAGTCACTGAACAAGTCTGGGGCACGCCAAAGATGTTGGGGCGCGCCAAGTTGATACAGTGAGTTCCCAGAATCGCAGAACCAGTTTTGGGGCACGCCAAAGCCTTTGGGGCGCGACAAAATGACCTTTCCTGCATTTTTTTGGAGAATATAAATACGGCTTGCACAGATTTTTAGCCATTCTCTACACACTTTTTCACCTTCATATCTTACGTTTTTCCCCTTTAGGTCGATTTCTCCCATTATTCTTCCCTAGATTCACTCTTTCATCATCTTTTACTTAAAATAAACACAATCTAGCTTAGATTTTAGCTAACGTTTCTTCTCTAATCTTGGATTTTCTGATTTTGGGCCTTCTTCTTCACCAATTGACATGGGTGTTGAAAAAGTTTGATGTAAACTCCGATTCTCTACGATTTTGGTAATCAATTTCAATTTCTATTTCATTTATGGCTTTAATTCTATCTTTGATTGTTGTTTTTAGTTTTACTATGATTAGCTAAACTTTCATAGCCAAATTATGTGAAGATTGATGAAATCACCCTCTAATTGATGAAATTGGGAATGGGTAGTGCTTAATTGTTGTTATATTGACGAATTCATGTCTTAAAACTTGTTCTTAATGCTTGAATTAGACTGTACACCTAGTTCATGAACAAACACACCACTTTTATAAATGTATGTTGCGAAGGGGTGTGGGAAAAGGGGTTTTAAGATCATTCTTTATAATCAACTGAGTTGTTTAGATTGATTAGGGAGTGAGGTTCAATCGGTTGTGAAATCGGGCAACTTTAGCGCATTAATCTTGTTTCGGTCAATTATATTCTTAAAGGCGGACTGTTGAACCGGGCAAAGGGTGTTCGATTGTTGTATGGCGTCGTACACTAGCTTAAGAGTTTGCACCCATGAATGAGTCGATATAAGTAGAGGTTGGTAGGTTGGTTAATCTCATTCCCGAGCTAATCGATTGGAGGTGTGAAAGTCATCAATTGGATCATAGTTTGACTATGTCTCTTTCTCTCCTTAATTACTGTAGTTTATATTTTGTTTTAGTATAATTAAACTTGAAATATCTTGGTTGACCTAAACTAAATTCGAAAACGGCTTTGGTATTCGATAAATTCCTCGTGGGATACGACCTTGCTCACCTCTATAGTACTTCCGACCCGGGCAACGGCGCCAGAAAACTTGATGATCAAAATAGTAACGTCCAACCTTAACCGGCAGAGTACCGGGTCGGAAGTACTATAGAGGTGAGCAAGGTCGTATCCCACGAGGAATTTGTCAAATACCAAAGTCGTTTTAGGATTTAGTTTAGGTCAATCACGATGTTTCAAGTTGAATTATAGTAAAATGAAATATAAACTAAAGATACCAAGGATAGAAAGAGACATAGCCAAACCATGATCCAATTGACTACTTTCGCCCCTCTAATCGATTATTAGGGAATGGGATTAACCAACCTACCAACCTAACACTTATATCAACTCATTCATGGGTGCAAACTCCTAAGCTAGTGTAAGACGCCAATCAACAATCAAACACTCTTTGCCGGTTCAATAGTTCGCCTTTAAGAATTTAATTGACCGAAACAAGATTAACGCGCTAGAGTTGCCCAATTTACACCGACAAACCTCGTTACCCAATTGATCTAAACAACTCAGTCAATTGTAAATAACGATCTGAAAACCCCTTTTCCCACACCCCTTCACAACATACATTTATAAAAGTGGTGTGTGAGTTCATGAACTAGGTGTACAAGCTAATTCAAGCATAAAGAACAAGTTTTAAGACATGAATTCGTCAATATAACAACAATTAAGCACTACCCATTCCCAATTTCATCAATTAGAGGGTGATTTCTTCAACCTTCACATGATTTGACTATGAAATGTTTAGATACTCATAGTAAAACATGAAATAACATTCAAAGAGAAGATTAAAGCCATAAAAGAGAAAGAGGAATGAAATTAATTACCAAAAATGCAGGAAATTGAAGTTGAATCAATCTTCATCCAAACCCATTGTCACTTGGGGAAGAAGACTTCAAAAACACCAACAAGGATGAGAGAATCTATGCTAAATTGTGTTTAATCTAAGGGTAAGAGTGAAAGAAGATCTAATCTAAGGGAGAAAAGGGAAGAAAATCGACCTAAGGGTGTCCTAATTAAGTCTAGGTATGAGTTCTTATGAAATGGGGGTGAAAAAATCTATTTATAAGCGCCCAAAATTGTGCAGAAAAATTGATTTTGGCGCGCCCCAAATCCTTTGGCGTGCCCCAAAACTTGTTCTGTGATTCTGGGAGCTCTCTGTTCTACTTTGGCGTGCCCCAAAGTCTTCAGCGCGCGCCAAAAATCTGGACTGATACACCTTCAGTAATCTGGCAATATCTTTGTCCGTAGAGCTCCGATTTTAGTGATTCAAAACGAGTTGGAAAGATCATTCAATTATCTACAACTTTATTGAATACCACAAGTCCATAAAATGCATGTATCTGGGAGAAAATTGCAGATAAAGTGAACAAATGGTAAGAGCACCAACCACCTTTGATCTGTTTCCATCCCCGGGCTTCAGTTTCGCCATTCTAAGTCTCTCATGCCTCATCATCCGGGCTTATGAGTCACCTATTTCCTGAATTTACATAGCACAATATACCAAGCATAATCCTGCAAGATAAATAGGGCTCGAATAGGGCCAAAGCACCGTAAAATGATAAGGTGTTCCATCAATTTGATGGATTACCTCTAAGTAAGTGCTCAAAGAGATTTTACCCTATAATCGGTCTAAAACCACCCAAAACAAGCCAAGAGTGTCATAAACGGGGGTTAAAACATGCACCAAAATATAGTAAAGTTGACTCTCATCACTGACTTTTAGTCTGCTGTGTTTTATAAACACCTCAGCTGACTGCTTCTCATCTAAATTTTTATTATGAAGTTAGAGTACACCATTTAAAACATAACCAAGTTCCAATTTCCACTTTACTTTTAATGGAATTTAGACCTTCTATACAAGGTATATGTGATCAGCTTAGGTCATCACAGACTTCCTTAAATTCTGATCACATATCCTTGACTTTTAATACTAAGTTTGATCTCTTAGCCTTTATTACTGAGTTTGAACCCTCAAACTTCAACCATCAACATGTCCTATACACTCTACTGACCTAGACACTCTACTAACCTAGATAGGTCTGCTGATCAAGTCAGCTGACCTCTTTATAGTGCTTGTTTGATCAAACTTATACAAAGATCAAACTCTAGTAAACCTATACATTCAATCTAGACATCTTTTTGTCTTTGCTCTATAACAACTAGTCTAACACTCATCATTAAAACTAAAATTTTTCTAACAAAACATGTAAGCAAGTAAATAATACAAAAACAAGAAGAATACATATTTAACGTAGTTTCCGGCAATGTGCCGACTACTACACGGACAAACGAGGATTATTTTACTATCACAAGAAAGTTACAATTTGCATGCATTACAGATGGTATTTATAGACTTTGGTAATCCAACCTTAATCGACTTAACAACCAACATAATAATTGACTAAAATACCCCAGAAGTAACATTTACCAAATCGGAAAACCATGCAAACGTGTTCCTCAAGTAATGTTGAGAACCAACTCAGCAGACTCAACAGATGGTCAACTCTGATTTCCTCTCTCAGCTGAACACCAAACTCAGCAGATGCTTCATACTTTGCTGACCAGACTAGGTTTCCACACAGACTCAGCTGACTACTACACTCAGCTGACCAGACTCAACATGCACAGTTTAATTCACCATTACAAAGATTTCAATGGATTGAGGGGTTTTAGGTCTTTCACCATCATCTTCATTTTCATTGCAATCTAAATTATAATGCTCCATATGATTTGGTTATAGAAGGCGGATTGGGATTGCCGGTGGTGACAGGGGACGGAAGGATGACAGGATCGGAGAAGGAAGCTTGTGGAAGGCTAATTAAGTTTGGTTTCAACTATCATTTTCCCGTGTTTCCGGAGAAAGAGTTGATAAGGACGGCGATCGGCAGCAGAGCGGCGGTGGTGAAGGGAAATTGAGGGAGTGGGTCGACGGGTTTGAGAAGAAAGGACAGTGTTTTTGTGATAGATTTTTAATTTGTATTTTTATTTTTAATTACAAAATACATATATGGGGTCACGGGAGCTTAAAACTACATTTTTATCAATAAAATGACATTTTTAACAACAAAACTATATCATTTTAATACTAAAAAAAAATTCCGGATCTCAGTGGGGTCATGTGATCCCACTAAGTACACCTGAGATCCACCACCGTGTATATATATATATATATATATATATATATATATATATATATATATATATATATATATATTGACACTATTTTGTTTTTGGTTTTTTTAAGGGTTAATTACTTAAAAGTATAGTTTTTTATACTTATTAGCCCCATAAGGACATAAAAGAATCTGTTGGACTTATAAGGACACATTATATCATAGGTTACTAATTTACCCTTGCACACCTCTTAATCTCACCTTCACCCTCAACAGGCGTCTCAGATGGTGAAGCCGGCAAACGCAAGAGACGCTCGGATCTTCCTTCATCTTCATCTCCAGTTGCACGACCACAGGCACAGCTGCCGGATCCGATGCTTGAATTAAGATTCCGGCGGGAGCAGAAGAAATTAAGGCTAGTGAAGCTCAAAGAAAGGTACGAAAGAGAGATAAATCAGTGGGAACATTTGTCGAACACCTTGAGTAGCAATATTCAACAAACATCCTCTGCTATTCAAGCTGCGGCGGAAGAAGCGGCGCGCTCAAGAAACCAACAGTGGTGCGACTGAGGAATTGAATGTTTCTTCTATCGTACCATCATCATCTGATTCAACCTCCTGCCGCAGCGGCGGCGGCCGAAATCTGGTCGATGAGCTCATTTCTCAGGTAATGAAATGTTTCTTCTATGGCCATTGGCCTATAATGTGGTGTTAATTGAAACGAAAGTGGTGTTTGATTTATAACAGGCGGAAGGTGAAGAAGGAATAATTGAAAATGTAGAGTATCTATGTGAGATTGGAGAAGGCATTTGCAATGGAAAAGAAGAGAGTAATAAGGAAGCACAGTAATAAGGAAGCACTGATCCAACTCCCAGTTTGGACATGGTCGCCCCGTGAGCTAAATATATAAGATTCTGCTTGTGTACAAAATATATAAGAATGTAACAGGACTTGTTTGGGTTATTACAAAAAGAAAATGCTAATTACCTATTAGGTCATCAGAAGAGTGAATTTTGCACAAATTTGGGAGATTGGTTAAACAACAAGCTTTCATAGTTGAGAGAGGTAAGTATCACGGTATTACCTCTGCCTAAAGGTTAGTTGGTACTACTTAATTTGGCCTAAACATGTACGGTTGTCCCTTATAATTAGAGACTGGCCAGTGGGTTATTTAAGTAAAATTTGGGTGCATTCTTGAGATTGATCATTAATTAATAAATGAGCTATACATATATATACAGTGCCCGTCTCACTGTTTGCTTTTTTCTTATATTCAGTTTTTTGATTGGAATTTGCAGTGAATCATCTTCGTCTGTGTTACTTTGTTTTTCTGCTGCGGTAGTATCATTTGGAATGGGATTTCTTGCCATTTGGTGTATGTGCCTGCAAGTTTCGATGAACTGTCGGAGTTCAAAAATCTAAGAAATGTTTTCCTTGAAAGAAATGGAAGTTCTGTAGAATGCTTTTCCAAGGTGTTTGCTCATAAGCTTATGTTGGAGCCTCATTCGAAGGATACCCAACTACAACCGATGCACGAGAAAGGTATCAACAATCAGCCTGAAAATTTTGTACGCTTATATAACATTGAACTTGTTATAGAGAGGCTCGCTTTGAATCTAGGCTCTGAATATGTTGTTTGGTCATGTCGATGTGTTGCAAGATCGGTGTGTCGATTTGTTCCTACTAGTGTGGATGCTTATCTTATCCCATTTATTAAAGAGTTGAAGAGAGTTTGAGAATGTGATAAACACAAGAGTAAGCTTCAACTTAGTTTATTCATTGAGTAAAAAGATGTATAAATAGATACAATTGAGATAGAGAGACTAGCTAGCTAGCTTGGGCGGCCACTTGAGTATGTAGATGTGGGCGGCAAGCATGCAAAAGTAAAAAGTAAAAGTTATGTCTATGACATAAAGTAAACTAGAGTTTGACATATTAATTGTTTATATGAATCACAATTAATATGTCTTTTACAATTAAATAAGGTGTACAAAATATTATGCACGAAATCCACGAGGCTCAAGAGAGTCTCACGAGTAATATTAATAGTAATATTAATATTTCCACACCCCTCAAATGGGTTTGATATGTTGATGCAAACCAAGTTTGCTACTTAGTCTCATTGAACATAAGAGGTGGAATAGCCTTGGTAAGAATATCGACGATTCGATCTGCTGAGGAACATCTTTGAGTTGAATAATCTTGGCATCAATCTTCTCCTTCGTAGTAGTGTGTCACAATGTCCACATGCTTGGTTTTATCATGATGGATTGGATCTTCCGCCATGCATAAGGCTGAATTATTATCACAACAGAGTGTGATAGGTTCTTTGATCTGATTCTTGAAGTTCGATCGAACCACTTTTTAGCCATAGAGCTTCACAAATGCCAAGTACAAGTGCCCTTAGTTCACCTTCAAAGATCGCTTCTTGACACACAGAGAGGGTTGTTTCTTGCTCCTCCAAGTAACCAGTGTTCCCCATATATATGAGCAATAGCTGTGGTAGACCTCCTGTCAATGTGACATCCAAATTCCAATCAAGATCGGTGTAGACCTTGATTGATCTATCGGTAGACTTGGTGAAGTGCGAGGCCTTGGCCAGTGGATTTTAAATACCTCAAGATCCTATTCACTTTGCATCCCAATGTTGCTCAAGAGGGCAATGCATGAATTGACTGACTGCATCGACCCCCATATGCAATATCGGGTCTTGTGTGAGAAAGGTATATGAGTTTGCCTACAAGCCTTTGATATTGTTCTTTCCTGGCGACAATGTCACCATGCGATGGGTATGACTGGGTCTCTTGGAGATACAACAGTTTGCATCCCATCATGCCGCTTTCCTTGATGAGGTCCAGGACATACTTCCTTTGGGAGACCGAAATGCCATTGGTGTTTCTAGCTACTTCCAAACCAAGAAAGTACTTGAGGTAGCCCAGATCTTTAACTTGGAACACCTTTGCGGTAGAGTCTTCAAGTTACGGATCTCGGAGAGTCATCTCCATGAGGATGATATCATCCACATATACAATTAGAATGGACCTCCTCTGGTTGGTTGTCTTGACAAACATGGTGTGATCGAGTTGCATTGATGATATCCAGCAGCTTTAACCACGGTAGTGAGTTTTCCAAACCATGCCCTTGGTGATTGCTTGAGCCATATAGAGATTTCCTCGGTTGCACACCTTGCCTTGAGTATGAGGATTGATAAAACCAGAGGTGCAGATCATATAAACCTCCTCGAGTGAGGTCCCCATTTAGAAAGGCATTTTGATGTCCAATTGGTGAAGAGGCCACTCAAGTTGGACAACTAGGGAAATCGATACCACTGACGGTGTTGAGCTTTGCTCTTGGTGCAAAAGTTTCCTTATAGTCAATGCCATAAGTTTGAGTGAATCCTTGCTACCAATCGGCTTTATACTTGTCAATTTTACCATCGAATTTGTATTTGATAGTGAATAACCATCTGCAGCTAACTATTTTCTTGCCTTTGGGAAGAGTTGTGAGATCCCAAGTATGATTATCCAGAGAGCGATCATCTCTGTTTTAACAAAGACCTTCCACTTATCATTTTGAAGGGCCTCCCGAATATTTCTAGGGATAGAGTGAGAGTCCAGTCCTGTGTAAACATGGCAAAGACAGAGACAAGCGATCATAAGATAAATAAGTATGAATAGAATGATCGGTGCATGATCTTTTCCCTTTCCTTAGAGCAATAGGTCTCATCATCCACTTGATGAAGCTGCTTTGAGATTCAAGAAGTGAGGTCCAGCAGACTCTGTTCGATGGGTTCTTTGAGGTTACGGTTCGCCGAGGCTCTGGGTCGATGGGTCTGGTCGCCAGATCGCCGAGGTCGATAATGTGAGTATCCGCAGGATCTTTGAAGGTTATGAGTCTGCTTGAGGCTTAGGACTCTGCTGAGGGTAAATGGTTTCTTGAGGAACGGACTTAGTTCAATCTCAATCAGTTTCCATCGTGTGACTTGCTCAGTGAGGTTTCTTTGTAATATGGAGTCCTTTCAAAGAATTTCACATCCATAGAATTGTAAAATTTCTTTTCAAGAGGAGAGTAACACTTGTAACCTTTCTGTCTGTGCATATCCAAGGAAAATGCACTTATGAGCTTTAGGATCAAGCTTACTTCGTGTTGAGCATGGATATAAACAAACACAAGACAACCAAAGATCTTTGGAGGCAATTGGGTAATAAGATGAGAGCGAGGAGTGTGTGGTCAGCAGGGTTTGGAGAGGAGTTTTGAAACCTAACACTCTGCTGGGAAGTCTGTTGATTAAATATGTTGCAGTCAATATAGCTTCACCCCACATGTATTTAGGAACATGTGTAGTGAACATAATTGATCTGGCCATTTCCAGCAGATGCCTGTTCTTTCTTTCAGCAACCCTATTTTGTTGAGGTGTTTCCACACAACTACTGATATGAACAATTCCTCTATTTGTCAAGAAGTTACTGAGGTTAGACTCATAGTATTCCAGAGCATTATCAGTCTTTAAGATCTTGATCTTAGTATCAAATTGGGTGGAGACCATGTGATAGAATTCTTGGAAGATAGGTCCAACTTCAGATTTGTCTTTCATTAAGAACAGCCAAGTGTTTCTGGTATGATCATCAATGAATGTTACAAACCACCTTTTTCCTGTTATACTTTTCACTCTTGAGGGTCCCCATACATCACTGTGAATTAAGGTGAAAGGGGAAGAGGGCAAGTGAGGTAACTTAGCATACACAGATTTGGTGAGTTTAGCAAATTGACAAATATCACATTGAAGATCATTAAGATTACATCCTTTAAATAATTCAGGGATTAAAGACTTTAAATAACCAAAACTTGGATGTCCTAGTCTATAATGCCATAACATGATATTGTCTAGGTTTTGAGTGCAGTCAGTGTGAGGCGGTTCTGTCTTCGCCTTTTGTCTTCAGGGGTTGATCACAACAAACATCCTGAGTAGGGTTTAGCTTGCCCAATCACTTCTCGAGAAGAAAGATCTGGAATATGCACCGATTCTTATTAAAAACAACAAATCCAATTCGGATCTTTAGTGAGTTTCTTGTGAGATATAAGGTTACAATCTAACTTTGGAACAAACAGGACATTCAGCAGATATATCGATTAGTAAGTTTAACCTTTCCAACACCTTTTGCATAAGAAATGCAGAACCATCGCTGAGTCTTAATTCAGTGAATTTGGTTGCATGGCATATATTGGGTAATAAGGTTTTATTACCAAATCATATGGGAAGAGGCCCTAATCAACAATCCAAGTCTCATTACTAAGAGGTGAGTAAAATATACTGTTTTAGCATGAGTGGCCATTTCAGTAGGGGAGCTACCTTCCTGCTGGCGAGCAATAAAGGCTTTAAAGGCGACAAACCGAGCATTCACTTCTCACATTCTCCTCTTCAGCGACAAGTTTGCCTTGACTTTCCTTGGTTGGTTTTGAGGTTTTAGAGGGGTTAGGTTTGCCATGTAGCTTCCAACAATTGTCCTTGGTGTGATTTGTGCGTTTGCGGTGATCACGAGCGACTTTCCACTTTCTCGGTGGAGGCTTCCTGTAAGTCTCATTAACCTTCAAAGCAGGCGCACCTTGATGGGGTTGTCGGCGGGGAGTTCAAAGAAGATCACTTTCCTCCTCGCTTTCCTCATGTTTGACCTCAAGAAACATGGATTTGAGATTTGGAAGAGGTTTAGTAGCAAGAATTCTACCTCGACATCATCAAGAGTAGGATTCACCCCGATGAAGGAATTTGAATACTCTCTTTTCTCGATAATGTCTTTAAAGAGTGCAAGATCTTTAACATCATTCCAGGGTGAGTTTCCAACATATCTAGGTGTTGCCATGCCTTAGATAGTTGATTAAAGTATTGAGTTACGAGACATATCCCCTTGTCTCGCAATTTTGAATCTGAGCTTGAGTTCATAGACTTGGATGTATTGTCCTTTTTGAGTAAAGGTCTCGGCATTGTCCTGCATTTCCTTAGCGATGTCATACATCATGAAGTTCTCATCGATCTCTTTTGTCATAGACCTCGTGAGGATGGTCATGACTTGGTTATTTTCTGTGTCCCATGCTTCAAACTTGGGGTCAGTTTCAGCAGGGGCAGGTTTGGAACCAGACAGATATCCCATCTTGCCCTGGCCGGAGATATACATTTTCATAGACCTTGACCATAGCAAGTAATTGTTACCATCAAGTTTATGATTTGTAAAGAAGAGTGTTCGATTATCCCATCTGTGAGGCAAATGTGTGAGTCTATCAAGAAGATGAAACTTCAGATAATGTTGACATTTTTCTGAAAAAGAACTGAGTTTTGCAGCGGATTTTAGAACTCAGTATCGCTCCGATACCATGAAGAGAGTTTGAGAATGTGATAAACACAAGAGTAAACTTCAACTTAGTTTATTCATTGAGTAAAAAGATGTATAAATAGATACAATTGAGATAGAGAGACTAGCTAGCTAGCTTGGGCAGCCACTTGAGTATGTAGATGTGGGCGGCAAGCATGCAAAAGTAAAAAGTAAAAGTTATGTCTATGACATAAAGTAAACTAGAGTTTGACATATTAATTGTTTATATGAATCACAATTAATATGTCTTTTACAATTAAATAAGGTGTACAAAATATTATGCACGAAATCCTGAGGCTCAGCAGAGTCTGCTGAGTAATATTAATAGTAATATTAATATTTCCACACGTTTTTATATGGATTTCTGTTCAAGACTAATGAATTCTCTGTGTCACTGCATGAGGTCACTGCATAACGTCACTGCATGATGTCACTGCATAAATCGATATAATACGACGTCACTGCATGATGTCGCTGCATGACGTCACTGCATAAATCGATATAATAAGACGCCACTGCATAAATCGATACAATTAGACGTCACTGCATAAATCGATACCATAAAACATCACTGCATAAATCGATATAATAAGACGTCACTGCATAAATCGATACCATAAGACGTCACGGCATAAATTGATACATTATGATGTCACTGCATAAATCGATACAATATGACGTCACTTCATCGAGGTGTCTCTGCAATGCGGCGTCTCTGCATCTCAGTGTCTATGCATCGGGGGTGGTCTCTGCATCGCGATGTCTCTGCATCGCGGTGTCACTTCATTGCTGTGTCTCTGCATCGCGGTGTCACTTCATCGCGGTGTCTCTGCTTCGTGATGGTCATCGCATCGGGCGTCGCGGTGCATCAGGATGGTCATTGCATCGCGGTGGTCATTGAATCGTGGTGGTCAATGTATCGGGGGTGGTCATTGTCTCGCGATAGTCAATACATCGGTTTTTTTATAATTTAGAAAAAAAAAACCTATAAAGCGCCATAATAAAATAAAATAAAAAATTTAAAAAAAGCAAAAAAAACTGAACAGTGCCTTTTTTTTATAAAAAAATAATTAGAAAAAAAAACATTATCAATGCGCCAGTTTTTTAATTTTCTTTTTATTTTGTTTTTTTTCTTTATTAAGGGTATTTGAGTTTATCCATCTAATTTGTGTCCTTATAAGTCTAACAGATTCCTTTTTATCCTTATAAGTCCAATAAATCCGTTTTGTGTATTTTTGGGTCTTTGGCCATTTTTTTATTTCCGGACCCAAGTGTACCTGTAAGTCAATTCGACCGTTGAGGCGCCCCGTAAGCATCTTTCAAATCTTCCTTAAACAGTCACTCTGTCATCATTACATTAGACTAACTTGGTCCACGTTAATTTCTCTAACCATTTCTGATGTAACGTTAATTTCCCCTAGCCTGATTCAGCATAAATTTAGATCCTGCTCTCTCATCCTTCATCTCTCAAACTTGTTTTCTCTTGTTTTTTTCTTCACATGTTTTTCATGGACAAGGTGAAGCTAACAATAAAGTGAGAAACATCAGATTAAGAAGGATAAAGGAAGTTGCATTTAGCATTGTTTGGTTTTCGTTAATTCGCGATTTTAGCTTAACATATGTGCATTTGATCATGGCAAAGAGTGCAGAAGAGATGCTGAACAATGCAGGGGAAGCAGAACAAGATTTTGCAGAAAAACAAATTAAAGAAAAAGAAGAAGAAGAAGGACATCCGGATGCGTTTCATATCTCCGGACCTCGTAATATATCTTCTCCAAGCTGGAGGGACATTCTTAATTCTAGCTGGTACGCAGGTTCTTCTAATTTTTATTTTTTTTAATATTTTTTTACTCAAAGATTGTGATAAAGCTTTGCATCTTCTTTTCTTTCCGACATGTCCAAGCACCTGATGTATTGTAATAGCAATTATTTTGAATTCTAATGGCTTTTGGACTGTTAATTGAGTAATTACCCACTTCGCATAAAATATTAACGGTATGTGTGTATGTGTGTATTTTGACATAATTTCTCCTGATATTCCATATGCAGGAAAAATGGTAATTATAAGAGAACAGTAATGGCTTGTTTCATACAAGCAGTGTATTTGCTTGAACTTGATAGACAGGAAAACAGGACATCAACAAATGCACTTGCTCCAAAATGGTGGATACCCTTCAAATATAAATTGATTGAAACACTTATAGATGAAAGAGATGGATCCGTATACGGTGCAATTTTCGAGTGGGATCGATCCGCAGCTTTAGCAGATTTCATACTAATGAGGCCACGTGGTGCGCCTCGAGCCATTGTAGCACTCAGGGGAACACTACTGAAAAGTCCTACAATTAGACGAGATATCGAGGATGATCTTAGATTCATAACTTGGGAAAGTTTGAAAGGTTCTGTTAGATTTAATGGAGCATTAAACGCATTAAAATCGTATGCGGATAAGTATGGGAGTGTAAATATATGTATTGCGGGTCATTCTTTAGGTGCAGGCTTTGCACTTCAAGTTGGAAAAGCATTAGCTAAAGAAGGAATGTTTATAGAAACACATCTGTTTAATCCACCATCTGTTTCTTTGGCTATGAGCTTTAGGAACATCGGTGAAAAAGCGGGATTTATGTGGAGTAGGGTAAAATCGTCAATGTTTCCTTCTTCAAAGAACGATGAAAAACGAGACGTTGTGGTTGAGGATGTGATATCGTGCGGTGCAGGAGGGCCGAGAAAATGGATGCCGCATTTGTATGTTAACAATAGCGATTATATATGTTGTTATTACACGGATCCTCCAGATGAAGGTGAAGAAGATGACAAGAACAATGATATTGAGAAGGAGAATGTGATGAAGGCTCCTCCTTCAAATGGGAATGCATTAGCAAAGCTTTTTGTATTGTCAAAGGGTAAACAAAAGTTTCTTGAAGCACATGGATTGGAGCAATGGTGGTCTGATGACTTGGAACTTCAAATGGCTGTCTCAAACAGCAAGCTTATTAGTAGGCAACTGAAATCTCTGTATAGCCTCCCTGCTCCGCGGCAGGCTGCTGCAATAGTTCTTCACAAATAATTCTTGGGGGCTTTTATTTTTGCACCACACAGATTCTATCAGTCAAAGACGGTTTTCGGGCCAAAAACTGACTTTGCAAAGTTCGATTCTCACGATTCACTTACGGGGAGTTGGTTTTTTTTGGCTCTATAACCGACTTTCAAAAATCGATTCTAGCGTGGGTGCACATGGTAGGTAGTGTGATGCGCACCGCTAGAATTAGAGTGATGCAAATAAAGGCCTTCTTTTCTTTCTGTTGGTGATTTTCCTGTTTTTTCTTGAGATCAGATATTTAACAGTGTGTCATTTATGTTTGATTTTTGTTCTCTTTTCTCAGATTTCATAAAACATTGAGATACCCAATATTGCTTCATGTGAGATTCCAGTGACAGTTTGCTATACAGTTTTTGTTTTCAGTTTCTGTTCCCAATATATATATGTATAATTCACTTGTTGAAGAACTTTGTCAACTTTTTAAAGGGAAGAACGGTTTTAAAAGGAATAATTGCTTGTACAAGAAAAACAAAGAATGCAGAAAAGAATCATGTGAATAAACAATTGAAATCGTAGGTTTAAAAAATTGAAATCAGATCAGAACTTGATGAAATCAACACAATAAAACTGTAAATGAATATGAACAGTAACAATCAAAACAGTGACATGAATGAAACATGAAGAAGAGTTGTGTATTATTGATTAATCAATCGAATGGTTTACAGGAGCTGATACTATGACTTATATACACTGCCTAGATGCATTGTAAGTCAGCTGGAGGTGGTTACAAGCGGTTACTAGCTATAACAAACTTCTAACTAACTTTTAACTTAAGTGTTCGACCTAATGTCTCTTAGAGAGACTTGTGTACAGTTTGCTGCTATGATCTTCAACACCCCCTCTCAAACTGGACACTTTGGTTTGTAGATGTTGATGAGGGATATGAGTTGAGTAAGAACTGAAATCTAGATCTGTCCAGGGGTTTTGTAAACAATTCTGCAAGTTGTAATTCTATTGAAATTGGTAAAGGCTTTAGAAGTCCTTGCTGATACCTATCCCTGGCAATCTATCTCAATATGTTTAATTATTGCATGAAACACTGGATTTTCAACTATATATAGGGCAGATTTGCTGTCACAGAACAAAAGAATAGGCTTGTCTTGTTTGATGTTGAATTCTGCCAGTAAATAAGTAATCCATTGTAATTCACTGGATGCCATAGCCATTGCTCTTTATTCTGCCTCTGAGGAACTTCTGGATGCAGTAGATTGCTTCTTTGGCTTCCAACTTATAAGTGCACCACCAAACAATACAGAAAATCCTGTTACAGACCTTATAGTATCATTACATCTAGCCCAATCTGAGTCCAAAAAGCACTTCAGTTCCAGATTACTTCCTGATGGAAAAAAGATGCCTTGTTCCGGAGATTTCTTTAAGTATTTCAGTAATTTGTGGGTTGCCTGAAGTTGTAGTTCTGTTGGTTTATCCAGATATTGACTGAGCTGTTGTGTGGTATATGTAATGTCTGGTCTTGTTAGGCCTAAATATAGTAACTTTCCTACCAAACTTCTGTAGTAACTGTTTGATTTTAAAGGTTCTGAATCTTTGCTATGTAAACTGATTGAAGTATCCATAGGTATTTCACTTGGTTTACATATGAGTATCCATACTCTTCCAATAATTCCATGCAGTATTTCCTTTGGGACAGTGCAATGCCTTTCTTTGATCTAGCCACCTCTAGACCTAGGAAGTACTTTAATTCTCCAAGGTCTTTTATACCAAACTTATCATTCAGAAATTGCTTCAGTTTCTTGATCTCTTCTATATCAGGACTTGTAATGAGCACATCATCTACATAGACTAAAACATCACAAAGGATTCATTAGAGCCTTTAATAAACAGACTGTAATCCTGTTTGGACTGCCTATACCCCCTCTCATGCAAGGCTTGGGTTAATTTGATGTTCCATTGTCTACTTGCTTGTTTTAAGCCATAGAGGGATTTTACCAGTTTGCAAACATGTCCTGGTTCTGCCTTGAATCCTTGTGGAACTTGCATATATACTTCTTCTACTAAGTCACCATAGAGGAAGGCATTGTTTACATCTAGTTGGTGTAGGTTCTAGTCTTTTGCTGCTGCAATGGCCAGGAAAGTCCTTACAGTTTTGAGTTTTACCACAGGAGAAAAATTATCTAGATAATCTAATCCCAACTGCTGTGTATAACCTTTTGCTACAAGCATTGCCTTGTATCTTTCTATGGAACATCAGATTTCCTTTTGACTCTGTACACCCATTTACAACCTATTGGTTGTTTTCCTTTAGGTAGGGGAACTATCTCCCAAGTATTAGTCCGTTGAAGAGCTTTAATTTCATTGTCCATTGCTTCTCTCCATTATGTATGTTTGACTGCTTCATTGTATGTTTTTGGTTATGCTATGACTTGAGTACTGAAAATATAAGATTTGTAAGGAATAGATAAGTGATCTAATGTATCTACTTTATAGCATGAGGTGATGTATGTGTGGAAATGTTATGACACACATAATCTTGAAGATAAGAAGGTATGCCTCTGTTTCTAGAAGACATTCTCACATTCGGATCTTCATTGACATGCAGTGCTTCCACATAATCCAGAAAGTTAACATCATCAACATGGTCTATGATGTCATCAGCAGGTTCTTGATGATGTATATGTTCCTGATGTTCATGTGTTGTCTGTGAAGAATCAAAGGGATCATGAGGATTGTTTATATCATCAAGACTTGGATTATGTGAAGAACCTGTACTTTGAGGCAAAAGTGTAGGATCAGAAGCTGAAAAAACATCTTGATTAAAAGAAATTGGCAAAGGTAAGTCATTACCTGATGCTGCACCATCTTTATAAGGAAAGGTAAATTCATGAAATATTACATTTCTAGCAATGAAAATTTGCCTATTTTGAAGGTTTAAGAGATAGAAGCCTTACACATTAATTGGTGCAAATTTATTGTTGTAATGATGTAAGTTATAAGCAAAAGTTAAACAACCAAACACCTTGACATTATCATATTTAGGTTTGACAGAATATAGAAGTTCATAAGGTGTTTTATTGTTCAATAATGGTGAAGGTGTTATATTTATCAGATTTACAGCATGAAGAACAAAGTAAGACCAGTATATTAAAGGCAAATCAGATTGAAATATTAAACTCCTAGCAACATTTAGGATGTGTTGATGTTTTCTTTCAACCACTCCATTTTGTTGGGGGGTTTTAACCATAGATGTTTGATGTAAAATGCCTTGGGATAGATAAAATTCAGGTAGACAGAATTCTAAACCATTATTAGATCTCAAACACTTTATTCTTTTATTGAACTGAGCTTGAATCAACATTCAAAATTGTTTAACAAGATTTCTAACCTCACCCTTAGATTTCAACATTAAGATCCAACAAAATCTACTAAAGTCATCAACAACAGTGAGGAAAAATCTATGTCCATGAATTTCAACTACTCTATATGGACCTCAGATGTCCATATGAACAAAATCAAAACAAGTACTGGAAACATAATGACTTGAAGGAAAACTAAGTCTAGATTGCTTTGCCATATGACACATTTCACAGACTTGGCCTTCAGGAATCTGAATGCAATTATGATCCTTCTTTAGAACCTTCAGTCTTTGATCAAAAGCATGACCAAGTCTGTAATGCCAGAGCAGATGCTGGTTCACAGAAGAATGAACATGATTGAAAACGTGCAAAGTATAAAAAGAACTATTAGCCTTCAGAATGTACATGCCTTTAATGAGGCTAGCTGAACCAATCCTCTTGAGAGTTATCATATCCTGGATGACACAGGAATCCAAGAAAAATTTAACCTAATAAGTTTACTTATGGACATCAAATTACAATGGAAATCAGGAACACATAAAACATTATCCAGAATCAAATCAGAATTGATCTTGACCTGGCCTATATGAGTAATTTTAATATTGTTTCCATTTGGTAAACTTACATATTTGTCAATCACAGGCCCACAAGAACTAAACAAGACATTGTTGAATATAATATGATCAGTAGCTCCACTGTCTTTAATCCAATCAAAGCAAGTAAGAGATTTAGACAAACTTGACTTCATAGGACCAAAATTGGAAGACAGAACAACATAATTCACTAAATTGAAACCAACATCTCCAGATTCTTGAGATGTAGAGAAAGCAGAAGATCCTACCCTTAAAATGTTCAATATCTGCTGATGTTGCTCTTGAGTCACAGGAGCTTGATGTGCTTCCAAAGAATCTAAAGAACCATGATAAAAAAACACAATCTAAACACACATTGTTTACTGCCACAGATCTTCCTCTACCTCTTCCCTTGAAATTTGGAGGGAATCCATGCTTTTTATAGCATATATCTATGGTGTGTCCTTGCATTCCACAATGAGTACACTGAGGTTTTTTGTTACCATTATTGTAATTCTTCCTGAAATTGCCATTAGAAGACTGGTTTTGACTTTGATTCTGAGCGGCCAAAGCTACTTTATCAAAAACACCAGAAACAGAACCAAGATTGATAACAGAACTAGCAGCATGAGAAATATTACCATAGTTTTGTTGCCTTTCTTGCTTTAAAGCTATTGAGAAACACTTTTAACATTCGGAAAGGGAGAAATCAAAAGAACCTGGGATTTCATTGTAGAGAAACTCTTATTAAGACCTTTTAAAAATCTGATTACATGATGCCTTTCATTATGTTCTTGGTACCATTTCTGCCCCCAATTACAAGTAGGAGGAGGAGTCAAAGAAATCAGTTGATCCCAGAGAATCTTCAAACGTGCAAAGTATTCTGAAATAGAAAGATCTCCTTGCTTCTTGGCCTGGATATCATCCATTAAGTCTGACAAACAATCTGCATCTCCTCCACCATATCTATCAGCAAGATCCTCCCAAATCTCTTTTGCAGTTTGATAATTCATCACACTTTGTGCAATGTTATTGGAAACCGCATTTCCATGCCGTTCCTTGACCATACTATTATTTTGTCTCCAAAGAGGCAAATAAGCATCACCAACAGGCGGAATAGGAACAGAACCATCAATGTTGAATCCAAGCTTATTTTTCAAAGACAGTGCATTCAACATAGCAGTTTTCCAACTGTGATAATTGGATTCATCAAGAACAGGTTGTACCAGAATAAATGATGGACTTTCACTAGGATGAAGAATCAAATCTAATGGAATTGGAGTAGGAACAACTGAATTAGCCATGAAGAACTCAAGAAGAAACGCAGAAAACCAGAAAAATCAAAGAAAAGAATGAAGAATCAAAATTCTTCAAAAGAAATCAATAAGAATCAGATGCTTAACAAAGTAAACATCAAGAAGTGATGTGGAAGCTATCAGAACACTCCGATACCATGATGAAATCAACACAATAGAACTGGAAATGAATATGATCTGTAACAATCAAAACAGTGACATGAATGAAACATGAAGAAGAGTTGTGTATTATTGATTAATAAATCGAATGGTTTACAGGAGCTGATACAATGGCTTATATACACTGCCTAGATGCATTGTAAGTCAGCTAGAGGTGGTTACAAGCGGTTACTAGATATAACAAACTTCTAACTAACTTTTAACTTAAGTGTTCGACTTAATGTCTCTTAGAGAGACTTGTGTACAGTTTGCTGACTTGTGTACAGTTTGCTGCTATGATCTTCAATAGAACTCAATCCCAATACTGCTCTGCTACTTATATACAACAGAAACTTAGCTGTGCTGTATCAATTTCTTACTTTATTTACTTTCATAACATCTTTTTGTTGACATGTGTTCGACCAAAATTTGAATCGATTCAGCCTCTACCTCCTTCATCATCTTGACTAAAGCTGCAATTTTTCTGCAAACAATAACTTGGCCAAAAAAACAGTTGTACTTTAGATTCATGCTCCCTTAACTGTCCGATTGACTATTATATTCCATGAATCTTTAGCCTTATCACCTTTATCGCCTTCATCGTCTACTCTTGTAATAGCATCTACTTTCAAGCAAGATTGTTCAACTTCTATCTCCTTCTTCGTCTCCTCCTTTTTTTTATAGTAGGTCTTAAGCATTGTGTAGGACGACAACAAGGTTAAGGGAACTCACATTAGACAACATCTTTCACAAGGGCAATGGAGAATAATAGGGATTGTCTTTTCACATAACTAAAAATCGTAATACACAACATTTTTTCCCACTTTTACCCTTCAAATTTATGTTTTTTTCACACTCGTTGATTCTGACCGAATTTCACATAATGTTAAAAAGTATTCTTGATTCAATTTAGTCAGAAAGTTTTTCTGAGCGGTACTGAGTACGGAAAACATAAAAAATTCTTTTTCGAATTAAATCAGAAATATCATTGTTTCTGATTCAAATTGGGTCAGAATAATTTGCTAACTCGTTATTCTGACCGAAATTCAGACAGAATGTTAAAGGTTTTTGTTGGTCCCTTGAAAAGGCTTTGGTTAAGTTTAGAGGGGGGGAATAAACTTAACACTTAAAACTTTTTGGAGTTGACAAACTCAGCAAGGTCAGTAGTCTGCTGACTATCAGTAGTCTGCTGACCACTTAGTAGTCTACTGAGTATTAATGATATTGAATTTGTTGCAGCGGAATATATTTAAATTAAGCCTTATTACTTTTTGTTAAAAGAATGATACTGAGTATTGGATACTCAATAGTGTAAGTGTGTGATTCAGTTGCTAGTTTCAGTAGGTTGATGAGATTAGTATGCTTATAAACTAGAATGCAGAATGTAAATGCAGTAAAGTAAATGAGGCAAGATTTATAGTGGTTCCAGGTGGTGTAATCCTGTCAGTCCACTCTTCTTCTGTGATGTTGGAGGAAATTCACTAGAGATCCTTGAGGTTGCAGTTACAAAAATCCCTAAGCTATTTGTCCTTCACCAATGACTATGGCTTCACAACTGAACACTTGAAACATGTAGGATTGTTGCTCCAAAGTATTCCACTCGTCCTTGAAGGGTAGGATTGCCTCTTCACCAGCTCCACCACAAACAACAATTCTTGACACCCAAAAGATGCTTCTATGTCTTCAGTAAACTTCTTGTAAAAAAAGAGTTGAATCAAGTAAGTGATTCAACTTTCAGCAGCTTGACCAGGATGAGATGATCAGCAGCTTAAGGTACTTGATGTAACTCAATAGCATGTTACACTTGTAGAAGTTTCTTGATCAGTAAGTTTAAGCTCAGTATATGTCACCAGGGTGATTTTCTTGATTGAAAACTTGATAGCTTCGAATAGATTATTTGAGCTTCTTAATTTTCATCCTCTTTTTCATCACTTGAATCTGAGTCAGGACTGTCATATTTATAGGTGTGAATCATGTGACTTATGTTTGAATTTCAAACATAGCCGTTTCAGACTTGTCTCCATCTTGACTTGCTTTTTGTCTCTGTTCATAGTAATCGACAATCGTCGATCGACTTTTGTCGACTTTCGATCGTGTCCCCTGTTGACTTATATCCATTGGATAAAACTCTGATTCTTTCCAACGTTTCTTTTATCTTGACCATTGATTTGTTGCCAAAATAAAGGCTTGTAATCCATCCTTACCCTTTTAATCTTCCAATGTAACTTTGATTAAATCAAGATTTATATTCAGCAGATACTTGGGGTATATCAGTCTGCTGATGTTCATATTTGTCAGCTGGTTTGAGTCTGTTGTGTTTTAATAACACTTCAGCTGATTGCCTTCCATCTAAATTTTTATTGTGAAGTTAGAGTACACCATTTTGAATATAACTAAGTTCCAATCACCACTTAACATATGGAACTTAGACCTTGTACACAAGGTATATGTAATCAGTTTAGGTCATCACAGACTTCCCTAAATTTTGATTCCATATCCTTGACTTTAAATACTAAGTTTGATCCCTTAGCCTTCAATAACTGAGTGTGAACCCTCAGCCTTCAGTCTTCAGCAGGTTCCTAGACACTCTACTAACCTAGTTACCCTACTGACCTAGACAGGTCTGCTGATAAAGTAAGCTGACCTAATTACAGTGCTTGTTTGATCAAACCTATGCAAAGATCAAACTCTAATAAACCTATACATTTGATCTAGACATCTTTTTGCCTTTGCTCTTTAACAGCTAGTCTGGCACTCATCATTAAAACTTAAAATGTGTCCAACAATTTCTCCCTTTTTAGTGATGGTGCCAATACCCCCCTTACAGTAAATCAAAAAGATAAAAACAAAAATAGAACAAATTCAGTTATTCTTCATTAAAATCATACTTTTTCAAAATTATTACAAACTACGATCAACAATAGGTAAATGCATAAGTAAGTGTAATGATCTAGTTTCTGTCTCTGTCTTGTTCTTTCTTCTCATGAAACTCCCTAATTTCTTTGACAATATCTATCATCCATTGATTTTCCAAAGTGGAAAAGTCAACCCAGGTGTGTAGTTGTTTCCACCATTTCCAGGCTTCTGGTAGAGTCAATCTTATAGTATGAACATTGAAGCCTTGTCCCATGTAGAAATGTTTGAATTCTTCCAGTGAATCCCTTGTTGATTGACTTCCCATTCTTTGACCTCTTCCACGTATTCCACCTCCACTTGAAGCTCTCAAAGATTTGACCCTTACTTCCTAAAATTTGAGTCCCAAAAAAGAATTTAGTCCTTCCTGAAATCCCATGTCATGATAGGGTCTCTTCTTTCCATAGTACAACTTCTTGTATTCTTTTAGAAGTTCATCAGTCATCTGAATCCTGCTAGGTGCAGGTTTCCTGAACTAATTTATGTCAGCCTCCCATTTCTTCTTAGCAAAAAATCCTTGCAGCCTCCTTTTCTTCTGCTGTAAGGACCTCTTCCCCCTTATTAACATCTTCAATAAAACGGCTCAGCAGGCCATGAACACTCTCCTGTGTGATCACCAAATTTGCAAGTTGACCTTCCATAATTTTAGTCTTTGTGTCAACTGCAGTGATCCTTCCTTCAACAGTCTGTTCCAGTAGATTAATCCTCTCAGTAAGCTTAGGATCCAGTTGAGGTGTCTCAGTAGGTTGAGATGCCATAGCAGGCTTAGGTGCCTCAACAATCTTGTCAATCTTTTTGTGCAATGAGGCAATCCGCTCAAGCAAATTCTTATCTCTGTGTGCATTGCTTTGCTTGATACCTCTTGCATCTTTGATTAGATCATTGATAGCAAATTGAGCAGAGGTAATGTTGGAAGCAACTGTTTCAGTGCTCCTTCCTCTGTTTTCCACCAGATTCACTAGGTCTTCAAACCTCTATTCACTTCTTGTGAGTTGAGTCCTTAGTTGTGTAATATCATTTATTATAGCTCTCAACTCATCCAAAATATGTCTTTGATCTTGCTGCACCACCACACCTCCAAATTATTTGTCCAAAGAACTCATCAAGAGCTCTTCCACATGATAGTTTGCCCTTGGTCTCCTGACAACTATGGCTCTTGTCCTATCCCATTCAGCAGGTTCAGGACCCTCCTCGATCACATTTCCAAAAATCTATTCAAGTACAGCTTATGGCTCAGTTTTTTCCTCTTGTGCAGCTACCAAAACTGGTACTTCTTCAAATATAGGTACATTTGGTTGTTGAGGATCTACTTCAGCTTCTTCTTCAGGCATTTGGAACTCCTCATCACTGAAGTCATAGTCAACAAGTTTTTCTTCATCAACATCTTCAGCAGCTTGCTGTCTATCTTGGTTATCAGCAACCTTTCCCTCAGCAGCCTATGCTACAACAATCTATTCTACAGGAGTCTGTTCCACAGTAGCCTCCACACAGTGCACAGGGGATTCCTCCAATCCCAACAAAAGTTCCAACCTTTGTCCCAACACTGTTTGATCCTCAGTGATTAGGACCTCCTGTTCCAACCTTTGCTCAGTTGCTGTTTGTTCCCCAGTAGACTGAACCTCAATTTCTTCAATAGTATCTTGAGGAAATACAACCATATTTTCCTCTAGCACACCTCCAGCATCTGCAATGTCTCTAAGAGTTTCAGAGGCTTGTGCTAAAACTTCATCAGTGTCAATATTCTCTTGATATTGAGCTGATTCTTCTGATAGAATTTCCCGTAGTTCAACCATCACATCATCAGTAGTGGCCTTCAACATAGAATCTTCAAGAAGTGTTGCTGCTGTCAATTGTTCTTCCTAATCTGCTTTGATGTTAATAAATAAGCGATTCTGATCCAAATCATCGATCTGTGACCTCAAGACACTTGCCACCATCGGCATATTGATCTGCTGTCTCTTGCTCAGTATATCCTTGTCCAGTTTCTTCAGTAAGTCTTTGAATTGCAGTACCACTGGACTGTCCTGGAAACATAGGATGATCATCATCAGAATCAGATGAAGATGAATCATCAGTATCAGGTGTAAACTTGGGATCTTTAAATATAACATTCTTCTTTTGCTTTCCATCTTCAATGATTGCCATAATCCTTGCTTCTAATTCAGATGTATCTATCAGTCCCAGTAAAGTTTCCACTTCTAAGCTTTCAAAAATCCATTCCTCAAAACCAGTCATAGGTTCTGCTGCTGGTTTCTATCTCTTGTAGAAACCAAACTACCATTCAAAGTATATTTGGACCCTCTTGAAATCTGGATCCACTCTCTCTTTCTTAGATTTCTTTTCCCTCATTTAATAGGGCATTGTAGGCTTCTTTGGAATAGGTTGTTCAAATTGTTGTCTTCCAAATTTTTCAACAAGTAAACTTAATGTATCCTCAACAGATACAAATAGGTCAGTAGGTTCTTCAAGTTGTAAATTAGTACCTACCACCTCCATATGCTCAACACTAGGTTCCCCCTGACTTATATACTCACCAGCAGGGTCTGAAGCAGTTTGTTTTTCCCCCTGAGTTGTAGCATCCACATCAGGGTCTTGAACAGGTTTAATGACTTCCACAGCAGGTTCAGGTTCATCAGTGTGCTGTGGTTCTTCAATTTGTTGTCCTATAACAACATCAGCAGCCTCAATAGGCTCATCAACTTGTGTTGTTTCAACAATACATTCTTCTACTTCCTTTTAGGCCTCCAGAACCATTAGTTCCTTTCCTTTTCCATGAACTTTCTTCTTTGCAATCTGCTTCCTTCTTTTTGCAGGTTGTTCTACCTCAAAAAGTTCTTTTTCTAGATGCTCTTTGCTAGTAGCTTTCCTCTTTCATCTATCTTCTTTTTTTGTTCCTTCAACAAATCAGCAGCAGTCTTCTTGATAACTCCAGCAGGCTCAGCAGCCTCAAATTCAACTTGAACCTCAGTAGACTGAGCAATGTCTATTGGTTGCTGCCTTGTCTTTTTAGGCTTTAACAATTCAGTTATCTTTCTTGTATCAGCAGCTTTCCTTTTCTGTACAGGCTTCTTTGATGCAGCAGGTTGGACATTATTTTTGGCCTGGGTCCTCTGTTCCTGCCCACCATCATCATTATCATCATTATCACTCTCAGTCCCCTCATCATCTTCTTCCACATCATCCAAACCAGGAATAGGATAATTGATTTCTGGCTTGTATCTTGACTTGTTGATTTTTGCAGGTGCAACATTAGCAATCTGCAAGTGATTCAGCAGGGCCTGAATCATCATACCCAAGGGATTTTGTCTTGGACTTCCTTGTTCCATCTTTGTCTTCTTACACAACTTTCTTCATGTATTGAACAAAGAATCCAGCCCAATCAAACTTCAAACTCCTGCAAATGATTATCCGCAGGTCTATCTTTGATCTAGAGAGTGTATCAAGACTTCCACTAAATCCAAGAATATTTTTGGAAATAATCTTGCTCAGCAGGTTGTATTCCAACCTATATTCTTCACATTGATACTCAAGACTGTTGGTACCGACTTGTTTGTATTTATTGATTCAACAAATTCGAATCTTGATAACTCCATCATCTCCGAATTTGTAGGAGCACTATTTCCAGGTCCAAATCCAAACACTTCCACAGTAGATTTGATGTGATTTCAATCTGCTGGGCATTAACAGTTGTAGTGAATGCCTCTCTATCATCTTTTATCACCATCTTCTTCAAGAAATTAACAAAATTTGTATATGAAATACTTTCCAATCTCAGATTTAGAACATATTCCAATCCTGCACATCTTCTGATTCTTCTTCCAATGTTGATAGCTAGCTCAGTCTTGTTAGCAGCAACAACAAAGCCTCTAACACTTTGGCTTGTACCAATATGAACATCTCCTTTGTCTGCCATTGTAGAAATATGAAAGAGATGAAAGAGAAAATTTTGCAAATCTGTGTTCACACTTGTATGTTTTCAGAAAAAATCGATCTGAGGTTTGTATATGTCTTCTGTGTATATGTCTATATAAATAAGGAAAGAAAGTGGGTGATAACTGTCAGGCAAGTACTGTGCATGTACTGTAGCATTTAACCACGATTAATCTTAGAATAAATGTGATGTTGCCACGTGTCCTACTAACTTGTCCCATTAAGAGTTGTAACTGTTGGATATTGTAACCGCAGATATAATGGATAAGAATAATATCCATTTACTGTTGACTTTCATTAAAGTTTGACTATCTTCATATCGTATAAGTTAGCATATTTGGTCTACAGTAGAGTTGAGCTTCAGCAGGGTTACAACAATTTACTCTGCTGAACGAGTGATAGCTCAAAGAAACTCTTGACAGAATACTCACTAACTTCATACAGTCTAGTTTTGTTCAACTGATAATACAAGATGAAGTTTATTACCAATGACTAATCTGTCAAGTGAGCTCACCCAATAGGGCAAAGACTAATCCCCTTGGTGAATTCTCTCACTCTGTGACCAATTAATATATCACAACTTTTATGATGCCAAGTTAAGTTCTTAACTAAGCAAATCTTTCACTATCCAATGGTTTTGTAAAGATGTCAGCAAGTTGATCTTCAGTAGGGATGTAAAGAACCACCACATCTTTCTTTTCCACATGGTCTCTTATAAAATGATGTCTCACATCAATGTGTTTGGTTCTAGAGTGCAAAACAGGATTTTCGGTGATAGCAATTGCACTTGTGTTGTCACACATTATGGGAATTTCCTTTTCTTCAATATATAACCCCTTAATTGCTGTCTCAACCATAGTATTTGTGCACAGCAACTTCAAGCAGCAATGTATTCAGCTTCAGCAGTGGAAGTGGATATTGAATTTTGTTTCTTGCTAAACCAGGAAACAAGTCTATTTCCCATCAACTGACAAGTTCCTGTGGTGCTTTTTCTATCAATCTTGCATCCAACATAATCAGAATCTGAGTAGGATATAACCTTGAAACTTCCATCTTTTGAATACTATATCCCTAATCCCAAAGTCTCTTTTAGATACTTGAAAATTCTCTTGACTGCACCTAATTGACTTTCTTTAGGTTTAGATTGAAATCTTGCACAAACATCTACAGCAAAGGATATATCAGGTCTGCTGGCAGTGAGGTACATCAGATTGCCTATGATCCTTCTGTATAAGGACTGATCAACATCTTTGCCTTCTTTATCTTCATCCAATCTAATGCTTGTACTCATAGGAGTAGATACCTTAGTGCTATTTTCCATACCAAACTTCTTTAGTAGCTCATTGGTATATTTAGTTTGATGAATGAAGATTCCATCTTTCACTTAATCCCAAAAAGTAGTTCATTTCTCCCATCATACTCATTTGGAACTTGCTTTTCATGAGATTAGCAAACGTTTCACATAGTAATTCATTTTCAGAACCAAATATTATGTCATCTACATAAATCTGTACCAGCAGGGTGTTGTCCCCTTCATTGATTCTGAAAAGAGTTTTATCAATGGTACCTTTGGTAAAACCATTGTTCACCAAGAATTGAGATAGGGTTTCATACCATGCTCTTGGTGCTTGTTTCAAACCATAAAGTGCCTTATTGTCTATACACTTTATCTTCTTGATCTTTAACTTCAAATCCAGGAGGTTGCTGAACATAAACCTCTTCCTCCAAAATGCCATTCAAAATACACTTTTGACATCCATCTGGTATACTTTGAAGTTTTTATATGCAGCATATGCCAAAAATAATCTTATAGCTTCCAATCTTGCAACTAGGGCATATGTCTCATCAAAATCTATGCCCTCTGCTTGAGAATAGCTTTTTGCCACTAGTCTGGCCTTGTTCCTAACAATGGTACCAGATTCATCCAATTTATTTCTATATACCCATTTTGTTCCAATTATGTTTGCATGACTAGGCCTTTCCACCAGTGTCCAAACTTGGTTTCTTTCAAACTTATTTAATTCTTCTTGCATAGCAATTATCCAATCTGGATTAGATATTGCTTCTTCAACAACTTTAGGCTCCATTTGAGATAGAAAACAAGTAAACATAGCTTCCAATTGTCTTCTAGTCCTTACACATTGCTGTATGTTACCAATTACTTGTTCAGCAGGGTGATCCTTTAACCATTGTAAATCTTGATTTGTTTGATTTACATGAGCTCCATCTTCAGTAGGCTCTGTTGTTGCTTCAGTATGGGGATTAGCAGATCCTTGAACTGCATCTGTTGTTGCATCAGTAGTGTTATCAGTTGGTTCCTCAGCAGGTGCATCTTTACTTCCAGAATCAGAGACTTTTAAGTCACTTATCTTCTTTAAAACATCAACATATTCTGGATCAGTGACTTGGAGATTCTCAGCAGGTTCTGAAACTTCATCTTCCATTCCAGTGAACTTAGGTTCATAAAAAACAACATGTATTGATTCTTCATGTTTTAGTGTCCTCTTGTTCAGTACCCTGAATGCCTTGCTGACTGAAGAATATCCCAAAAAGATTCCTTCATCTGATTTTGGTTGGAATGTCTTCAGTTGTTCCTTATGATTTAAGATGAAACATTTGCTTCCAAATGGATGGAAATATGATATGTTTGGTTTTCTTCCATTCCATATCTCATAAGGTGTCTTCAGCAGCTTTTTGTTTACTGAGGTCCTATTTTGTGTACAGCATGTGGTATTGATTGCCTCAACCCAATATCTTTCAGGTAGTAATGCCTCACAAATCATAGTCCTTCCTGCTTCTTTCAAAGTCCTGTTTCTTCTTTCAACAACCCCATTTTGCTGAGGTGTACCAGCAGCTGCTAATTGATGCAGCACACCATTTTGTTCACAGAATTCCCTTATGACTTTGTTAATAAACTCGGTACCCTTATCTGATCTGATCTTCACTACTGCCAAACTTTTCTCATTTTGCAGTTTCTTCAAAAGTTCATGCATCTTTTGAAGTGTTTCACTTTTCTTGTTCATGAAGATTACCCAAGTGTATCTTGAATAATCATCCACTACTACCAGAGTGTACTTCTTTCCTATTACACTTGTTGGTATTACTGGTCAAAATAAATCCATATGCTTCAGCTCCAAAACTATTTTTGTTGATTGTTTAGTCTTTGACTTGAAGCTTGCCTTTGTTTATTTGCCTTGCTGACATGCATCACATATACGATCCTTTTTGAATGTGATCTCAGGCAAACCAATCACCAACTTCTTTTTCACTAACTGATCGATATCATCAAAATTGAGTTGATTCAACTTCTTATGCCAAAACCAGTTCAGTTCTGACTTGGTAAGCACTATCAGGCATGTCTCTGGAACAACAGTAGACCAATCCACAACATACATGTTTTGTTGTCTCCTTCCAGCCAACACAACTTGTTCACCTCTTTCACTAATGACAATATAGTAGCCTTTGTCAAAAGTGACCTTGTAACCCATGTCACGTAATTGTCCAAAGGCTCGAGAGGTTGTAGTCCAAATTCTTCCACATATGCAACATTTCTGATAGTTAATCCATTCCTCACTAGTGTTCCATATCCTCTTGTATATCCTGGTGTGTTCTTGTTGCCAAAATTGACTCTTGGACCATCTTTTGCCACATAGTTGGTTAAGCAGTGTTTATTCTGTCATATGTCTGGAACATCCACTGTTAAAGTACCAGACACCCTACAAAAGAAAGTTAATGTGTTTTAGGTACCCAAAACTATTTGGGTCCATAGTGGTCAGTGGTAAGCATGACCATTGGCAAATTTCCATAAGGTCTTCTTTGAAAAGCATTGCACTTTTGTTCATTTATGTATCCCACATTTCCATAAAATCTAACATTTGGTTGTGTAGGATTCACATATGGTCTCTGGACCTTTGGTACAAAGTGTGGTTTGAAGTGATTTCTATTGTTAGAAGAACTAGCATAACCATGAGATTGCTGTCTGTTAGGAACAGCCCTATAATATGGAGTCTGCTAAGGTCCCTGCTGAGGTCTTGAATAAGTCCTCTGCTGAGTCCTCTGCTGATTCCATTGCTGAGGACTTACCCTAGCATTATGGTTATGTCTATTGTTTCTAGCCGTAGGGGCAGGCATATTCCAATCTTCATCAGTAGGGAACAATCTACCTTTCTCCCTGAGATAAGTATTCCTTGAATGATTATCATTTTGGGGTTTAGGATTCTTATCTTTGGAATATTTATGATTTTTTCCCTTTTGTGGTCTAGCAGACTTTACATCAGGTCTGCTATCAGTAGGTCTAGAAGGTCCAGCAGTCCTACCCTTGGATTTACCCTTTTTGTTAGGTACTGTTGACCTTTTGGACTTCTGATTTTGCTTCCTTGAAGCATTCTCAGCAGACTTAACTGCCTCAGCAACCTTTTTGGGAGTTGGATCTTGTGCAGGCACAAACTTAGGACCAATTCTGGTACTAGGTTCAGCAGCTTTACTGGATCCACTCTTAGTAGATTGATGAGTTTCAAATCCAAGGCCTGTTCTATCACCATAAGGTTTTCCAGATTTGAATGCAGTGGTGGAACTAGATTGTGCAGCAGACTCAGCAGCTACTGAATGTACAACAGACTTATGTTGAGTCTGTCCATAATCTTTTTCCTTACCTTTGAGAATTCTTAATTCAACATTTAATCTTTGAATTTCTGCTTGAAGTGCCTCTTTTTCAGCCTTCACAATCTCATAACCAGATTGTATTTTCCTCAGTTGATTAAGGATGGCATCCAAAGGTTCTTCACTGTCATAAATTTTAGGATTTGAACCACAAGTAGATTCATAATCACTTTCAGCAGGAGTGTTTACAAATACATAATTGTATACCTCTTCAGTCTCATCCATATTGGCCATTAAAGCATAATCATCCATATCAGCTATGAGTGCAGTGTCATCTGATTCATTTCCTTTTTCTGATTCCACTGTATAGCTAGATTCATCATCAGCAACCAATGCTTTCTTGCCATATCTTCTTTGCTGACTTTTGTTCTTTAGTAGGTCTGGACAGTCAGGTCTAAAATGTCCAGGTTTCTTGCAGTTTAAGCACAGATAATCAGCATCCTTCTTTTGTTTCAAGTCAGGACAATCAGGTTTGAAGTGTCCTCGTTTCTTGCAATGAAAGCACAAGTAGTCATTATGTTTCTTGGATTCTTCCTTTCACTTGATTTCTTTGTGAAATTCCTTAGAGAACCCTTCCTGATTTCATCATTCTTATTTTGTTTCTCAGTAGGTCTATTTGCTCTTGCATTTCATCCAGTAGATCATCTTGAGCACCTGATGATTCCTCTTTGTGTGTAGCAGCCAATATAGTGTTTGGTTCTTCATTTTCAGTATCTGGAACAAGTTTCTTACTGAATTCATATGCTTTGAGATCTGGAAATAATTTGAAGGTGTCTTCTTCATGTAGTCTCCTGGACTCTTCTATGGCAGTAACCATCATTTCCCAAACGTCCTTTGCTGGTAGGGCTTCCAAAATTCTTGTGTTGGTCTCTTCTTTTGTGTACACTACATTCAGTAGGGTGAGTTCATCCATGATAGCATTGAATCTTGACTCCAATTGTTCAATGGTTTCATTTGATTTAATTTTGAAATCTTGGAACTTTATTTTGGCTACACAGACTTTGTTTTTATTGATAGCATCAGTGCCTTCACAGATTAGTTGTAATTTTTCCCAAAGTTCCATAGCAGTCTTGCAATCCTTCACGTTCATGTACATATTACTATCCAAGGTTCTATAAATGATATCAATAGCAATATTGTTGAGGTTCTTTTTCTATCTTCAGCACCTGATGACGGTCAAATTATACCCGTAAAAGTCATCAACGTTATCCTTAAATCGAGCTTAATAATATCTATTTTATATTAAATCACATGTTTATAATGTTTATTTAATGTTATGTGATTTATAGAATATAATTTGGTATTTATCTATTTTTATTATTACAATATGATTTACTGTGTGATAATTATTGATTTTACAGATTATGGTAAATCGGGAGCAAATATACCGACATAAGGAAGTAAATCTCAAGATAAATCGGAGCAAAATCGGATCGTATTAAAGATAAACATCAAATCAGCATGAGGAGTGGAGTAACAAACAAGAAAAGCCAGCGAGCCAATCGTAGGCCTGGGACTCACCGGCGCGTGAATGGGAGCTAGCTGGAGCTCATTGGCGAAATCGAGCGGATCGGCTCGGAGTTATCTTGACGCGTTTTAGACTCCATTAGGATTTAGGAAATACGATTTTAAGTCGGTTTCAACAGGTTATAAATACATTGTTTCATAGCAAAACATAAGACAACACAATGTAATTTTAATACAACTTTTCATAGCACAAATCCTCAGTTTTTCAGAGCAGTTTTTATACAAGTCAGCAGCAATTATGTGAGTTGCTTGTATTAATTTGTTCTTTGTTCTTTGTAATTAAGTCCCCCCAATTATTGTTTATCGTTTGAGGTTGTTCGTTCTTCACCGAACGATGTAGATCTAAGGCTACGATATGAGGCAGTGGGGATTCCTTGTCTATAAGGATCCACACGCCCAGATCTGTTATCCGGTGATCTATAGATGACTTTGGTATGATCGACAATCATGTTTTTAGTAGATCTATATAATTGCTTTATGAATCTCTATTTTATCCGTTACGTATATAAAACGCTAAGATTTAGGTTTTCGCCACAAATCTAGCCACGTCTTTATGGTGTGATTGTCCACCTAGAATTTCTTGTCTTAGTAGGTATGGCTACGGCTACGTTGGTCGTCTGTTTTAATTAGAACCTGTAGTTAGGAAATACCAATATAGTACTCCTAGGTCGGCTCATGAATTGATCTTCCGGGACTTTCAGCGAGATCTAGATCTGTGTTGTATTTGGGAATTGCACGCACCTAATTATACATAAATCGTAGATTAACATGATACCTGCAAAGTTAGTGTTAATGGGACAGAGACTGATGCGATCACTTAGGAAGTACGCCTAACCACATGAATGTTGTCTAGGTGAGGAATACGGTCAATATCGGCATCCCTAGTATTGTAAGCGTGCAAGTTATATGAGATGGAGACCCAAAAGGTGAAGTCACGTAATGTAGCATAGTGATCTAGTGTCCTACCTGGAACTAAGTCAAGTTTAGGGGATGACTCCCGTAGCCAATATAAAAGAAATACGAATCGGATTAATAGTTATTGAGTCTAGTTTAATTATATAGAATCTCTAGATCCAAACGATAACACAATGATTGTGGAGGTTAATTACGTTGTCTTTGTTTGTGTTGTGTCAAGTGATTTTTTACCTTACCTTGTCTTTTGTTGGTCTTAGACCGCCTCTGTGTGCTTGAAATGATTAATTCATTGTTTATATATAAATGATTCATAATTGGTTCCCTGTGGGATCGACCTTGATTCGCTATAGCTATACTACGATGAACCTAGTCCTCTTGCTAGTATTGGTTTATGGTGATCGAGTATTTTATTATCACTTGACTGATCACGTCAATCAAGTTTTTGGCGCCATTTCCGGGGAGCCAAAAATCAATTCTATATATAAATAATTTTTTATTCATGTCGAGTTTTCTGTTGTTGAGTCTTTTTTACGTTTTTAGAGTCTCTCTAGCTGTCCGTCTGTCTGAAAATCACCGTAAATGTAAAATCAGTGCTAGCTCCCTCGAGTCCTAGTCCTATACTCATTGCCAATGACAGACCACCTTTTTCAACGATTCGGGTCATCGTTGTGTCTGCTTTTACCCTCGCTTGTAGTTCAGAGGTCAATAACGGCAGCATGAGTAATCATGCTGACTGTTAGTTTACTGTTGTTTGCATGTTTTTTTTATGTTTGTAAAGAGCAGGAGAAATCATTTGTTCCATCGAATACTGTTCAAGCCAAGCTGAAAATGTCGACTAATCAATTTTCTGTAGCAAGGAAGGAAGAGGTTAATGTCTTACGCACTAAAACCACACCATTGAGGCCGGATACGCAAAAGCGATTGGAAGAACGAAAAAGACGGAGGCATGAGCGAAGGGAAGCAAGAAATTCCACTTTTTTCCAAGGTATGACTGCTCGTATCCCTATTGTTATTTATGATTCTGATTATAGTTCTAGTTCTAGCTCTAGTTTTGAGTCTGAATATGACTCCGAGTATCTACCATCTCTTTCCCCGCCTTCTGAATATCCGAGTTCTGATTCTGACCCTGAGTCTGACTTCAACACTAAACCCCTAGTGCCCTGCCAACCTGAGGCAGAAGACTTAGAGGATCGCGCTAGTTTACTACCTAAGTTAGGAGATCCCGGAGCGTTTATTGTTGATGTTGTCTTAGATAAGAAAAAGGCTGGCTTAGCACTGATTGATTCTGGATCGAGCCTGAATATTTTTCCTTTTAGCGTTTGTAGGAGAATCGGTGTTTATGTTTTTATGAATACGACGATGACCATTCGCTTTGCGGATGGCTCTCGTACTATGAATACTGGAGCCCTGACCAACATGATTATAGGGATTGGGAAGCTGCGCGTCATAGTTGACATAATTGTGATGGACATAGAGGAGGATCCTAACTGCCCGCTTTTGCTGGGCAGAGCATTTATTGCAACCTCCAAGGCTAAAGTAGACATGGCCAACTTCGAGCTTACACTGTCTGATGCTCAAGGCTCGGAAGTTCATAAGACTCTTAGACCTCGATATCCGCTTCCGCCTAGTATTTCTGTAATCAAGGTTCATGGTGCGGAGGAAACTGCCTTGATTCCTATTCGAGGAAATGTTGACGAAGTTGACGCTGTCACGAGAAATAGTGAGTTAGAGTTCCTATCTGTCTTAAGAAGAGAAATAGACGCTCAATCCCAGCATACAGTACCGGTAGATACCTCAATGCTTCTGGCTGACGAGGCAGGAACTATGTACGGAGGTGGGTTCGCCCCATCCAAAGGAGATGCTGAGGGTCGAGAGAACTTAAGATCAAAAGATAGACGGAGGCGTGTTAAAAAGAGAACTCGTAGAGTTCGATCTCCAAAGAGCTCACTAGTTTCTGAGACAGAGGCTGAGGTTGGTGCCTGTTTGGATGGTAAGGATGACTGTGTTTTCGTAGGTCTCACGACCTGAGGAAAAGCATGCATTCTCAGAGAAGGTAAACAAACCTCAATAAAGGCTAACCGGGTGCAAATCTGGAAGGCAAAGGATGGTTGCTCAATGGAATAATAATGTTTGGAAAGTCGAGCTGAGGACTTTAAGAAACACAGAACTATTTCTATCCCCTAGGTTTTCCTAGTTTTTTAGGTTTTTAATCCTTTTCCTTTTCCTTAACTTTTTCTTTTTCTTTTTCTTTTCTTTGAGTCAAATAAAAGTAACGTTAAAACGGTTGAGGTTTTTTATTTTTGCCATGTTCCGATGACCATTGGGTTAAGGATGTGCAAAAGCTTTTTTACTCGATTCGTTGGGACGTGAAGTAGATTTTTGTAGGTGTGTCTAGGGTAGTATGCTAAATTAGGAATAAAAGGTATACTATCAAGCCGAGAAGAAGACGGGAGCGAAGCATGAGTTTTAAAATGAAACTGACTGGAGGCAGGATGGAGAAAATCGGAGACAGTTTGGTTAGACTGCCCCATGCGAAATTGTCTATTTCACTGGGCAGTGTCCAGATTATTTTTAGGACAATATTCTTGGTAAAGTGTGAAAGTATCGATAAATTTTGGGTTACCTTCCTATCTTCAAATCCAAATTTTTGAGGGTAAAAAAAAAAGTGGTCAACACTTATTCTACATATCCCAATCTTCCACCTATACCTTTATCACTTTTGTTAAGGATGATTTTATACGTTTTATGAGGATATATTTTATATCAATTTCCCCCATATTTGTATGTTTTTCATAGAAATCGAGCTTTATATTGAAATATTGAGCAAGTGAAGTTTTTAATGGGTTAGTTGCAAAATCGTATGAATTATGTGTTTTAATGATGGTTTTATATTGATTTGGAAGATACTAAATTTTGCAATGTGTTTGATGTATTGTAGATACACAATTTCGACCAAAGAGAGGATTAAAAGATGATCAAGTCGGATTTAATTGATGAGAAAGAGATAAGGATGGAATTAGCTAGAAGAAAAGAGATAAAGTTGAAGATTTCAAATTTGGATCACATTGGACGAGCGTCTAGGTCCCGTCCAGGCTGGACGGGCGCCCATCAAAGCATCAAGGCCCAGAGGAGTTTTTGATACGAGAGTTTGACGCCCAAGTGGACGGGCGCTCAACAAGACCGAACGAAGCGCCCGTAAGGAATGGACGGGCGCCCATCACCGACTTACAAAGAAATTGACTTTATTTTCTATAAATACCAGCGCTTTGTAAACCCTAGGACATATAATTTTACACAGCCGCATACTTAGAAAACCCTAATTTCGAGATCAAGTCACCTCGGCCGGCTGAGCCTTGGTGCTTGGCCGCCGAGGTGTTTCTTTCTGCTTTTATTTCCGCTTTGGTTGATGTCTTGATGCTGAATGCTTGGGGCTGAACATGTTCAAACGATTTGAATCTTTTCCATAAGGTTTTTCTATTTCCAATCTGAGTTTATGTTGTGATTTTAATTCAAAGTTGTTATCTTTTCTTTGATTATTTGTTATGCAATCGAAATCGAAAGATGAATTGCTATTTGATGTTTACCGTATGACGAGAGTCGGTGTAAACCTTAGATCACCATAGGAAAGATGGGATTTTTAACCATGACATAACGAGAGTTGATAGGTTGAATATCTAGGTTGCTAGATTGAGAGATCTTACACCTTGTTTTGAGAGCGTTAATCTCTATAGATCGAGAGATGATGAGATTGATAGATGAATTATCTACGAGAGTAGGAATTCATACTTTTGATAGGTGAACCACAACTTTAATTAAATCATCACAAGATAACTTTAGAGAGAAAATTGAGGGTTGCGGGATCGGAGGAATATTTGTTTGTTCATTGTTTAATCACCATGATCATCGTTTTTATTGCTTTTTCTCGTTTATAGTTTTATTTATTTGTCATCGCTTTTATCTTTCCTGGCTTTGGACTGACAATCCTCTGTCCAGTTTATTTTCCGTTTTAGTTTAGGTTTAGTAATAATAGTAATAACCTTAGGAAAATTAATGAACTAGATACCCCGATTCCCTGTGATCGACTCCGGTATTAATCGCTATACTACGATCCATACACTTGGGGAATACCGGATTTATAAATTTTATTACTTGTTTGTTTTGTTAGATAAAATCCGAGACAACTTTCCACCTCATCAATCCTCTCCTCTCTAAATCCACCAATCACCATCTTTCTCAAATTCAAACTCATTTTCACTTCCCTCTCTTTTTCCCTTATCCTTTAATTATTTAAACCCCTCTATTACCTACATTTCTACCACACCCATTTCAAAAATTTCTAACCATATATTATTTCTACTCTTATCATTCTTTCTCTATCATTTTTCTAATCCCATCACATTCTAAACCTCCATTTTTTCTCCAACACCCAACTTATGTAGAAAAATTGTTGTGATGCTATCTTAGCCAATTTATACCATTTTTTACCCAAATTTATTTACTGTCTATCTCTTTCCAAACTTTATAAAATGAAATGAGGCCATTTCTCATTCAATTTGGTTCTTAACATTCTGGAAATTACACATTTCGAGCTGTTCATGGTGTCAATTAGCAAAACGAGCCGAGCCGAGCTAGGACTGGGTAACTCGCCCCCAGCGAGACCCTGACTCGCCCCCAGCAAGTCCATTTTCGAGGCAAAATCTGAGTTGGGGTGCTTTTCTAGCGTAGTAGGATGAATCGGAACAATCGTAATAGAAGGAATCAACCACAGATTCATCGGGCTGGAGCGCAATTTGTTCTCGATGGTGACGCTATACCGGTAATTGACGGGGTGCCGCAATTTGTTAGCCCCGCGGTATACAAGGCATTTCGTACCCATTAGAGCAATGCGACGGTGCATCGAGGAAAAGGCATAGATCTTGAGAATTGCAGGGAGCTCGTGAGAGATCTTCTCGCTTATCATAATTAGGAGTACGTGGCCGAGCCGCCTACTCGTTGTAACGGGTCCCTGGTAAAAGAATTTTATGCTTATTTAGAGGTGCATCCCCATTCCCACACTGCCACGGTTAGAGGCCCCACGTTTGCTATGTCACCTACCACTATCAATGATTATTTTAATTTGGGTAATTTAGTGGATCACCCTGAGGAATTTGCTAATGTGTATGACCATTCTGACGCACTGTTAGCGGAAATCGGTGATCACTTTGATATCGAGTGGTATATAGGTCGATATGCTCGAAATTTCAAGAGGCCACATTCTCCACTTGGGAAGACAAGTTTTTACATCGGTTCATTTCTTCGGATATTCTTCCATCCGGCCATACCTCCACAGTTATGACTATCATGCTGCCTTGATGTATTGGTTATGGTTAGAGCGACCAGTAGACTTGGGCATAGTCATGCGGGGACACATGACCGAGGTATCCAAGAAGCAACGGACTGTTATGCCTTACGGTTCTATGATTTCAACTCTTGCAATAGCGGCTGGCTGCCCAGAGTTAGGGGCCGATATGTATGTTGACCCGGAGACGCCTTTGTCGAGAGCATCCGTTCCGGCTCTCACCAATGCCAACCAACATCCACGGCCACCACCTCGACCCCGCCAAGCTAGGAATAACGGTGAAGGCAATGCCGCCGAACGAGAGCGAGACTTGGAGCAACTTTTTGCTCGTATCGATGGAATGGAGCGGACAGTGGCTGAGACTCATCACATGGTCGGGAGGATTGTGAGAAATATGGATGGAGATGATGTTTCTAGGACCCGACGTGAACGTCGGCCTACACCACCACCTGGTTTTGAGGGTCAGGAGCCCTCTCCTTCTCGTATCCCTCCGGGTTTTGGACGATCTTTTGGTGGAGGCGATTGATTGTATCTTTGTATTTGTCTATTAGTATGTTTTCCTTTGTATCGAGTCTAGGTTCAGATTAAGTCCAAAGAGTATCGAGTCCATTTGTCGATTTTCTCGAATAATAATGTTGTACTAAAAACAAGTCGGGATTAGTAGTTTTAATGTTTCAAAAATGTAATCGTATTAAGAACTTAAAAATGTTTAAGGTTAAGGTATTCCTTTTACTGTCCCTTTTTATTCGATTATTACTTTTTATGGGCTAACGCTGTAACGAGTTTCGAGCATTGTTGAAGAATTATTTTGCAGTGATATACTTCTGGTTCGATCTCTGGTTTGTTGATATGTCCAGAAGTTCCACGACGTGCTTGGATTACTTATGCAGTCTGCATCTTACTTGAGAGCCGTTTCCAGAGCTAAGTCTCTTAAATTCTCATTTTTTCTTTGTCATTGGGGACAATGCCATGTTTAAGTGGGGGGTAGGAGACTTAGCTATTATATGTGTGAAAAAGAAACGGTGTAAATTGAAACAAATGAGAATAAATGCCAAATTAATAATCTCGTACCCTTAGAATTGTGAGTTCCTAGCTGTGAATTAGTAAGAAAGGAACCGAGTGTATGAGTACATGATCATTTTATACTTATGTGAATGTAAATTTAAGGATATTCATGCCGACAGTTGCAAGTTGTTATTTATTATTTGGTTACTCAATCTTTGAATTGAATTTTACCGCACGAATTATAATAACTACAGGATTATGTGTACATTGCATAGATGATTGGTTATGTGAACTTAGTGTCGATATTTATCTGCTGATGTATTCTTATCTTTTGGCCATCAAAGCGGAGTAAAAAGCTTGAGAATTATCTGTGTTTTAACAATGCGTTAAACACTGAGCTTGTAGTAACATTACCAAAGTAGCCCTGCGCTTGTGGTAATATTCAATGCTATTGACTAGTCCGTGAGAGGAGGAATCTTGCAATGCATACTTTACTTTTAAAGCAAGTTTCTTTCTTGAGAGGTGTTAATGCTTGAAATTATGAAAATGCGAAGAGGCGTTGAGTATTTTTCGGTCTCCGAGTCCAAAAACCTCTTGGATAACGCTCTTGCTTATTGCACCATGTCTTTACCCATGCGAGGCTTAAGAAGTGGGAATACTGATGTTGGTATGTTGAGATTACGAAGTTAGCATAAACTCTAATCTTGCCACGATTATATAAAATAGAATGCACATGCACACATCACTTCGATTCATAGCAAGTAGCGAATAATAGATACCTTATGAGCATGAATGGTATGAGTTGACTCGAGTTTCTTGTGTAAGTATGATTTGACCATTGGAAATTGTTATCTTAGGAGAATGACTTATTGATGCTTTGTTCGGGACGATCAAAGTCTGAGTGGGGGGTAGTTGATGACGGTCAAATTATACCCGTAAAGGTCATCAACGTTATCCTTAAATCCAGCTTAATAATATATATTTTATATTAAATCACATGTTTATAATATTTATTTAATGTTATGTGATTTATAGAATATAATTTGGTATTTATCTATTTTTATTATTAAAATATGATTTACTGTGTGATAATTATTGACTTCACAGATTACGGTAAATCGGGAGGATATCTACCGACATAAGGAAGTAAATCTCAAGATAAATAGGAGCAGAATCGGATCGTATTAAAGATAAACATCAAATCAGCACGAGGAGTGGAGTAACAAACAAGAAAAGCCATCGAGCCAATCAGAGGCTGGGGACTCGCTGGCAGCGAATGGGGAGCTCGCTGGGTGAAATCGAGCGGATCGGCTCGGAGTTATCTCGATGCGTTTTAGACTCCATTAGGGTTTAGGAAATATGATTTTAAGTTGGTCTCTACAGCTTATAAATACATTGTTTCATAGCAAAACATAAGACAACACAATATAATTTAAATACAACTTTTCATAGCACAAATCCTCAGTTTTTAGAGCAGTTTTTATACATGTTAGCAGTAATTATGTGAGTAGCTTGTATTAATTTGTTCTTTGTTCTTTGTAATTAAGTCCCCCCCAATTATTGTTTATCGTTTGAGGTTGTTCGTTCTTCACCGAACGATGTAGATCTAAGGCTACGATATGAGGCGGTGGAGATTCCTTGTCTATTAGGATCCACACGCCCAGATCTGTTATCCGGTGATTTATAGATGACTTTGGTATGATCGACAATCGTGTTTTTAGTAGATCTATATAATTGCTTTATGAATCTCTATTTTATCCGTTACGTATATAGAAACGCTAAGATTTAGGTTTTCGCCGCGTCAATCAAGCCACATCTTTATGGTGTGATTGTCCACCTAGAATTTCTTGTCTTAGTAGGTATGGCTACGGCTACGTTGCTCGTCTATTTTAATTAAAACATGTAGTTAGGAAATACCAATATAGTACTCCTAGGTTGGCTTATGAATTGATCTTCCGGGACTTTCAGCGAGATCTAGATCTGTGTTGTATTTGGGAATTGTGCGCACCTAATTATACATAAATCATAGATTAACATGATACCTGCAAAGTTAGTGTTAATGGGACAGAGACTGATACGATCACTTAGGAAGTACGCCTAACCACAGGAATGTTGCATAGGTGAGGAATACGGTCAATATCGGCATCCCTAGTATTGTAAGCGTGCAAGTTATATAAGATGGAGACCCAAAAGGTGAAGTCACGTAATGTAGCACAGTGATCTAGTGTCCTACCCGGAACTAAGTCAAGTTTAGGGGATGACTCCCGTAGCCAATATAAAAGAAATACGAATCGGATTAATAGTTATTGAGTCTAGTTTAATTATATAGAATCTCTAGATCCAAACGATAACACAATGATTGGGGAGGTTAATTACGTTGTCTTTGTTTGTGTTGTGTCGAGTGAGTTCTTACCTTACCTTGTCTTTTGTTGGTCTTAGACCGCCTCTGTGTGCTTGACATGATTAATTTATTGTTTATATATAAATGATTCATAATTGGTTCCCTGTGGAATCAACCTTGATTCGCTATAGCTATACTACGATGGACCTAGTCCTCTTGCTAGTATTGGTTTATGGTGATCGAGTATTTTATTATCACTTGAATGATCACGTTAATCAGCACCCCACTCTCTTTTTGGCTTTGGAACAATCTGAGTTTGATTATCCATAATTATAGATTTTGTGATTTCCAGTGGCCCATCAGTCAACACATCAATCATTTCATCATGTGTTCAGCTAAGTAAGCCTGCATACGATGTTTATACTCATCAAAACGATCTAGAGAGCACATTAACATAGTCCTAGCATACTGGTTGTTATCCATGATGCAAAGCTTTGAAAATCAGAAACTTGAAAAAGTTTTCAAAGAATTTTCACAAGCACAACAAGTAGGATTACTTCTGAACAGAAGCACTGCTCTGATACGAATTGTTGGTCCCTTGAAAAGGCTTTGGTTAAGTTTAGAGAGGGGGGTGAATAAACATAACACTTAAAACTTTTTGGAGTTGGCAAACTCAAAGAAGGTTTAGTCTCATTGACTATCGAGTATGTCGACAACTTAGTAGTCTCACGACTATTAATGTTACCGAATTTGTTGCAAATGAATATATTTAAATTAACCCTTATTACTTGTTGTTAAAGAATGATAATCGAGTATTGATACTCGTGAGTGTAAGTGTGTGATTCAGTTGCTAGTTTCAGTAGGATGATGTGATCAGTATGCTTATAAACTAGAATGCAGAATGTAAATGCAGTAAAGTAAAGTAGGCAAGATTTATAGTGGTTCCAGATGGTGTAATCCTGTCAGTCCACTCTTCTCCTGTGATGTTGGAGGAAATTCACTAGAGATCCTTGAGGTTGCAGTTACAAAAATCATTGAGCTGTTTGTCCTTCACCAATGACTATGGCTTCACAAACTGAACACTTGAAATAGGTAGGATTGCTGCTCCAAAGTATTCCACTAGTCCTTGAAGGGTAGGATTGCCTCTTTACCAGATCCACGACAAACAACAGGTCTTGACACCCAAAAGATGCTTCTCTGTCCTCAGTAAACTTCTTGTAAAAGTTGAATCAAGTAAGTGATTCAGCTTTCAGCAGCTTGATCAGAATGAGACGATCATCAGCTTGAGGTCTTCAAGTGTGTATATTTGATGTAACTTAATAGCAGGTTACACTTGAAGAAGTTTTTTGATCAGTAAGTTTAAGCTCAGTGTATGTCAGCAGGGTGATTTTCTAGATTGAAAACTTGATAGTTTCGAATAGATTATTTGTGCTTCTTAATTTTCATCCTCTTTTTCATCATTTGAATCTGAGTCGGACTCTCCTCTTTATAGGTGTGAATCCTGTGACTTATGTTTGAATTTCAAACATATCTGTTTCAGACTTGTTTCCATCTTGACTTGCTTTTTGTCTCTGTTCATAGTACTGACACTGCCAGTCAGATTTTTGGCAGTTTTCAGACTGTCCCCATGTTGACTTATATCCATTGGATAAAGTTCTGATTCTTTCCAACGTTCCTTTTATCTTGACCATTGATTTGATGACAAAATCAAGGCTTCTAATCCATCCTTATCCTTTTAATCTTCCAATGTAACTTTGAATAAATCGAGATTTACATTCAGCAGATAATTGGGGTATATCAATCTGCTGATGTTCATATCTGTCAACTGGTATGAGTCTGCTGTGTTTTAATAACAATTCAGCTGATTGCCTTCCATCTAACTTTTTATTGTGAAGTTAGAGTACACCATTTTGAATATAACTAAGTTCCAATCATCACTTAACATATGGAACTTAGACCATGTACACAAGGTATATGTAATCAGTTTAGGTCATCACAGACTTTCCTAAATTCTGATTCCATATCTTTGACTTTAAATACTAAGTTTGATCACTTAGCCTTCAATAACTGAGTTTGAACCCTCAACCTTCAGTCTTCAGTAGGTTCCTAGACACTCTACTGACCTAGATAGGTTTGCTGATAATGTCAGCTGACCTAATTACAGTGCTTGTTTGATCAAACCTATACAAAGATCAAACTCTAATAAACCTACACATTTGATCTAGACATCTTTTTGTCTTTGCTCTATAACAGCTAGTCTGACACTCATCATTAAAACATAAAATATGTCCAATAGTTTTCTTGACAAAAATTTAGTCAGAAAGTATTTCTGACGGGTATTGTGTATGGAAAACATTTAAAATTTTGACTCGAATTAAATCAGAATAATTATCGTTTTCTGAATCGAAATTGAGTTAGTTATAATGATATGTCGTACTATATATATATATATATATATATATATATATATATATATATATATATATATATATATATATATATATATATATTTCCAAACAATTTCCCTCTACATGTAAAAATCTATAATGCTACATGCCGGAATTTGTTCGCAGCAAAATTTACGAAAATGCCATATGTCGTTGACGATCCCAAAAATCGTCTATTTGAAATCTAGGGCTATTTCTTTAGTGATAACCTATTCAAAGCCAAAATAATCACGAAAAGACAGAGCAGGATATTTTTTGGAGGTGTTTTTAGACTGCACTTGATAGTGATCAAGCAGCTTACGTATCCAATGCGGGAATTGGAATCAAGCCTTCGTAGTTCCTTAAGGACATTTATATAGAGGGGCTTGTGCCCTAGAGTTAGCGTGTGGTGTGTCCATGGCGGACACTCATTGGCATGTTCCCTAAGGAAAAAGATTATGACTAGTTGATCTCCTTGATTTTAGAAGATAATTGTGATATTCAAATATTAACATTAAGTGATAAAGATTGGAGCCTTTCAGACTCAAGATTCCTTCCGTAATTATTTGATATAGAGCGTGTGCAAGGGGTTTGGCCCGAAGGGAACCTGAGCCGACCTTCTAGGTCGGAGGTGGGTAAGTTTGGACCCAAGTATTGGCCGACCTAGGGAGAGTATCCGAACTAACCCAGTTCGGCTATTGGAGTTCTGACCTTTTAAACCACCTTTCTCTCTCTGTTATTAATGCTGGGCCGCTAAAGGAATGCCACGTAGGTGTGTTTAGTTTTTGGCATCGTCATAAGCCCCCCAGATCTAGCCGATCCTTGAGAGGTCGGTTCGGATCTGTTCGGACTTCAACTCACCTCGGTAGGTTCTTGAGTGACGCCAGGGATTGCGCTTATGGCCGCCCTGCACTCCGAGGCGTCACTACTAGCACACTTGTATTGGAGCGGTTTCCTAGGTTTATTTGAGGGATATAAACCCATCACATCAAACGTCATTTCTCTTATAGCTACTCTATTGACTATCATTCTGCGGCAACTTCCTACCACCATTCTCCTCCTTATTTGTCCACTTCTGCTTCCTTTCAGATGTCCGATTTATCTGAAGAGGAACCACTTACCCCTAGGACAGAAGCAATCATCAGGGAGTCCAGGACTAGACCTGTGATTTTTGAAGAGATCCATTGGGCCCCTCCTCAACCGATTTCTGTCGTTTTTTCTTCCGGCCCGTCATCGAGCACTTTTTACCCTCTTTTCAGGTATAAAATTCAAAAGGCTACTCAAGATATCATGGGGAGTCATGGCATGGTTTCAGTCTTGACTCAAAGCAGCATGGAGTATATTTGTCGTGAGTATAGGGTAAGCCCGGAAGAATTTGTCTCTCTCGCTTCCCAGCCGATCTCGTCTGCTTCATCCCCGCCCTCCGCACGGGTACTTTGCTATTATGATGCTAAGTTGAAGGCAGGCCTGAAGTTGCCATTGTGTCCTTCTTTATTCCTGTGTTACGACACTATGGTTTACGCGTGGCTCAGATTGCTCCTTCCGGAGTCAGAACAGTGATAGGTTTTGCCACGTTGTGTCGAGCTATCGGATTGCGGTTCTCGGTGGGTGTTTTCCGAGTCTTTCATCACATAGAATAGAGCCCGGGGTTGAAGGGATGGTATCACTTCTCCCGTCGGTCGGGAGTAAGGGAAATGATGCTTGAAGGCCCTAAGTACAACTCATGGCGAGGGCACTTCTTCTTCGTTCGAGATGGTGAGGACTCTAGGCTAGGACGTTGGAAAACAATTTCCTTACAAAATGACGAGTGTCCAACCCTCCCAAACTCTAATCAAGTGGACGATATTCAGAATGCGGATATCATTCTGAGGCTTCATGAAACGCCTTCCGAGCTGATCGCTGCCGCTTGTTTGGCCAAGGCTGGCCCCGATCCTTACCTTACCTTAGACAGAAACAACCGCGATATTGGTAAGTGCCACTCATCTCAGGTAAACTTTTGTAGTAGTGATAGTAATGTGTTTTCCCATTTCTTGCAGTAAGGACTCTGGCTGGTCTCCAAGCCCCCGGTCTTGGGGAGGGGGTGGAACACCGAACCGAGACGGCGACCGTGACCGGAGAACATGCTGGTCGAGACTAGGCGACCCAGACCATGGGGTCCTCTCTAAGGCCTCACACAACTTGCTTGTTGTCCGAGCTGTAGGACAATGCCCTGGAAAATCCCCATTCTCTTAAGAGGGATTTAAACGCTCCTATGATAGTGGTGGACGGGGAGGAGGATGAAGAGGAGCTAGAGACCCCTCTTATACGAAAATCTTCTCGTCCTAGATCGGGAGAGGTTGGTGCAGAATGGAGGCCGGAAAAGAGAAGCAGGATGGACGTTGGGTTGGGCTCGGAAAAGCACAATGAAGGATCATCGGAGGTGCACCAAGAGGAATGGGAGACCGAGGTCGACCCCCGCACTTCAACCTCTTTGGATGATCCGGTGCAAGGTGTTACTCAGATGTCTGACTTGATTGAAGCGGGCTTCAAGGCCATGAGATACGTATGTTTCATTTCTTTGTATTTCTGACACTTATCTTATCAAGAGGTGCTGACCATATGTTGTGGTCATACAAGGATTGGTTGTGGGTCAAGATATTTTCTTCCGGCTTGCATGATCGTCCGCCGAGCGGGAGAAGAGGACTTCTGATTTGAAGTCCAAAGATGATCGAATAAGGGACCTTGAAGAACAATTGACATCACAAGTGAAAAGAATAGAGGCTTTAAAGTCTGAGTATGACGTTCGTCTTCAAAAGTTCATGAATGAACACTTGGAAAGGGAAGCCGAACTGGACTGTCATATTGCGAGGCTTCGGGGGGAACTCTCGGCTTTAGAGACAGCTGTCCGAGCTTTTCTTGCTCATCTCCCGGAGGTCTCGACTCAAGCCGTTAGAGACTACAAAGCTTCTTCTATCTTCATCGAGTCTTTAAAGCGGTTACTGAGTCCTGCCGTGAGGGCTAGCTATACGTTGGGTGTGGACGATTGTAGGACACTTCTCTCGGACCTGACTATTGATAAACTGCCGCACACAGACTTGTACATTCCCGGCGCCGAATCGATGTATTCTCTTCGACTGAAGGAATTTCAAACGGGGGTGGATCTTGTAGCTAATACCCTATGATCGGCCAACATGGCCGACTTTCTGAAGGGAGCGATCCCTCAAGTTTGGGTTATGGTTCTTGATAAGATCTGGATTTTTACGCCTGTAAATTTTATAATTCAACATATTTCTATAACCGTGTTATTTATTAATAAAATCAGTTTTTCCATGTTTTTTATTTGACAGTAGTTTAGACTTTGTATTTTGTATGAGTTTTGTATGATCATCATCGTTGCCCCTTAGTATGTCATTCCTATGATTATGGGGGATGACATACTTGTACTAGGTTATATGAAGTTAGTTTTGTAATTAGTTAAATCATCGCGAGCAGGACCATGTTGAGTAGGCTTCTCGCGTGCAGATGGGGCGAACTGGGCCTGGCTAGTGCTGACTTCTCGTTTTAAAGCACGGCGAGCAAGGCCTGGTTGGTCTGACTTCTCACGTGAAAGCATTGACGAGCGGGGCTAGGCGTGCTGACTTCTCGTTTTAAAGCACGGTGAGCAGGGCCAGATCGGGCTGACTTTTCACGTGAAAGCATTGATGAGCCGGGCTAGGCAAGTGCTGATTTCTCATTTTAAAGCACTGCGAGCAGGGCCAGGTCGGACTGACTTCTCACGTGAAAGCATTTACGACCGACCAGTTAGGTCGACTTCTCGTTTTAAAGCATGCCGAGCAGGGCCAAGTCGGACTAACTTCTCACGTGAAAGGTATTATTAGTGTGAATAAAATTTTTCACTCATTCATGATGACGAGAAAATAGTAATTTATTCATAATAACAAGCTTCGTAAAAGAAAAACTCAATTCGTATTACGGTTGAATAGGGGTTGTTCATTAAATCGGTTTTAGGGATTGAATTTCCGTATGTTGTTAGCATGCCAACTTCTGGGGATAGTTTTTCCGCTAGAGTCAGCCAACTGATAAGCGCCCTTCCCGTGTACCTTTACAACTTTGTAAGGACCTTCCTAGTTCGGGCCGAGTTTGCCTTGGGGGCCTTGTCTGCTGACAACATTTTTCGGAGCACCAGGTCTCCTTCCCTAAAGTACACATGCTTTACTTTGTTTTTGTAGTATTGAGAGAGTTTCTGCTTTTATCTGGCCATTCGGATGAAAGCTATCTCTCAGTTTTCTTCCAAGTCGTCTTTGGAGTGCTAGAGCTCAATTTCCCTATCGGCTTTTGTGTAGATCTCGATCCTTGGTGAGGGTAATCCAAATTCAGCAGGTATAACTGAATCACTTATGTAAGCTAAAGAAAAAGGTGTCTCCCCGTTGTTTGAGCTCGGGTCGCTCGATACGCCCATAGATGTTGGGCGATGCTCCACCCAATTTTCTCCTTCTTCTTCGAGTCTTTTCTTCAGGCCAACTTTGATCTACCGATTAGTCTGCTCGACTTCTCCATTCGCTTGTGGGTAACCTACTGAAGTGAAATGCTGGGATATCCCTAGCTCGGCACACCATGATCGTAACCCTTTGTCCTCAAACCGTGCCGTTATCCGATATCAATGTCTTGGGGATCCCGATCGGCATACAATGTTCTTCTATAGAACTTCGGAATTCTTTAGTCAGAATCGTAGTGAGAGCCTCGTCCTCTACCTATTTGGTGACGTAATCTACAGTGACCACTAAAAATCTGAGGAATCCTGGTGCTCGGGGTAGAGGCCTGATTAAATCGACTCCCCATTGGTCGAAAGGCCACGCCGCGATCAGGGGAATCATCTGCTGAGAAGCTTGATACGATATATTATTGTGTACTTGACATGATTTACACCTGCGGACAATATCCTCAGCATCTTGTCATATGGTCGGCCAGTAATAGCCGAATAGACGGCACTTTCGTGCTAACGTCCGGGCTCCGAGATGATTTCCGCAAATTCCTAAATGGATTTTATGGAGCAGAAATTTTCCTTCATCCATTGTTGCACACCGAGCCTGGGTGCCACGAAATACTTCCTATGAAGTACGTTGTCAAAGAGAGAATACCGGGACACTCTGAATTTCAACTTTCTTGCTAAGGTTTTGTCTCCCGGTAGTATTCTATTGCCGAGGTAGGACACTATAGGATCCATCCAAGTGTCTTTCTGTGTGATGGGTTGGACCTCTTTGGCCTCATAACTTATTTCCTGTAATAATTCTACCAGTACCTTTTTGTTAGAGATGAAATTAGATACCAACTTGGAAAGGGAATCGTCTTGTCGATTTTAGGATCGTGGAACCTGCTCGATAAGGACAGCCTGGAAGGCCTTCAGCCGATCATGGGCTACGGCCAAGTACCTCTTCATAGGCTCTTCTTTAGCTTCGTATTCTCCTTTCACATGATGGACGATCAACTGGGAATCGCCGCAGACCTGCAAGCTCCTAGCCCCCAACTTACCTGCTAGGTTAAGCCTGGTGATTAGAGCTTCATACTCGGCTTCATTATTGGTGGCCGAGAAGCTGAATCGGAGAGCGTAAGGAAATTTTTTGCCCTTTGGGCTGATAAGCAGGAGTCCTGCCCCAGCTCTATCCTTGCTCGAGGCTCCATGGACATATAGTGTCCATGTTTGACCTTGGCGCTTGGTTGACTCTGCTCGGCGGTTATGGCCGTGTCTTCTGCCAGAAAATCTGCTAATGCTTGGGCTTTCACCGATGTTCGGGGACGAAAATCCAGGTCGTGCTCTGCTAACTCCACTACCTATTTTGTCAGCCGACCTGACATTTCTGGTAGGGCTAGTATTTTCCGAAATGGTTGATCAGTAACCACGACTATCGGATGAGCCTAAAAATAGGGCCTTAATATTCTGGAGGCATGTACTAAAGCTAGCGCTAATTTCTCGGTGTTTGAGTATCTGGCCACTGGGCCGTGAAGAGCTTTACTAATGTAGAAGATCGGCTTCTACATATTGCCATGTTCCTTGACGAGGACTGCACTTATGGCTTCGTCACATACTGCTAAGTAGGCGAATAGGGTATCCCCTTTCTGTGGTGAAGTTAGTGTCGGTATCTCGGCTAAGTAGATTTTCAGATCCCTAAAGGCTCGCTGGAATTCTTCTTCCCATCTGAACGGGTTGGTTTGTTTTAGAATCTTGAAGAAAGGGAGGGCTCGCTGGGCCGATTTGGATAAAAATGCCGGAGCGCGGCCTCTTCCCGTTAACCTCTGGACTTCCTTAATGATTTTTGGCGTCGACATAGATCTTAGTACTTCCACTTTATTTGGGTTAGCTCTAATGCCTTCCTGAGATATCATATACCCCAAAAATTTCCCGGTCTGAACTCCGAACGTGCACGGGATTAAGTTTCATCTGTGAGGCCCTTAGTACTTCGAAGACTTCCCTCACGTCAATCAAGTATTTGTTCTAAGGATTTAATCTTGATTAAGAGGTCGTCTACATATACTTCCATACACCTTCCTATCTGGTCTTTAAATATTGTATTGACTGCCCTTTGATAGGTTGCACCGGTGTTTTTGAGGCCAAACAACATAGTTTTGTAACAATACGCAAGCAAACTCGGTAATGAACAAGGTCTTTCGCATCCTGGGTGTCCATGGCAATCTGGTAATAACCCACGTAGGCGTCCAGGAAACCAAAGACTCTGAAAACCTATAGTTGAATCCACCATTCGGTCGATTTTAGGCAAGGGATAACAGTCATTGGGACAAGCTTGTTTGAGGTCGGTAAAGTCTACACATATCCTCCAACTACCATCCGGCTTTTTCACCAAGACGGGATTCGCCAACCAGTCTAGGTAGCTCACTTCCCGGATGATGTTGGCCTGGAGAAGCTTTGCTACTTCCTTCTTAATGGCCTCTATTTGTTCCTGGGCGAAATGCATCTTCTTTTGGCCAACGGGTTTCTGGTTCGGATCGACGTTTAACTTGTGCATGGCTAAGGCCGGTGTCAAACCAAGCATATCCTCCATGGTCCAGGAGAACACATCATTGAATTCCTTCAACAGGGCTATTAACTGTCCTTTATATAGGTCGGGGATCCATAATCCTACTTCACGGCCCGGTCATCCCGATCTTCCACGCATGCATTTCCTTCATTGTCGTCCGAGGACCATGTTTCTCACTCGGTAGCAACTCCGCGATGGGGACCAGCATTCACTTGATGTTTCTATTTGTGTCAGACGCGTAGCAGCTTATCGCTAGATCCACCTTGCCTACTATCTCCATGAGGCCTCTGGTGGCCAAGAATCTTAAAGTTGTTATACACGAGCGATACGACAGCCCGTAAGCTGATCAACGGAGGACGACCTATAATCATATTATAGTGGGATGGTGCCTTAATCACCACGTACTCAACTAAAAGAATTCGGCCTAACGAAGGTCGTCCAAAGGTGGTGGGGAGGACAAGGTGCCATCTGGATAGACTGGTGATTCGGCAAAGCCGATCCAGGGAGAAGTTTACGGCGTTAATTCAGAACTCTCTAAATACATCTATTGTAAAATGGAATGGTATAAAATACTAACCGCACTTCCTGTGTCAATGCAGATACGCTTTACCAGATTCTGACTCACCACGGCCTCGATCATGAGGCAACCACTGTTAATCACCAGATGAACATGATCTCCATTGCTGTAAGCCAATTTCTCGATAAATCTTCATCTTTTGTAGGATGTTGCGACATCGGGACGTTGTTCATCTTCTTCCTCTATAATCCAGTTTCCATATCCTCCAGATATAACGCTCACGTTCTCCATCTGACGGCTTGTCATCGCGGATGTATTCTTTGAACAGATTGTCAACAAAAAGACCCTCCTCCAAGCGCCAATTGGTGATCCCAAAAATTGTGTATCTTAAATATAGGATTCTTTATTTAGTGATAACCTATTCAAAGCCACAATAATCACGAAAAGACAAAGAGGGATATTCTTTGGGGGTGTTTTTAGACTGCACTTGATAGTGATCAAGCTGCTGAGGTTTCCAATGCGGGAATGGGAATCCTTTATATAGAGGGGTTTGTGCACTAGAGTTAGCGTGTGGCATGTCCATGGTGGACACTCATTGGCGTGTTCCCTAAGGAAAAAGATTATGACTAGTTGATCTCCTTGATTTTAGGAGATAAGTACGATATTCAAATATTAACATTAAGTGATAAAGATTGGAGCTTTTAAGACTCAAGATTCCTTCCGTAATTATCTGATTTAGAGCGTGTGCAAATGGTTTGGTCCAAAGGGGACCTGAGCCGTCCTTCTAGGTCAGAGGTGGGTAAGTTTGGACCCAAGTATTGGCCGGCCTGGGGAGAGTATCCGCACTAACCCGGGCCTCGCTATCGAGTTCGACCTTTAAACCACCTTTCTCTCTCATATTAATGTCAATACTAAAGGAATGCCACGGAGTTGCATTTAGTTTTTGGCATCGCTACTGCCTTCCTAACAAGAGATGAGAAAGAGAAAAATTAAAAATGAAGGGGATATGATTTCTATGAGGTTTCGGCCTTAGGGCGGACGTAATCACTCAATTTTAGAAGCCCTTTAACAATAAATTAAAAAAATTGAAACCCTTGAGTGAAAATTATTTGGGTAGTGGCTTTCTTCCTCTCTTTTCATTAATCCGATCTCAACTTTGGGGATCATAGCTTTTCCAGCTTTGACGACGTGGAGGGCAAACTCGACCACACAAACCGCCTCCACGCCGCCAAAATCGGGAAAATCGATCCCAAAAGCTGAGGATCCGGATTGCCACCAATCCACAGCCCAAACCGTCCCTTCGGTAAGTCCATTCGTGGAAGTCGGTGATTCCTAAAAATCGTTCTATTCCATTAAAATTTCACAAAACCTGGTTCCCTCTCAATTAATTTATGCAAAAAAAAACTTGCCCGCTTACTCAAAAGCATGACCTACATACATCCAATGGGGCGCTTGATCGTAAAAATACAATAAAATTTGTACTATGCATATAGTTTGCCCCCTTCAATTTTTTATTTGCCTTTAAAAATTTTATTGCCCCCATTATCCAAATCCTGCGTCTGCCCCTGTTTCTACTCTTCTGCCCATTCTTTCTTCTTCTTCAACTCTTATATCAACAAGGTATATGTTTGGATTGTGTCTTCTCCTTGGCACGATGTAGCTGCAATTTATCTTGTGATTTTGCTTGGGTGATTCAATTTTCCTAGTTAACCCATTTGTTTTCTGCAATTAGTTTAAGTATTAATTTTTTAGCCTCTGCCTGTTTTTTCTTTCGTTCTTTGATCGTTAATTGGGGCTCGTTTTCAATGATTATAAGAAGTTTTTACTGAAACAATGGTTGTGTTTTTGTGAGCGAGTATTCATTCATCGATTATTCTTGTTCTTTGACTATATTATTAATGTTTTCATTTATTTCCTTCATGTTTGAGCAGATTGAAGAACTTCGCCAACTTATTACAGGGAAGAACTGTTTTAAAAGGAATAATTGCTTGTACAAGAAGAACAAAGAACACAGAAAAGAATCATGTGAACAAGCCACTGTAATCGTAGGCTTAATGTAACGCCCCGCTCCCGGATACCGAGCTCTTATCCGGAAGAGATCGTTCGGCACGTATAACATCAAATAAATCTAATATTATACGCAAGCCTCTACGTCGTCATATCAAATAAAAGCAAACAGAAGCTAAAAAAGACTCGGGTAAAAACATAAATGCTACTATGAATAGAATACAACAATTCTAAAGATAGAAAAGGTAACTTACAACAACGAAACATCTTACGAAAGAAGGTACAACAACTATCTTATCAAGCCAAAACAAGTTACAACATACTCTAAGAAAATTACATGATACATATTACACCTAGATAGCAACATGGTAAAACTCTATAGCAAGCATAGCCAACGCCCTCCTCATAATCGCTATGATCCGTGTCAACATGTTCGCCTTATCACCCCAAAGCACAAACAAACATGCAAAGGGGTAAGTACATAGTACTTAGTAAGAGTGAGAAGCTAACGATAATTAAGTTCTACAACAAAAAGGTTAACATTATTATTATTTTTAAGTTATCATTGTGAGACCGCCTCAACTCTGGGGTTTACTTCATGCTCATCAACATGTTGTGACTATTGGTTTCTAAATTAGGTTATCTTTGTTACATCAGTATTCAAGGGCACTACACATGGTGTAACTCACCACGGAGTAGGCGCACCATATTGGTGAATCACACCAATAACCACGGAGGTCTATTCTGGTAGACTCCGAGAGTGTACACGTTCGGTGAATTCCTTCCGCACCTAGAGTCTATTCTGGTAGACTTATGGAGTTTCCCAATCGTAGAAGGTTGTTTCCATACTTTAATTTAAATTTCATAAGTTTTTAGTTTTGCCCTAGTTTTCGTAATCATCGTGTTTGATCCTTCAAAATTCATATCTTTCAACTGTAGCTCTGCTTTCAGAGCTATGAGTAGTCAAAACGATCGTCTTGGAGCAACCAAGATGTATAGAGAGCTGGAACAATACTACTGATGATCTTTCATAAAGATAGAAATAGAAGCGTTGTCTACGACAATGGTTACCACGTCAATATTTAGATGTCAACACTTGAAACTCTACATAGAGAAAAGCAAAGAAAGCCAGTTTTTTTGGGATGAAGTGGATCGATGACAGAATATGAGACCAGAGTTGATACAACAAGCCAACGAGAAGATTTAAGTGGATCGTCTCAACCTCAAGTTGGCTCAAGACAAGCAGAAGAGTTGGGAAGTTGGAAGAAGACTATTAGAGTTTGAAGTCGAAGATAAAGTGTATCTAGAGATATCCCTCATGTGTCAGTGATAGGGAAATGCTTAACCTACTTGGATGTGGAAGCAAGCGTTGACCTCAAAATGGTATCAGAGCCGACTATCATACGGAACTAAGTGCCACACTGTAAGAGGCGGTAGGGGCCACCTCTAGATTCCTATGGTAGGGACAAACTAGGACAAATCCACTGGGACAAGTCTTGGCCGTCCTGACGAGGACGACAATCCTTTATAAGGGGGAGAATGTAAAATCTCATATCGGTAAAGTGAAGTCCTGCTCACCCTCATATAAGTGTGAGACATAATGGTCTTGTCAACTCAAGTTAGCCCTTTTAGACCAACCGTGGACTGCGGTCTAAGCAGTTGACCGGACATTTATGACTCATGTAGCACTACCAGGCTTGGGGTCTGGGGGCATTACACTTAAAACCTTGAAAACAGATCATAACACAATCCCAATACAGCTCTGCTACTTATATACAAATGTAAACTTAGATGTGTTGTATCGAATTCTTACTTTATTTACTTTCATATCATCCTTTTCTTGACATGTGTTCAACCAAATTTTGAACAATTCTGCTACCTTACTCATTGAAGTGTCTGAAAATATTTTTGGCAGAATTTGCCTTGTCATTTATCATTCACTGTACTACAGTATATATAATACAATTTAGGGCTACACCCTCGATTAATAATTACCAAACTAGCATTACTTAAAGTAGTTACACAATACATCATAATAATATCATAATACCCCCCCCCCCCCCGCCCCAAGGTGGTGCGTGAAGGTCTCAAACGCCCTGCTTGCGCAAGAGAACCTTGAACTGATGCCGCCCCAATGCCTTGGTAAAGATATATTATGATGGTTAAAATAGTATATTCTACGACATCAACATTTCACCCATTATGAGTTAAAAATAGTTGTTTCGGCCATTAATGTGAGCCATTTGAGTTGAATGTTAAATGTCAGGTTCACGAGTCGAGTATTTGGCATTTCTTATTATTATCTCCACAATTGGTATTATTTCGTGTTTTATTGGACTATTTTTCAGGAAACGAGATTTGGGTCAAGTGTTAAGAAAGAATTATGGAGCGGACTTGTGGAAGAAGCAGGCCTAGGGATTTCAGAAGCTTCCAAGTGAAGTCGGCAGTGAAAAAAGGACGAAATTGCCCTTGCTTGAGCGAGCACACCGCCACGTAGTTTAGCATTCTGTGGCCGCATAAACGTGTTTTCTCAGTTTCAATCTATAACTTTTACAAGACAATCACATTATACAATAAAGTTCATTTCTTCTTTTGCAATTTCTATGAGTTCTAGTCACGGATCCGATAGATTCACCATTTAAGGAGAGATCCGCGGAAGGTCTATGCTCGGCTTCGAGGATATGATTTTCCCGCCTTCTAGATGTAGACCAGTCGTTATTTTGTGATGAGTATGTTTTGATTGTTTATATTAGTTCTTTTATGTAGTAGTTAGTTTATTTACCCCGTTTATGAGATATGAATCGTTGGTGAAGAAATCAGAAAACTGAGGGTGCGTTCTCTCGCTTGGGCGATGGTCTTTATCGATTACGCGAGATACCTAGTAAATCCTATTTCATGATAATCGGCGCCAACTACATCTTATTGACATATTTAATTTACATGTTTGTAGCCTGATCAATTATTTGCATGTTATCGTAAATTAGCATGAAGGACTTAGAGTGAAGTGTTAGTTTGGACATAGTCTATCGATCTCTAGGAACGTGCTAGTCAAAGTCGATAGCTTCCTAGGGAGTTCTCGGTCTTGAGCCGGCTATCCCTAGATCTTATTGCATGTGGACTAATTAATACGGCCTAAGGTAGGTTAGGATCACATAGGGACTGACTGTCCTTACAATGAAAGTAGCGTAATATTAAGGTTTTGCACCCGTAGCTGATAAAGAATTAAAATATACCAACGGGAATGATCGATGCATAAATTGGGGGAAATAACTAATAACTCATAGTTAAGACTGATCATTAGAAACTCAAAGAAGTGCATTTGTGTGTTTGCTCTTGCGTATTTTTGTCACCATCATTTACTCATTACCAATGTTGGTCATTGACCGCCCTTATTGTTCTCAATGATTTATTCATATTCTTACGAGTCTTTGTGGGATTCGACCTTAATTCTCCTTCGCTATACTACAGTTGAACTATTTCTCTTGCTAGTAATTCATGAGTTGCACGCAATCAATATTCACCAATTGATGTTTCGTGGGAACATACGAAGGAACAATCAACCCATTAGCAATAGCATCACACACAAAAATGAGATCCGCTTCAATATGCTTCGTACACTTGTGGAAGACCGGATTTTGCACAATATATAATGCCGACTGACTATCACAAAAAAATCAGATCCCAGGAGGATGCCGGACGCCAAGATCCGCCAATAACTGCTTCAGCCACTTTTATTCGCATGTAAAAGAGACCATCGATTGATATTCAGCTTCCGCAGAAGAGAGAGAAACGGTGGTCTGCTTCTTGGATTTCCAGGTTTTGGGCGAAAGACCTAGAAAACAAACCATCCACTCAGGGAATGCCGAGTAAGGGGACAACTAGCCCAATTAGAATAACACCAACCCTCGAGTAGAAGAGAACAATCAGAATGCTACTAGATACCCTGGCCAGGATGCTTCCTCAAATAGCGGGCAAGACGTAACACAGCCTCCCAATGATCAACCCATGGAGCCTGCATTAATTGAAACAAAACATGCAGGGAATGTGCCAAATCAGGCCGGATAACACCCAGATAAATCAGTCGACCGATCAAACGGCGATACTTGGTAGGGTCACTTAACAATTCTCCGGTGGCAAGAGCTAACGTATGTAGAAAGGGTAAATGTATAAGGAAAATATCCTAACAAACTTGATAAAACATTAATGGAAAGCAATAAAAGACATCACAAGGATTCCTTCACCATTTCCCTCTCTATCTAAAAGAATTTCATCTTAAGACTTTATCAGTTCTTAACATCCAAGGAAGCCAGCCTAGGGATGCTCTGATACAACCTGTAACGTCCCAACCCAAAACCCGAGCAGTTTCAGATTTACCCATTTGGCCATGACTCGAGATATCATACTTTTTTCATCGTAAATCACAAAGCCTCATGTTATGATAATTGCGTGGGAGCTAAAATGATTACTCGGCTTGATAAAACAACAATTAAGGTATTACCATACATTATTCAATTAAGCCATTCGAATCCAAACAGTCAACTTATTCATAATTGTTTATCATACTTAAAACATAAACTAAACCACTTAAACATAAGAAATAGAAATGTAAAAAATAACCATCTCATCATTCCATATTCCTAGCACTACTCGGAGATCATGGAATGTCACATAATAGGTGAAGAAATCCTGATACAATGAGTAATCCACAAATATCCTAGGACGACGTGGCATTACACTTATAGGGTTAACATTGAAAGGATCTCCGAAACTTGGATAGAACGCTACCAGAACATATTTAACTAGAAGCTACACTAACCTTTCCGTAGATCCTCTTAGATCTTCTAATAGGCGTGCTGCTCATTTGTTGATGTAAGCTAAGGGGTGAGCTTATGATCGTATGTAGGTCTATCGTAGTATAGCACAGGCGAATCAAGTGTCGAATCCACAGAGACTCGTAAGACTACAATTAATTCAAGATTAAGAACAATAGGGTGGTCTCACCAACTATGGAGCAAGTAAACAATAGTGACAATGGTGACACATAACGTAACACACAAATGTGCTTCTCTGAGTTTCTAAAGATTCGTCCTAACTATGAGTGATTAGTAATTCCCCCCATATTATGCATCGATCATCCCCGTTGGTAAAATTTAATTCTTTGTCAGCTAAGTGTGCCAACCTCTACTATTACCATTCTTCAATTTTCAAGGACAATAGGTGCCTATGTGACCCTAACCTACCTTAAGTCGTATTAGTCCACATGAAATAAAATCTTGGGATAACGGACTCAAGGCCTAGAACCTTTTTAGGCTGCTATCGATAATGACTAGCACGTTCCTGAAGATTGATAAGCCATGTCCTAACTACCACTTCACTCTAAGTCCTTCATGCTAATTTACGATAAAATGCAAATAGTTGATTAGTCTAAAAACACATAGATTAAAACTGAATATCAGATATAGCTGGCGCCGATTATCATGAAACAGATTCACTAGTATCTCGATTCGATGATATATACCGCTGCTCTAATCGATAGAACACAACCTCTATTTCATGATTTCTTCACCAATGACTCGTATCTACTCATAAATGGGGTAAATAAACTAACTACTTCATAGCAGACTAATATAAAACAATTAAAACAATCTCATCACAAGAGAACGACAACTCTACATCTAGAAAATTGGAAAATCATACCCTCGAAGCTGAGCATAGATCCTATGCAAATCGCTCGCTAGGTGGAAAATCCATCGGATCCATGACTAGCACTCATAAAAAATAAAAGAAAGAAAGAACAAACTTTTATTGCATATAATGTGAATATCTTAAGTGTACTTGTGTCCCCCTTTACAATTGAGTCTGCTGCCCTTTATTTCTAGTGTTGAAACCGACTTACAAAACCCTAAAACCTACTTCTCATCCAAGATACGCTTAAACACGGCTTCTAGAAGGCATGCTGGCTCGGCAGCATGCTCGACCAAGAGAGGGCAATTTTGTCTTTTTCCCTCTATCGACATAACTTGGAAGCTTCTGGAATACCCTATGCCCGATTCTTCAACCAGTCCGTTCCACATATTCTTTCCTGACACTCGGCCCAACTTTGTAATCTGAAAATAGCCCAATAAAACACGAAATAATATCCATTTCATAGATAATAATAAGAAATACCAAATTCTGGACTTGTGAACCCAACATATAGCATTCCAACCCAAATGGTTCACATTTATTGGCTGAAACACCTATTTTTAGCTCATAATGGACGGAATGTTGATGCCATAGGATATACAGTTTTAACCGCCATCAGCTTACTAGGCTCAGTAGGGAAACATTGGATCAAAGGGAACTATTACTTGTACTGGGAACATAACAAAATTTCTCGTTCTCTTTTGCAAACCATGAATGCATAAGTATACTATCATGTAACTTATCAGAGAAAGTATAACATTCTTTATCAGGTTACTCACTATTTTAACACATAGCACATAAACTTTCATTTCATCCATCACATCATTTAATTATCATTATCTTGATCATCTTTTGTTATAGAAAGACCACGTCATGTTTAGTAGAGCCCAATATGAAGAGCATGTTGGTTGCTTTTCTACGTGAGTATCACGTCATGTTTGGAAGAGCCCAACATGGTAAGCCTACAAAACTCTAACAAACAGGAATGACCCTTATTATAGCCCATGGTCGGGGACTGCTGACCGGCCTGACATATGTTCACAATTCTTACCCATGAAAGGGGATTGATGCCGAGGACTGTTGGTTTATCAGTTGGTATCTAGAATTCTTTTTGCTTTGCACTATAACAGCTAGTTATGACACTTCATCAATGGGGTTAAGAACAATTAATAAACTAAGTGATGAATCATCATCAAAACATAAATTTTATTTCCAACAATTTCCCCCTTTTTGATGATGTCAATACCCTCCTTAAAAGCAATGCAAAAAGATAAAAAAAAAACAAAACATAGTAAGTAACACCATGAACTGAGAAACTGAAACTTTATTTGATAGCTGAGTTACAAGGTTAGAATACAACATAAGTAAAACAACTAAATTTAGTGTCCTGGTTGATTATCATAGTTCTCTGCAACAATTCTCATTTCTTCATTTGTGGCTGAATGTTCAATTCCATGAATGCTTGCCCAAATGTTCCATGACTGAGATAAATTGTTTTTCTTGAAAAATTTACTTTTGAATAGAGCTGCAAATGTGAAGACTCGATGTCCTTAGTCTTTCATTGGTGGTCGTTCTCGTGAGAGTTTGAATAAATTCAGTTCATCCTTTTCAACTTTCTCTCAAGCTTTATCTAAGGTACCATCCGCTTCCCATTTCTTCGCTTTATTCCAAAAGTACACAAGTATCTTCTCGATGTGTAGAAATGTTTCAAGAGATTCTTCTTTGATACTCCTTCTCTCTCGTAAATTCTTGAATAAATTGTAGAGACGAGAATCCGCACCAACTCTTTTGTCGCTTGGTTCTCGAGTACTTAATAATCGCTTTCATCTCATCATCAAGAAAATCTCCTCTTGCTTTCTTCACCACTTAACTTATCATCAACATTTGTGAGGACTTGTGGCATTTCAAATTGCATGGACTTTTAAGATATCCAAACTTTCCCCTTATTGACATCATCTTTATTAATCAGCTTTTGATGTAAGCATTCAATGTTTGTTGAGTTGATGCCAATATGGTTTGAGCCACAACCGAGTCCTTTAAGCCCTGCTCCATTAAAAACATTCTCATCCACTAGATTATCGAGAATGCCTTCCCATCTGCCTTGAGTTTCATTTTTCTTCGTGACATGTTCAAAGTGGTTGTTTTCCGAATCTCAAGCAGAGTGGTTTGACAATTGTTATTCATGTGATCCATCTTCTTTCAAGTTTGGATCGCTCATCTTTACCGGCTTCTAAGGATTTTAAGACTTTTCTCAATAAGCTTTTATCATCCTTCCGAATTCGAGTATCTCATTGTGATAATATCCGATGAGATCAACTTGAGTAAGACATCTTGTGAATTTCTTCCTAGTTGTTCATTTGACTTGCTTGTCTCAAATTCTCCTAATTTAGCTTGCTTTAGGGTGAGAGAACGACTTCCTTCAGCTTTTTCTCTAAATTTGGTTTATTGTCTTTTCTCTTCCGATCGCTTCTCACCTTCCTCCACCTTTGATGAATCAATAACTTTTATGGCTTATTAAATGTACTTCCAGCTCATCATCCGATTCTTCTCCGTATGTCTCGCCAATGTTCTTGCTATTTCAAGTGTGGATTTATCATGGGGAGACCGGTAACCTCCTTCGCTTTTTGTCCGACCGAGTTTCGTATAAGTTTTCGTAACTTGAGCTTCCACCGCTTCCACCGTAACTACTTGAGTCTTCATTAGTATTTCGCTCGCAGCGCTTCTTTTCTTGTATGTAGAGGCAAGAATCCCTTTGTAGGTCGTGATCTTCCTCAAAATCATCATCAACATTTTTCTTAGAGCTTCCACCGCTATGGCTTCCTTCCAATAGTCAAGCTTCGATTAACGATACCCTTGATTTAGAACTCTTCGGCATTGATTATCTCCATTAAGCTTGTGATGTTGTATAGATCGAATACCCATTTCTCAATGATCTCCATTTCTGCACGCGACTTCTTTGATTATTTATAGAATCGAACTTCCAAGTTCTCAGATCTTTGCAATCGCTCATAATCACTTTCATTAGTTCTCAGATGATCGATGGAGATTTGAATGGTGTGAGGGTGTCCTCGAATCCCTTTGTGATCTCATGATCTTCTCATTGAGTAGAACTTCAATTTGTATGGGATCATCGGGCTTGCATAAGATTTGTTCTCACTGGTTTCTCCTCACAGGTTGGGACAACTGATGTTCCTTTTCAATCTCGTGTCGAGATTATCGGCCCGGGCTTTGCAAAACTTTTTCACTTGCATCTTCTTCAACGGCTTGTTTTTCACTTTGCTCAGTTCCAATTCAACAATTGGAACTTCTTTCATCATTGTGTGTCCAAAGGGGTTCAAATTTTTCATGAACTTGTTCATCCAATTGAATAAACTTGGTTGATTCTCATATTGCTTCAAATTTCTCCTTTTCTTCAAATTTGAGGAGCCGAGAATTCTTAGCGCTTCTCTTGTTCCAAGTCAAGTACAGATTCTTGAGGAGTAGACTTAGACTTTGAAAGCAACATAAGCATGTTCAATGTTGTTTCATCAATCGCCTTTTCATCACTATCTCGATTCTTCATTATTGGGATCACCTCGTGGTTTGTTCCCCTCGAGTTACAGCCTTTCTTCTCGCAAGTCGCCAATAGTCTCGCCTCCGTTGATAACTTCGCTTTTCATTATTTCCATTCCTTGTATAGCTTCTTCTTGAGTTGGTAAAACCTCGCCACTGGTTGGAATGGATTTGGTGAGATTAATTTCGCTTGCACTTCAGTGCCGATCTCACAAGAACTTCGGCCTAGCTTCTGAGTTGATGACATTTCTATTGATTTCTCGCCACGCTTTTTCCAGCTTTCTTCCAATCGCTTTTTCTTTTCTTCAAGTCTTCAATTTGTGCTAACACCTCATCTCCGCCAGTGTGTTCTTTTGATTTCCTCGCTTTTCTTCTTTTGAGTTCACCTCGCTTTTTCTCACCTTCCTTTTCCTTGTCTTTTCTTCCTTAATATCAATCTTTCCATCAAAGAATGTGTGTTTTTTTCCTCTTAGCAACTCCAAAGTGATCGAGTATCCTTTGGACTACTAATGCTAGAGTTTTCTTGTGATAAAATCTTCCTTTCTTCACGTCGGTCTTCTTTTTGGGTACATCAATTGATTGTGCTATCAATTGATCAAATAGATACCTTGCCCAATTGAAATCCTTTTCAAACCAGATTATGTAAAGCAAATCTAGTTTTGCTCCAGATAAATTGCTGAAGTTTCCAGCATTCCCAATTATGCAATTTGCCAGCAACTTCGAATGAAAATCAAACTCTGGCTTGGGTAGGCTTGTGCTCCCTATCTGTAAGACAGTAGATTAACCATTAATTGCTATATCTTTCTATAACTTCTCTTTCTATTCTTTAGTCAACTTAATGGCTGCTGTTCCTCCGGATTTGTCAAACCCAAAGATTTCTGCAATTAACTCTTCAGTGACTTTGATTTCCTTATTACTGACAGTGGTGATGAAGGTTTGTGTGTCTTCTCCTTCCACAATTGTTCTTCCAAATTGTTAGAAGTCTCCGATGCTTTTTAAACAAACACTTTTTAGATCGATGTTGAAGACAGCTTCCAATCCTTTAGTTTTTTGAATTTTTGTAGCAATAGAATTAACTAGTGTTTGATCAACATACTTTGCAATACATTGATCAAGAGAAACGATCATTCCGGGTTCAACACGAGTGAAGGTCATTTTTCTGGATTTGATTGAAGATTTGAAAATTTGAAAATCAGAGAGTAGATTCAGAATTCAAGCGTAAAGAATTTATATAAAAGAAAATTATGGATATTTATAATTTGGAGTGGGGGTAGTTAAGAATTGAGTGGGACTTAAAACGTCCTGTCATAAATGTGTTGAGATTGCGAAAAAGTGGATGTGTGGAAATTATGAACGGTTTAGATTGAGAAGGACCACGTCTTTTCTTGATAACCGTAGCTAGATAAAAGTGGATAAAGAAGGTACGGTGTGTTGACAAATGATATTCTCGCTTTGTCTCATGTCAATTCAAAACTTAGTTGTGAAAACAACTCGCTTTGTGAATTACATTTTTCGCTTCACACTGTTGTGTTTCTCCCGCAAAACAAAGTGAGAAATTTTTGGTACCCATATCTTTTTGGGTCCTAACTGATTAGCTCGTGATGATACAACTTTGTACCTTTCTTGATATTTTGACTGTGTGAAGTCAGTTTTCGCAAACTTTTCTTGTTTTGTCATAACAATTTTAAATTTGTTTTGCTTGTGAAACTGATATGATGGTCTATTCCAATCTTCATATGTGGAAAATAATCTTCCTTTCCCTCTGATCCTTGAATGATCTTTATCCTTAGATGGATATGACTTGAAGATTTTTCTTACTGATATTGATCGCTTTTATCGCTTTCACTTTTTCTCGAGTTTTTCTTCAGAAATCATCGGCTTGGTGAATTTTACTAATGTATTTTTCGCTTTTAGCAAACTTGTGCATTTGGTCAGGCTGAGTGTCTATCAGTTCTAATAACTTTATCATTTTTCTGAGTTTTTGACGGTTGAGTAGTCACAAATTTTATTGCAAATGATCTTGGTCTTAACTTAGAATTATACTGATTATCAAACCCTAAACCAGATCTATCTCCAAATGGTTTTCCTGGTTTGAATTGAACTTTGGAGATTGGATCAACTGATGATTCACTGATGTTTACAACGTTTGATTATACTTCCAGTTTGTTGGATGATTAACTTGTAAAACTGAGTTTCCTTGTCATTTTTTCATTTGTCAGTTTCCTAACTGACTTGGAGCATTAACTGAGATTTTATTCTTCTTCAAATATCAAGATTCGCTTTTCATCTGATTATAATTGACTTAATCGAGTACACCATGATACATTTATCATCTAAGAATTCATTGTCCTTATGATTCTTAGGTCTTCATACAAGATCCATAAAGTCGGGCCTCAGTCATCACAATCTTGCTCAAGTTCATAACCGAGTTTGAGCCTCGCTTCTTCATTCTTCAATAATCGAGTCTGTGGTCCTCGCTTCTTCCATCTTCTAGATAAGCCAACCGAGTCTCAGAATCTCTCAAATAACTTACCTTCTTCAATCTTCTGCTGGTGTGCTCTATTGTCGGGCTTCGTAGAGTCTCAAATAGTCAAAATGTCGCTTTTCATTTCTCGGCTCTGCCAAGAACTATTACAAGGTTTCATCTGATTTAACTTATACAAATATAAGACTTTAATAAATCCTATACATTGGTGTCTAGACCATTTCTTGCTCCGATACCAATTGTTGGTCCCTTGGAAAGGCTAACACAAGTTTAGAGGGGGGGGGGGGGTGAATAAACTTGTCACCAAAGACTAATCCTGAGCTGGAAAAGTCCCAGGAACTGAGTTTCTCTAAAACTTAAACTGATCTTCAGTTTTGTTCCTGTCCCTTTAACTTGTGTGGAGTTCAGTTAGCTCAACTGAATATAAGTTATTACTAACTTATAATTAGTCTCATTAACTGGCAGCGGATAAAACTAGCCTTTAGTGCAATAGATGTGTAAATAGAAAACTAGACCTTCTATGTATCAGTTTTGTGCTGACTCAGTGTCTGGTGTTTGCTGAGTGATAATGCAATAAATAAAACAAACACAGATGCATAAAGTAAATCAACACATGATTTGTTTATGGAAGTTCTGGGTGGTGTAATCCCGCACGCCTCCCCTTCCCCGTGGGTGCAGAGGTATCACTAGAATAATGAGATAACAAAGCATAAAATCCTAGCACTATGACAGCCTTTCACGACACCCTAGTTTCATTGTCTACACAAAATAAAGAAAGGTGAGATTGCTCCTTCATTCTCGCACACCGATCTTTCTCGAGGTGGAATTGCTCCTTCACCACCACCACTTACATACACAATCCGCAGATCGTACTCAATCGCCAGAGCAACACCGTATTTATGAGAAAAGGTAGAATTGCTTTTCTCAAACTATGCACACCAACCCTTTTCACAAGTTGTTAGGTTTAGAATTAATCAAGGATTAATTCAAAGAGTCGCTTGATTCTTCTCGATCTCGACTGTAGCTCCAAGATGCCTTCATTCCCCTTAATGGGTTACTAGATCTTTCTTTGAAGTCTTCAAGGCAATTTTGTTGGCTCCTCTTTTCTAGATAAGTATAACTGATTTTGTGGATCTGGATTTGGGTCTTTAAGTATATGCTTGTAAAGCTCTTTTTCTGATCCTCCTCTCTCTTCTTCTTGAGTGATTCTCTTGTGTATTTATAGGGGTGATGTGACGGTTACTAACTCTTGTAGCCGTTACACTTGTCATTTACCCAACGTTCATATGTACGATCTTTTGTCGTATTGATAGTTTAAATTAAATCAAGGCCTTAACTCAGTTTTCTACTTAATATCTGACTTTAATTGACTAAGTCGAGTACACCATTCGGGCCTTTTTTCCGTAACTCGATAATCTTTGTCCTTAAGATTATTCAGCTTTACATGATCTATAACTCGCCAGTCACCACAGACTTGCTCGAATCTCGATTTATAGTCACGACTTAATCAGCTTTCTAACCGAGTTTGCCACCCGCGCCTCCAATCTTTGCTTTGTCAAGTTCTCTGCCTTTTTTAATTTTAGTTCCAACGTAAGTTTTTCATTAACTTGACAAGATCGTAGTTTTTCAGATCGAGTTCAAGAAATGATAAATCGATTTGAAGAATGTACCTTTCCTTGATGATTTGATTCAGCTTTAGGATTCGAATGTACACTCTTTGTTGTCGTGATGAATCTTCAATATCAACAACCACTTGTAACTCCTTTCCTTCTTCTTTGAGAGGTCTCTTAGTGATGGAACTCCTCTGATTTGTTAATATGAATATTGAAGTTTGTATCCACATCATCACCGAAAGTTAAGGTTCAATATGTATATAAATCACAGATCGAACCTTTCGATCATTTGATCCTAAAAATCGATATATTTTGCAAGCAATTAGTCAGGGGGTGAATAAGCCAACTTCTAGCTCTAGATGTAGACATTGAAACTGAGTGAACTGATACAGTGAGGGGTCTTCAACAACTGGCTTAAAAAGGTATTCTTCAAAACAGTAATGGATCTCTTCAAAACAGAAGCACTGCTCCGATACCAATTGTTGGTTTATCAGTTGGTATCTAGACTTCTTTTTGCTTTGCACTATAACAGCTAGTTATGACACTTCATCAATGGGGTTAAGAACAATTAATAAACTAAGTGATGAATCATCATCAAAACATAAATTTTATTTCCAACAAGGACCCTCGAGAACATCTGCTTAAAACACATTTTTATTCTTTTTAACATGTTTCTCTTTTCATTATCTTGTCATGAATCTCATCACGTTCTTTTTACATCATAAGTTTAGTACTCATAAACCTCATATACTATATAATCCTATAACATGCTTACTAGATCACATAGCAAGTACATGACCACTAGTACATGACTATACAACATTAAATCCTAAGAACATGCTTTCTAGAATCACGTAATAGCCTTTAAATATTATTACATCAAAATTTCATTTCATTCACATTAACCATCAACACATTCAAGAACTCCACACATATTAAAGCAAGTACCATGTTTATAATGACATATAACCCTAATAGCATGATATATGTAACCTCGTGGGTCTTATGCAAATTTTGGAATCAACAAATCTAACCTCTTTTCAACACTAGTGTAGTGTTAGTTTAGTTCTAAATTATGATTAGATGTAATCTCTTGTACTTTGCATACCTTGGTTATATAAAAATTTTACCTTTAACCAAAAAAAAAAAAAATAATGATATCTCAGAATATCGAATTGTTCGAATTCATCTCAATTACCAACTAAAGCATGAACATAATCATCTTTCAATATAGGTCCTACAACATGATTTATAATGTCCATTAAGCTTTAATATTGTACCGATTACTCAGACAAAATCATTTACATGTTATTTCGCCGTAATAAAATTATAGCATAATCATTTTCTAGAATGTAAGTTGTCGTGTCTCAGATGATGGTCTCCATGCAAATTGAGTAGTGGCTAACAACCAAAATGTTCCAAAACATAGTTCTGATACGTGTTGAGAATACTATTACATCATAGATTTATTACCATTATTTAGATTAATTATTATTATTTCTTTATTTATATATATATCTTGTAGCACAAGATTGTACTCGCTATTTAAACACTCATGTACATTTTACAATTCAAAAATACCAACACAATTTACCACATGGTATCGTAGAGTGAAGTTCTCTTCACATTATTAGCAAAAAAAAAAAAAAAAAAACTCACGACCTAAACCCTAGCAGCCCACCTTCGCCTTCCTCACGGTGACCACCGCGATTCTCCTCCGGCACCAAGTCGCCATCTTTCAATCCCCCACTTCGGCTAACTGATAAAATCAACTGCATAAACTACCACCTATGGAAGGCCCAAATCCTCCTTATCTCCGAGGACAGGCATATATGGCTTCGCTGATGGATCTATTGCCGCACCACCGCGACAATTACCGACGGCGGCACCACAAAACCCAATCCTGAATACGCTGATTGGACAAAAACCGACAACCTAATATTGAGTATCATCACCTCCTCTCTCTCCGAGGACGTGTTGATGCAGGTCTACACTCATTCCACGAGCGCCGGAATCTGGTCCGCCCTTGCTGCCATGTACGCTGCTCAGACCCGATCGAAATTGGTCCAAATCCGATAAGAACTCACCTCTCTCCGCAAGAATGATCTTTCTGCTACAGATTATTACACAAAATTCAAGAAACTGGCTGATGACCTTGCACTCGCCGGCCTTCCTCTCACCACCGACGAGTCTTTGGCCTATTTGCTCACCGGCTTGGGTTCTGAGTATGAAGATTTTGTCACCATGGAAACCTCCAAGGACTCACTTACCCTCGAGGACACCTACGCTCAGCTGCTCTCGGCAGAAGCACGAATTCAACACTATCGGCCAACCTCCCTCACCGGCAACAATGGCAACTCGGCTGCCTCAGGTTCTATTTCTGCCAATTATACTCAGTCTTACAATAATAACAATAACAACAATAGCAACAGGTCCCGTCCTAATTTTGGAGGAAATGGAGGAAATAACAGTTTTAATGGAAGTCGTGGTAATAATCGAATAATGGAGGCCGGGGCGTGGCTCCGGCCGAACAACAATTCGTAGTCACCTCTCGCCAAATTTGCACAAAATTTGGTCATTTAGCAGCACAAAGGTTATTTTCGTATGCTCACCCAATAATAACCCCAATCCTCGAGCCCCACGCCCTCCTCAAGCCTATCACACATATCCCTGTAACCATCCTCGCCAACCATACCCGAATTCCTCACCCTTACCCGAACTCCCTTACCCGACTCCCCACTTCCTCCGCACAATAATGAATGGATACCCGACACCGGTGCATCCCATCACTTAACCAACGACATGCGCAATCTCAATATTTCGTCTGAACCATATGACGGTCCTGACAAGGTTCACAACGGTGATGGTTCAGGTTTGGCCATTACTCATTTTGGTTCCTCTACCTTACATTCCCCCCCCCATACTTATCAATTATCCACTGTTTTAGTGCCTCCTGCCCTTACTCGCAATCTTTTATCTATTCAGCAGTTTACTTCTGATAACTCCATTTTCTTTGAATTTCATAACACATATTTTCTTGTGAAGGATTACTCAAGCGCCCCCATCATAGGGATATGTGAAAGACGGCCTTTATCACTTTTCCTCCACCTTCAACCGAGTCCACCCAAGCTAATGCCTATGTCCTAAGCTCCTTCTCTACGTGGGCACGCACGCCTTGGGCACCGCTGCCTCCTGCTTTACATCAAGCTTTGCGCCAATTTCAAATTTTCTTTCCAATAAAACACCTACGGGTGTGTGTGAGTCTCACAATTGGCTAAAAGCCATAAATTTCCATTGTATGTTTCTTCCTTTACTTCAATAAACCGTTGGATTTGATTTACTCCGATGTATGGGGTCCTTGTACTGAACCCTCCATTCATGGTTCTTACTATTATGTCAGTTTTTTAGATGATTATACGAAATACCTGTGGCTTTATCCGTTAAAACACAAATCCGATGTTGAAACTGTCTTTAGCACCTTTCTACCCCTCATCGAACGCCAATTCAACACAAAACTTAAAGCACTTCAAACCGATTGGGAGGTGAGTATCGCCACCTCTCCTAATCTCTTGCTCGCTGGCATTCAACACCGCCGATCCTGCCCCCATACTCATGAACAAGTCGGCGCCGCTTGAACGGGCGCCACCGCCAAATTGTTGAAGTTGGGCTCGCCTTACTAGCCCATTCCAATCTTCCCTTCCCTATCGGGAGGACGCCACCACCGCAACTTATATAATCAACCGCCTTCCTACTAAAGTTCTCCAAAACAAATCTCCCACGAAGTGGTCCACTGCTTCTCCCGACTACTCTTTCCTTCGACTTTCGGTTGCGCATGTTGGCCCTACTCTCCGCCTTATAACTCTCACAAACCGACTACCGCCAAAACTTGCATCTTTCTAGGCTACAACTCCTCCCACCATGGCTATAAATGCCTCGATTTATCCATCAAGATCTACATCTCCCGTCATGTTGTCTTTGATGAAAACGTCTTCCCCTATAAGCCTTCCCCAACACCGCTCCCATCCTCCACCGACTTGGTCTCTGTACCCATACTACAAAATATTCCCTCCTACACTGCCACCCCCACACCTGATTCAATCGAAACACCTGCCACCTCGGACCCCACCCCGCCAGCCTCTCCAGCTCACAATACTCCCACACATAACACTTCCCCACCGCCACCTCCCCCACCACCTCCCCCTCCACCTCCGGCTCATCACATGGTTACCCGAACTCGCTCAAACAATCTCAAACCTGTTTCCCACCCTGAATTTATCCGTTACCCTCTTCCCCGAGCATACCTTACGACAACCCATGACCTATCTTGCTATACTGAGGCTTCTAAGCATAAAGTCCGCGTGATGCTATGCAAGAAGAAATCAATGCTCGCTCTCGCACTCAACACTTGTGAGCTTGTTCCTTACTCCCCACGCATGAATGTAATTGGCAACAAATGGGTCTATCGCACCAAACATCTCGCTGATGGTCGTCTCGAGCGTCATAAAGCTCGGCTCGTTGCTAAAGGCTTTCACCAAACTGAGGGCATTGACTTTACTGACACCTTTAGTCCGGTTGTCAAACCGGTCACCATACGTTTGCTTCTCTCGTTGGCCATTTCCCAGGGTTGGTCTCTTCGACAAGTTGACATCCAAAAAGCCTTCCTCCATGACACTTCTATGTTCTTTTATTCCTGTGCAGGTGCTCGGCTCTACATTCTTCTCTATGTGGACGATGTTATTATCACCGGTACCTCTCCGGCCTTGGTTGAACGGGTTATTACTTTCCTTGGGTCTCACTTTCCTGTCAAAGATCTGGGTTCCCTGTCTTATTTCCTTGGCATTGAGGTGATCCCTGCTCCTTCTGGCATCTACCTCAGTGAACGCAAGTACATCCTTCACCTCCTCCAAAGGTAAAATATGGATAAATCCAAGCCGTGTTTCTACTCCTATGGCCGCGCCTCTAGACTTTCGTGATGATGGACCTCCTCGCCTCCGATCCGGCCTTATACCGCACTATAGTTGGAGGCCTACAATACCTTAGCTTCACTCGTCCGACATCGCCATGGTTCACAAAGTCAAGAATTTATGCACTCTCCCACGTAAACTCACCGCAGTGTTGTTAAACGATCCTCCGTTACTTAAAGCACACTATATCTCGATGGTCTCTTCTTCTCCAACGACTTCCACTCACATTGCAAGCTTACTCCGATTCCGATTGGGCGGCCGACACCGACAACCGCCGCTTATTGGTGCTTATTGCATATTTCTTGGGCACAATCTCATCGGGCTGGCATGCGAAACAACACCTTACGGTTTCCAAAAGCTCCACTCGGCTAAATACAAAACCCTCTCCAATATCGCCGCCGAGCCCAGTGGGCTCCAAAGTCTTATATCGTAAATGGCGATTACTCTTCCTACGGCTCCTATCTTATGGTGTGACAAAATTGGCGCCACCTATCTTGCTCACAACCCGCTCTACCATGCTCGATTAAACATATTGAAATAGACTTCCATCACGTCGCGAACTTGTTATGCAAATAAGCTTCAGATTTCCTTCATCTCCTCCAAGGAACAATCGCGATCTCCTCACCAAACCGTTGTCCTCTCCTCGGTTAACTTCCTCAAGACCAATCTCCGTGTTCAAATTTCTTCCCACGGGATTGCGGGACGTGTTGAGAATACTATTACATCATAGATTTATTACCATTATTTAGATTAATTATTATTATTCTTTATTTATATTTATATCTTGTAGCACAAGATTGTACTCCTATTTAAACACTCATGTACATTTTACAATTCAACAAAAATACAATACAAACACAATTTACTACATAGTAATCCTATAACATGCTTACTAGATCACATAGCAAGTACATGACCACTAGTACATGACTATACAACATTAAATCCTAAGAACATGCTTTCTAGAATCACATAATAGCCTTTAAATATTATTACATCAAAATTTCATTTCATTCACATTAACCATCAACACATTCAAGAAATCCACACATATTAAAGCAAGTACCATGTTTATAATGACATATAACCCTAATAGCATGATATCTCAGAACCTCGTGGTCTTATGCACTTGGAATCAACAAATCTAACCTCTTTTCAACACTAGTGTAGGTGTTAGTTTAGTTCTAAATTATGATTAGGATGTAATCTCTTGTACTTTGCATACCTTGGTTATATAAAATTGTTACCTTTAACCAAAAAAAAAAAAATTTAAATGATATCTCAGAATACGAATTGTTTTGGAATTCATCTCAATTACTAACTAAAGCATGAACATAATCATCTTTCAATATAGGTCCTACAACATGATTTATAATGTCCATTAAGCCAGAATATTGTACTGATTACTCGTGACAAAATCATTTACATGTTATTTCAGTTTCAGAATAAAATTACAGCATAATCATTTTCTAGAACAGAAGTTGCTGTGTCTAGATGATGGTCTCCATGCAGCCGAGAAGGTGGCAAACAACCAAAATGTTCCAAAACATAGTTCTGATACGAAAGCATGCTTAAGTAATACACATAACCCATATTTGATTATCTCAGGAACAAATAGTAAATAGCATGAATATCATTAAAACACATATTTACACATGAAGTGATAAAAAATTGATGCATGAGACCTTACCATAATCAACTGGGGGTAAGATCAGCCTCATTTTCTTCTTCTACTAGGAAATACTCTCTCCTATCAAAGTTTTAACCAGAGTCTATCTTACAAGCAAGAAACTCTAACTTTAAGCAAAAGAGAAAACAAGCCTAGGAACTTCATAAAGATAACAATACCACATACAACACTTGAAGAGCTGCAAACCAAGGTAATTACCGGCCTAGAGTGTAACAAAGTTTCCTTATCATCTGAGGTTGAGAGGTAGAAACAAGGTATGCAGGCTAATCATTATAAAGGTTCAAACTTGAAGCCTTTACCATGAATGATGTTGTTTTGGACTAAATTGAAGGCCAAGGGGTTTTCACATACACCCTCCATTAATATGGAGTTGAAGAATTTGCAAAAGACTTTGATCTTTGATTCATAGCTGCCGTTAAGACGGTGGGAAAGTTATCGTGGAGATGGTAGATTTTCTCCTTACATGGCCCACTTGATGTATTATATATGTATCTTAACCAAAATTATATTTTATCCTTTATTCTTTTATCATATATGACGTATTTCCTTACGTCACTTGACCCGAGATAGACGTATCAGGAAAAAAAGACTTTGGGGCATCACTTTTGTCACCTTTTATGTTATTCTGTATCAAATAGATAATATAATATAGGATGCGCTGAATGACAAAAAAATGATAAACTGATCCGTATGACAAATTTCAAAATCAAAGATTAGTAATATAATTGCTAATATAGTGACAAAACGCCTTTATAATTTTAATAAGAATAAATGCAAGGAAAAAGAAGAATAACCCATAAACGTCGTGAATATCCAATGAAAAATAAGAATAAATTTCTAAAAAATCGTAACACCCAATGAAAAAAGAAGAATACTAAAAACAAGTAGTAATAGCCTTAAAATAAGTAATAATACCAGTAAAATATAGTAACGGCCAATAAACAAGTCGTAATAATCCCATAAAAATGTCGTGAACATCCTAAAAACAAGTAGAATGTACTAAAAACAAATAAGAATGTACTTCGTAAAATGTAGTAACGGCCCTAAACTTTTTTAAAAAAACGACCGCTTTCATTAAATTGACTTGGCCGAAAAATACACCCTGCTTGCCGGAAAAACAGCCTGCTTTGGAAATTGACTTGGCCGAAATTGAATTGGCCGAAAAAACAAATTGATTCTTGATTTCATTTTCGTACAATCTTCCATGGCTCCAATCTTCCATGATTTTCGTGGCAATCTTCCATGGCTCAAATAAATGTACGATTCTTGACTTGGCCGAAATTGACTCTCTCCGTCTACTCCCGCTTTCGTAATCTCCGCAAGCCCCTCGCAAAATACCTCTCTTTCCTCGCCCTTCTCCCGCTTTTGAACGCCGATGCATTTGCCCTTGATCCTCGCCCTCGCCCTCTCTCCGGAGTAAACCGCAGATGCAATCATGGTTGCCGGAGGTTGGTTATTTGCAGGGTTGTCGTAATTCACGGGTAGAGGTCGAGGACGTCGGATGGGAGGAGGCTTTGACCATGGCAGTGGGGTTGGAGAGGTAAGAGCAGGCTGCAGAGGGGCGGCGGCCATGGTTGAGCGCTTCTCCTCCCCAAATCGTTAAAAAATGCAGCCTGCAGATAACCTCCTAATCGTCCGGCTAGGGTTTTGCCTGCAATTCCGGTGGCCATGATTTTTGTTTCTGAACGTCCTTCTGCATTTTTCAATGACGATGATGGAAGCATTTTTGAACGATTATGGCTGAGGGAAGGATTAATTAGGTTTAACTAGCAAAAGGGTATTTTGGTAATGTTAGTTAAGTTTTGTCCTTTCTAATCAACCATGTATTTGTAGCCTAATAAATGTATTAGTTTGTCCTTTTGGACAAAAACCTATATAATATAATATAATGATAATAAATATTTTCCTCAAAAAAATGATAATAAATATTTTTAAAGGAAATAATGATATTATAAATTAAAATACACGTTAATCCAAAAAAAAAAAATTTAAGATACACATACTGTGTAAATAATTTTGCGTTATGTCACATCAAGATACACGAAAGTACAAAGAATTTACCTAATGCGATAGATGATGTATAGTCTTATGTAATTACAAATTTTGGCATTACTACTTGACGATTTCACATTCATGATGACAAAATAACAATAGGGTCGAACTGGAATTTGGAATTTCACACTTTTCCTTGGGGATTAAGACTTAGAAAAAGACAACGATTTACCATGCATTCGTCTAGAAGTAGAGAAAAAAATTATCATTTTCAGCATCTTTTCATGTCCTGGCCTCTAGTGTACATCCTCACCTTTTCCATTTTTACCACAACTATATTTATTAACTAGCTTCTTCAAGCCTTCTTCATTGAAGTGATACCCATTTCTAGTTGATTTTTATATTCAGAAAAAAAAAATTTAATTCCTTTTTCATAACAAAAAGCCATGGGGAGAAAACTAAATCAAGCTTCAAGAACTATATGCAAGTCAGAAAACACGAAGCAATTGAACGGATTGATCAAGAATTTGCGCCCCAAGGTTTACATCACCGAGCCATGTAATTTCAAGAATCTTGTTCAACAACTCACTGGGAATATTTCAAATCCCATTACTTTCAATCCACCATTTGTACAAGAGCCAATCATGGAGATCCCCATCATAAACATCGAAAATAGCCTCGAATCATCGTCGTCACTTGATTCATCACAAGATAGCTTGCCAAGTTGTTATAGCACTAGCAGTTTAGCAAACAGCCCACAAAGCCAGCCAAAAGCTTTTACTAGTCTGGCAAGTAGCCCACAAGAAGGTTACAACAATGATATGCCATCAAATATTGGCGATATTGAGTCGTGGCTTTTAGAATTCGACTCGGTTTCATGCAATTGGGATGCTTTTAATGATCACATTCCATCTGCTGTTCCTGAGATATCCATTTATGGTTCTGATTTTGCCAACCTTTGGTAAGAGATGAATAGCCATGCATCAAGAGTCCTAGTTTTCATTTCTTCTTTAAGTATTAGTATTTAGTACAGGTATATAAGTAAGGCAGTCTATATCAAATCTAAAGGCTAGAAAATTACCTTGAGCTTTGTACAGACGGTATGTTTTGATGCATATATATATATATATATATATATGTACAGCTTTCAGAGAGTTCGTAGGGAAAGTTTTGGCTAGCAATTGCATATATGGAGTCCAAAGACAAATACTGATAATTTGTCTAAAAGTGTTCATATTCAGCAATAATGTAAATTTGCTGTCAATAATAATAATGTTTTGTATAATTAGTGTGTGTCGTTTTGTATATTTGTGATTAAGTACCTCTACTTGTTTGTTTCTTACAGTAAATAAACTACGAAGATTCCCACAATTGTTTGTGTATATTTCATTACTGTTCCTTTTGTTGGCAACGTCACCTTGGGAAAACATTTCAGATGAATCCTTTAATTAAGACAATATAGTATTCTGACCCAAATTGGATTAGAAAATGATGATTATTCTAATACAATATCAATCACATTATAAGTGTTTTTCATACCAAATTCGAGTCAAAAGGAATATCCTATACTTTCTGACCAAAATTAAATCACACAAACTTTCAACAGTGTGTCTAAAATTCAGTCAAATCAATGAGTACGAAAAAGATAAATTTGAAGGGAAAAAGTTGAAAGAAAAATGATGTGTATTATGAATTTTGGAAATGTCAAAGTATATACACGAAAAAAAATTGTATGACAAAGTTGGGGAACGCAACAATTAGGGTACTAGCTAGCTTAACTGGAAGTTGAGCTCGGCTAATTAACAGGTGAAAGGATAAAGTACATAGTTACTCCTACAACTCTTTTTACATTCTTTACCCGACACTAATTTTTCATTTCTGATACTTTGTGTTCTGTTTAAGCTTTGAAATCGATTCTCTGCTATAACTAAAAAGCCTCTCCCTAATCGGCGTGTCGATAACGAACGTCACTTTCTGCCCACTGGCTGAAAATTCAGCACAACCGACAATATCAGCAACGAATCCCGGCTAAATTCTGGCGATATCAAAATCCTTTTCAATCCTCTTGTTTCATCAGCAAAAGTATTAAAAAAAATTCAGAAGGTTGGACCGTGTGCACTGAAAAGTTGTACTATGATAATAAATATAGTAGCACATTTGTTAACACCAATTGATTTTATAACAATGGTAGCGGTTGATCCTAACAATTCCTGTGCGGGATTGCTCAGCAGACTCACTCAGTTGATCATAAAAACTCCTGAAAACAAGTAATGAGACTGGCCTATCAGTAGTATGTTGAGCCTAGCCTAGAACCTGCTTAAATAAAGGCATGTAAGTCTCATGAAACAAAGTGTTCTACCAACAAAGATATCTTTGTTGGTAATATCCAAGAGTATTTCACTCTTGGAAGTGTTTGAATTCCCAAGATAGACACATGTCCGGCATCTAGAATCAAACTTTGTTCTATACTGCTGAAGAGTACAAGAAAACACTAAGCATTCAAAGACTATAAACACATAATAGTCTAGTTTGGTGCCATATAACACCTCATAAGGTGTGCTTTCTTTAATCAAAGGTGTAGGTGTTGCATTAATCGACTTAACAGCATGTAACAAATAAAAACCCCAATATACAATTGGTAGGTTACTCTGGAACCACAAGCCTCATGCTACATTCACAAGATGTTGATTTTTTTCTCTCAACAATACCATTCTGATCAGGTGTGTTGACACATAAGGTTTGATAAATAATGCCATGTTGCTCATAAGAAGATGTCAGTTAAAATTTAGCTCTATTATCAAACCTAATCACCTTAATGGTCTTATTAAACTGAGTAGAAACAAATTTAACAAAGGATTTAAGCAACTCAGAAGCTTCAGACTTCGTCTCATAAGAAACATCCATGTAAATCTAGAAAATTCATCAACAATAGATAAGAAATATTGTTGACCATTCATAGTAAAGTGCCTCAAAGGGCCCCAAATATCAATATGGACAAGATAAAAAACAGCTTTAACGGCTGTAGTACTTAAAAGAAAATGTTTTTTCTTCAGTTTAGTCATGGGACATACAACGCACAAGTCATGTTCACAGTATTTTATATCGGCTGATTTAGAACTAATCACTTATAATCTTTTATCAGGTAGATGACTTAACCTATAATGCCATAAGTGATCATCATCTAGTCTATTAGACAAAGTGTTATTTCGTACAAAATTACAAACAAATTTTAACAACAGCTTTCTTCATAGGTTGTTGGAACAAAACATATAGTCCTCAGTGCAGCTCAGCTGAACCAATCATGTTCCTTTTGGTGTCCATCAAACACACTTTTTAGCAGTGAAGACAACTACACAATCAAAACAATTAATCAAAGCTAGTAAAGACATCAAAATATATTTAAAACCATGAATGTATAAACTCATTATGCAAGACCAAATGAGGATTGATCCTCACTGCTCCAATGTGTATTACATGCACATTTTTGCCATTAGGAAATCATACTTTAATGTTAAACACAAGTATAGGATTACATAATTGCTCTAAAGAATACATAATGTGATATGTGGCACCAGTGTCTAAGATCCATAGGATAGGTTTTACCGATATAAGGTCACATGATTCATGAACCTGTGAGAAATGATCATTCACAACATGGATCTGGTTGACTACATGCCCAGTCTATTTAGAACTCAGTAGAGCCATTAGCTTCTCTTGCAGTTGTGTAGTGTGTTATAACAGGATAGGGAATCTGGATGCAAGATAGATAATTTAACAGAAGCAATCTAACAGCAATAATCAACAGAAATAACATAAACAAGAAGAACACAAGATTTAACGTGGTTTCCGGTGTTGTGCCGACTACTCCACGGACAGAAAAAAGATATTTTATTATGCACTGAATTTCAGACGGATTACACTCTTTACAATGATCAATACAATTGGTATTTATAGGCACAAATCCCGTCAAAGGATATTTGTCGGATTGCCATAAATGCCCTAGATGTTGGGTACCTCTGCTAACCCCACTCAGCTGATCATTGCCCAGATATAGAACTCAGCTACATCCAAAACCTCAGCAGACCCTCAGCAGGCTGCTGACACTAGAAGAACTCAGCAGACTTCCCATCTGACTTTCACAGACTCGGATACACTTCCCAGCTGACCATCACTCAGATGATTACCAGATTAGTTCTACTAGATGTAAAGTTTATGTCACTTTGCTGCCAAATCTCCACCTTGACTTGAACTCTCATTCACATTCAAACCAGATTGCATAAACAGATGTACTTGTACCAGATGCATTCATCAATGCCAGATGTACTGTACCAGATTACTCCATAGAATCCACTCAGCTGACCTGCCCTCAGCCGAGTTTCTAGATTTCCAGATTATAAGCTTTGAATATTCTGCAAGTTCAGACACAACTGAAACTTGCTCTGCTGAACTGGTTTAGTGAACATATCAGCAGGGTTATCCATGGTGCTGATCTTCTTCACTACAACCCTCTTCTCATTTCTCGGAAAAAGATATCTCACATCAATATGCTTGGTTCTCTCATGATGAACCTGATCCTTAGCTAAACAAATTGCACTCAAATGGTCACAATAAATCTCTTCTTGATCCTGATGTAGCCCTAAATCACTGCCTAGTTCCTTCAACCAGATACCCTCATTGGCTGCTTCAGGAAGAGCCATATATTTTGCCTCTGTAGTTGATAAAGCCACGGTTGCCTGAAGTGTTGCTTTCTAGTTGACAACTGAATTACCTAATGTGAAAACATAACCAGTCATTGATTTCCTACTATCCACATCACATGGATAATCAGCATCACAGTACCCTGTGATCGGACCTTGAGTATCACCTCCATAAATGAGACCAACATCAGTTGTACCCTTAAGGTACATGAACATTATTTTCACATCTTTCCAGTGTTCCTTTCTAGGTTGAGCCATGAACCCGCTGACAACACTGACTGCCTAAGCCAAATCAGGCCAAGTGCATACCGTGGCATACATCAGACTACCAACTGCACTAGCATAAGGAACATTCGACATATACTCCTTCTCCTCTACTGATTGTGAAGCATAAACAGAATATTAGATGCCACACGAGTATCTATTGGCTTTGCAGCAGACATGCCAAAGCTGGCCAATATCTTATGTATATAGCACTGCTGAGACAAGAATAGCTTCTTCGGAATCCTGTCTGTCCAGATCTCCATCCCCAAATTATTTTTTTCTGCACCCAAATCTTTCATTTTAAACTTAGTATTGAGAAGGTTCTTCATATTTTGAATATCAGTCTTCTTTTCAGCAACTGTCAACATATCATCCACATAAAGGACAATATAGATATATGATCCATCTTTCAGCTGACTGTGATACACACAATAGTCATATGGACTTCTGCTATGACCTTCATGTAACTGTCAAACCTTTTACACCACTGCATAGGAGCCTGCATCAGTCCATACAATGACATCTTTAACTTGCACACAAAATCTTCCTTGCCAGGAACTTGAAATTCCTCTGGCTGAGTATATCTCTTTGTCTACCTAACCATGTAGAAAAGCTGTCTTCATATCTAACTCCTGAAGTTTAAGATCCTGTTGTGCCACCATTGCTAGAAACATTCTGATTGAAGTGTGTCTGACCACTGGTGAGAATATCTCATCAAAGTCTACCCTTTCTTTTTGACTGAACCCTCTTGCAACCAAACGTGCCTTATACTTGACCACTTGTGCCTCAGTCATTCCTTCCTTCTTCATGAAGATCCATTTGCAAGTAACAACTCTCCTATCTGCTGGATGTTTAACAAAATCCCAAGTCCGATTCTTCAATAATGACTCCATTTCATCTCCCATGGCTGCAAGCCATTGAGATGCTTCAGAGCAGGTCACTGCTTCCTTATCAGTAGAAGGTTCAAAGCCATCCACTTTTTCTACAACTTGAAGTGCATATCCAACCATATCATCAAAACCACACCTCTAGGGAGGTACCCCAACATTTGATCTTCTAGCCCTGATGACAGCTATAATCTGCTTACCAATGTTCCTTGTTTGATGCTCAGCTGACCCTTGTTCAGTTGATTGGCTTGGAGCAGACTCTGGTTCAGCAACCAGATCAGATGAGTGCTGACTTGGATCAGCTAACTCCACTTGAAGCTTCACCTGTTTCTAAGCTCTCTTAGATTTTGTATTGGTTTCAGAATCAGCATACCTCCTCACGGATGAGTTAATCATACAATTTTCATCAAAGACCACATCTCTGCTGAGTATGACCATGTTCTCTGCTGATGAACAAAATTTTATAACCTTTCACCACATCTTCATTCCATAAAAACACTCCCTACTTAGCCCTTGGTTCTAGTTTCCCTTCACTCACATGATAGTAAACTGTGCTTCCAAAAACCCTTAGAACTTAGTAGTCATCAGGCTTGCCTGACCACATTTGAAATGGTGTCTTGAGATTGATTCATGTGTGAGGACTCCTATTGATTAAGTAGCATGCTGTAGTTATAGCCTCTGCCCAAAATATCCTTGATAGACCAGCATTAGAGAGCATACATCTTGCCCTCTCTAGAAGAGTTTGATTCATCCTCTCAGCTACACCATTCTGCTGATGTGTATTCCTGACTATATGGTGTCTGGCAATTACCTCATCATTACAGAATGTATCAAACTCTGACCAGCAGAATTCCAGACCATTATCTGTTTTGTGCCTTTTGATTTTCTTGCCTGTCTGATTCTCCACTAGAGCCTTCCACTGCTCGAAACTATTGAATGCCTCACTCTTGTGTTCATCATTACCACCCAAGTCATTCTTGAATAGTCATCTATGAATGACGCAAAATATATGTGACCACCCAATGATTCCAACTTTGATGGACCCCAGCAATCAGAATGGATATAATCAAGTGATGCCCTTGTACTGTGTTTGCCTGCTGAGAACTTGCTTCTATGTAGCTTCCCAAACACACAGTGCTCATAAAAGTCCAGAGTTTTGACCTAATTCCCCCAAGAAAACCTGCTGAAGAAAGGACTTGCATTCCTCTTTCACCCATGTGACCTAGTCTTATGTGCCACACTGAGTCTGCGAAAGGATCGATGAACTACCGAGGATGCTACAAGAGAGCCTGATTACGATGAGAGCCTTGTAATATATACAAGGTTCCCTTCTTGATACCATTTAGGACCACAGCTGAATCTTTGTGCACTTTCATCTCTTCACTTTCTCCTTTGAAATTGAACGCCTTGCTATCCAGTAGACTAAGAGATACCAAATTCTTGGTCATCTGTGGAACATGTCATACATCTTTTAGTGTGCAGAATCTACCATCCTCTGTCCTCAAATGAACTGAGTCAATTCTTACTATCTTGCAGACCTTTCTGTTTGCCATAAAAATTTGACCTCCATTTATCTACTCATAAGTAGAAAATAACTCTCTGTGTGGAAAAATATGATAGGATGCTCCAAAATCTAGGATCCAAACATCAGCATGATGTGTTGAATCCTCAAGAACTAGAACCAAATCCTCATCAGAATGCTCAGCAGCCACAGCTGCTGTGCCATAATTACTCTCTTGCTGCCTTTTCTTCTTTGGACAATTGGACTTCCAATGCCCCTGCTCTTTACTGTAATTACAAACATCTGTGGACTTAGGACCTTTGGAATTACCCTTCTTGGATTTTTCTTCAGTCCTTGCCCTTTTCCACTACTGCTGCTGACTACTAGTCCAACAGCCTGAATGTCTGTGCCTACTGCCTTGTGTCTCAGCTCCTTGGCATGCAAGGCTACCCTTACATCCTCTAAAGCCATTGTATCCTTCCCAACTATAAAGGACTGCACAATGTTTTCATATGATGCATGTAATGACACCAACATGATTAGGGCTGCATTTTCATCTTCAATTTTAACATCAATATTCATAAGATCAAGTAATATTGTGTTTAGCTGATCAAGATGTTCCCTCAGCAGACCTCCTTCATGCATCCTCAGACTAAATAGCCTTTGCTTCAATAGCAACTTGTTGGTTAATGACTTAGTCGTGTATGCAGCTTTCAAGCATTGCCCACAACTTGGCAATCAGCCTTCTCAAAGAATCTTCAGGATACCATCATCATGTAAGCACAACATGATGGTTGAATGTGCTTTCTCTTCCAGACTGGCATAATCTGCTGAACTGGCAACTCTTTTACCAGATAAAAGAGTCCATAACCCTTGTTGTTTTAACAAGGCCCGCATCTTGATTTGCCATAGACTAAAATTGTTTCTTCCTGTAAATTTATCAATTTTTACGTTAACTACAGACATCTTTCTTGCCAAAAATAGATCTTTTATCACAGAAGCCTAGCACTAGTGAGGGTCTTGGTATATATAAAATTCGTTCGTACAGATGATTCCTAGAAACCAACTCTCTGATAACAATTTGTTATAAGAGGATAAGGAATCCAGATGCAAGATAGATAATTTAACAGAAGCAATCTAACAATAATAATCAACATAAATAACAGAAACAAGAAGAACACAAGATTTAATATGGTTTCTGGCGTTGTGCCGACTACTCCATGGATATGAAAGAGATATTTTACTATGCACTGAATTTCAGACGGATTACACTATTTATAATGATCAATATAGTTAGTATTTATGGGCACAAATCCCTAAACCCTGACCGTCAAAGGAAATTTGTCGGATTGCCATAAATGCCCCAGATGTTAGGTCCCTATGCTCACCCCACTCAGCTGATCATTTCCTAGATGTAGAACTCAGCTGCATCCAAAACCTCAGTAAACCCTCAGCAGGCTGCTGACACCAGAAGAACTTAGCAGACTTCCCATCTGACTTTCACAGACTCGGATACACCTCTCAGCTGACCATCACTCAGCTGACTACCAGATTATTTCTACCAGATATAGAGTTTAAGTCACTTTGCTGACATAGTGAGACCTTAAAACTCTGATCCAGTTGACCTTTAGGCATGATCTTATTATGTTGACTGATTCATGTATGCTTGATCCATAACTCTCTTGGAATTGAATCTAGGTGAATATCCATGCTTCTTATAGCAATTATCTTCTATGTGGCCATTAAAGCCAAATAAACTGCACTGAATATTCTTAAATTTCCTAGCCTCAAAATTGCTTGCAAGCCCAGAAACTGGTTTGTTGATTGCTTGATTCTGGCCCTGTCCATTCTTCTGAGCCATCAAGATCATATGATCTTAGTTCTTTGCCAAGTTGGCCACATAAGTTTTATGTCTCTCAAATTTTATGGTCATTTCAAAAGCATCATGAATCTCATGGAAAGGCACAATCAACATTGCTTGATACATCAAAAGCACAAAGTCATCCCTCAGACCTTTCAAGAACTTCGTCGAATGTTTTGGTTTCGTGTACAACATTACAATGGCATTGCAAATAACAAGAATATGAAGGCATTGGCCTAATAGTCTTAATCTATTCCTAAAGAACCATCAATTTGGTGAAATACTAGTTCACAGAATTAGTTCCCTACTTCAAGATATGCATCTCCTCAAGAAGATCAAAGAGTCTCAATGCATCAACATTTGAAAATCTATCATCTAGATTCTTTCATCAAGCTTGCACACTTATGAAGTACATCTAACTCTATGCAATAGTATTCTCTAATGTGTTTAAGATCCAAGATCTTTCCATAGTGTCACACTGTCTCCAAGTCTGGAAATCTGCTGAACTTACTTCTGGCCTCTTAATTTTTTCATCTACGAAGCCATATTTGTTCTTGGTAATAAACACCATCTCCATTGACATCTTCCAAGGATTGTAGTTGTTTCCATTCATCAATGGCTGAATCAGAATCAGTGAAGGATGACATAGATAGACTGGAAGGGATCAGTTCTTGCTTCTTTGATGCCGTGGCTGTCAAGAACATAAAATCCACACAGAAAATTTACAAAAAACGGTCTAAAAATGATCAAAAAGTAAGTATTTACACAGAATTCACTCAAGAATCTGTGAAAACCACAAGAACAGATGATGCTAACTCTCTGGTTTCTTCCTAAAATAGAGTGTTAGACATATTTTAGTTTTAATGATGAGTGCCAGACTAGCTGTTATAGAGCAAAGGCAAAAAGATGTCTAGATTGAATATATAGGTTTACTAGAGTTTGATCTTTGTATAGGTTTGATCAAACAAGCATTGTAAGTAGGTCAACTGACTTGTTCAGCAGACCTATCTGGGTCAGTAGAGTGTCTTGGAACCTGCTGATGGTTAAAGGCTGAGGGTTCAAACTCAGTAATGAAGGCTAAGGGATCAAACTTAGTATTTAAAGTCAATGATATGGGATCAAAATTTAGGGAAGTCTGTGAAGACCTAAACTGACACATATACCTTGTGTGGAAGGTCTAAGTTCCATTAAAGTTAAGTGGTGATTGGAACTTGGTTATAATTAAAATGGTGTACTCTAACTTCATAATAAAAATTTAGATGAGAAGCATCATCTGAGGTGTTTATAAAACTCCGCAAACTAAAAGTCAGCTGACACACATGAACATCAGCAGACCTATGAAACAGGTGTCTGCTGAATGCAAAAGACGATTTAATCCAAGATTTTGTGAAAGAATAAATGGATAAAGATGAATTACAAGCCTTGGATAAATCAGTAAATCAATGGTCAAGATGGAAAGAACGTTATAAAAAGTCAGATCTATATCCAATGAAAATAAGTCAATGGATAGACAGACTGGACTGTCAAAAAGTAAAATTGACAGTGTCAGTACGATGCAGTAGAGAAAATTTCCATCAAGATAGAGACAATACTGAAATGGCTATATTTGAAATTCAAACACAAGTCACATGATTTACACCTATAAATAGACGACTCCTGATTCATATTGAAGATGATGAACACAAGAAAATAACATGAATACTAAGGCAGAAATTATCAAGTGCAATCTTACCCTGCTGAGCATCACTGAGCTATCAATTTGCTGATCAAGTTCATCTTCAAGTGTTTATCTACAATCAAGTCACATCTAGTTCATACACTTGAAGATCTTAGGCTGCTGATCCTATCCTCCTGATCAGAAGCCTGCTCAAAGCAGAATCACTTTATGATTCAACCCTTCTTTTTCAAGAAGTTTGCTGAAGACAGAGAAGCACTTTTGAAGTGTCAAGAACTTTTGTTTGTGGTGGAGCAGGTGAAGAGGCAATCCTACCCTTCAAGGAGCAGTGTAATAATTTGAAGCAGCAATCCTACTTGTTTCTAGTGTTCAGTTTGTGAAGCTATAGTCATTGGTGAAGGACAAACAATTTAGGGATTTTTGTAACATCTACCTCAAGAATCTCTAGTGAATTTCCTCCAACATCACAGGAGAAGAGTGGACTGATAGGATTACACCACCTGGAACCACTATAAATCTTGCCTACTCTACTTTACTACATTTACATTCTGCAATTTCCTTTATCAATATGCTTATCACATGAACCTGCTGAAACTAGCTACTGAATCACACCACCTACACTACTTAGTATCCAATACTAAATATCATATTTGAAACAACAAGTAACAAGGCTTAATTTAATATATTCCGCTGCAACAAATTCAAGAGTTTCAATAGTCAGCAGACTAGTGAAAGTCAGCAGACTATTGACTCTGCTGAGTTTGTCAACTCTAAAAAGTTTTAAGTGTTAAGTTTATTCAACCCCCCATTCTAAACTTAACCAAAGCATTTTCAAGGGACCAACAATTGGTATCAGAGAAGAGCACTGCTCAATTAATCCTACTTGTTGTGCTTGAAAATCTTTGAAAACTTTTTCAACATTATGTTTTCAAGTTTTTGCATCATGGATAACAACCAGTATGCTAGGACTATGTTGATGTGCTCTCTAGATCGTTTTGATGTGTATAATCGTCGTATGCACGCTTATCTAGCAGCAACTCATGATGAAATGATGGACGTGCTGACTGATGGACCACTGGAGATCACTAAAGTGATAACTGTGGATGGTCAAAATCAGACTATTCCAAAGCCAAAGAGAGAGCGGGGTGCTAAAGATAGAAAAAGAGCAAACCTGAATAATATTGCTATTGATATCATTTACAGAACTCTAGATAGAAATATGTACATGAAGGTGAAAGATTGCAAAATTGCCAAGGAACTTTTGGAAAGATTACAACTCATTTTTGAAGGCACTGATGCTATCAAGAAAAACAAGATCAGTGTTGCCAAACATAAATTTTTGGAGTTCAAATGAAACCAGTGAACAGATGGAGTCTAGGTTCAATGCAATCATGGATGAACTCACCCTACTGAATGTTGTCTATACAAAAGAAGAGATCAACACAAGAATTCTAAAAGCTTTACCTGCAAAGGAAGTTTGGGAAATGAAGGTTATTGCTATGGAAGAGTCCAGGAGACTACATGAAAAGGCATGTTCAAATTGTTCTCTGATCTTAAAGCCTATGAATTCAGCAAGGATCCTGTTCCAAATGCTGAAAAGGAAGCAACAAAAACAACAGCATTGGCTGTTGTACATAAAGAAGAATCATCAAGTGTTCAAGATGATGTACTAGATGAGATGCAACAGCAAATATCCCTGCTGAGTAAGAAAATCAGAATGATGAAATCTGGAAAGGGATCTTTAAGGAATTTCAACAAGAAATCTAGTGAGAAAAAAGAAGAATCCAAGAAGGATCATGACTTTTTGTGCTTTCATTGAATGAAACTAGGACACTTCAAACCTGACTGTCCTGATTTGAAACAAAAGAAGGATCCTTACTACCTATGCTTTAACTACAAGAAACCTGGACATTTCAGACCTGATTGTTTAGACCTGCTGAAGAACAAGGGTTAGCAGAGGAGATCTAACAAGAAAGCATTGGTTGCTGATGATGAATTAGGCTATGAAGTAGAATCTGAAAAAGGAAATGAATTTGATGATACTGCACTCTTTTCACAATTGGAAGATTATGCTCTTATGGCCTATATGGATGAAGCTGAGGAGGTATACAACTCTGTATCCATAAATACTCCTACTGAAAATGATTGTGAATCTACTTGTGGTTCAAATCCTAAAATTTCTGACAGTGAAGAACCTTTAGATTCCCTCCTTAATCAACTGAGGAAAATACAATCTGATTATGAGATTATGAAGGCTGAAAGAGAATTACTTCAAGCAGAAATTCAAAGGATGAATGCGGAATTAAGAATTCTCAAGGGTAATGAAAAGGATTATGGACAGAATCAACCTAAGTCTGCTGCACATGCAGTAGCTGCTGAATCTATAGTACAATCCAGTTCCACAACTTCATTCAAATCAGGTAAGCCTTATTGTGATAGAACAGGCCTTGAATTTTGTTGGTCCCTAGACAAGGCTTTGGTTAAGTTTAGGGGGGGCAAATAAACTTACCACTTAAAACTTTTTGGAGTTGACAAACTCAACAAGGTCAGTAGTCTGCTGACTATTAAAGTTCTAGAGTTTGTTGCAGCGGAATATAATAAATTAAGCCTTATTACTTTTTGATTAAATATGATACCAAGTATTAGATACTTAGTAGTGCAGGTGGTGTGATTCAGTAGCTAGTTCAGTAGGTTTGATGTGGTAAAAAAGCAGATAAAGTAATTGCAAAAGTAAATGCAGTAAGGTAAAGTAAGAAAGATTTATAGTGGTTTCAGGAGGTGCAATCCTATCAGTCCACTCTTATCCTGTGATGTTAGAGGAAATTCACTAGAGACTTTTGAGGTTGCAGCTACAAAAATCCCTAAACTGTTGTCCTTGACTAGGGACTATGGCTTCACAAACTGAAAACTAGAAACAGGTGGTATTGCTGCTCCTAAGTCTTCCACTGGTCCTTGAAGGGTAGGATTGCCTCTTCACCAGCTCCACCACACAAACAATATTCCTTGACACCGAAGTGCTTCTCTGTCTTCAGTAAACATCTTGTAAAAGAAGGGTTGAATCAAGAAAGTGATTCTGCTTTCAGTAGACTTCTGATCAAGATGAATGAATCAGCAGCCTGAGTTCTGCAAGTGTGTAAACTGGATAATTCTTAATTAGCAGGAAACACTTGAAGAAAAATTGATCAGTATATTAAAGCTCTATGTATCAGCAGGGTCAGATTGCACAAATTCTTGCTCAAAAACATAGTTCATTTCTTTTAATTCTTGCTCTTGTGTATGTTGCAATATGAATCAGGAGTCCTCTATTTTTAGATGTATATCCTGTGATTGGAATTTGATTTTGATGATAACCATTACAGGATTTTACTGAATATTCCTGAAAATACCTCTACTCTACCTTCTGACACTGTCATTGTCCTTCGGCGATACCTGCATCACAACCAATGGTTTATTTCCATTTGATATGGCTCTGAATTCCTTACAACGTCTCTATCATCTTGACCATTGATTGATTAATTAATCCAAGGCTTGTAGTTCATCCTTATCCATGTAATCTTCCAGAAAAACTTGGATTAATTCGAATTATACATCAGCAGATATCTGATATGTAAGTCCGCTGATGTCCCTGATTGTTAGCTGACTTTTAGTCTGCTGTGTTTTGATAAAGACTTCAGCTGACTGCTTTTCATCTAACTTTTTATAATGAAGTAAGAGTACACCATTTAAAATAACCAAGTTCCAATCACCATTTAACTTATATGGAACTTAGACCTTCTACACAGGTATATGTGATCAGTCTAGTTCATCACATACTTCCCTAAATTCTGATCCCATATCCTTGACTTTAATTACTAAGTTTGATCCCTTAGCCTTCAATACTGAGTTTGTAACCTCAGCCTTCTACCATCAGCAGGTTCTTAGACAGTCTGCTGACATAGATACCCTACTGACCTAGACAGGTCTGCTGAACAAGTCACCTGACCTCTTTACAGTGCTTGTTTGATCAAACCAATACAAAGATCAAACTCTAGTAAGCCTATACAATTAATCTAGACATCTTTTTGCCTTTGCTCTATAACAGCTAGTCTGGCACTCATCATTAAAACTAGATTGTGTCTAACAATTTCCCCTTTTTAAGTGATGATGCCAATACCCTCCTTACAGCAAAGCACAAAGATAAAAACACAAGACAGAACAAACTTTCATTCATATTTTCATTGATGCTCAATTTTGTTCAAAAATTATTACAACTAAGAACAGCAAATAAAATAAGCAATGTAAATGTGCTGATTTAGATTCTACCTTCTCCTTGCTCTTTCTTCTTCTTCCTCTCTCTTCTTTTGGTATTCTCTTATCTCCCTTTGCATGTCCACCCTCCACTGATTTTCAATTAAAGTGAAATCAATCCAAGTATTCACCATTTTACACCATTTCCAGGCTTCATTTATGTTCAACCGGACATCTTGCCAATTGAAACCTTCTCTCATATAGCATGTCTTGAATTCTTCCAGACATAACTTTGCTTTTTCCACAGTAGATGACTGTATTCTACCACCAGATCTTCCAACAGATCCTCCTCTACCAGGTTTTGGAGTTTTTCTTGTCAATCTCTGTGACTTTATCCTTGCCTCCCATAACTTATGTCCAAGGAATGATTCCAGGCCTTCCGTAAAAGACATATACTGATAGGGTTTCCTTCTTGATCCATAAACCTTTCTAAACTCTTTCAGTAGATCATCATTGAGCTATACTATGCAAGGTGCAGACTTCCTAAATTCATTGATATCTGCTTCCCATCTCTTCTTATGAAATATTCAGGAAGCTTCTTTTGCTTCTACTGTAGAACCTTCTTCCCTCTTATTGACATCATCAACAAAACGGTTCAGCAGACCAAAGACACTCTCATGTGTATTAACCAGGTTTTCTAGTTGTCCTTTCATGATCTCAGTTCTTGTGTCAACTATATTGATTCCGTCCTCTATAGTCTGTTGCAGTATATTGATCATTTCAGTTAGTTTAGGATCAGTGATAGTAGGGTGAAGTGCCTCAGCAGGTTTCGGTGTCTCAGCAAGTTTGTCAATTTTCATATGCAAAGAAGCAGTTTGTTCTGCCACATTCTTGTCTCTGTTTACAACTTCATTCTTAACACGAGCAACCTCTCTTAGCAAGTCATTAGTTGAAAATTGAAGAGAGGTGATGTATGATGCAATAGTCTCTGAGGTTCTCTCTCTGTTTTCCACCAAGTTCATTAGATCTTCAAATCTCCTCTCACTTCTATTCAGTTGAGTCCTCAGTTGATTTATATCATCCCTTATAGCTCCCAACTCAACCAAGATATGTACTGGAATGTCATTTATCCCAGCCATACCTCCAGCAAACTCTTCAGCAGGCAGTTCAACATTATCTTCAGCCCTGGGTTGCCTTACAAAAATTTCTCTTGTCATGTCCCATTCATGGGGTTTAGGACCTTTTTCAACAACATTTCCAAGAATTTCTTCAAGTACAGGTTCTGGCTCAGGTTGAGGCTCTTGTACAACTTCCAGAACAGGTACTTCTTCAAATAGGTACATGTGCTTGTTGGGGCTCTGCTTCAGCTTCTTCTTCAGGCATCGGAAACTCCTTATCACTAAAATTATAGTCCAGTAGCTGCTCCTCATCAATAGCAGTCTGCTGACCATCTTTACCTTCAACAACCTTCTCTTCAGTAGCCTTTTTTACACCAGCATGTTCAACAACATCCTGTTCTACATCAGCTTGTTCAATAGCATCATGTTCAACAGCAGCTTGTTCCAAAGCAACCTATTGAACAGTAGCCTCCACACAATGCATAGGGGATTCCTCCAATCCTAATATGAAGTCCAGTCTTTTTTCCAACACTTTTTGATCCTCAGTGATTGGAACCACCAATTCCGACCTTTGTTCAGTTGCTGTTTGTACCTCAGTAGACTGAACTTCCATCACAACAGCAGTGTCCACAAAGACATTCAAATTTTCTTATAGCATGCCACCAATTGCAGCTATCTCTCGAAGAATTTCGGAGGCTTGTGCTAAAAATTCATTTGTGTCCACACTGTCCTGAAATTTAATTGAATCTCCAGAGCAATCCTTAGATAGTTCAACCATTACAACATCAGAAACATTGATCAATCTATTGTCTTTAAGAGTTGTTTCTGCATTGATTTGAGCTTCCAAATCCTCAATAATAGCATCTTTCATTTCTTCATTCAAATTATCAGTCTGCTGACCCTCAACAGACTTGCCATCAGTAGATTGATCTTCTGTCTTGTCAATAGACCCATGTCCAGTCTCTTCAGTAGGTCTTTGCAATGCAGTACTACTGGACGCTCCTGGAATCATATGATGATCATCATCAGAATCAGATAAAGAATCATCACTATCAGGTGTAAACTTAGGATCTTTGAACATAGCATTATTCATCGCTTTCCATCTTCTATAATTGCCATCAGTCTCATCTCTAACTCATATGTGTCAATCAGTCCCAGAAGATTCTCCACTCCACGATTTTCAAATGCCCATTCTTCAAAACCAGTCATGGGTTCTGCTGCTGGTTTCTGTCTCTTGTAGAAACCAAACTCCCATTCAAAATATCTTTGAACCCTCTTGAAGTCAGGATCCACTTTCTCTTTCTTTGACTTCTTCTCTTTTCTCTCATAAGGCATAGTAGGCCTTCTTAGAGCAGATTGCTCAACTTGTTGACTTCCAAAAGCTTCAACAAGGTGGATCAATGTATCTTCAGTAGATACAAACAGGTCAGTAGGTTCTTCAGGTTGCAAATTGGTACCTACTACCTCCAGTTGCTCAACACTTCCTTCCTCCTGAATTACATGCTTATTAGCAGGGTTTGTACCAATATGTTCTTCCCCCTGAGTTATATCAGCAATAGCAGGGTCTGTAACTGGTTCATTTACTTCCATAGCAGGTTCAGGTTCAGTAGTGTGCTGTGGTTCTTATATTGGTTGCTCAGGAACAACCTCAGCAGCCTCAGTAGGATCAACAACTTGTGTTGTATCAGCAACATCTTCTTCCAATTCAGCTTCCTTTTGGGCCTTCAGAACCCTCAATTCTTTTCCTTTTCCATGGTCTTTCTTTTTCACAACCTGTTTTCTTCTTTTTGCAGGTTGTTGTTCCTCCTCAAAAAGTTCTTTCTCTAACTGCTTTTTAATAGCAGCCTTCCTCTCCCTAGAATCCTCTTTTTGTTGTTCCTTCAGCAAATCAGCAGCAGTCATCTTTCTAGATACAGTAGGCTCAGGAGCCTCAACATCAACTTGTACTTCAGCAAACTCAGTTGTGTCTACTTATTGCTGCCTTGTTCTTTTAGGCTTTAAAATCTCAGTAATCTTTCTAGTTTCACCAGCCTTTCTTTTCCACACAGGCTTATTTAATGCAGCAGGTTGCACATCATTTTTAGCCTTGGTTCTCTGTTCCTGCCCACCATCATTGTTATCATCACCATTATCATCACTCTCAGTCTCCTCATCATCTCCTTCTTCATAATCATCTCAACTAGGAATAGAATAGTTTATTTCTGGTTTGTATCTTGTCTTGTTGATTTTGGAAGGTGCAACATCAGGTATCTTCAGATATTTAGCAAGGTCTGAATCATTAGACCTTGGGGCTTTGTCTTTGATTTTCTTGTGCCATCTCTTTCATCTGACACACCCTTCTTCATGTATTGCACAAAGAATCCAGCCCAATCAAATTTCTTGCTTCTACAAATGATTATCAGCAGGTCTATCTTTGAACCAGAGAGTGTATCAAGACTTCCACTGAATCCCAAAATATTCTCGGCAATAATCTTGCTCAGTAGGTTATAATCCAAGCCAATATTCTTCACATTGATATTCAGGGCCGTTGCAGCAGATTTGTTTGTCTTTATAGATTCCACAAAATCAAATCTAGATAACTGCATCAGTCCTGGATTTGTAGGTGCATTGTTTCCTGGTCCAAATCGAAAAACTTCCCTCAGCAGATCTGATGTGATTTCAATCTCTCGTGCATTGACTCTTGTGGTAAATGCTTCTCTGTTTTCTATTATCACCATGTTCGTACAGAAATTATTAACATTGACATAAGATATGCTCTCCAACCTGAGATTCAGGACATTTTCCAATCCTTCATACCGCCTTATTCTCCTTTCAATATTGATGGCTAACTCAGTCTTGTTAGCATCAACAACAAAACCTCTAACACTTTGGCTTGTGCCAAGATGAACTTCTTTGCCTGCCATTGTAAAATTTGAGAAAGATGAAGAATAAAAATTCTTTGAATCTGTGTTCACACTCATATATTCTTTAGTTGAGATTGATCTGAGAATATTTGTGAATATACAGAGTGTATATCTATCTATATATAGTAGAAAGTAGTGGGTGTAAAAACTGCCAGTCACGTACTGTACCGTTATTGTACGATCTCGGTCTAAATTGAATGTAGTACTGCCATAAGTCCTACTAATCGATCCCATTAGAAGAAAACCGTTATGAAATGTAACAGCTGTAATAAAGGATGAGGTTAATATCCATTAACATGACTGTTGACTTTCATTAAAGTGTTACTTATCACCAACGTTCCATACAACAAGCTTAGCAGGGTTCATAAGTCTCATTGACGGACTTCGATGAGACTTAGCGGGTTCAAAGAACTCTTTGATATACAAACTTCACAGCTGATATTTTATAAACTTAGTATTGTCCAATTGATAATACAAAGTGAAGTTTAATACCAATGACTGATCTATCAAGTGAGCTCACCCAACATGACAAAGACCAATCCACTTGGCAACTTCATTTGCTCAATTGTTCAAACTAGAAAAATACTTAGGAATTGTTGATACCAATGACTAATCTGCCAAGTGAGCTCACCCAGTAGGGCAAAGACTAGTCCTCTTGGTGAATTCCAGTACCCTGTTGACCTGTCAATAGGTCAGTCAACCTTGATAATGCCCAGTTCAGTTCTTAACTTAGCAAATCTTTCACTATCCAAAGGTTTTGTAAAGATGCCAGCAAGTTGATCTTCAGTAGGGATGTAAAGAACCACAACATCTTTCTTTTCAACATGATCTCTAATAAAATGATGTCTCACATCAATGTGTTTGGTCCTTGAATGCACAACAAGATTTTCTGTGATTGCAATTGCACTTGTGTTATCACACATCATGGGAATTACTCTTTCTTCAATCCCATAATCCCTTAGTTGCTGTCTTAACCAAAGAAATTAGGCACAGTAGCTTCCAGCAGCAATGTCTCTGCCTCAGCAGTGGAAGTTGATATGGAATTCTGTTTCTTGCTGAACCAGGAAACAAGTATACTGCCCATTAACTAACATGTTCCAGTTGTACTTTTTCTATAAACTTTACATCCAACATAATCAGAATCAGAAAAAGATATAACCTTAAAACTTCCGTCTTTTGGATACCATATTCCAACTCCCAAGGTCTTTTTTAAATACTTGAGAATCCTCTTCACTGCAGCTAAGTGACTTTCCTTAGGTTTGGATTGAAATCTTGCACATACACCTACAACAAAGGATATATCAGGCCTGCTGGCAGTGATGTACATCAGACTTCCTATCTCCTTCTGTATAAAGTCTTATCAACATCTTTGCCTTCTTTATCTTCATCCAACCTTATATTTGTCCCTATAGGAGTTGATATTTTGGTACTACTTTCCATTCCAAACTTCTTTAGCAGCTCCATGGTGTATTTAGTATGATGAATGAAGATTCCATCTTTTAATTGCTTGACTTGCAATCCCAAGAAATAGTTCATTTCTACCATCATACTCATCTAGAACTTGCTTTTCATGAGATTAGCAAATTTTTCCCATAGAATCTCATTTTGAGAACCAAATATAATGTCATCCACATAAATTTGTACTAGCATGGTGCTGTCACCATCATTGATTCTGAAAAGTGTCTTGTCAATTATACATTTGGTAAAACCATTGTTCACAAAGAATTGAGATAGGGTCTCATACCATGCTCTTGGTGCTTGTTCCAAACCATAAAGTGCTTTGTTGAGTCTATACACTTTATCTTCTTGATCTTTTAGTTCAAAACTAGGAGGTTGTTGAACATACACTTATTCTTCTAGAATGCCATTCAGAAATGCACATTTGACATCCATCTGGTATACTTTGAAGTTCTTATGTGCAGCATATGCCAAAAACAATCTAATAGCTTCCAATCTTGCAACAGGGGCATATGTCTCATCAAAATTTATTCCTTCAGCTTGAGAATAGCCTTTTGCTACTAGTCTGGCCTTTTTTCTAACAATGGTACCGGCTTCATCAAGTTTATTTCTATATACCCACTTGGTACCTAGGACATTTGCATGAGTAGGTCTGTCCACCAGTGTCCAAACTTGATTTCTTTCAAACTCATTAAGTTCCTCTTGCATAGCAATTATCTAATCTGGATCTGAAATTGCTTCTTCAACAAGTTTTGGCTCTATTTGAGATAGAAACCATGTAAACATGGCCTCAAGTTGTCTTCTAGTCCTCACACCTTGCTGTACATCTCCAATTACTTGTTCAGCAGGGTGATCCTTTAACTTTTGTAAATCGTGATTTGTTTGATTTACAGGAACCTAATCTTCAGTAGGGTCTGCTTTAGGTTTAGTAAGAGGGTCAGCAAATCCTGCATCTGTTGTTGTATCAGTAGTGTTTCCAGCAGGTTCTTCAGCAGGGTTTTCTTCGGAAATCCTTATGTCACTTAATTTGTTTATAACATCAACAAATTCTGGTTCAGTGACCTTCCGATTCACGATGAGGTTACAAGCTTCTTCATTCTCCATTCCAGTGAACTTAGGTTCATCAAACACAACATGTATTGATTCTTCATGTTTCAATGTCCTTTTGTTCAGCACCCTAAATTCCTTGCTAACTGAAGAGTATCCCAAAAATATTCCTTCATCAGATTTTGGTTGGAAAGTCTTCAGTTTCTCCTTATGATTCAAGATAAAGCATTTGCTCCTAAATGGATGAAAATAAGAAATGTTTGGCTTCCTTCCATTCCAAATTTCATAAGGTGTCTTCATAATCTTCTTGTTCACTGATGTTCTATTTTGTGTATAGGATGTTGTATTGATTGCATCAGCCCAATACCTTTTAGGTAGCTTTGCTTCATATATCATTGTTCTTCCTGCTTTCTTCAAAGTCCTGTTCCTTCTCTCAGCAACCCCATTCTGCTGAGGTGTTAGAGCAGCTGCTAATTGATGCATCACACCATTTTGTTCATAGTATTCTCTTACGACTTTATTAAGGAACTCAGTACCCTTGTCTGATCTGATTTTCATTACTGTCACACTTTCTTCATTTTGTAATCTCTTCAAAAGTTTAGGCATCTTTTGAAGTGTTTCACTTTTCTTGTTCATAAAAATCACCCAAGTGAATCTTGAAAAGTCATCCACAACAACTAGTGTGTACTTCTTTCCTGTTATACTTGTTGGAATAACTTGTCCAAAAAGATCCATATGCATCAGTTCCAGTACACTTTTGGTTGATTGTTTTGTCTTTGACTTGATACTTGACTTAGTTTGTTTTCCTTGCTGAAAAGCATCACATACACCATTTTTCTTGTATGTGATCTCAGGTAAACCAACCACCAAATTTTTCTTCACCAATTGATTGATATCTTCAAAATTGAAATGATTTAACTTCTTATGCCATAACCAATTCAGGTCTGACTTTGTATGCACAATAAGACGTGTTTCTAGAACTGCAGTAGACCAATCCACTGCATACATGTTAAGATGTCTTCTTCTAGCCAACACAACTTGTTCTCCAACTTCACTCATGACAATATAGTAGGTTTTGTCCCTTGTAACCCATGTCACAGAATTGTTCAGTGCTCTGCAGGTTGTAGTCAAGGCCTTCAACATATTCAACATTCTTGATGGTCAAACCATTCCTCACCAGTGTTCCATATCCTCTTGTGTATCCTGGTGTACTGTTGTTTCCAAAATTAACTTTAGGTCCATCATTTGCCACATAATTTGGCAAACATTGCTTACTTCTTGTCATATGTCTGGAACATCCACTGTCAAAGTACCAGACACCCTACAAAAAAAAAATTAATGTGTTTTAGGTACCCAAACCTATTTGGGTCCATAATGGTCAGTGGTAGCACAACCCTTGGCAAATTTCCATAAGGTCTTCTATGGAAAGTGTTGCACTTTTGTTCATATATGTATCCTACATTTCCATAGAATCTAAAATGTGATTGTGTAGCATTCACATATGATTTCTGGACTTTTTGTACATAGTGCTGTTTCTATTGTTAGAAGCACCATCATAACCATAAGTTTGCTGTCTGTTAGAAACAACACTGTATTGTGGAGCCTGTTGAGGTCTCTGCTGAGGTCTTTGATAAGTCCTCTGCTGAGTCCTCTACTGATTCCATTACTGAGGTCTATGCCTAGTATTATGGTTATTTCTATTGTTTCTAGCAGCAGGGGCAGGAATATTCCAATCTTCATCAGTAGGGAACAATCTGTCTTTCCCCCTGAGATAAGTATCCCTTGAATGATTGACATTCTTGGGTTTAGCATTCTTATCTTTGGAACATCTATAATTTTTCCCTTTTTATCAGCAGCAGGTCTGCTATCAGCAGGTCTAGAAGGTTCAACAGTCCTACCTTTGGATGCACCATTTTTGTTAGGAGCTGATGTCCTCTTGGATTTCTGATTTTGTATTTATAAACCATTGTTAGTAGGTTTTACTTTCTCAACAACCATTTGAGGAGTTGAATCTTGTGCAGGTACAAACTTAGGACCAATTCTGGAACTAGGTTCAACACCCTTACTAGATCCACCCTTAGAGGATTGTTGAGTTTCAAATCCAAGGCATGCTTTATCACCATAATGCTTTCCTGATTTGAATGCAGTTGTGGAACTAGATTGTACAGCAGATTCAGCAGGTACTGCAGATGCAGCAAGCTTATGTTGACTCTGCTGATAATCTTTTTCCTTACCCTTGAGACTTCTTAATTGAGTATTTAATCTTTGAATTTCTACTTGTAGTGCTTCTCTTTCAGCCTTCACAATCTTATAACTAGATTGTATTATCCTTAGTTGATTAAGGAGGGCATCTAGAGGCTCTTCATTGTCAGAAATTTTAGGATTAGATCCATCAGTGGACTCACAATCACTCTCAGCAGGGGTATTCATAGATACATAATTGTATACCTCCTATGTTCCATCCATATTGGCCATTAAAGCATAATCATCCATATCAACTATGAGTGCAGTGTCATCTGATTCATTTCCTTTTTCTGATTCCACTTTATAGCCTGATTAATCATCAGCAACCAATGCGTTCTTGCCAGGTCTTCAAGCATCGACCTTTGTTTTTCAAAGATGCAGTCCGATCAGTCTGAAGTATCCAAGTTTCTTGCAATTAAAGCACATGTAGTCAGGATCCTTATTTTGTTTCAACTCGGGACAGCCAGGTTTGAAATGTCCTGGTTTCTTTCAATGAAAGCACAAAAAGTCTTGATCCTTTCTGGATTCTTTCTTTTTCTCAGTAGACTTCTTGCCAGAATTTCTTGGAGATGCCTTTCCGGATTTCATCATTTGAATTCTTTTTGTCAGTAGGGCAATCTGCTCTTGCATTTCACCCAAGACATCATCTTGCACATTTGATGATTCTTCAACATATGCAGCAGCCAGTGCATTTGTTTTTGTTGCTACTTTTTCAGCACATGGAACTAGATCCTTGATGAATTTATAAGCCTTAAGATCAGAGAACAGTTTGAAGGTGTATTCCTCATGTAAACTTCTAGACTCCTCCATTGCAGTGTACTTCATCTCCCAGAATTCTTTTGCAGGTAGTGCCTTGAGAATCTTGGTGTTGATCTCTTCTCTTGTGTAAACAACATTCAATTAATCTAGACATCTTTTTGCCTTTGCTCTATAACAGCTAGTCTGGCACTCATCATTAATACTAGAATACGTCTAACACATTTGAAACTCAACATCTTCCAAGGGTGAATCTAGTAAGGCTACTGAACCTAGTACCAGAATTGGTCCTATGTTTGTACCTGCACAAGATTCAACTCCTCAAAAGGTTGCTGAGGAAGCAAAGCCTACTGAGAAAGCTTCAAAGAAGCAAAATAGAAGTCTAAAGGGACAGCAGTACCTAACAAAAATTGTACATCCAAAGGTAAGACTACTGGACTCTCTAGACCTACTGATAGCAGACCTGCTGCAAAGTCTGTTGGACCACAAAAAGGGAAAAACCAGAAATATTCCAAGGATAAGAGTGTTAAACCTAAGAATGTTAATCATTCAAGGGATACATATCTCAGAGAGAAAGGCTTATTGTTCCCTACTGATGAAGATTGGAATATTCATGCCCCTGCTGCTAGAAACAATAGATATCACCATAATGCTAGGGTTAGACCTTAGTAGTGGACTCAGCAAAGGACTCCACAGAGGCCTCACCAAAGACCTCAGCGGAGACCACATTCTTAACAGACATCAACCTTATGGTTATGCTAATGCTTCTAACAACAGAAATCACTTCAAACAGCACTTTGTACCAAAAGGCCAGAAACCGTATGTGAATACTACACAACCAAGTGTTAGATTCTATGGAAATGTAGCATACGTACACGAACAAAAGTGCAACACTTTCCAAAGAAGACCTTATGGAAACTTTCCAAGGGTTGTGCTTACCACTAACCAGTATGGAACCAAACAGGTTTGGGTACCTAAAACATATTAAATTTGTTTTGTAGTGTGTCTAGTACTTAGACAGTGGATGTTCCAGACATATGAAAAAGAGTAAGCATTGTTTGACAAATTTTGTGGCAAATGATGGTTCAAAAGTCAATTTTGGAAACAAAGACACACCAGGATATTCAAGAGGGTATGGAACATTGGTGAGGAATGTATTGACAATCAGGAATGTTGCATATGTTGAAGGCTTGGACTACAACCTGCTGAGCACTGGACAATTCCGGGTTACAAAGTCACTTTTGACAAAGGCTACTGCTTTGTCATGAGTGAAATAGGAGAACAAGTTGTGTTGGCTGGAAGAAGACAACAAAGCATGTATGTAGTAGATTGGACTACTGCAGTTCCTAAAACATGTCTTATTGTTCATACAAAGTCAGAACTCAATAGGTTATGGCATAAGAAGTTGAATCATCTAAATTTTGAAGATATCTATCAGTTGAGGAAAAAGAAGTAGGTGATTGGTTTACCTGAAATCACATACAAGAACGATGGAATATTTGATGCATGTCAGCAAGGTAAACAAACAAAGTCATGTTTCAAGTCAAAAACTAAACAATCAACCAAGAGAGTGTTGGAGTTGATGCATATGATTTATTTGGACCAGTGATACCAACAAGTATAATAGAAAAGAAGTACACTCTGGTAGTTGTGGATGATTATTCAAGATACACTTGGGTGGTTTTCATGAATAAGAAAAGCGAGACACTTCAAAAGATGCCTGAACTTTTGAAAAGACTACCGAATGAGAAAAGTGTGATAGTAGTGAAGATCAGATCAGACAAGGGTACTGAATTCCTAAACAAAGTCATAAGAGAACATTGGGAACAAAATGGTGTGCTGCATCAATTAGTAGCTGATGGTACACCTTAGCAAAATAGGGTTGCTGAAAGAAGAAACAAGACTTTGAAGGAAGTATGGAGGACTATGATCTATGAAGCATTGTTACCTGAAAGATATTGGCTGAAGCAATCAATACAGCATGCTATACAGAGAATAGAAACTCAGTAAACAAAAAGCTGCTAAAGACACCTTATGAGATATGGAATGGAAGAAAGCCAAATATATGATACTTCCATCCATCCATTTGGGAGTAAGAGCAACTGAAGACCTTCCAACCAAAATCAGATGACGGAATATTTTTGGGATATTCTTCAGTCAGCAAGGCTTTTAGAGTGATGAACAAAAGGACATTGAAACATGAAGAATCAATACATGTTGTTTTTTCAGAACCTGCTGTGAATCTAGAAGTCACTGATCCAGAATATGTTGATGTTTTAAAGAAGATAACTGACTTACAAGGTTCTAAATTTGGAAGTAAAAAAGAACCTGCTGAAGGACCTACTGGCAACATTATTGATGCAACAACAGCTGCAGTTCAAGGATCTGCCGATCCTCCTACTAAATCAACAGCAGACCTTACTGAAGATGAGGTTCCTGTAAATCAATCAAATCAAGATTGACAATGGTTGAAGGACCACCCTGCTGAACAAGTAATTGGTAATGTACAGCAAGGTGTAAGAACAAGAAGACAACTAGAAGCAATGTTTACTTGTTTTTTTGTCTCAAATTGAACCTAAAGTTGTTGAAGAAGCAATTTCTGATCCAGATTGGATAATTCCTATGCAAGAAGAATTGAATGAATTTGAAAGAAATCAAGTTTGGACACTAGTGGAGAGGCCTAATAATGCAAACATAATTGGCACTAAATGGGTATATAGAAACAAACTGGATGAATCTAGTACCATTGTTATAAACAAGGCCAGACTAGTGGCAAAAGGCTATTCTCAAGATGAAGGAATATATTTTGATTAGACATATGCCCCAGTTGCAAGATTGGAAGCTATGAGATTATTTTTGGCATATGCTGCATATAAGAACTTCAAAGTATACTAGATGGATGTCTAGAGTGCATTCTTGGATGGAATTCTGAAAGAAGAGGTTTATGTTTATCAGCCTCCTGATTTTGAAGTTAAAGATCAAGAAGATAAAGTGTATAAACTCAACAAAGCACTTTATGGTTTGAAACAAGCACCTAGAGCATGGTATGAGACTTTATCTCAATTCTTGGTGAACAATGGTTTTACCAAAAGAACCATTGACAAGACTCTTTTCAGAATCAATGAAGGAGATAGCACCCTGCTGGTGCAGATTTATGTAGATGACTTAATCTTTCGTCTGAAAATGAACTGCTATGTGACAAGTTTCCAAATCTCATGAAAAGAAAGATCCAAATGAGTATGATGGGATAAATGAACTATTTCTTGGGGTCGAAAGCCAAGCAGATGCAAGATGGAATCTTCATTCATCAAACAAAATACACCAGGGAGCTACTGAAGAATTTTGGTATGGAAAATAACACCAAAGTATCAACTCCTATGAGTACAAGCATCAGATTGGATGAATACAAAGAAGGCAAAGATGTTGATCAGACTTTATATAGAAGGATGATAGGAAGTCTATTGTACCTCACAGCCAGCATACCTGATATATCCTTTGCAGTAGGAGTTTGTGCAAGATTTCCATCAAAACCTAAAGAAAGTCACTTAGCTGCAGTAAAAAGGTTAGATACGGGGGTACCAACGATCCATCTCGGTGTTTCTTTTCCGTAATTGCGTGTATGATAATATTTATGTGTATAACCGGAAATTTGCCATGACATGCATCATATCATGAATTCCACTCCATATGCATACATGTAGCTATTTAATTCTGGATAATTAATTAGGCATGTATTCAACTCGATTAATTAGTTTAATTTTTTTAATTAATTTTTGTGGGAATTAATTAATTAGAAACTAATTAAAGAACCGGGGAACTTGGTTTTGTCAATCGTTAAGTTTTCGGTGATGGATTCTCGGTGAATCCCACCTTAAACCGGAACGAGATTACGGGTTTGTTCCGTAGTGTCTATGGGAATAGGAAGTTTAACTTTCGGTACAAAGCTGAGTGGTCTAGGGGTTATTCCCTAACAAGTAGAGAGTTAACCAGACCGTGAACTCTCTCACCACTCGGTCTTGTTTGATTCCATTAGAAAGCAGAAAATAGGGGTGATTCCCTAAGACTTTCTTGCCGAACAAACGGAATCTGAATTCATTTGGAACAGAATGGTTTTAGCTATGAACAAATGGTAGATTCATTATAAAGCAGAAAATAGGGGTGATTCCCTGAGACTTTTTTGCTGAACAATCAGAATCTGAATTTATTCGTAACCAAGGCTTACTTCCTTTGTGGACTAAAGCAAACCTCTAGGTCATTTAAAAGTCACATATTTCAAGCATGTGGACTTGACCAGAATATTGATAAGTCTTTCATAGGCTGGATGTCAGTATTGGTAAAGTAGTATATACACTAGTGTTCATGAATTGTAACACTGAAATAGTTGGAAACAACATGGGTGTGTTATCTGAAGTTGGAAACTGACATGCCCAGATTCATGAAAGAATCGGACTATATTCCAAAGGATTTGATTCGGTCAAATTCCCGAGAATATGTGACTGGCAATCCCGTATATCCTAATGGTTAAGATGATTTTGCATATCGGTATGCAACATTCAACGAAGTAGTCCTACCCTACGTCTCACGGAATGCTTCTCTAAACCTTCGGATGTATAGAAAATGGGATAGACTCTCTTTTGATAAGAGAAAGTCAGTTATCACAAGTTAATGGTAATAGAATCTTGAATTCAAGCATTTAATAGCAAGTTTAGTACGTCCTCAAGTATCTTTGGAGAATGAGGAATAATATGCTAGTATATTCGGCTGCGAACGTGAATATAAATGATTACGATGATTCTGACTTTAAGTCAGATTAAGGATGATTGTTAAGTCGATCTCGGGCTCAGTGTTTACTCGTGTGATTCTGACTTTAAGTCAGATTGAGGATTTCCTTCCATGTCTGGGAGTAATTCCACATCTGGTAAGCCGACACCACTTCATTGTGAAAACAGTGGAGAGGTAGCTGATAAGGATCTTCGCAGTCACTAGATGTCAAAAAAAGCATATTGGGAGAGTACCACCTGATTGGATGGACCGGCGACGTTTTGATCATAAATATCGTCTCGAGCTGACAACCTAATGGATCAGTATACCAAGTCGCATGGCATTCATATTTTTATGTGCTCGCCGGGTCACTGACCTACCCTACGGCGGCACACTCTGGCCGTACTTTGAAATCTGAAATACTTAGATGCGCTTGGCAGGTACAGAATTGATGGATATGTCTCACTTGCTTTTAGAGCAAGTGAGAGAATGTTGTGAATAAGGGGTGTGCTCTAAAACAATTAATCACTTGCCTTTCGTGCAAGTGGGAGATTGTTAGGTGTAGTGCCCGAAAGACAATTTCTGTAATTGTTTTTGACAGGATTTATAATTCATCTTAATATTTTCATTTATGCTTATATTAATACACTGCAGAAAAACCCAAAGTATATCGGTATGTCATCACATAACTCAGTGTATGGCATACACACGAGGATTGAGTTAGTGATGATATGATTAAAACTAGTTAGTCCATGGTGATTTAATCAGAATATGGGTCTCATGATTAATATACCAATAATGCGCCCAGAACACTTAATGGTGTGACAGTCTTATCCGGACCGTCGGCATAGGGTACCTAATATATGATGTCTAACATATAGGACTGGACCGATTTGATTTAAATTCTCGATATATTTCCATGATCGAGAAATCTTATCGAATCACAAGATGATCATATATTGATTAATCTCAATCCTGATGTGATCACAGTCTACTGCTTCGTTCAAAGTAGGGTTTGATGTGTTAGTTAAGGATCACTTGGATACATGCGATCTAAATACTTCTCGTTGGCTCTATTCTGGAATGAGTGAGTAGTCGGTGACTTCACAGATATGGAATCCATTCCTTCCTACGGGAAGTAGACAGACAGTTCCTTTATTTGTATATCCTAGAAACTGATCGATGGGCCCAGTTCATATTATATTATTTATGAACTAATTGATCACTAGGGGTCAATGGTAAATAAGATAAGATGTTTTGATAAGGGTTTACGGAGATATCCCGAATCAAAACGAACAGTCTATAGAGGATTTATCCATATGTATTGATTATATCAATGGACGCTTATCGACTCAGTGATTAGAGTGTAAGTATATATCTAGAATCGATAGAGTACAGTTTCGGGTTTATGGTGGCGTAATCCCAGAATTAATAGATTGAATAAGAAATGATCTGTCCGATGAATAATTTTATTTAATTTATTGTCGCTACTAGTTATAGGTCCATGGTCCCCGATGTGGCTCCTAACATGCATATATTTCTTGATGTTGGGCCTCAATAATAATTATGTAGTTGGACTATTTAATTGATGTGCGAATAATTATTTAGTGGGCTAAATAATTAAATACATGGAAAAGACATTTTTTGTGGACTCGGCCCATAATTGAGTGTGGCGTGTGAAGCCCTAATTTTAGGGGTGATTGGCATGGTATACATGTTGTAATTAGAAAGTAATTAGTTTTCTTGGATAATTACATGTCATGTGATTAATTGTTTATTTGTTAAATAATTAATCGGGAGATATTATATATTATCTATTATATATAACTAAATTAGTTTTAGAATATATTAGATTTATCATATATTTAATAAAAGATTATTATGATTGATTATTTAATTAATTATTAAATCCTTGGAGGACAAGGATTTCTATCCTATATAAAGAGAGTTCTCCTAAGCATTTTATTTTGACATAACACATGCATATACACACAAAATAAGCTTGGAATTTTCGGCCAAGCTTAGGGTTTTGAGTTGGGAGAATCTTCGGGATTTTCTGGGTAGCATATCGAGGAGGTGAAGTAAAAAGGATCAACATCCACCGGTTGTTGCTTGGAGATACACATCGGAAGACTGTGGCATCTCAACTATTTGGATCTTAGCTTCTCAATCTTTGGATCTAATCTTTTGATTGGTAAGTTGATCTAACCTTCTTGTAGTTTAGATTTATTTATTTATATGTTTTAATTTGTATTGATCGTGATCCTTGTTGTTCTGCTGCGTAATCGGGCGGATCTAGATCTGTCCGGAGATATTACATCCAACAATATCCTACTCAGATTCTGATTATGCTGGGTGCAAGATTGATAGAAAAAGCACCACAGGGACGTGTCAGTTGTTGGGAAATAGACTTGTTTCTTGCTTTAGCAAGAAATAGAATTCATTATCAACTTCCACTGCGGAAGCTGAATACATTGCTGCTGGAAGCTGCTGTGCACAAGTACTATGGTTAAGACTGCAAATAAGGGATTATGAGATTGAAGAAAGAGAAAATCCCATAATGTGTGACAATACAAGTGCAATTGCAGTCACAGAAAATCCTATTTTGCACTCTAGGACCAAACACATTGATGTAAGACATCATTTTATATCAGATCATGCTGAAAAGAAAGATGTGGCGGTTCTCTATATTCCTACTAAAGATCAACTTGCTGACATCTTCACAAAGCCTTTGAACACTGAGTTAAGAAATGGACTGAGTTTTTAATGGTCAGCAGAGTATTGGAATTCACCAAGAGGATTAATCTTTGCCCTTCTTGGTGTGCTCACTTGGAAGATTAGTCATTGGTATCAACAATTCCTAAGTACTCCTACAGTTTTGACAATTGAGCAAATGAAGTTGCCAAAGGGATTTGTCTTTTCCCTGCTGGGTGAGATCACTTGGCAAATCAGTCTTGGTACTTAACTTCATCTTGTATTATCAGTTGGACAAAATTGTGATGTATAAATATCAGCTTGTTTTCTGTGTCAACAGGCTGCTGAACGAACAGAAGAATATCAGCAGAGTATTTTCAACAGACCCTGCTGAAGATCATGTCTACTGAAGACCCAGTCTGTTGAATGACTCGTTGCTGATAATTCAGACTTTAATGAAAGTCAACAGTGGAGTAAATAGATATTATTCTTATCCTTTATTACAGCTGTTACGATATGTAACGGTTATTACACTAAGTGGGATCAGTTAGTGGGACATGTGACAGCATCACATTTATTCCAATTAAATCATGTGTTATTGCTACAGTATGTGCACAGTACCTGCCTGAAGTTTCTAACCCTCTACTTTTCTATATATATACAGACATATACACACATAATGTATATGCAAATCAGATCGTATTTTCTACAAAACATACAAGTATGAACACAGATTTATAGAATATTCTTCTTCATCTTTCTCAAGCATTACAATGGCAGATAAGGATGTTCATCATGGAACCAGTCAAAGTGTTAGAGGTTATGTTACTGACACTGATGCAACAAATTTAGCTATCAATCTGGGAAGAAGAATCAGACGATTTGAAGGATTAGAGAATGTTTTAAATCTCATATTTGAGAAGATTTCTTACAGGAATGTCTATGATTTCTGGAGAAATATGGTGGTTAGAGATGATGCTAAGGCATTTACAACTACGGTAAATGGCCAGGAGATTGAAGTAACTTCAGACCTATTGAGATCTTTGGATTTGGTCTAGGGAATGGAGCCCCTACAAATCCAAAATCTATGGGGTTAGCAAGGCTAGATTTTGTGGAATCAATCAGAACTAATCCAGATGCACAAATACCCTTGAATATAAATGTAAAGAACATTTCTTTTGAGTATAATCTGCTGAGCAAACTCATTGCCAATAATATTTTGGGATTTGTTGGAAGTCTTGATACATTATCTGAACCCAAAATAGACTTGATGATAATAGTCTCAAGGAGTATGAAGTTTGATTGGGCTGGTTTCTTTGTTCGATACATGAAAAGAACTATGACTGATGAAAGAGAAACCATTGCAAAAAGAGTGAGCAAGAAGCAACATGCTGGATATATGGGTTCAGGCTTCTTCATCAAGACAAATCCTTTGGGACTAATGGTTCAGGCCCTGCTGAATCATTTGAAGATTGCTAATGTTGCCCCTTCCAACATTAACAAGGCCAGATTTAAACTAGAGATTAATACTCCTATCCCAGGCTTGGATGATGATGATGAGATTCAAGAGGTAGAAAGTGATGGTGAGTAGGGACAAAGAACAATGGCCCAAGATGATGTGCAACCTGCTGCACCAAAGAAGACAGTAGAAAAGAGAAAGGCTCCTGAAACCAGAAAGATAACAGAGATGTTCAAGCCTAAGAGGATAAGGCAATCAGTAGAGTTTACGGAAGATCAAACTATTGTTGAGCCTACTGAGCCTACTGAAACTGTTAAGAAGACTACTGCTGATTTGCTTAAAGAACATATCAAAGAGGAATCTAAGAAAAGAAAGATTGCCAGCAAAGAGCAATTAGATGAATCTCTCCCTGAGTCCCCTGAAAGACCTTCCAAAAGAAGAAAGCAAGTGATAAAGAAGAATAGACATGGCAAAGGGAAAGAATTGAGAGTTCTTGAAGAACAAAGAGAAGTAGAAGAAGAAGTAGATATTGAAGAAACAATAGAAGTTATTGAGACTGCAACAACTCAGGAAGAATGATAGACAGTTGAGGTAGTAGACACAAATTTACATACTGGGGAGTCTACTGATCTCTTTGTCTCTACTGAAGATACATTAAGTCATTTTGTTGAGACTTTTGGAAGTCAACAAGTTGAACAACCTGCTCAAAGAAAACCATCCATTCCCTATGAAAGAAAAGAAAAGAAGTCCAAGAAGCCAAAAGAAGATCCTAACATTAGGAGGATTTCAAAGTACTTTGCATGGAAGTATGGTTTTTACAAGAGGCAAAAGCCGGCTAGAGAACCAATGAGTGGTTTTGAGGAATGGTTTTTTTGAAAGTGTTTGGGTGGAAAGTTTGCTAGGACTGATTGATACATCACTCCTAGAGATGAGGCTGCTGGAAATAATTGAAAATGAGAAACAGAAAGGGAATATCATGTTTAAGGATCCCAAGTTTACACAATATAGTGATGATTCATCATCATCATAGAATCAAATGATGATCATCCTATGCATCTTGGAGAGTCTAGTGGTGTTGCACATGAAAGATCTACTGAAGAGACTGGACAGGGATCTATTGAGAAGACAGCAGAGCAACTTGCTGAGGATGGCAAGTATACTGAGGGCCAGCTGACTGACAATCTAGATCAAGAACTGTTTGCTGCATTTACTGAAGATTTGGAAGAGCAAATTGTAGCAGCAACACTTCTTGAGGATGCAATGTTAAAGGCTACTGCTGATGCTATGATGATTGAATTGACTGAATTCAATTCTGAGGATTCAATTTAATATCAAGACATCATTGAAACTGAGGAAACTTTGGCTCAAGCTACTGTAGTATTAAAAGAGATTGCTGAGGATGGTGGCATACTAGAGGAAAAATGGTTGTTTTTCATAATGCTAGTGAAGACTGAAGGATGCAGGTTCTTAGATCTAAACGAGTTAGATCTACGCGCAGCGGATGGATCACGATTTATATATCAAAACACATAATTAAAGGACTTAAACTACTACAAGGGGGTTTAAGGTCATGTTACCAATAACGGGAAGAGAAGCCTTGATCTTCCGATGTGTTCTCCAAACGGCGGTTGGTGGACACCCTTCTTGATACACTAACCTCCTCTGATATGCAACACCAAGAAAAACTCCAAGTTTTTCTTCCTCTAAAACCCTAGACAAGAGAACTAATTTTTCTCTCTCTTTTGGTGATATGGGGCTAAATTTTCAAGTGTGAATTTCCTTGAATAACTCTCCTTTATAGAGAGTACATCCTTGGCTCTCAAGTATTAATTAATTAAATAATTAATTAATTAAACAAAATTAAAAGATATTTTCCTTAATGAATAATTGTGACATATTATTGACCAATAGAAACTAAATAACATGTCATCCAACCAATCACATAACAAGAATATCTTTTATTTTCCATAACACAAGAAAATCAATTCTTGTGCTAAAAGAGAACCAATATAGCGCCACCTCCTAGGGGGTTTTAGCCCACATAAAATGTCTTTTATGTGTATTATATTATTTAGCCCAACTAAATAATATCCATGCATATCAATTAATTAGCCCACCAATTAATTATCAATGAGGCCCAAGTAACAAGATTACTAGTCCGAATTACATGTAAGCCACATCGACCATGGACCTATAACCAATAGCTCCAATAATTAATTATTCGCCAAATGTAATAAGTACATTAATTATTAATTCCGGATTACGCCACCATAAACCCAAATCGAACTCTACCGATTATAGATGTATACTTATACTCAACCCATGTAGTAAATAAGCGCCCATTGATATAATCACTACATACGGATTAACCTCCATAGATCGCCCATTCTCGAGTGGGAAGTCTCCGTGAACCCGACTCGTAATATCTTATCCTTATTTACCATCAACCCCTCGATGATCAATTAGTACACATATCCGACTAGTAGCTAATTAGTCAAATGTGAACTCCCGGGATCGATCACTTTCTTAGGGCTAACAAACAAGGGATCGCTTTCTCTACTTCCCGCAGAAGGAATGGATTCCATGTCCAGAAAATCGTAACTACTCACTCATCCGGAGATAGTGCCAATGAGAAGTGGCTTGGAACACATATTAAAGTGAACCGTAATTAACACATCAAACACTACCCCGGGACAAGCAGCATCATGTGATCACCTCAGGATTAAGGTTGATCTATATATGATCATCTAATGATTTAATAAGATTCCTCGATTACGGAATTATACCGAGAAATTCAGATTAAATCGGTCCAAATTCCTATATGAATGCCATCATATATAAATGCCCCACGTAGGTACCCTCTACCGACAAATCCGGATAAGACTATCACACCCTAAGGTGTTCTCAAGCGCATTATTGGTGTTTTAATCAAGAGACCCTAAACTCGATTAAATTCACCACGGACTAACAGCTTTAAGTATATCACCACTAACTCAATCCTCACGCATGCCATACACCGAAGTTAAGCGGTTACATACCGATACACTTAGGGTTTGCTGCAGTAGTTGTATTATTTACAAGCACAAAGCAAGTAATAAGGTGAGATAAAATCATCATCCATTGTTAAAAACAATTACACAAATTGTCTTTCGGGCACTACACCTAACAATCTCCCACTTGCACGAAATGACAAGCAACGATTGTTTTTAGAGCACACCCTTTCATCTTATTCACAACACTCTCCCACTTGCTCTAAAAGCAATTGAGATATATCCTCAATGCCGCACCCTCCAAGCACTCGACTTGGTACACTCGATCGCTTAGGTTGTCGACTGAGACGATCTTTAGGATTGAAACGTCGCCGTCCTTCCAATCAGCGTACTTCTCTCAATATGCTTTTGACCTCTGGTGACCGAGAAGATCCTTCTAAGCTATCTCTTCACCGCTTTCACAATGAAGTGATATCGGCTTATCGACCGGAATTACTCCTGCACTAAAAAGGAAATTCTAAGCACTATGAGTAAACACTCGAGCCCGAGATCAACGTAATGATCATCCTTAATCGACTACAAGTCGAATCAAGTAGTAGTCAACCATATTCAAGTTTGCACCTCGAATATACAAGCATATGTTTCCTCGTTCTCTAACGATACTTGAGGACGACTAAACCGCTATTTTATGCTCGAATCCGAGATTCGACTACTATTGACTTGTGACAACCTCGACTTGCCGTTATCCAAGAGAGACTCTATCCCATTTTCTCTTTATCCTAAGATTTAGAGAATCATTCCCGAGAGGTAGGTAGACAACTCTCGATGAATGCCGCAACCATATATGCATAATCATCTTATTCAATAAGATCAGTGGGATAGCCAATGACTCATTCTCGTGAATTTGACCGAATCAGATTCTTAGAACATAGTCTAATTCTCTCATCCAGAGAATCTTGGCGTGTCAGTTTCCGACTTCAGATAGCACACCCATGTTGTTTCCAACTGTTTTAGTGTTATCATTTATCAACACTAATACTACTAATTTACCAATATTGATATCCAGTCTACGAAAGACTTATCAATATTTTGGTCAAGTCCACATATTTTAAAACATGTGACTTTTAAATGACCGAGAGGTTCTCTTAAATCCACAAAGGATATAAGCCATGGCAGGCCTCCTACCAAAGGTTCTTTCTAAATGAATTAAGATATCGTTAGTCTCGCAAAAAAGGTCTTAGGGAATCACCCCTATCTTCTGCTTTGTAACGAATCCGTTATTCATTCTTAGCTAAAACCCTTCTGTTCTGAATGAATTCAGATTCCGTTGTTCGGCAAGAAAGTCTCAGGGAATCACCCCTATTTTCTCGCTTAACGAAATCTAGCAAGACTGAGTGGTGAGAGAGTTCAAGGTCTGGTTAACTCTCTAGTTGTCAGGGAATTACCCCTATACCACTCAACTTTGCGCTGAAAGTTTAAACTTTCCTATTCATTCGACTCTTTTCCGTGTAGATCCAATTGCTCCCACTGGGCCTGAGACACTCAGGTGGTTCTACAAGAGGTCGAATGTAACCGAGTACCAAAACTCCATTCACAGGGTTAAGGTTTTCAAACCAACCTCTATAATCAGAATCCTATACAGCCCACCAAGAGCCATAGGTTATCAATCACCCTAGCAGATTATAAAGTCCACAAAATCACAATGGGTCAACGGTTAAACCATACTCCCACAAAGGACTTGGGTGGATTGACATTCGATCTAGTAGTATTTATCGCTGTAATCACCAACAACTAATGTTGGACGTGGTCCGATTAAATCGATAGTAACTTCCTTTGGGTAACCGTACTCTAAGGTCTAAGGTCATTACTTATAGATTCTATCGGAAGAATTGTGACAAATTAACCGCTACTTTCTCGATCTCAAGAATCTTACAACCAACCTTCACTGCCTCATTAAGGCATTTCACGAACAAATCAAAATCGAACGTATATCGCAAAATCTCCATCCTACCTTCAAGCATTAAATGCTAAATGCCTACATTTACGGAAGTGGTGTGAACCGAATTCACTCCTTATCCATAACTTCACTAGCATCTTCTAGGTAGACTTCTCGGTTTACATAATAATGTTAACCGTTATTTTGCAACCAATTATCTTAATCGAGTTTAGCAAAGTATTGTAGTACATCAATAACTATATAGGGCAAGTCTATGGTTTCTTTATCGCGAGAAACGCTCCACTAGGAGGCAAAACGAGCATCGGTCCCAAGACTATGCTATAGCCTATTTATGAGCATAGAATACTCTATTCTCTCGCTAAAATCGAAGAATCCTCCTCGTATTCTTTTGATAAACTAAATCGCTGCTTTCGAGTAGTTATCGACAAAAATGTCACCACTCAAAAACTCCCACTAGCTTGTGTCTCTCTCACTAGACCCGGAAGGTCATGATGAACAAGCTATGTTACCCTTCAAATCTATTACCCTCTCCCGATTGAAAGGAAACTTAGTCATTGTTCCTTTGAGATAGTGTTCTTAGACTCGGAGATAGGAATCACCCTTAGCCATCGTCAGTCTTATCTCTAGGATATATGCACTAATTAATAGATATTGAAGGTCGTTTATCCGAATATGGAAACCTTTTACCTTTAATAGTTTTAGATGTGTTACACATACCTATTCAAATTTTCTTTAGTGGTTCTGTCTTTATCAAACAAAAGTCTGAGTCACAGATTCGTATTACAAATGTCATCTTCACTTTGTTTAAGGCAACCTGTAGTATCGAGATGAAAGTGAATCCATTTGTTTCAACGAATCAGTAAAAATAAATTTTTCTCGTGATATTCAAGGATAGAATCCAAATTCATTTCCTTATATCACTCCCACTATTATAAATAAAATTACCGCCCGTTGTTACTCTATTAATCATTAATGCACAAATTTCCTTGTTCTTCCAAAGAACTAAGCTACCGAGTCAAGTTACTCGGTTAAGAAAGTCGCTAAGGATTCATTGGTTAGTGATGCTAAATCACTTTCCTTATCCTATACTTTCTTTAATTAATGTTTCGCTTAGCCTCAAAACTTTAGTTAAGATGATTAACACTTATAGACATTCTTTCCCATTCTCAACTTTCCTTAAAAGGAAATAGTCTTGAACTAGCAGTTCAATTGAGTAGACACTACTCGTGAACCGTGGGATGTCTAATGAAAGTGTTACCTGGTGGGACTAATTTTCTAATAAATTAGAAAACATAGGATAAAAGCTCTCACTAGTTTATCGGTTCCAAATACCGCCTAACTAGCGACACTTAAATTTATGATTCTCCAATTATTCTATTAGATAATTTCTCGTGTAGACACTACACAATTAAAATTCACTAGAAGAATTTATCGTCCCAATCATCTTTCAAACTAACTACGGTTGTCTCTCGCTCAAGACGAGTGACAAAGTGACATACCTATTTACGCCACTTATGTTTTGAAGGCTCAAGAGAAATATCCTTCCAAAAATTAATGGCATGTTAGATTAATAAATACAACGTTCTAGTTACTTACCACTTTTTAACGAAGTCATTACTAGTCAATTTTACACTAGCAGTCTAGCACATTAGAGAGATGTATATAACAGTTGTAAATAAAATTGACAGAAAATAAATCCAAATCATACACTACTAAAATTTCAGGAACATAAACTAAGTACTTATAGTCTATCCTACCGTTCCAAGGATTTAATCTAACGCCTCAGTGCCGCCTTAGGGTAGGTCAAAGAGGTTTCGATTAATATTGAAGATCAGATTGAGAATCGAACATCTCATTTGTGATCTTCAATCACCTTTCCTTTTTCAGCCAAGGTACTTCCAAAATACCCTTTATGAGTGTGACCCTATCATCTCAGATTTTTAGGTAGACCCCGAGTGTGCCGCCTTAGGGTCGGTCAGTGACCCGACGAGTACCCAAAATCCTATCCTTTCGGAGACCAAGCCTTGAATTTTGATAGCGGTGAAGGTCACCATTCTCTCACGTTGCTTGTGTCAACAGTAGAGGCCGTGGGGTCGGCTGTCGCCTCTCCCGCTCCCACTCAATATTTTGAAAAAGTGGTGGGTTTACTGATCACGTTTTTGGACTTGATGTTACATTAAGGAACAATAAATCATAGGCCCGAATGTTGTCGGTTATGTGGGCTAGCCCACCCGACCTTTTCGTTAGAACATATGTGGCCGCCGGACGGGTCAAGGCTAGGAGAGGTCCGTTGAGCCGTAGTGGCTCTTCGGATGGCTCAAGATTGCTGCACTTCGTGCAAACGCCACACGTGGAGGGGTGAAGTCGATTGAGCCGTAGCTACCGTTGACCACCCAACCGTGGTTAAACCACTTTCAACCTGCTTGCCCGTGATTATCCAATCCTTAAACATCAAACTTTCACGTAGACACTACGGAACAAAAACGTAATCTCGCCTTAGGTAAGGTGTAATTCACCGAGAATCCAACACCTTAACCACGAGGTTTCGGATTTTTCTCCTTATGCTTTAGAGTGGGATTCACCGAGAATCCATCACCCAACCTCGACGATTGAAAAAACCCGTGTTCCTCGGTTTTTTACCCTAATTAGTTTCTAATTAATATCAAACAATTAATTAAAACTAATCGTGTGTTTTATACATGCCTAACTAATTCCTCGAATTAATTTCTACATGTATGCATATGGAGTGGAATTCATGATATGATGCATGTCATGGCGATTTTCCGATTCTACTCATACAATCTACACATGTATACTAGTGCGGAAAATAAACACCGAGATGGACCGTTGGCACCCCCGTAACTAATCTATTCGAAAATAAATTAAAACCCTAATCTGCAGCTGTTAAGAATCTTCAATGATCGGCATATCAAACGAACTTGGATCAGGACGAAACTTTCCAGATCTTATCTTCATTCTTCGGACGTCAAGATGGACGGTCGGATCGGAGCTTTGACTTGTCAATCTTCCTCAGTGAGCCGCCCAACTTGCTGCTGAAACAGACTCTTACAGCAGCGCATCATATACTTCCCGAGACCGATCGGGGATGAAGATGAATCCCGATCATCCTGAAAGTTTTATCACACGTCCAAAAATCCATGATTATCGATCTGACCGGTCGGATTTTAATTTGAACGGTCCAATTGTTCCCAGAAAATCGAAGAAGTCACAGTTAGGGTTTCTGTGCATCCTGCGTTTTTCTGTTACAGCAGCCACTTCGCAGCAACGAACGGAAACCCAAACGGACTCTGATCGACACCAAAATTTGTGGGATTGTTCACCAACTTCCAATATTGATTCTGACAGGAGGGATCTTCGTTTTAACGGCTCAAACAACGGAAAAACGAAAACACTATACAGCTGCTAAACAGATCTATTTACAGAAATTAAACTTGCAATAATAAATAAAGTACACACTTCCTATACTCATATGAACGAATTTTCATCGTTATATGAGTTTACAATAGATCTAACGGGAAAACGGTGCCAACCCCAATCCATCTCTTCAACCATAGCAATTTAAAATTATTAATGCATAATAATAAGTAAAATATCACCTACATGCAATTCCACTACTTTAAATCGTTTAATTACGATTATGACTATACAAATCGTGGAACCTGTCTCTGATACCACATGAAGGATGTAGGTTCTTAGATCTAAACGAGTTAGATCTACGCGCAGCGGATGGATCACGATTTATATATCAAAACACATAATTAAAGGACTTAAACTACTACAAGGGGGTTTAAGGTCATGTTACCAATAACGGGAAGAGAAGCCTTGATCTTCCGATGTGTTCTCCAAACGGCGGTTGGTGGACACCCTTCTTGATACACGAACCTCCTTGATATGCAACACCAAGAAAAACTCCAAGTTTTTCTTGCTCTAAAACCCTAGACAAGAGAACTAATTTTTTCTCTCTTTTTTGGTGATATGGGGCGAAATTTTCAAGTGTGAATTTCCCTTGGAATAACTCTCCTTTTATAGGAGAGTACATCCTTGGCCTCCAAGTATTAATTAATTAAATAATTAATTAATTAAACAAAATTAAAAGATATTTTCCTTAATGAATAATTGTGACATATTATTGACCAATAGGAAACTAAATAACATGTCATCCAACCAATCACATAACAAGAATATCTTTTATTTTCCATAACACAAGAAAATCAATTCTTGTGCTAAAAGAGAACCAATATGGCGCCACCTCCCTAGGGTTTTAGCCCACATAAAATGTCTTTTATGTGTATTATATTATTTAGCCCAACTAAATAATATCCATGCATATCAATTAATTAGCCCAGCCAATTAATTATCACTGAGGCCCTAGTAACAAGATTACTAGTCCGAATTACAGAAGCCACATCGGGGACCATGGACCTATAACCAATAGCTCCAATAATTAATTATTCGTCAAACAGAATAAGTACATTAATTATTAATTCCGGGATTACGCCACCATAAACCCGAAACTGAACTCTACCGATTATAGATGTATACTTATACTCAACCCATAGAGTAAATAAGCGTCCATTGATATAATCACTACATACGGATTAACCCTCCATAGACTGTCCATTCTGAGTGGGAAGTCTCCGTGAACCCGACTCAGAATATCTTATCCTTCTTTACCATCAACCCCCTGATGATCAATTAGTACACATATCTGACTAGTAGCTAATTAGTCAAATGTGAACTCCCGGGATCGATCACTTTCTTAGGGCTAACAAACAAGGGATCGTTTCTCTACTTCCATTGAGGAAGGAATGGATTCCATGTCTGTGAAAATCGTAACTACTCACTCATCCGGAGATAGTGCCAATGAGAAGTGGCTTGGAACACATATTAAAGTGAACCGTAATTAACACATCAAACACTACCCCGGGACAAGTAGCATCATCACCTCGTGATTAAGGTTGATCTATATATGATCATCTAATGATTTAATAAGATTCCTCGATTACGGAATTATACCGAGAAATTCGTGATTAAATCGGTCCAAATCTATATGAATGCCATCATATATAAATGCCCCACGAGTATTCCTCTACCGATAATCCGGATAAGACTATCACACCCTAAGGTGTTCAGGCGCATTATTGGTGTTTTAATCAAGAGACCCTAAACTCTGATTAAATTCACCACGGACTAACAGTTTAAGTATATCACCACTAACTCAATCCTCACGTGCATGCCATACACTGAGTTAAGCGGTTACATACTGATACACTTAGGGTTTGCAGCAGTGTATTATTTACAAGCACAAAGCAAGTAATAAGGTGAGATAAAATCTGTCATCCATTGTTAAAAACAATTACACAAATTGTCTTTCGGGCACTACACCTAACAAAGACATGGAGGTTCAGTCTGCTGAGGATCAGACAGCAATTGAACACAGGTCAGAACTGGAGGTCCAAAATACTGAGGCTCAAACAGTATTATGACAAAGGTTGGATATGTTGTTGGGATTGGAGGAATCCCCTGTGTCTTGTGTAAAGGCTGCTGAGGAAGTAGCTACTAATGGAAATATTTGGCAAGAAGCTGCTGATGAAGAACCTAAGGAGCAACTTCTTGACTATGACTTTACTGATGAATAATTTCAATTGCCTGAAGAAGAAGAAGAGCCTCAACAAGCACAAGAACCTATTTTTGAGGAGGTACCTATCTTGAATGTGATTGAAGAAGGTCCTGAACCCTATGTATGGGATAGGACAAGGGCAATTGTGGTAAGAGTACATAGGGTTGATGATAATACTGAATATTCTGCTGAAAATTTTGTTAGAGGTATGGCTGGTATGGCTGCTGCAATACTTGTATACATTTTTGAAGTGTTAAGAGCTATAAGAGATGACATTACACAGCTAAGAACTCAATTGACTAGAAGTGAACAAAGGTTTGAAGATTCAGTGAATTCGGTGGAGAACAGAGGAAGGACAACATAGATTGTTGCATCTAATATCACCTATGTACAATTTTCCATAAATGACATGAAAAAGAAAGTTTCTTATGTCAAGCCGGATGTTACAAAAAGAGATAAATACATGGCTGAGCAGTTTACATCTTTGCATAGCAAAGTTGATAAGTTAGCTGAGACATCTCACACTGCCGTGACACCTAACCTGCTGCACTTGATCCTAAACTTACTGAGAGGATAAATCTGCCGGAGCAAACAATGGAAGGCCGAATTACTTCAGTTGATACAAGAACATAAATCATGGAAGGACAACTGAACAATTTGGTTATCACTCAGGAGAGTGTTCTGGGCCTGCTGAACCGTTTTATTGATCAATAAGGGGAAGAAGGACAGACAGCAGAAGCAAATGAAGCAACAACAATCTATAACAAAAAGATATTTGAGGCTGAAATCAATGAATTTAGAGCACCTGCACCTGGCAGAATACAATTGACTAGCCTGCAAAAGGAGTACAAGAAGCTATAGTATTCAAAGAAGTGACCTTATCATGACATGACTTTTCTGGAGGGCCTAAACTCCTTTCATGGACTTAAATTCTAGGAGGTGAGGAGTAAATCCTTGAAATCTGCAAAAAGAGGAGGTCATAGTGAAAGAGGAGGAAGAGGACAATCTGCTGGACAAAGATTGGGAAATTGGACAGCAAGGGACTCTCTAGATGAATTCAAACACTTCTACTTATGACAAGGTTTCAATGTTCATAGCCTAAGGTTGGCTCTACCGGAAGCCTGAAAATGGTGGAAAATGGTACACACCTGGATTGATTTCTCCACATTGGAAAATCATTGGATGCTAGACTTAGTGAAAGAGTTCAGGGAGTATCAAGAAAAGAGGGAACAAGACAAGGACAGAAACTAGATCATCAGACTTACTTATGCCTTTATCTTTATGCTGATCCTAGTTGTAATAACATTGAACAAATTTTGAACACCAATGATATATGAATGAAGTTTGTTCTATTTTGTGTTTTTATCTTTTTGCTTTGTTGTAAGAAAGGTTTTGGCATCATCACTGAAAAGGGAAAATTGTTAGACATTTTTAGTTTTAATGATGAGTGCCAGACTAGGTGTTATAGAGCAAAGGAAAAAAGATGTCTAGATTGAATGTATAGGTTTACTAGAGTTTGATCTTTGTATAGGTTTGAACAAACAAGCACTGTAAAGAGGTCAGCTGACTTGTTCAATTGACCTATCTAGGTCAGTAGAGTGTATAGGAACTTGCTGATAGTTGAAGGCTGAGGGTTCAAACTCAGTAATAAAGGCTAAGGTATCAAACTTTGTATTTACAGTCAAGGATAAGGGATCATAATTTAGGGAAGTCTGTGATGACCTAAACTGATCACACAGGCCTTGTGTAGAAGGTCTAAGTTCCATTAAAGTTAAGTGGTGATTGGAACTTGGTTATAATTAAAATGGTGTACTCTAACTTCATAATAACAATTTAAATGAGAAGCAGTCAGCTAAGGTGTTTAAAAAACACAGCACACTAAAAGTCAGCTGACACACATGGACAACAGCAGACATATGCAACAGGTGTCTGCTGAATGCAAAAAACAATTTAATCCAAGCTTTTGTTAAAGATTAAATAGATAAGGATGAATTACAAGCCTTGGATAAATCAGTAAATCAATGGGATGGAAAGAACGTTATAAAAAGTCAGAGCTATATCCAATGAATATAAGTCAATGGATAGACAGACTGGAATGTCAAAAAGTAAAACTGACAGTGTCAGTACGATGCAGCAGAAATAATTGCAGTCAAGATAGAGACAATACTGAAACGGCTATATTTGAAATTCAAACACAAGTCACAGGATTCACACCTATAAATAGAGGACTCCTGAATCTGATTAAAGATGAAGAACACAAGAAATAACACGAACACTAAGGCAGAAATCATCAAGTGCAATCTTACCCTGCTGAGCATCCTATGAATTTGCAGATCAAGTTCATCTTCAAGTTTTTATCTACAATCAAGTCACATCTAGTTCATACACTTGAAGATCTTAGGTTGCTGATCCTATCATCCTGATCAGAAGCCTGCTGAAAGCAGAATCACTTTCTTGATTCAACCCTTCTTTTTCAAGAAGTTTGCTGAAGACAGAGAAGCACTTTTGAAGTGTCAAAAACTGTTGTTTGTGGTGGAGCTGGTGAAGAGGCAATCCTAACCTTCAAGGACAAGTGGAATACTTTGAAGCAGCAATCCTACTTGTCTCTAGTGTTCAGTTTGTGCAGCCATAGTCATTGGTGAAGGACAAACAATTTAGGGATTTTTGTAACAGCTACCTCAAGAATCTCTAGTGAATTTCCTCCAACGTCACAGGAGATGAGTGGACTGACAGGATTACACCACCTTGAACCACTACAAATCTTGCCTACTCTACTTTACTGCATTTACATCTGCAATTTACTTTATCTGCATGCTTATCACATCAACCTGCTGAAACTAGCTATTGAATCACACCACCTATACTACTGAGTATCCAATACTTAGTATCATATTTGAAACAACAATTAACAAGGATTAATTTAATATATTCTGCTACAACAAATTCAAGAGTTTCAATAGTCAGCAGACTAGTGAAAGTCAGCAGACTATTGATCCTGCTGAGTTTGTCAACTCCAAAAAGTTTTAAGTGTTAAGTTTATTCAACCCCCTCTTCTAAACATAACCAAAGCCTTTTCAAGGGACCAACACAGAGTAAAAATATAGAAAACCAATGAATACTCTCAAGTTTCATGCTCTCATTCCATGTTCAAGTTGTGATATTTTAAAATGCGGTTACTCATGAATAATGAATGAGTTAAGTTACAATGCTGATGATCATGGGGTATTTATAGAGCATACACCTCATGAATCAGTTAAAAGAAAGTTACATGTCTGTTACAACACAATAACTTCCTAGCTATGTTACTCAGCTAAGCTGAGTTGACTGCTACACTGAGATGAGCAATGTTCAGTTGAGTACATCCTCTTGTATCGACATACATTTATCCATATATTGTAACAAAGTGACCTTTCTAGGGTCGGCTTATCGTGTATTGAGAAGTTGATAGTTGAAAAACCCAGTTACGGACTTATATTGGTATGGCTCACTTAACCATCCTGACCCGTTTTAGGCCCCAAATTTCCAATGTGGATAATCTCCGGGTCTTACACACGTCAATATTATTCCTAAGACGTCAATCTGATTGTTTGAACAATGTAAATTCCCCAACTAATTCAATACAATTCAGCCCTATCACCTAATAAGGGTTTCGTTGTGATCTCGATTTACATGCGTGTTACTTGCAAATTATTGATCTGAAATTAATCATTATTGTTGGGATTATTCGTAGTTTGTAGTTAATCACCATGTTCTACAATCTCCTGCTACAAAGGATTCGTAGATTTAGAGGCAATGATGTTCTTCCATTAATAAATACAAATTAATTTTTGTTAATCTAGTTTTTAATTAAATTCTATCATAATTCAAGAATTTATGGTCATGTAAAATTGCATGTAGTTAGTACAATAGATGCATTTTGGGCATACCTAATGATGAGGGTCGGACCCACCTCTACCACGTGTCATGCATAGAGGGGACAAGTCATTAATGAAGAAAGCCAACCAGTCCTAAAGGACAGGAGCCTCAAGTCCAACTAAAGGAGCCGACCAGAACCCCAGGTGGGAGGTCAGCTCATCCATCCTAGCTACCACCGTAGTACGGCTCGGCAACAATGGAGGTCGGGTACGCAGTTCGGGTCGGAGATGACGTAAGGAGGCTCGACCCAGGTCGGCCAGAGGTTCCTTAACTGATATTTAAACATGTTCCTATATTGTAGGATAGACATGGAAAGAATCTTAAGAAGTTATGACATTGATCCGGTCATTTAAACACACTCCTAATTATTATCCCTAAATAATAGGGATCCACCTGTGGTTATCCTTAGGGATTTAGCATACGATTCCTTGTAGAACAAGGAAACGGATGAGCCATGAGTCATCCCCTATATAAACAACCCTAAGGAACTACGTGAGACATGATTCCAGTACAGTCATTGGATACGTAGGCAAATTGGGAGATATAACTATCAAGCTCAGTCTAAAAATCATCAAAACACCTTCTCTTTTATTTAATTGTTCTTGAATTATTGTCACCAAAGAAAATGGCCCAGATTAATTAATAGACGATTTCCAGCATCGTCAACTCTCAAGCTCAATCTAAAAATCATCAAAAGACATTCTCTTTTATTTTAATTGTTCTTGAATTATTGTCACCAAAGAAAAACGGCCCGGATTAATTAATAGACGATTTCCAGCATCGTCAATTGGCACTAGAAGGAAGGTCTTCATTCTGGAAATCGTTCAAGAATCCCCTAAGAATTTTATATTATTACAAGTTATGGCCAAGAACACCATGATGAAAGGTTCCCAGGACCCTATGGATCCAACCCAACAAGGTGGTGCCACCACCACCCAAGATGGAGGCCAAACTGCTGCGAGGCGTAAGAGTACAAACTCGTTGAGGATCGACTCACCAGCCTGATTCAGTCCTTCAAGATCCAGCCAACTAGGCATTGGTGGAGGCTTTGAAAAATATGGACAATACCACCCTCAAAGCTATATTTGAAGAAACACTCAAGGGAAGGGATCCCCCTGAAGTTTTAGAAGCAGATCCCCCTCAAGGGACTCTTAAAAAGCAAGAAGTGGTTGAATATAGCTTTCATACAGAGCAAAAAAATATTAATCATCATCCCAACGACACGGCTAGGGCCGAAATTGATGCTCTGCTTAGGCGATGATCAGATGAATTCTTATGTGTGTTGCCGTTCACATAGTACATCGATAACTATCCCCGACTAGTGGGCTTCAAAATTCCTAATTGAGTCATATGACGGATCTAAGTACCCTTAATGCACCAGTGTATATCTCACATGAATCTGTTCAATGCTCCAGACGAGATGAAGTGCAAAACATTTCATGCTCTACTCACAGGAAGAGCTCAGGAGTGGTTTAATAAGATTCTGCCGAGGTCGATCTCCAACTTTGGAACTCTCACTCTGAAGTTCATCCATGCCTTCATCGCTGCTTGTCCATTTCAGAGAAATCAAACTCATCTCCTCACATTAAAGCAAAGACAAGACGAGACCGTGCTCCACTTCATTAAACGTTTTAACAAGGAATCTACATAGGTCAGAGACACTGATGACCGTATCTTGGTCTCCTCTTTCGTGGCAGGTCTGTGAGAGGGATGGCTGCACGCCAAGTTGAACAGAAAACTCCCCCAATCTATGGGA